>CM026260.1:0-1200000 GCA_014851425.1 Senna tora
CTTACGAAAACTGCTAATTTACAAATGGCTTCTTTTTAAATAGAGCTTGAGAAAAAGTATAGCAGTTTGTATTTGGCAAACTGAATTGAGAAGTACTTTTCAAAAACGATTTGTATTTGGCAAATTTATATTGAAAAGTGCTTTTGAGTGTAAAATTATCAAGATAGGTATATGTATATTTAAGTGTTATTAATATTATTAAATGGATAAATTATATATAGATATTTATTATTATTAAGTTTTATTACGCAAATAAATATAAAATGATAATTAGTTTATTAATGTAATAAAACATAAATAAAAAACTTATTTATTTTATTTTATATAATTTTTTATTTATGATTATTGTTTTTATTAAATATCTATTAATTAATTCAAATAATAATTAATTATAAAATCTTTATTATTATTTTAATAAATTATTATTATTGTTGTTGTTGTCTTCACTATTTAATATGGGAATGGAGGATGGGGTTAGGGTAAAAGAAATGGTGGGAATATTAAAATGTTAATAACGGTATTTTTGTCCTAAAATAATTAAATTTTAGCTTTTGCTTTTGGTTAGTAGCAGAAGCTCCAATTTCTAACTTATGTTTAAAGCTGAAAAGCTGCTTCTGCTATAACTCAGAAGCACTTCTGGGTAATTTACCAAACATCTCATTTTAAGAAAATAAGCGCTTTTGGGATAATTTTAAGCTTGGCCAAACAGGCTCTTAACCGCAATCAAACGTTTGAGGCATATTTGACCGATATCATAGGTACTTTGCCCATTTTTTGAATTAAACTATTATTAAATTGTAATATTTATATGGTTAAATAGTTTGCTTTCTTAAAAAATTATAAAAATAAAAGTAACTTTTACTTGAAAACGTTGAAAATATTTTTTTTAAAGGTTCCGAAACCTATCTTTAAAAGAAAAATATTTCGTATGAAATTGTAACAAAGCAAGAAAATGCTCCCGTTAAAATTTTATATAAAAAAAATTAAGTTAAATAATTGATTTATCCAGGCCAAAAAATAATAATTGATTTATCTACTTCAGTACATAAACAATATATGATATAAGGTAATTATTATCTGTTAATTGCATGATAATTATATTGTTGACTAAAATCCATTCCATCATATTTGATATTTCAACCAAATCAGTTAATTGATTGTAGAAATTTGATAAATAAATTTTAATCAATTTAATAATTGAATAACATTTAAATAGAACCAATCAAATTTATTAAAACTAGAATATTTAAATTTTATATCCATCAATTTCTTAAAATTACATATACAATTTGGTTCCTAAAAGATTTTAAAATTGACATTTTGGTCCCTAAAAGATCTGGACTACCCAACTTGGTCCTTGAAAGATTGTGCCATTAGACAATTTAGTCCTTCCGTCATGCCCAGTTAGATGCACTTAACAGAATTGCTGACGTGGCACGTTAAATGCATGCATGGCCCGTTAAGTGCTGACGTGGACTTGCTTACATAGCAGAAAACAAGAATATATACACAATTTGGTCCTGAAAGATTTTGAAATTGACATTTTCGTCCTTGAAAGATTTGGACTACCTAACTTGGTCCCTGAAAGAATGCTCCGTTGGACAATTTGGTCCTTCCGTATCTTTGAATTCATTAAAATTATTATGCTTTCCAACACAACATACAAAGCCAACAAACATGTTGAGGACAAATTTACTGTGAACTTAATCCTCTATCACTTTAGTTCCTTTTGGAGATAAAATATAGTATTTATCTTAACCTGAAAACTATTTATCTTGATCATGAAAATACTCTTATAGTAATGCTATCAAAAAAGAAGCTCATTATGAACTTTTCCTATTGTACATAAAATAAGGTAGTGATTCTGAGAGTTAAATCAACTTGGAGATCTTAATTAATGATGCTCATGTTTGCACCTTTTAGCTCTCCGTTCAAGGCACTCCAATTCTTAAGTTGGTTGTCATGTTTAAAAAGTAAACAACATAGGGCTTTTGTTCTGGTTCTATATCCATACACTTTGATGACAATAATGAATCTTATTAGTACTTTTATCTCTTGCTCTGCGAACATAAGCAATGTGGTAGTATCTTGGAGGCTTGTTCAAGTCATCCACTTTGATATAATGTCCAAGGCAATGATTATCCAACTAAGCTAATTGTTATTTGCATCCAGTCAAAGTTATATAAGTGATTTCTATTGATGCAGGAAATTAGCCTCTTGAAATACCAATAAAAAAGTAACTAAAGGTCAAATATATATATATATATATATATATATATATATATATGCCAGAAGAATATGTATTTGCCAACACTTAGCTAAGATAATATGTCTATGGACTAAAAAATTTTCATATTAATCTATATTTTTGAATTTTTTATAATTTATTTCAATATGCAAGAAATTTCAATTGCGCATATTTAAAGTGGCAAGAGATTTCACATAATCCAGTTGTGACACCGAAATGGGTAAGTTATCTCTAAATGTCATTTAACATATTATCTTGTTTCTGGCCTGATTGTCTTATTCAAGTCATATGACTTTTACCTTCTAATTGATTTGTGCAGGCATCGTATTGCAAAAGTCGAATATATACAGTATATTTTGCCTCCAAAAAGAACTAAAGTGACAGAGGATTAAGTTCACAACAAATTTGTCTTCAATATATTTGTTGCCTTTTGTGTTGGAAAACATAATAATTTAAATGAATTCAAAGATAGGAAAGACCAAATTGTCCAATGGAGCAATCTTCAGGGACCAAGTTGGGTAGTCCAAATCTTTCAGGGATGAAAATATCAATTTTAGAATATTTCAGGGATCAAATTGTGTATATACTCTTATTTTTTGCCATGTAAACAAGTCCACTTGAGCGCTTAACGGGTCACGTGTGCATTTAACGTGCCACGTCAGCAATTCCGTTAAGTGCATTTAACTTGGCATGAAGGAATGACTAAATTGTTTAACGGCACAATATTTCATGAACTAAGTTGGGTAGTCCAAATCTTTCAAAGAAAAAAAATGTCAATTTCAAAATCTTTAAGAGACTAAATTGTATATATACTCTATATTATATTGTATCATTTATTTCAAGATATTTTTGAATTAATATTAATTTAAAATTTATTAAATTTAATTATTTAAACTTTAATTTATAAATTTTTTTTAGTTATTTTAATTTTAAATATTTTTTACAATATATCGAATACTGTCTTATAAATAAATTTTAATTAAAATGTTGTCTATAATTTATATATAATATTTTATTGTGAAATATGTTGTTCATGTTTTTATTTTTTTATTATTTATATACATAATTTTTTTTTGAAAAAAATTATTTAGTATTTTTTTTTATTTTTTCGAAAACTTATTTAGTATCAGGCCAAAAAAACTTATTTAGTAGTTTTTCAAAATAATTTGATGATTCATTGATTCTTTTAAAAAAATTGATGATTTGAATAATTATTTTTGGCCGATTTAAATATTTAAAATTTTAGATTACACGGTTTTGAGACCCAAAAAATACACCTTCGCTTCTCAAATATACCCTCCGATTCTGTCTTGGTCATTCTAAACTTTTTCCCTGCTTTTATTTATTTCTGTTATTGTTCGTTCGTGGCGAAAATCGCACGTGCCTTTAGTTTGGGACGGTGTCACCGACCTTCTCTCCTTCTCCACGGCGAAGTATAGTCGATCGTCGACGTTGTGGTCGTTGATAGTTTGTGTCCTGTTCGATTTCATATATCAATTTCAAACTTTGTCGGGTCTATACCCGATTGTTCATCGCTTTAGGTTCGTTATAATTTATTAATCTTAGGGTTTCTGCGTTCCTTAATTGCTGTATAGTTTGATTTAATTTAGCAATTGACCTAGAGCTACTTACTATAGTCATAGTTAATTGAGTTTATATAATCTCAATTTGATCCTTCAATTACCAATCACGAGCAGAGGGGATCTGCTTACCGTTCTCTCATCCGCGCTTCTTGCTTCAATAGAATTTTTTGAAATTTAAATTAATTTCCTGCATTGGACACCTATTGTTATTTGCTTCTAGATTTTGTAACTTCTTTCTTACCTTCCCAGTACTTTATATTCATGCCGCTAGTGGAATTGTGGACTTTTAATTTATGGGTCATATATATATGATATATATGATATGATATATGATTATATATGTACATTAGTGTGTATATATATAGATATATATCTAAAATTTTCATTGTATAATGTCTAATGACTGCATTTATTTATGTCAAAGTTCTACCTGAATGTTTGGTTTGTACTCTGACGATTGGTGTTTGGAACAGATGACCGAGTGGGTGATTCTGGAACTTTGAACTCCTGAGTTATGCGATTTTTGGTTTGTAAAGCAAGGGTGAAGAATAGAGAAGATGAAACTGCAGACACACATTCCGGGGCAGTTGTCAGGTCAGGTACCTAATCAAGCAGCGTCCCATTTGCCCGGACTGTCTCAGCCAAATGGAAATGCTCCCCCTCCTCAGATACCAAACTTAGGTGGTGTTCCACGCCCGACCATAAATATGGACCCCGAATTTCTCAGAGCACGCTCGTTTATGCAAGAGAAGATGTAAGACAATTTGTTCTTTTTTAATTTTTTGACATTTTATGTGTTGTTTAATTGCATTCAATCATGTGGTGAGTTAACTGCATTAATTCTTGAGAAAATAGTCAATAGGGTTAAAGACAGAAATTGATATTTGTTGTATTAAAAAAAAAAAGAAGCTGTAGCAAAAAGTATAAACTTAAACATGAAAGCCAGTAAATGCTTAAATAATTCCATAATGAACCATTAAAATTTTTCCACTACGAAACAAGTGTAGACATTTTGAAAACTAATTAATGTAGCATGTCCTTTTATGTCTGAGGTACTGCCTTGTGACTCACTGCTTGTTTGACTTGTTAGGCCAAGATATAATGGCATAAGTTTAGTCGGTGTCAAGATGTAGTGCACATTTTAAGCATCTTTGAAGTTAATCCGATGGTATTTGTGACTTGCTTGACATATGGAAAAATTGAGTTACTCCTCTTTGTCTTCTACAGTTCCACTTAATATTTTATCGCTGTTTATCTTTGTATTGATTATGTCATTCTATCAAAGTTGTTGATGAGGGGTCCTTGTGGTTTAGGTGCCATTTGGTGAACTAGATTTCTCTCTTCTCTCTGAAATTATCCACTTCTTGACTTGACAATTATTGTAGTATGCACTAAAATAGCACATATGATTAGACCATGCCATCCTTAATAATCTTCCATTGTCAATATTTTCACTGCACATTTTCTGTGACGGTTAAAGGAGGGAAAAGAAAAGGAACAAAGTGACAAACAACTTAGCATTATTAACCATTCTGTTCTTTTACCTTCCAGCTATGATATATTATTGTCCCGGCAGCAGCAGCCTGTTCCAGAACATAATAGAAGAAAGTTTAAGGATCTTGCTAAACGCTTGGAGGAAGGCATGCTAAAAGCTGCGCTCTCTAAGGTTTCTTTCTTGGCCTCTGGTTATTTTTTCTTAGCATTCTTTTTAAGAGGCCCAAATATTATGGTTTCTCTTACTAGTTTGGGGGATATCTTAGCCTCTCTTTTGGTTGTACCTCTTCATTTACTCTGATTTTCATTTTATTTTTTTCCCAAAAAAAAAGAGAAAAATTCTTTTCCTGATAATCTGCTGGATATATCTTTTAAGGAGGAGTACATGAACTTGGACACATTAGAGAGCCGGTTGTTTAATTGCATCAAACGATCATCTATGAATAATCACAGCCAACAATATCCACAGCAATTTAGCTCTTCTCCAATTGGTACAATGATACCAACACCTGGTATGTCACATGTTGTGAATTCTAGCATGGCAGTTGCATCTTCTGTAGATACCTCGATGATTGCTGCCACTGGATGTAATAGCATAGCATCTACATCTGTCAATAGTGGAAGCATGTTTGCAACCGGTGGCTTGCATGGCAATTCTTTGAGTAGATCTGATGGTAATTCTAGGTGTTATACTTCATCTTACCCTTCCACTTTACTCATTTTCTTGAATCATAGAGTCTATTTATTGCAGGATTGTCTAATGGCTATCAGCAGTCTTCTACCAGCTTTTCCATTGGTGCTGGGGGGAACATGTCATCAATGGGTGTGCAGAGAATTGCAAGCCAGATGATTCCCACTCCTGGGTTTACTGGGAGCAACCAATCATACATGAATGTAGAATCTTCTAATAATGGTGGTGTCTTTTCCAGTGTAGAATCTACAATGGTATCACAGTCACAGCAGCAGAAGCAGCACCTTGGTGGCCAAAACAATAATGTATTGCAGAACCTTGGTGGTCAAATGGGTAGTGGAATGAGGTCTGGTTTACAGCAAAAACCTTTTGCATACTCAAATGGATCTATAAGTGGTGGGTTAGGCTTGATTGGAAACAATATGCAATTCATCGATGAATCTGGCACCTCTGATGGTTATGCCGCAAATTATGCTAATTCCTCTAAACACTTGCAGCAGCATTTTGATCAAAATCAGCAACCACCGGTGCAGGGTAATCTTTCTTTCAGTTCTTATTTTTGTTGCCCCAGCCTTGCCTCTCCATTTAGTGGTATAATCTTTATGGCTGAATTTTGTTCCTGGGTTGTGGGGGTTTTCTTTAACTCTGCCTATGCTTGCATAGCCGGTCCCAAGCCCGGATAAAAGAGGAGGGTTGTGTTAGGTAGTTGACAGCCAGTGTAAAACTTTGTTGAATCTTTATGAATATGGATCAACAATGTGAACATGTTATTGCTAGGTCGTTGCCCGGAAGCAACGCGCTGTATGGCTTGACTACAGTGTCAAATCCATAGAAATGTGTAAAGACAGAACATGTTGGCGTCGCTTGATCCATATAGCTGACCCCACCTAGTGGGAAAAGGCTTTGATTGTTGTTGTTGTGGGAGTTTTCTTTGTATGTCTGTGTGTTTTCTCCCTCGAACTTTCAGGGGAGTAGAAATATATATTTTTCACTGTAGAAATTGGCATCTTACAGAAAAGGTAAAAATTCTATTGCCAGGTGATGGATATGGATTGAGTAATGTTGATTCGTTTGCTTCTGGAAACTTCTATACATCGGCAACATCGTCTGGTTCTATGATGAACAGTCAGAACTTGAATTCAATTAAATTGCCTGCAATATCCAAAACCAACTCTCTGATAAGTAGTCGGTCAAATTTGCACGGAATGCAGCAGGCTGCTCATTTAAAGTCTCAAGCAATTAATCAGTTGGAGAAGTTGAATTTTCAGTCTTCCTTGACTTCAAGAGATGGTGTTCTGCATCCTCAACAGCAATATCAGGAACAGCCCCAACAATTTCAACAAACAGAGCAGTATGCTCAGCAGCAATTTCAACTTAAGATGCAAAGTCAGCAGTCTCAGCATTTGATCAATAGTGATGGTTTTAGCGAGTCTCATCTCTCTTCCAATTTAGAAAGCCAAGTGAAGTCTGAGCCTGGAGTTGAACACCATAAAGAAGTGCTGAATTCACAGGTTTCTGAACAGTTTCATATTTCTGAGATGAAAAACCAGTTCCAGCAGAACTCTACTGATGATTGTTCTAGGGGTGCTCAACATCTTTCTTTTCCAACTGGTCAGAATGATTTATACTCAACAACACCACAGAATTCACAACAAATGTTACACCAAAATCAGTTGAAATCAGAGTCTGGAAATAATTTTAGTTGTCTTCCAGTTGGCGTACAATCTAAATCAGCACTTATAAATCAATGGAATACCCAATCACAAGATGTTAACCACATACCTGGCAGTATGTCACATGAGCAGCATCTCCAGATGGATTTCCATCAGAGAATATCAAGGCAAGATGAAGCCCAATGCAATAATTTATCATCAGATGGATCTATTGTTGGTCAAGCTGTTGCTTCTAGAGGCTCGGCTGAGCCACCAGACTCAAGTAGTGCTATCAAGAAAGCACACAGGAACCAACAGAGGTGGCTTTTATTTCTGCTTCATGCACGACGGTGTCCTGCCCCAGAAGGACGATGCCAAGAGCGAAATTGTTATAGTGCTCAGAAGTTATGTAGACACATAGATGGATGCAACCTGCCTCGCTGTCCATATCCCCGCTGTCATCATACCAGGCTATTGCTAATTCATTTCAGAAACTGCAAGGATCCATGTTGCCCAGTTTGTGTTTCTGTTCGAGATTATCGACGCTCATTTCAAGTTAAGCCTCAGATACGGCCAGGTCCTAATTCAGGTGTGCTACATGCTGTAAATGGATCCAACAAATCTTATAATGCTGAAATTCCGTCACCTAGGTTGATAACAAAGCCTCTACCTGTGATTGAAACTTCAGAAGACCTGCAGCCATCTCTAAAGCGTATGAAGATTGAGCAGTGTACCCAGTCTGTTAATCCCATAAATGACAATTCTGCTATATCAATTTCTACGAACTCCCATTCTCATTTTTCTGAGAGTGCCCAATGCCAAGACTATCCACATGGTGAGACCTCTATGTCAATTAAATCTGAGCTTACAGAAGTTAAGGCAGAATTTCCGGTGCATATGGTGCGTGAAAATCTTAGTGAAGTTAATGTAAGTAATGCGGAAGACAGAGGACGAGGTGGTGAACCTGTCACATATGATGAGCCTGCTAACATAGCTAGGCCCGAACATATTAAAACTGAGAAAGAAACTGGACAAGATAAGCCAGTAAGTGTGACCCAGCCGTCGGAAAATGCAGCAGGGACAAAGTCTGGTAAGCCCAAAATAAAGGGTGTCTCCATGACTGAACTATTCACTCCAGAGCAAGTCAGGGAACATATCAGTGGCCTAAGACAATGGGTTGGCCAAGTAAGTCTTTTTTGGAATCTTGCACTTATATTAATGAGAAGATGAAAGAACTTAAAAAATGGAGGGTTAGTAGTTCTCCCAAACCAAATAAAAAGACAAAACAGTTTTCCAGGCCCTTGTAATTCCACAAGGTGCACCGTGCACCTAAATAAAAGCATTAGCTTAAACCCACAGGGAGGACATAAATAATTCTCTCCATAGGATGTGACGGAAGAAACCTTTGATTAAAGTTTCTTCCTTTTTTTTCTAACCAATGACTATATAACTTCACAGCCATTCTTTTAATTATTAATAGGATCATTTGTGAAAATCAATTCAATTATATGGATCTTTGTTCTGTTTGTATCTTCATAACGGTTTAAATTCCTAATGCTTTTTCTTGAGGCTTAAAATACTTAATGGACTCAGCTTCATAACTATTGTTTTCGTGTGCTTCTTCTCGTGGTATTTTGTTTGAGGTGGATGTTTTGAATGTGACAAGTTCCAAGGATTATATGTGGCTTCCAATTGTTCAATGAATGTGTTGAGTCAGTCCACACTCACATATCTATATATTAATTGCCATGCTCCTATATCTGTGAAGAACCCTTCCTATCATCTCATCATCTAACAATGCTAGGATTTTTTTTCCCTTAATGCTGACTCTTGAAAATAAATTTTTAGATTTGGCTTCTTATCTGCTTGTTTTTACTTTTGCGTGCCACTAATTATATTGGATATGCACATTTTACAATGATGCATTTATTATCTTGTAACAGAGCAAAGCAAAAGCAGAAAAGAATCAAGCAATGGAGCATTCAATGAGTGAGAACTCCTGTCAGTTGTGTGCAGTAGAGAAGCTTACTTTTGAACCACCACCTATTTATTGCTCAACTTGTGGTGCTCGCATTAAACGAAATGCTATGTATTATACCATGGGTGCTGGTGATACACGGCATTATTTTTGTATTCCATGCTATAATGAGGCTCGTGGAGACACCATTATTGTTGATGGAACTCCTATCCCTAAAGCCAGGCTGGAGAAAAAGAAAAATGATGAGGAAACCGAAGAATGGGTGTGTATTTTACATGTTAATTTGTCGCTTGATTAGAACTTTTCTATGTTCTATTGACTGTATATTTTTCACGCAGTGGGTTCAATGTGATAAATGTGAAGCTTGGCAACATCAAATCTGTGCCTTATTTAATGGTCGAAGAAATGATGGGGGACAAGCTGAATACACTTGCCCTAACTGTTATATTCAAGAGATAGAAAGAGGAGAGCGTAAACCCTTACCCCAAAGTGCTGTTCTTGGGGCCAAGGATTTGCCTAGAACTATTCTCAGTGACCACATAGAGCAGCGGTTGTTTAGACGTCTAAAGCAAGAAAGACAAGAGAGGGCAAGGTTTCAAGGAAAAAGTTACGATGAGGTGATTTATCTATTGGTTACTACTTATTGTGGCAGTTTAGATTATCATTGGTATATGTAGACTGGTAATATTTAGGGAGAAATCCTCCATACATAATGAATTATCTTGACATGAATACTATGTACAAAAACTTTTTTGACCTTAAGTTACGATTTTACTTATATTCAATACTTCCCCCCCTGTGAATGTCTCAGTTGGTTAGTATCATTAAAAATTGATGAAATTGTTTTGGAGTTCGAATATTAGTTAATATCTGTAGATTTAGTAGTAATTACTACTTTTACACTTAGTTTGAAGAGCTAGAATCAGATTAATTCCCTAAATGCCTTTTTGGATATTCCTCAATGTCTTGGCTATTGAAGGAACATGAGAAGCAGGTGAATAGTCATCTGTTTCTTGAAGAAATCAAAGAATTTTCGGGAATCCTACAAGTTCCATTTGTTCTTTCCAAGCGATTGGAAAATAAAGAAATTGTTATTATTTTCTAGATAATTATATATTTACAAAATACCATCTCAATTCATCCTATTTCATCCGATCCAGGATGTGATATGATTCCGAAGGATGAACTAGATCCAATGAGTGCTTGAACTTGTAATTAATACAAATTTTATACTTTCGAAATATATATGCCATCAGTTACTTTTGTTGTATGCCTTAACTGTTATTTGGTTGAACATTTTACTCCTTCATGCTTATTTTGGTTCTTGTTATGAAAGTTCTTTTTTCCCCTCTTGTTTGATGGAGATTGATAATTAGCTTCCTTGCTTGCACATCCTGTTGTTTGATAGACAACTGATTTCATTGAGGTGTGCTGGTGATAAAACTATTTCAATTTATTTGCCAGGTGCCTGGAGCTGAATCACTTGTTATAAGAGTTGTGTCATCTGTAGACAAGAAGTTGGAAGTGAAACAGCGGTTTTTGGAAATTTTTCAGGAAGAAAATTACCCAACAGAATTTCCTTATAAATCAAAGGTAATGAGAAAGTTGCTTTAATTGATACGGTGGTTATTGAATCATTGTCATTGATAAAGGGTATTGATGTTCTTGGGTTGCTATTCCAGGTAATTTTATTGTTTCAGAAGATTGAAGGCGTGGAAGTATGCCTGTTTGGCATGTATGTTCAAGAATTTGGATCTGAATGTCAATTCCCTAACCAACGCCGGGTGTATCTTTCATATCTCGATTCTGTCAAGTATTTTAGGCCTGAAGTTAAAGCAGTGACTGGAGAAGCTCTTCGGACATTTGTTTATCATGAAATCCTGGTAAAATTTAGTTGCTGCTCTTGTATACTCTTATAATATATCGCGTGGTAATTCTTGATGATATTCAAGTTTTGAATCTGACAGAACTTCTTTTTGGAAGTTATATTCCATGGTATTTTAGTAATTTTCTTTTTCATGATTTGTTTCATCTTAGATTGGATACCTCGAATATTGTAAGAAACGTGGTTTTACAAGCTGCTATATTTGGGCCTGTCCCCCATTGAAGGGTGAAGATTATATTTTATATTGTCATCCAGAAATTCAGAAAACCCCAAAATCCGATAAGCTTCGGGAATGGTGAGCTTTAGCTTTTAAAAAAACAAAAAGTTGTGTGATTTTGTTACTTTTATAAAGTGATTGATTTATTTATCTATAACTTCAATTCCTATGTTGACTTTGTTTCTTCAGGTACCTATCAATGTTGAGAAAAGCCGCGAAGGAGAATATTGTGGTCGAACTCACCAACTTATATGACCATTTCTTTGTATCTACTGGTGAATGTAGGGCTAAGGTTACTGCAGCAAGACTTCCTTATTTCGATGGTGACTACTGGCCGGGGGCTGCAGAGGATTTGATTTATCAACTTCGCCAAGAAGAAGATGGCCGAAAACATAATAAGAAAGGAACAACTAAAAAAACTATCACAAAAAGGGCTTTAAAGGCATCTGGTCAGTCAGATCTTTCTGGAAATGCCTCAAAAGATCTCCTCCTAATGCATAAAGTAATTCCCTGTTTTAGTTTCTTATCACAGATCGTTATTCTTTTGGGCAAATGAGATGACTTGCAAATTATATTTCCAATATTTTACTTGAGTGGATGTTTAAATAATTAAAATACTTTCTCAATGCACTGTATTTTCTCTTTTATTGGTTGGGTCTCTTAGGATACTAGCTTTCTTACAAAACTTTTGTTTTTTCTCCAGCTTGGTGAAACCATAAGCCCAATGAAAGAAGATTTTATCATGGTGCATTTGCAGTATGCATGCAGTCACTGTTGTATTTTAATGGTGTCAGGCAACCGTTGGGTTTGCAACCAGTGCAAGAATTTTCAGATTTGTGATAAGTAAGGATTCTCAAACCTTTTGTTCATGGTTTGTCATTTGACTTGTTTTAAATTTATATTAGAAGCATTGGAGAAACAGATCTTCTCAATTTCTCTGTTAAATTGGCGGTGTAAACTAGGGAGATTGATAGACATAGAGTATATTGGCCCTGCACACATTGTGGGATCCATTTATTTGGGTCCCACAGCGCCCATCTCTCTTGCAAGATGGGCACTATCAATTTTGGGGAGAAATTTATGAGATCCAAAGCTTTGCACACTATAACAAGATTTGTGTCTTCACCTCAAGAGCAAAAATGGCTTGAAGTGCGATTTTTTATATTTCTTGTACTTGATATTGATCGACATATAACCTTTATTTTGATGTCAAGACCTTAATTTTTTAAACTTAATGCTGGTACCTTCTTTAGGTTCTGAATAGATCGATTCTATTTGTAAAAAACTATTGTAAGTAAACTCGTCAGGGTAGGGTAAAGTCAACAAACAGATGCAAACATGTAAGCATATACAAATTTACTTACAGTAATAAATAGTTATTAAAAATATATTTTCTCATCACAATTAATAAGGGTAAAGTCAACAAACAGATGCAAACATGTAAGCATATACAAATTTACTTACAGTAATAAATAGTTATTAGAAATATATTTTCTCATCACAATTAATACAAATAAAATAAGGGTTGAAGTTGTGTGCATATTGACTATGATGTGAACAAATAAACCCTAAACCCGTAGTCAAAGTACATAAATTGAATTCTAGTACGGATGATTGGATGAAGAAATATTGAAGTTACTTTTTGCTTTAACTGAGAGATCTGGAGGTAAGCTATTACCATATTTCTATCTTATCTGTAACGATTATTGACATTCCTTGTATGAACTTTACTTGTCACACAATTTGTCTTAATCCCTCCCCCTAGGATTGGAAAATTTTTAAATGTGATGTTAATTTTTATAATTGATTTCCTAGGTGTTACGAAGCAGAACAAAACCGTGAAGAAAGAGAGAGGCACCCTATTAATCAGAGGGAGAAACATGCCCTTTACCCAGTAAGTAAGAAATCCCATCTAATGTTGCGTGTGAGGTGAATTGTTCTAGACTATTTCAGTCTGTGCTACTGTTTGAAAACTAATTACCAATGTTTAACCTGTGTCTGTGGAACTTCTATCTGAGGAATTAAGGATTCCACAATGTATGGATTTTCAAATCTTACCTGGTGATTTTATGTGGTAGTTATAATAGGGAGAAACCTGTTTGAGTGCTTTCTTATGACCTGGCATTTTTGGCAGAATGAAATTACTGATGTATCAGTTGATACAAAGGACAAAGATGAGATTCTTGAGAGTGAATTTTTTGACACTAGACAGGCATTTTTGAGTCTCTGTCAAGGAAATCATTATCAATATGATACTCTAAGGCGGGCTAAGCATTCCTCAATGATGGTCCTCTATCATCTTCATAATCCAACTGCTCCTGCCTTTGTGACAACTTGTAATATATGCCACCTTGACATAGAAACTGGTCAAGGTTGGCGTTGTGAAGTTTGCCCTGATTATGACGTATGCAATGCTTGTTATCAAAAAGATGGAGGTATTGATCATCCTCATAAGTTGACAAATCATCCGTCACTGGCCGATCGTGATGCTCAGAACAAAGAAGCTAGGCAGCTTCGAGTGTTGCAGGTATCATTTATATTTCAAATTTTGTTCCTGTGGATTGTCCAATTTCTTAATGGGCTTACCCATTGCTTGCTCATCTCTTCTAAAAGAACTACATGATTCTGACCTCACCATCTCATTTCTTCACCATGTTTATGTTGATCTTACCCTTCTATACAAGATCTGATGGTAATTGATTCTGTAATTACAGTTACGGAAAATGCTTGATCTCCTCGTGCACGCATCCCAATGTCGATCTGCACATTGCCAGTATCCAAATTGTCGCAAAGTGAAGGGACTTTTCCGCCATGGGATGCAATGCAAAACACGTGCCTCTGGAGGCTGTGTTCTCTGCAAGAAAATGTGGTATTTACTGCAACTTCATGCTCGTGCTTGCAAAGAATCTGAATGCCACGTACCACGTTGCAGGTTTGTATGTCACAGGTTGCCATATTTTAGTTAGCCTTGTAACATTTTTTTTTTGTGTAACACCTTTAATTTTTGGGTCAATCCAGAGATTTAAAAGAACATTTAAGGAGGTTGCAGCAGCAGTCTGACTCTCGGCGAAGAGCAGCTGTGATGGAGATGATGAGACAGAGAGCTGCCGAAGTTGCCAACAATGCAGGATAAGCAGTTCACACATGTAAATATTAATGTTTCTACAGAAATGATCTAGACAGATAGGATTAGCTTCACTCTTGCCCCTCTTGGACACTGCTGGCAAGTTGCAACTAACTGCGACTTGTGAGTGGTTTTATTGATTGGGAAGGGATAGAAGTTTATGACAAAATTGCAGATTCGCTTGTCTTCACCTGCCGGAGGCCGCCGCCTTATCATTGTAGATTGCTTGTTTAGTTTGTGCTGCGATCTTCTTCAAGGACTAACCAACTCCAGCAGGGCTTTAGGAGGTTCTGTTTATGTGGGCAGATATAGTGATTCTTTGATTTTGCCAGGTTATTGTAATACGCAAATGCCACCCTCGGTGGCTGAGTGTACTATAATCCCAATTTGTCTATAACGTCTTTACAAAGAATATGGGAGGTAGATAGCAAGTCGTTTTTCGCCTTATAAAGATTGGCCCTCTTTCGTAGAGTCGTTTATTAAAGATGAAAGATGAATAATTAGTATCCTCGCAGATGCGGCATTTATATTAATTAATTCTGCCGCTACATTGTGTAGTATTGCTTACCGCGCTAACTATGTTATTTATTTCGGGTACTAATGATTATTTATTTTGAAGATTAAACTACTAGTTTGTCTTCAAATTTGTTGACTTGGCCGTGGTCTACACATTTTTTTTTTGGACGTAACAAGTTAGCTCTTGCTGATATCTTAATGCAATTTAATTTTTCTGCTAAAGTGTATATTGATTATGAATCTAATTTTACTACCGATGACTGATCTACCATTTATATTGTTTATTAAAGAAGTTTGAGAAACCAAAGTGTAACTGGGATTTTTTTTTTATAATTCAAAATTTTTTTGAAAGCCTATAATTCAAGATTAAATTAAGACAAGTAGAATTTTTAAGAACTGAATTTGTAATTTTTATGATTATGATGTAAAGATTAAATTGAGACAAGTAAACTTTTTCAAGAGTCATTCAAATGTTTAAAACAATAGGAAAGAGTTGTTAATATATTTAAATGTTTGAAGAAGGATAATCTCAAATTTAGGAGAAGAAAATGAGGTTAAACCGTGAGAAAAACAATATTAAAGTAGTAAGAAAATCACATGGATTAAATTAAATTTTGTAAGGTTGAAAAAGGGACGAAAATTAAGGGGCTTTTTGTTTAAGAAACATTTCCCATTTTTATTTTCTATTTTCATTTTTTGAAAATGATTTTTATTTTTAAATTTTAAAAATTTTAAAAATGTGTTTAGTTTATAGAGTGAAAATACATTTCAGAAAATAAAAATTATGGAAACATGTATGGTTTAAAAATTTTGAACTTTGTTTTTTCGTGAAATTTGATTTGTTGTTTTTATTTTTAATTTGACTATTAAGACAAATATTAAATTGATTAAATTATTATCTATTAGATATATAATAAAATAAAAAAATTGAATGAAAATAAGCATAGGATATTCTATTATAAGTTTAATTATAATCAAATTTCACAATTCTTTATTTAAATCAAATCTTTAGTTTAAATTTTTAAATGTTATTTGGAGATTTTAACATAGTATATATACAAACATATACATATAAGTATTTGCAACTTGGTTTCCTTTTTCAACATATCAAATCTAATATTGTCGATTTGTACTCGATTTAATATAGTTTAAGGGTATTGATTTTGTTCAATTTTAAACCCGCTATTTAGATTTATAAAAAAATATATAGCATGTATGATATGTTGAAGGTTTTGTGCCTTTGTCTCTTCATTTTCTAATAATTTTTATGTTGTATCCACAAAGAAAAAAAAAATATAAAGCATGATATAATATATTAAGCCCACTTGTGTCTTACTATTGTTACCTTTTACTTTTGTAATTTTCAATGACAAAAAACAATATAATATATTATGTAATAAAAATGATCAAATATACTAGCTGGATGGTCCCATCCCATTGGACTCACACGACTTAGGGAACTACTGATGGAGAACTATTGGACAACCCCAAATATACTAGTCGGACGGCCAGCCAGCTTCTCTAGCCGATCGTTCGGCCGTCCCATCACCTAACACTGTACACGGCACGAGAACAATGTGCACTTGATAGCTTTCAATCCCTAACACTTTCATCACCGTCACTTTAACCTCTTCAGGCACCCCTATATAAACCCCGAACCCGCCGTGGGTGATATTAACATAACCAAATTGCATAAGTGAAACAGTAAAAATGAAGAGATAAGGAATGGAATTAACGGTGGATTAGATATCAAATCCCTGAAGAAATGGGAAGTATACTCAAAGAAGTCTCTTAATCGAGCTAGAAGAATTCTCCAAGCCAAAACTTACAAACAAAATGCATAACCAGAACCAGAAGAACAACAAGCAATAAAAACACGCATAACGGCATCCTCCACGCGCACACAGCTAGAAGGATGGGCTTAGTGACATAGCATAATCTTTGGCCCAATTTGGTGGTTTCCTGGCTCGTTTACTCCTCTTCAACTCCTCCTCTGCTTCCTTGGGCTCGTCAGGTGGTTCAGCATTTGGGCTAGGCCCACTTCCAGGGTTGGCCTTCATATCAGTGGGTTAGACACGACTTTGCTACTACATGAATTCTCTGATTACCTTATGACTTAAGATCCCTTCTTGTGTAAAGTATTTATCATTTTTCATTTCAACTTCTATTATATTTATCGGGCAAAAAAAATTTCCTATTATATTTATGCAAATTTTAAATTTTTTTATAACTCTTTATTTCTATTTTCTCTATATAACAAAATAATATGTTATAAGAAGTATGAATCATCTACATTGAGTATTAAATAATTATATGTGTAAAAATATATAAAAATCAAATCAATAAAAAAATATGAGATATAAATAGAAATTGAAATATTGGGAGTGATTTATCCTTTTGTTTGTTTTTAAACTCCCAATCACCCACTCTACTCCAACCTATTTTAGGATAGGATCTTTTGGTATGGGACTACTAATTGAATTATTATAGTATGAATTTCTATAAATTTATTTTCTAATTGAATTATATTAGTACTCAAATTAAATAAATATAAGAGTCTACTAAACATTCTAATACTTCCATTCCGTAATAGTCAACTTTTATCCCCTCTCTTCGAACAAATGGAAATTAGAACGTCCACGTGGAAGCACTGAAGCAACGAATGTTCACGCATGTTTTGGCCTGAAAAAACAAGTACTTCCTGTTCACTTATGTGGACAAATTTTTTTTTTTTTTTCCATTTTGTGGTTTAAATTCTTTCTTCTCTCATCTTCATTCTTCCTCTTTCCTCTTTCCTCTTCATTATTTTCCAATTTAAGTAAAATAGAGATGGTCCAGTAGCATTTTCTGGTTTCTGTTAATAACAAACTGAAACTCTATTGTTGTACATGTACATTATTTCCGACTCACATTTATCGACTCATTTTTTCTGAAGGCGGATTTGATTTCTGGGTGGTCGCAGGCTCACAGCTGAATCATGAGCGCCGCAGCATCAGCAACTACTAGTTCCAGTTTCAGCAGTGGCAGTGTGTACCACTACTCGAAGTGTAGAGTCTCTTCGTATCTTCATGGTTCCATTTCCTTTCCTAATCGTTTTCCGTCTCGCACTAACACCCGCGGGTGCCGGAATTCTTGTGGGCGGAAGTCTCAATTGCTGCTAGTTACCAGAGCTGCTGCTCCAGAGGACAGAGAGAGTAATAATGCCCAAAATGATGATGACGGTAACGATGAGAATCAACGAGTACAAAAGCAACAATCGATCCAGCCGTCTGTCTCGCTTAGCCTGGATGACGTAAATCCAGTAGGTCTTGGTCGAAGATCGCGTCAGTTATTCGACGAGGTTTGGAGGAAGTTCTCGGGATTGGGTCAGATCTCTAGGACCATCCGCACTGACGATAAGGACGCTCTTGATGCTCTTCTCATTCGAGAGGGACCTATGTGTGAGTTCGCTATCCCTGGCGCTCAGAATATTGTTGTGCTCGTTGTTGGTGCCACCAGTCGCATTGGTCGAATTGTCGTCCGCAAGCTCATGCTCAGGGGCTACGTAGTGAAGGTGCCTGGCCTGTGTCCACGACTCCATGCTTTTACATCTATTATCTGTTTTTTCTTCATGCAATTGCGTCTAACCATTCTGTATCACATATAACCCGTTATTGAAATATCCACGCGCGTACCCCATAGAATTAATATCTTTTTCTGTAGAAATTGTCCATTTAATCTTCTTTTGATGTTTCCTTTTCTAAATATGTTTATAGAGGGTTTCATGACATACTTAAGAATTTAACTCTTGCTTACTTTCCAAATTAAATTGATGTTTCACATGAATAGGAAAGCTGCTACTTAACCATGACAAAAGGACTCTAGAAGCTATTTGAAACTAGCAATATGATCACTTCTGAGCTACCTATCATAGAAAAGTTGGCGCCATAGGTGGTTTAGCCATGTATAGAGGAGACCGATAGAGGCTCCTGTATGAAGAGTAGATCATATTGAAGATAATCTAATAACTAGAGGTAGAGGGAGACTGATGGAGACCTCATACAAACATGAATAATACTGATATATATTCAATAGCAAACCCCAGTGGGTTAAACAGCAACTACACTCACAAAAAAACAGCAATGACAGTAGCACATCTCACTGCACTCACACTACAGAAACATAGGAAAACAATAAAAGATAACCTAGCTTTCAAGAGGCTAGTCTATCCCGCACTGAGTGAATTCTTGCCTGCCTCACAGCCCCTTGCCACGACCCTCATATACCCTCCCCAACCTCCACTCACTCTGGCTATCACCTTTCCTCCCTTCCTCCTAGTGTAAACCTTTTGTTTCGGGTCATGGGCAAGCCCATCATAGACCAAAGAAAATATGAGAAATTGTTATGATGGATCCAACTATTAACGATCTAACTATAGAAATGAGCTAAGATAAAATACGTTGGCGTCATTTGGTCCATGTAACCAATCCCACCTAGTGGGAAAAGATTTTGTTTGTTTTTGTTATAAACATATGCTAATCATTGTAGGAAATGTGCAAAGACAGAACATGTTGGCGTCGCTTGATCCATATAGCCGACCCCACCTAGTGGGAAAAGGCTTTGATTGTTGTTGTTGTTGTTGTTGTTGTATATATTAATTTCTACTTGTGACTTCCTTGAATGGCTTTTTCTACACTGAAGGCTTTGGTAAGGAAGGCAGATGAGGAGGTGGTGGAGATGCTTCCCAGGTCAGTAGAGATAGTAATTGGTGATGTCGGTGACCCTGCCACCCTCAAGGCTGCTGTAGAAGGTTGTAACAAAATAATCTATTGTGCCACTGCTCGATCTGCAATCACTGGTGATCTTGTTAGGGTTGATCACCAAGGAGTTTATAACCTTTCTAAAGCATTTCAGGTCTGTCTCAACACTTCGAAATCTCTATCATCCTCCCTCCTATGTGTTGTATGTGTGTGCTTTCGTTATAAATCGGAAATGACAAACCACGGGTGAAAAATTCAATATTAAATCCCTTTACTGTCTCTCATTCTACAGAGATAATGCATCATTGCATGCTAATTGAAAGCCTAATATATTGAGGGCTTGATGACAACTGTGCTTGCACAAATTTCAGGATTACAATAATAAATTGGCGCAATTGCGAGCTGGTAAAAGCAGTAAGAGCAAGCTCTTGATTGCAAAATTTAGATCTGCAGATTCATTGAATGGATGGGAACTTCGTCAAGGAACTTACTTCCAAGATGTTGTTGCCACAAAATATGATGGAGGGATGGATGCCAAATTTGAGTTCACTGAAACTGGAGAAGCCGTTTTCTCAGGTATATCAAGTGCATGGTGATGAATAATACTGAGAAGGGAGAATTCACAATTTTTTTTAAAAGTTAACAATACGAGTAAAAAGCAACTCTAGGTATTCTCTTTTGACTCCTGCTTTTCATATTAATTTAGGGTATGTTTTCACTAGAGGAGGCTATGTGGAACTTTCAAAAAAGCTGTCTCTTCCTTTAGGCTGCACACTTGACAGGTATGAGATAATAGGATATATGGTTTCTGTTGGTAAGATGATTTACTAGAACTTGTATTTAGCTTCTAATTTGAACTTCCTTTGTGCATCTTGAATTAAATTTTTCCGTGATAGGTATGAGGGTCTAGTTCTCTCTGTTGGTGGCAATGGAAGATCTTATGTTTTAATTCTAGAAGCTGGTCCTTCGGTAGATCCAAGTCAGAGCAAATTATATTTTGCAAGAATTAGTACAAAAGTGGGATTTTGTAGGGTAAGATTGATTTTATTTTAAGAATATCAGGTTCTTTCATTGTGACTAACATGATTTCAGATATCATTTTCCTCTTAGCAAAGATGATTGGTCATGTTCTGTAATCTGTATTAATGTGGCAGGTGAGAGTACCATTTTCCTCATTCCGCCCAGTGAAACCAGATGATCCATCTTTAGACCCTTTTCTTGTACATACATTGACAATACGTTTCGAACCTAGAAGACAGGTTTTTCCATTAACTTATTGTTCTCTAAATTAATTCATTATATTTATCTTGCATATGTGGGACCTTGAAATTGTCTTTGTCAAACAAATCTCTTCTGTTTTCATTCATGCCCGCTTGCCTCAAAAATCAAAACTGATGTGATAGCATCGATTGCATTTGAAGTACATTGGGCTTTGCTTGCAAGTTTCCCTCTCTCACTAGGTAAAACATAAGAAGCTAGTTTTCCATTACTCACTAGCAGAAATTTCAACCACTATTTCTCCTTTACTCACCAGCAAACAATCACCTATGGTTTTTCTCACTATAAATCTAGATTGCAAAATCACAAGTTTATAGGCGAAGATTCTAAAAACAATAACAATCTGAGTTTTCACAGACAATCATGAAAAGCCCCCATGAATAATAGGTAATTCTTGACCACAATATAGAAACGGAAATTGAATAGAAAGTAAAAAGAGTTTGGCATGATTCAAGAGCAGTTCTCTTGTTGATTTTCTTGAATTTCTTGCTTTCCATGCCAATTGAGTGTTTTTTTATCTGTAAATTGATTTTTGACAGTTGGTTGACTGTTTCAACTAAGTATCAGAAAGTACTTACTACATGAGTATAGCACTCTGTCTCAAGTCTGTCACTCAGTCAACAGTTGGAATAGTAGTTACCTACGAACTATCGTAGAAAGTTTTGTGTTGTCCACTGCTGAATGGTGTTATATGTAGTTAGCTAGAAAGCTTGATAGAACTTCACATTAATCTTCTAGAACTGCTGGTTAATGATGGAGATTATAGGATGTCCCTACGGATGTAGTATGAGCCACCCAATTGAGTAGTATAGGATACTCGATGGGTACTTAAGTGACCTGATTCCCCCCCCCCCCCCAACAACTAGCTTTTACGGGAGGATTCTCCCAGTCACTTAGGTTCCATCTAGGAGTGTTCAAAATCGAATCAAACCGAACCTTTTTTTATATATATATTTCTTAATAATTTTACATCTCAACAGTGAAAATTATAGTTAAATATTACTTATTATTTGTTTTTTAAGTAAATATTTGAATATATTAATAAATTGATAGATAAGAATATCTGTTATGATTTTATTATATAAATATAATTAATTATTGTAAGAATTTTAGTACTTGTTAATATTTTTAAAATCTTGATTAAACAATTTATGATCATTTATTTAGTATAATATTATAAATTTGAACTTTTTTAAAACTATTCTTTCATTATTATTTTTATGTCATATAAATGTAAGAAATATGTAAATACGCTAGAGTTCTGTTCAATATATGCCAAAATCAAGTTAGCTTGAAACAAACCGAAAATCGAACCAAATTGATTAAACATGAAACTGACAAGGTCCACTCAGTTTTAATCTAAACCGAACCAAACCAAACCTTTGAACACCTTCCATTAGTTAGATGGAACAAATTGTGGTTGGCTTGTAATCTTCTGAATTATTTGTGATGTATCCTAATATACGAATAGTTTGATCTATTTGTAGTTGGCTTGGACTATGACTTGCTTGCAATAGTTTTTAATTCCTTATGGTAGACAACTTCGGTACTTCTACTTTTTGCATGTTAACTCTGAATTCCGATGGCTTGCTTGCATCTGCATATTTTCAGCATTCTTAAGTACAGAATAAGCATTACTGGGAATAAAATTTTTATATAAATTTCATCTCTTTTGCATTGCCCTTTATAAAACACTTTGTTAACTTGACTTCAACCACAAAAAACTTTCTTCTAATAGGTTTATTATTATCAAAATCAAATAAAGCTTAGTTTGAAACCTTGTGTCTCACATTTTATCAAACAAAACAAATGCCAAATTTTATTGACGTAGGAAAAGGAAAACAGTTAATTAAAACTAGACAAGTCAAAAGGAGGCATCTCTTACTGAGTCTATTTTAAAAGATCATGATCCAACTCAAATAACTTAATAGTAGATGCTAGTTAGTTGGCTTCATGTATAGGTGTCCACCAAAGATTTAGGCCATTACTCTATTATCTTTTCCATATTCTGTTTTGTTTTTCAAAGATTAGTATTGTATTCCTTTTTACTACTAAATGCATTGCTCAATAATTAACATAACATATTCCCCCTGTTTCGTTACTCATTCATAGTAATTTTTCCCTCCAGCTGTTTGCATTGTGATGATACTATATTTACTGTTGTTTCAGAGGCCAACTGAAGTATATGCAGCCATGAAGCAAGATTTGAGAAGCTTTAAGCTTATATTGGAATATATAAAAGCTTTGCCTGTAGGTGTTCTTCTGCTGATTCCCCTTATTATGGAATAAATAACAAAAACTTTTATAATAGAAAATTCTCTTGGCAGAGAAAACTCATACATTTTGGACCTTTGAAGTTGAGATGAATGAGCAGGATAAAATGGCTATATATACCAGTATGTAATTTTTTTTGAGATAATTGTGCAATGATGCCAGCAAAAGTATTGTGTTTTGGACAATTAAGATGAGCATGTGGTTTTTTCATTGAGACTTTGAATTTTTTGTTTGAAAGTGGTGTATTTGTCTTATGAAGTGTATGTAGAATTTGAGAAGATCCAAAGTGGGACTGAACTGAAAGAAATTTTATTTTACACAAGGCCACAAATACAATTTTCACTACACTCACTTTTTTTTTTCAACTAACACTCACTCTATGCCACTCACTCACCGTAGCTCATGTTCACTCTCACTCGTTACTTGCTTCACACACACTTCCTTAACACTTGCTCTTTCTCACTTACCTCAATTTTTCACTCAACTCTACAACACACAATTGCTCACTTTCTCTCACGGCTTCTCTTTCTCACTTCTGCACACTTGCTCACTTTCTTTACTTCTCAACACACCAACATATTACACCATATCACATATTTAATGGTGGTGTATGTCGGCTAACTCACCACCGCCACACTCTAATTTTCTATTTCACATTTTCCAGCTTTTTTCTAGACTTTTTAACCGCCTTTGTCAATTTTCTTTAGCAAATCATATAATGATATTTTTATCTCATAGTCTAGCTAGTATTTTCTAGAATGATCCTTCAACACCTTCAGTGCTTGGAAAATTCTAGGTAAGTTGCTGAATAATTTTAACAGTGTAATTGTTCTGGGCTTCCTTTAAGTCATTTATTATTATACAATATTGTATAATGCTCTGTAAAATCCTCTTCCTCCTTTCTTTAGCCCTATTTCTCTAACATACCCAAATTAAATATTTCTTTGCATTAAAATATTTATCTCTATTTGCATCTCCCTTAAGGATGATGACTCTTTTTAGTGCTGAAACAATGGTTATTAAACCCTCTCCACCTTTGGAAGTAGCTGGAGAGGAAAATATATTAGTCAATATACAGTACCCGGCTTAGACAACTTTATAATACTAAGCATTGTTTGTCTAATGGCTATCAATTTAAGATGGCCTTTTTGTAAGTGGCTCTTCCCTTCCCCCAACTATTTCTAATCAAGGCACCTGCATATCGGTATATTAAAATTTTAGAGCAAGTCTGTTGGGGGAATTATTTCATGGTTATCATATATAAGTTACGAGTTCTAGGGATGGTTTGATCTTTTGTAGTGTTTCCTGGGGGTATAAAAACTACTTTGTGGTATACTTTCTATCATTGCTAGCATGAAGATTAATACTTCTTTCTCTACTTGATGCGCATAATAAAAGTTCACAAGAGTGGAAGAAGAAAAGAAGTGAAATGGCTCTGCCTAATGAGGCACCTGATGATTAATGTCCTAAACAACATGCGGTTAATGTTAATAAGAATAGTCAGCTATGTGTGATATGTTCTTGTAATTATACTGCAGACTGGGCAAGAAACAGATTTTATCCTAGTTTCATGTTCAGGACTAGGAATTGAACCTTCCAGAAGGGAGCAGGTTCTTAAAGCCAAGAAGGTTGGTCCCATTATATGTTTTAGTTTCTTTAACTTGGTTTATATATTCTTATTGGATTACCATACATGATTATGTCAATGTTTTGAATATCTTCAGGCTGGGGAAGATTCATTAAGAAGATCTGGCCTTGGATACACAATAATTCGTCCCGGTCCCCTAAAGGTAAAGCCCCATTTGCTGACTAGGGGACTTATAATTGACGGTTTTATGCCATTTAAGTGATAAGATTTATCTCTTGACTCTGCAGGTTTGTAAGCTCTTACTTGCGCATAGAACATATGCCTAAATATATAATGGTATGTTAATGCTTTTAAAGACAAGGGGGAATTTTTCTCGTCATTTTATTCATTCTCGGCACTAATATATATAACAGTAGGGAAGACCTGAATTTTCTTGATTTTAGGACCCAAGAAATCAAGATTAGTTTACATAAGATTGCCTAATATATATGGATAACACAATCTGATCTACAAAGGAAAATATTTAAATTTAAAGTTATCTAATTGTACAAAGAAGGCCGTTATAGGCTAGTGTTGACCAGATGGAAAATAGCCCAATAACTAAAGGTAGGGGAAGACCAAAGAAAACAATAGGAGAAATTATTAGGAGGGATTTAGCTATAAATAACCTAACTATAGAAATGAGTAAAGACAGAACACGTTGACGTCACTTGATCCATATAGCCGACCCCACCTAGTGGGAAAAGGGTTTGATTGTTGTTTTTAAAGTTATCTAATTCTGTATATTATCTACATTATTCAAATTTTAATTAACTAATTCTGTACATCATCTACTTGCCCCCTCAATCTAGGAATAGAAGTTAATCATTCCTAGCTTGGAAATCAAGTTGTCAAATGCAGCCCTAGGTCATGTGTGAAAGATTGTGGGCAATACTGATAATCCCTCCTTCAATTATCTCAGTAACAAAATTCTTGTCAATTTCTACATGATTGGTACAATTGGCACAGTATTTTCAGCGACTATAAAGGATGCTTAGTTGTCACTCAATAGCTTTATAGGACCCTTACATGGCACTTTTAGTTCATCTAAGAGTCTGCTTGTTGCTATCATAAACTGCTCCTTGCTCTTCCATGTAACCAGATTTCCCCACACATAAATGCAATATTGGAGAGATGGACCAGTTTTAGCCTTTTATAATAAGCATAAATTCACAGCTTGGCTTAACAGGCTTTAAAGAGTACTCTTTCTCCTTTTCTCTCTATTTATTTATCTTTTTATATATAAAATTTCGTTCATAGACCTCATTGGTCAGTCAGATTAATCCTAATATTTTTTATAAGCTTGAAGGCTAGAAGCGTTGCCTCATATTGTGTGTTGTGCTTGTGCCTAATTTTAATTTGTAGTCCACAACTGCAATTTCAGCTCGGCTGTAAACGAGCCGAGCCGAGACGAATTTTAGTGGACTCGGGCTCGTTTATTAAATGAGTTGTTTGGACTCGGCTCGTTTCACCAAATGAGAGCTCGGGTTCGGCTCTTACAAAATTATAAATTTAATAAAATTAATTTAAAAATTTGTTAACCACAAAAATATGATTTTAAAATTGAACATCCAAAAAATAATATCATAAAAGATAATTTAAATGTAGATTAATCATATACTAATTAATTTATATTTTACACTAACCTATGAATTTTATCATTTCAAATATTTCAGTAACAAAAGGATATTTATATACAAAAACATAACAAATAAAAAAAATGTAGGAATGTTCATTATATATATATATATATCATTTAAATATCATTATACATGTAAGAAAATCTACAAAAAAATTGATGTTCTTGCAGCAGGCCAGCAGTGTGGTGCGTAGGTCGTATTGTGTTGAAAATAATAGACAACTGGAAGGATTATACGTGTATGATAATATAAAGGATAAGACACATCTCTGGTTCTTAGTTTTTTTTTCCACTCTAGTGTCAACAATGTTGAAGATTAGTTTCTTCAATTTTTCATCCTGCTCTGTAATCAAAGTTAACTTGTCTGAAGGCTTTGAACAGTTGCTGAATTTGCTGTATGGCAAGCTCAATTATAAACTCAAAAATTTTTTACTCTGATCAAAATAATTCATTTCTCTATAAATGGATGTCTATACTATGTCAAGGTCATTTTGATGCCTAATTAAGTATTAATAAATCGATATCAAGTTTCTTTTTATTTATTTATTTCCTTGCACGAAGTTAAAACTTGCATCAAAGTTCTGGAATAAAAGGTTTATCATAGACATATTCTTATTGCGAGGTTCATGCATAATTTTTCTGAATGAGGATATTATTCTAATAATTAGAACCTCCGGAAAGGTCAATGTAATAATAAAAAAAAGGATCTCCCCCTTTTCATTCTGCGAGGGGCATAGTTGTTCTATATAAATATACTTTTAATATATTATATAATGAGTGGTCTCTTGTGTACTCACTAGCGATTTGAAATCCTTGCAGGAAGAACCCGGTGGGCAGCGTGCTCTAATTTTTGACCAAGGAAACAGAATATCTCAGGTTTGTATATTCTATTCTCTATTAACCATTATCAGAACCTTTATTCCTAATTAAAAAACATAGAACATTGACCCGTATATAAGGGATAAATGTCTAGTACTCGGTAGTACTGGATTTTCAGTAAATTCCT
Organism: Senna tora; assembly: GCA_014851425.1. Lineage (NCBI taxonomy): Eukaryota > Viridiplantae > Streptophyta > Magnoliopsida > Fabales > Fabaceae > Senna > Senna tora. Next base: position 27,952 of record CM026260.1, read on the forward strand.
TTATTCATTCAATGTCTTTTATCAATATTAATAGAGATCTGCACTGATAAGGACCCATCTTGGATGGATTATAGACTAAATTTTTATTAATATTGATATATGACAAATAACAAATGGAGGGAGTCAGACCATAATACCGAACATCCTCTCATGCATAAGACACGATATAGATGCTGACATTGCAACACAACATCTGAGAGTATAACGTAATGTCTGCTTCTTTTTCATTTTTTTATTTATTGAGCTACATTCATACATCATTTAATCATAAAAATGATTCATTTGACTGACACCAAATGTTGTACGTGATTATTAGGGCATCAGCTGTGCTGATGTGGCTGATATATGTGTGAAAGCACTACATGATTCGACTGCAAGAAACAAAAGCTTTGATGTGGGTAAATGCTGCTTGGTTTTTAGACTGAGCTTCAACTAAAAGAAACTAAAAGCTTTTAAAACTTATCCAGGTATGTTACGAATATGTTGCCGAGGAAGGCAGAGAGCTTTACGAGCTGGTATGTGAAAAATAAAATACGTAGCATTTCTGTGAATGAAAGAATAAAAAGCAGGAAAAATGAGTTTCTTATGATCTAGTCTGCATGCTTGGAAACTGAAATCTTTTGTCTGCATCTGCTCAGGTTGCGCACTTACCTGATAAAGCAAATAACTACTTGACCCCAGCGCTATCTGTTTTGGAGAAGAATACCTGATCGTCTCTTGTTCAGTATCTCGACTGTATTCTCTACAATATACTTCCCAAAATTGAGATTCTATATAATGGTTGGCCAAATTGCTGTATATGGCTGAGGTTATGCAATATGCATATGTTACACTTAGATTCATTGTTACTATAGTCCATAGAATATAAGCAAATATATATATTTTTTGGTACAACAAATGTATTTTTTTGGAAATAAATATAAGCAAATATATAAACCACATAGTTAATAACAAGTAGCAGCACTGTCATATTGCTAGCATAGTAATGAGTTTTATTGAGAATGAAGAAAAAATGAATTGGATGAGATGAGAAAACACTTGGAAACATCACGGCCCCTGTTATGGATTATACACCGTGGAATTTGAGGCCATAGGTGATCCAAACCCAAGTATTACAACCTAAAAACTTATAAAAAATATAGACCAAGATGCCTCAGTTTAGTCCACACGACGGGAAGGGGCAAAGAAGCCTATCAGTTTATCTCAACTTTTCAACGAACTTGTCATGCTGGTAACTTAGGATATCTTTGGCAATTAAGAGAGGGAGGTTAGGAGAGAGATTGGAAGGGAAAGGAAGAGAAGGGGAGGAAAGTTTAAATGATAGATTATATTTTTTTTTTATCCTTTAAAATATTTTAATTTGTAGTCATTCAGAGCGACAAAAGAGGAAGATTAAGAAGGATTAATATAAAATCTTTAAATATCTTTTTCTCTAAAATTTTAAAAACCAAACAAAAGGAGTGTTATTAAATAGTAAATACTCTTCCAGGGTCTTCTTTTTTTCCAATCTCCCCTTTGATACCCAATTCAAATATATCCTTAAATATAAAAGGAGGACAAAAATAACTTTTTTTATTGGAGGCTTTTGTATGGACCGTGGTACTTAATAGAATTAATACTAATGATTTGTTTCAGACCTGTCATCCCAACAAGTCATTGTCACTCGATGTTTATATCATGTGTTGTAGAAGTTTTGAGACGAGTAACCATCTTTTTCTACATTGTGATTTGACAAGATTTATCTGGAATAGGTTGTTTGACCTCTTTGAAGATGATTGGGTTTGCCTGGCAGATTTGGGTACCTTTCTTAGTATCAAGATTGTGGACTTTGGAAGGAACAAAGAACATAAAGCTCTTTGGTGGTGTGTAGTTCTTGCAACTTTGTGGTGTCTTTGGCAGGAAAGAAATACTAGGGTCTTCGATAATGAATTCCTCCCACCTTATTTGTTGTGGGATAAAATCATCTTTATGTCTTCTTTGTGGGTGTCTTCGAAGGGTTTGTTTAGAGGAGTGTTATTATGGATATCCAAAGAAATTGAAAGGTTTTGTTGAGTTAATGTTTTGTTTTCTCTAACTAGTTTTCACCTTTTCTTTTATTTTTGTTAGAATATGCCTTACATACTGCTTAATATTCTCTATTTTTTATTTTTGTTTAGTGGTTTCTGTTTGTCTGCTTGGATAGTTATTATTATATGTATAAGACAGTTTTATTGGGTAGTTTTCATGTTTTTTCAGTTATCATTTATTTTAGGCTAAATTACTCTTTTGGTCCTCAACGTTTGCACGAAGTTTAATATTGATCCTCAATGTTTCAAAAAGTTATTTTAGGTCCTGAACGTTTTTCTTTGAGGTCAAAATTGGTCCTCTAGCGTAACATCTGTCTGGTTTTGCCATTAAATGCTGACGTGGAAGGCTTATGTGGCACACCCTCTCTCCTACATGTCATATTTAAATGACATGACACCCTCTCTCACTCAAACTCAGCAAAACGGCGCCGTTTTAATTCACTTAAATGTTCTTTTTTGGTCATCAAAACGGCGTCATTTTACTGAGTTGGAGTGAGAGAGGGTGTCATGTCATTTAAATATGGCACGTAGGAGAAAGTGTGCACCACATAAGCCTTCCACGTCAGCATTTAATGGTAAAACCAGACGAATATTACGCTAGAGAACCAATTTTGACAAAAAAAAACGTTGAGGACCTAAAATAACTTTTTGAAACGTTGAGAACCAATATTAAACTTCGTACAAACGTTGAGGACCAAAAGAGTAATTTAGCCTTTATTTTAAGTATCTATTTTGATGTATTTTAACTTGTATTCTAACACTTTTTTTGTAATGAAGTTATTTAGCCCTATAAACTTACAATTTTTCTTGTTTTTCTTCTGGTTTTTGCTGTTGTTTTACTCTTAAAAAACACACAATTTTGAGGATTGTTGCTCCTCTCCCTTTTGTAATATATTCTTTCTTTAATACAATTTCTTTTTCTAGAAAAAAATGGGAGAGACAAAGAGAATGGATGACCGCACAACAATAGAACTAGATAATATATTCATGGAAGTGCGAAAGAATTTGTTTAATGAGATCCATAAATATTTTGGATGATTCATGATTATGAAAAACTATAAGTCTTGTGTATAAGAAAAGGGAAGACATACAAAATTGTCTAAGCTCATGACCCAGATTATGTTATGGAAAAATGTTATTGAGCATAGGTTAAGGATGAACGCTCGAGAATTAATTTGGTTTTATTCCAATGAGATCGATTGTAGAGGGGGTATACTTATTACAAAGATTGATGGAGAGATTTCATCTATTATCATAGAGTACCAGTAAAAGGTTTTGGGGTTTAGGTAAGTGGATGCATTAGCTGAAAACAATAAGATCAGAAATGATTAAATTATGGAGAAAATTGAGTAACAATTATTGGAGAAAAGTTGGTTGATACATGACTTAAATGATTTGGTCATATACACTTAATAACTGGAGATAAAGGAAGACTAAAGAAAATAATAGATAAAATTATTAGGATGAATTACAATCTAACCATAAAAATAAGCTAATCTATATGAATTACTTGAGCAGTTTTTGTTACTCCAAAATTTTTGTGAATATGTTGATGGAGAAATTATAGTGGAGAGAAAATTGAGATAGGTGTAAAATACAATGGATTAGTTGGAAGGATCTTTCTATCCCAAGATGGAACGCAGTCCCTGGAATGCAACTTGAGGAGACGTTTAGTTGGACTGTTTAGCAACATGCGTTATCTGGCCTAGTGTTGGTGCACAATGGAGTCAACTGAAGAGCAAGCCTCAAACAGGATGGTGTGGAGGGTCACGGAAAGAAACCCTAGCTCTGCTTTCTCTCCAGCGCGCGATTTCGGTGAGAGTTTGAGAGGGGGTGCCTTCCCTTTCCTCCTTTACTTCTTCATTTTACTTCCTTCTTCCTTTTGGGAAGCTATTTTCTCCCATTAGGGGAGTCATTTCTTCCATTAGGGAAGCTTTTGTTCTCTCATTAGGGGAGATTTTATCCCTCTTCTTTGAAGGGTTTTCTTTGTTTTGTTGGGAGCAATGCTATGATTGATAAGAACAAGTGTAGATTTGCAGCAATGGAAAGCTCATAAGGATAAAAAGTAAAGGTTCAATCTGAAAAAAGGATTAAAAGGTGTGTTGCCTTTTTTAGAGACCATCAAACTTCTGTATTTTATTTGTTGTAGATTGTTCTGTTTGCTGGATCCCAAGGGAGTTGATGTATGTCGCTGATTGGGTTGCCGGAGCCTCTTTGCCTCTCCTTTGATGGCAGAAGCTCTTGCTTTAAGGGAAGGCCTTAGTGCTTGTGCTAATATTTGCTTGGAGAGGGTTAATGTTGGTGGTATGGTCCCTTGGACAATTGAGCCCATTTGTTGCAGATATCAAGTTGCCAGGAACTCCTGCCTCCGCTGTGCTCTTCTGCTCCTCCTTCAGATTTTCAAAGGCTTCTTAGCTAGCTTTATGTTTTGTTTTAGTTACTTTTTTTTCTCTGTGCTGGCTATTTTAGTTTAGCTTTTGTTTCTAAGGACTTGGTTTTGTTGTTATGTTTGTCTTTTTTTCTTGGGTAAACTACAGTTTGTTTTCCTGTGGTTTGGTCTAAATTTAGTTTACCCCCCTGTGGTTTAAAATCCGACACTTAACCACCCTGAGGTTTGGCTTAAAATTAATTTACCCCCCTGTGGTTTAGAGTGTGACACTTGACCCCCCTGTGGTTTGTTATGTTATCACTTAATTACCTTCACCTACCTTCTATCCAAACTTTAGTCAAATTAATCATCATTTAATACTTTTAATATTTACAATTTGTCATTCAAAACTCTAGAATTATAATATGATTAAAAAAATTACAATTAATATAAAAATAAAATTATAATTTTAAAAAATCAATAAAATAATTTAATACTTATTGTTTACTCCAATGATTATTTATATTTAGTTATTTATTCATTTTATTGTTATTTTTTATCTTTAATGTTTTAGAATTATTAAATCAATCAAAATAAAATTGTAAAAGAATAATATAATACAAATATATAACTAAATTTAAGTTTTTTTTTATTTTTTCAAGTTCAGAACATGCATACCTTATTTTTTGGCCTGATGCATACATGGATTGAATGTTAACATTATTGAGCTTAGAAACTCTAACATTAAATAATAATTTTATTAGAAAAGTATCCTTAGATTAGGAGTATAACATTACTCTTGGATATGGTGGAGAGATTAGAGAAAAGAAGAAATTTGAAGGAAACGCTAAAAAAAGTTGAAAGTAGAAGATTAGGGTTTATTGTTATTATTTTAGAGATAAAATAAATATTTAATAAAATAATTAATTAATTCAATTATTTTTAGGTAATTTCTTTTATAAGTTATATTAAATATTAAATTTTGAAAAGAAAAAAATAATATAGGGTAGTTAAGTGATAACATAATAAACCACAAGGGGGTCAAGTGTCACACTCTAAACCACAAGGGGGCACACTCTAAACCACAAGGGGGCACATTAATTTTAAGCCAAACCACAGGGTAGTTAAGTGTCGCATTTTAAACCACAGGGGGGCAAACTAGATTTAGGCCAAACCACAGGGGGGTAAACTGTAGTTTACCCTTTTTTCTTTGCTGTAAGGGTTATTCCCTTTGGTGATTTGGGCTGTACGTATTGTGTATCTTGCCCTGTTTTAGGTCACCTAATGTTTCTGTGCCTTCGTGGCTTTGTCTTTGGGCTTCTTGAATAAATTTCAGTTTGACCAAAAAAAAAGGATGGTGTGTTTCGGGCTACTGAATGGCGTGAACCACTAGGTGAACGTAGATGCCAGTTTTACTTTTACCCAACATGGAGGTGCGTGGAGGATAAGAGATAGAAGAGTGTTAGCCAGATAAGATGGATGAATTGGTTTATTCAAATTTTATACTTATTAAAATTTCTTTTTTTAAGATTCTTAGTATTTTAGGATTCTATTATGAAATCAAACTTGTGTGTAGGAGACAGAGATAAAAAGGAGACACAGCCAATTTGCTACCACTAGTCAAGTTTGTTTGAGATAGCTACGTCCTCTCTTCTTCTAACCAATCAATTAGAAGATCTATATAAATATCAATCCAAATTTACAACCAAACAACCTAACTCTTGGGAAAGCACAATTGCTTTTACACTTACACTTACCTTACATAAACTAGGACTCAAACACCATAGAGCTTAATATAAAGAGTTCATTTTGTAACCTTGTCTCAACACAAGGATCAGCCCACCTAGGCTTTTACCACTAGGATACTCAGTGTATTAAGTTCTTTCACCAATCACTATCCACATCAAGACTCAAACGCAGAACTTAATATTTGAAATTCCTCTTGCAACCAACTAGGCTTTTACCACTAGGACACTCCAAGTATTAATTCTTTTACCAACTAGAATCCATACCAGGACTCATACACAAGAACTTAAAAGTTCCTCTTGCAACCTTGTCACACACAAGGATCAACCCCAACTAGGCTTTTACCACTAGGACACTCCAAGTATTAATTCTTTTTCAACCAAAATCCACACCAGGACTCCTACTCTCAATCCACAAAGAATTTAATATAAAGTGTTCCCCCTTTGCAACCTTGCTTCACCTTGTAAGAATCAGCCTCCTCAAGGCTTTTACCACAAGAAACTTATATTAACTTCTTCTAACAATCTCAATCTTTAACAGGATTCACACAAAAAGTTGAATATCTTTTTGCAACATTGTTCCCCTAACAAGGATCAGCCCTTACCTAGGTTTTTACACCTTAGATACTTCAATCACTAAATTCTTATCGCAAGCAAGAGGAGAAGAAATAAATGCAGTCACCTAATGGTTACTACAAATTACAGCACAAATTTCACAAAGAAAAACAACAAGCAGGAGTCACTCAAACCCTCCGTCACTTAGAGGATTTTTGGCACTCTTGAAAGCTTGGAACACTTAGTTAAAAACTTCAGCTTCCTCCTTCACAACTTTAAATAGGGAGAGCAGGAATCTAGCCGTCGGAGCCAAGCATTTGAACTTCTCCATCTTCCTCTAGCCGTTGGAGCCTTCTCCATTTAATGCACCTCAGAATTTCAGCGCAGGACTCAAAGATAGAAGAAAGAGCTTATGGATGGGGTGACAGCATTTTGTGTATTTTCTTCTTTTTCTTTTATGCCTTAAAGCTTGATGGAATAAAAGGCTTCTTTCCTTTATAGCCTCCAAAAAATCATCATCCACCTACTCCACTTTTTGGTTACACAAGACATCCATGAAACAAGGAGAAAGTAGTTAGACTTCTTACATTGTCCACGTGATACACAGTAGGAGGCAGAGAAACTTTAAGAATAGGACGCATATTCAGAATTCAAAATATATGGGCTAATTATTTATCTTCTCTAATTTGGACCTTAACATATATTTTGATCTTGGGCCAAAACCATACATGTATCATATCAAATTTATATACCCAATATTATTAAGCCCACTTACCATACATGCATCACATCAAATTTTATACCCAACATTATTAAGCCAGTACATAAAATAAGGAAGCAGAATTTCTTTTGTCCATGAGTCAAAAGTATATTTTTTAATTCAAATGGACTTGAGATTATAATGGCCATTTCTACTTTGGACCCAACCATATATTATAGCATTGGGCCATACTCAACTATGCATTAATTAAGTCCAAAACACATAAAATTTGTTAACATATTAAAACTAAGATTAAAATTTAATTAATCATTTTTTGTTCAACATAGAGGAAGCTGTCTCCCTGTGTTGGCCATGTAGAACGAAGTATTGAACTTGCTTCCATAAAAAAGAATATTCTAACTTGTATAATTAAAAAGTATTTTTGTAATTTCTATTTATTAATTAATGATAAAATAATATAAAATATCTATTTAATTTACTGACAACCCATGTGTATATTATTTAACATTAAATGGAGAATCACATTGGTATGTACTAGGTGGGGTGAAGGGAGTACGTGTCCAAGTAAAGGAGGATAAGAGATAGATAAGGAAAGGAAAGGAGATATGAAGGGAAATTGGTTTGCAGGAGAATATAATGGTAGTCCATGGGTCGAGGCTATCTGTATGTGGATGGTGGGTGTCGGTGCCTCTACTACGTGCGAAATGTGGTGAGAGCAAGTGTAGTTATTCCCCAAACAAGATGAGTAGAAGGAGTATATTTATCAGTATCATTAATTCATCTGCTGCCAATGCCATAGCTTCCGCAATTCCTCCGATTCAAGAATCTGAACAGGACACTCTCTCTAACGTACCCCAGACACTTTCCGGTGAATGTTCATCGCCCAAGGACTGCACCAAACCTAAAATTCAAAGACCCAAGTCAACCAAAGCTGAATCCTGCACTATCAAGTGCGTCAATACTTGCATCCGCGGTGGCCAAGGCTCTCCTGGAGAAGGCCCTCTTAACGTTAGAAGGTACCAAATTGGATCTTCACCATGCCAAATCTTTTGTTATCAACTCAAATTAATTTTACTCTTCATTTTTCCAGACCTCTCGTTGTTTTCAAGCAAGGCTTCCGAACTCGTCAATACTGGTAAATAATGCTTCAATTCAATATGGATTAGGGTTTCATTTTTACTTAGCATTCTTTGTAACTTGACATTTATGTATTATCTACAACACTGAATAAATATATTCAAGGTATAAACAAATCAAACATTTAATAATAAAAAAAATTATCATATTAATATTCCATATCTGATATTCGTCTAACTCATCTTTACTCGTGCCTCGTGCAGTTTGGTGGAGTGTTCAGATATATGTAATTTGATTGGTGATGGTGATGATGGACCTTAAATTCCATTTTTACCGGCATTAGATACTTGCGTTTTCTTGTTACCCTTTCTTTTTATATATCTAGTATTGTTTGTCTTTGTCATGTCATACATCACATTCCTTCAAAATTGTTAGTTATTAGGCAAAACCATTTCTTAACTTTCACTCTCATTTTATATAAAGTCTTGTCACTTTAATTTAATCGCTTTAGTTTGATGAATAGAAATCATATACATGACTAACATTTATATTTTTACTTGCAAATTGCCAATTTACTTCAATTTTTTATTCTTAAATTGTCATATACGTATTCATGAAGATTTGACAGAGTTTAACGTTGGTTGTCGACTACTTAACACAACCCTCCTCTTTTATTTAGTCTTGAGACTGACTATGCAAGCATAGACGGAATTTTGTTCTTAAATTGTCAATTTGTTCAAAATTCCTGGTTGCAAATTCTAATTTTATTTTAAAATTTATTTATAATAAAAAATATTTAAAAATTAAATCATCCATCAATAACTATGTATACAATTTCATTTACCAAACTAATTCTTTTGTCAAGTTAAGAGATCATGCGAAACAAATCAAAATTAAGAAACCTATATAAAAATAAATGTAAATGATATTTTTGCCTATTTATTACATATGTTATATAATTTCATTTTTATTTTTAAAGGGAAAATGGAAACAAATTGGCAGAAGTGAATTTATTCACATGTGTTCAATTTTTTGTGAGAAATAATAGATTTGTCAGCTAGTGTAAACCTAAGAAAGAATACAATGTATCTTATCAAAAAAAAAAACAGAATACAATGTAAGGGTTAAAAAGAATGTATGTAATGTACTATGCATGCCATTGCCAAGCCACATACATATTTGTTTTTCATCATCCCCATTTTAATGCTCTATTCTCGGCCACAGTTTAATTACAGAGTTACAAAATATCAAATTGAGTATTTTTTTCTCAATTCTTATATAATATGTTATTTATGAAGAGATAAGTAATGGTACAAGTAGAAATGAGCTTTACAAGATGTAAGGGAATGATGAAGAAAGACGATTAGAGTTTTGTGAGTTATGAGTTAACATGAGGCAGGAACAAGTAGCGGAAGCGGGAATCGAAGGGCAGTATGGCACAGTTTCGCGAAGCAAGAAAAGTGTGTGCTCTCTGGGATATGCATTGCTGAACAAAGGCAGCTTGAGGAGGCGGAAGATAATGTGATATCCACACAGCCAATCTTGAATCATCCACAAAACTTTTGGCGAAGCAGTGAAGCATTTTGGGAACAAGCAATCTCCCTTTGCTGCTTACTCCAACTGCCGCACGAATGTAATCACGCTGTGCATCTTCAAGCTCTTCCCTCACGTTCTTACCACTATAGATCCTCACCTGCGAATTTCCCACTTTATAAGATATCTATCACTAACCCCCACGCATCCAAACACATTTCAAGCGTAGACATTACCGCCGGTGAAGAATACATTCCGCAGCTAAGAGCAAAAGCTACAAGAGGCTCGTAGCTATCAATTGCAAACTTCCGCTGCTCCTCTGACACTTTAAACTTGTGAAGAGCAAGAAGTAATGCCTGATATCAGTTAACACCAAATATTAGTCATACCATATTTACTAGAATAATTCACTTATGACCAAAAACATACTATCTGTGGCCTATGAAGTGGCGGTTTCATCCTCAGAATCACGTACTCAATTGCAGCTGCACTGTAAGAATGACCCCCAACTGTATATGCAGCCTGTATATAAAACCGAACAAACATAAAAATGTATATTTGCGAGAGCAAAATCAAGACATGGAAAAAATATTACTATATTGATTTTTCACTCTTCCAAAAGACAGAGAAAACGTGAGTTGGTAAATACATGAATAACTACATATGGCTGCTCAAGTTCTAAATTTGCAGAGCCATTTGATATTTCCAAACAAGCAGAGGCGACATTCAGAAGGAAATTTTCCTGCAAGTTTTAAACTGACTTGGGGTTTCTCAAGAAGCTTACTTGAACAAAGAAATATATGACATGGACTTTTCTTCTGACTCAACTCCTCGTTCTCCAAAAGAAAAAAATAAAGGAATGAAATAATCCGAAACCAAACCTTTTGCAATAAAGAGAAGAGTTTTAAGTCACTTCTTGGGACTCCATAAGCCAAATAAGCCTGTTCAGATGAGACAAGAAGGGAATAAAAATTTGCCTACAAAAGTGCAATAATTCATAATCTTAATCATAAATATGAGGACACCCACATGCATGATCAATGCGTTATACAAATTGATCCAAAAAGCAAGTTTCTCGCTGCAGCTCAAATGGATGGGATTTACTTTGGCTAATTGTTCAACAAGCAATCTGTACTCAACAGTAAAATTGAAAGCAAGATGAATTAGTTTTCGATCAGCATAAAAGGGAGTTAATGTGTTGCACTTCCTGTGATGCAGAACAAATAGAGAGAAAGAGGAAGAGAGAAGAGAATAGAAAAAAGAGAACAAATGGGACAAATGCTTCAATTAATCCATCGGCCTCAACACATTCACAACTTATTCATATCTAAGAAGCACATACTGTGCCAAGGAAATAACAAACAGATTTCAATCAATGATCTCCTATATTAAAGCACATACTCGATGTAATTTAGGAACACCAAAATCATTCCCATTGGACAGAACTATAATTTCTAGTTAACTACAAAATATTTAGGACTTAAGTTAATACAAGAGTTCCAAACAAAAAAAAAACTGATGAAAATCAATAATCCTAGTATTAGCAACATAATAAATACTATGACTTGATATTGCATCGTTCCCTCCTGGTTGGAGAAAACTCATTCTTAGAATTCCGAGGCAGGCAATGGAGAAGAAAACTGAACATGTGTAGGTGCAGAACATTGGAGAAAAGTCGGAAAACAGACATCAAAGTGACATCCTGATCTTCAAGATTTCAATAGGCTGATTTTGATTAACAAATTCAAAGGTTAGGATTTCATGAGTTAGACTTGTCTTCTAGTGGACCTCAATAATGCCACACTTCTCAATAATTTTGTACTCTAATTCCTCAATCAGGCCTGTTTTGCCTCTAAATTACATTACTTATATTTTGCACTAATCATGATTCCCACTTCTTGAAGATTTCATGAGTTAGACTTGTCTTCTAGTGGACCTCAATAATGCCACACTTCTCAATAATTTTGTACTCTAATTCCTCAATCAGGCTTGTTTTGCCTCTAAATTACATTACTTATATTTTGCACTAATCATGATTCCCACTTCTTGAAGATCACTCATTTCTTCCATTGAAGTTTGATTAACGTCAACTAGAGCATATCACTTTTCAACCAAATACACAATCCTTTAAACCTCACTTATAAATAGGAACTAGGAAGGTGCCACAATAATCAGAGGTTAAGTCTGCTCCGGACATTTATACATAACCTTCTTTAGCTTTTATCCCAGAAGCAACATTAACTTTGAAAGACGACGGTCAACATTTAGGGTTTAGTTGGGAGGATGGTTTGAGTGTGGAGTAGTTTGGGTTTGTTGAATGAAAGAATTTTGTGTGTATTGCATAATAGGAAGTACATGTATATATACAAGAGGAAACTCAAATCCTAATAGATAACTAAATCTTAGTTATCCTTATCTAATTATCTCTATACAAATACGAATATATTTAAACAAATAATATATATATTCTCAACACTCCCCCTCAAGCTGGAGCATATAAATCATAGGCACCAAGCTTGTCACATAGGTATTTTATTCGAGGCCCTCTAAGAGACTTGGTGAAGATATCTGCCAGCTGATCATTTGAATTGATGAATCGAGTAGCAAGACACCCTGATTGAATTTTTTCTCTAATAAAGTGACAGTCAATTTCAATATGTTTGGTCCTCTCGTGGAATACTGGATTTGAAGCAATGTGCATAGCTGCTTGGTTATCACATACCAGTTCCATTTTACCAATGTCTCCAAATTTCATCTCCTGAAGAAGTTGTTTCAACCATAGGAGTTCACAAGTTGCTAACGCCATAGCACGATACTCAGCCTCTGCACTAGACCTTGCAACTACATTTTGTTTCTTGCTTTTCCAAGAAACTAGATTCCCACCAAAGAGAACACAGTATCCAGATGTGGATCGCCTATCATCTGGTGAACCAGCCCAATCCGCATCTGTAAAGCCAACGATCTGGGAGTTACCCTTGTCCTCATATAACAGTCCTTGGCCTGGTGCTCCCTTAATGTATCGAAGAATTCGAATAACTGCATCCCAATGACTATCACATGGTGATTGTAGGAACTGGCTAACTACACTCACAGCAAACGATATATCTGGACGAGTGATAGTGAGATAATTGAGTTTTCCCACTAGTCTTCGATATCTCTCGGGATTGTTTATCAGCTCCCCCTGTCCTGGATAGAATTTGACATTTGGGTCCATTGGAGTCTCAACTGGTTTGCAGTTTAGCATGCCTGTCTCTTCTAATAAGTCAAGTGCATACTTCCGTTGTGAAATAGCCACACCAGAACTAGATTGGGCAACCTCAATTCCCAGAAAATATTTAAGCTTCCCCAAATCTTTAGTTTGGAAGTGGTTGCACAGATGTTGTTTGAGCTGAGCAATGCCTAAATCATCATTGCCTGTAATAACAATGTCATCCACATAGACAACTAAGTATAAGCACTTGCCATTTGAAGTATGGCGAAAGAAAACTGAGTGATCAGCTTCACTACGAGTCATTCCAAAATCTTGAACCACGGAACTAAATCGACCAAACCAAGCTCTTGGTGACTGCTTGAGTCCATAAAGAGAACGACGAAGTCGACATACTTTCCCAGACTCCCCCTGAGCAACAAAACCAGGTGGTTGCTCCATATAAACTTCTTCTACTAAGTCTCCATTGAGGAAGGCATTCTTAATATCCAGCTGATGAAGTGGCCAATGATTAATAGCTGCAATGGATAGAAAAACATGATCGGAAGCAATTTTGGCAACAGGAGAAAAGGTATCACCATAGTCTAATCCAAAAATCTGAGTATACCCTTTAGCCACTAAACGAGCTTTGAGTCGTTCAATTTTGCCATCAGGACCAACTTTAACTGCATAAACCCACCGGCAACCAACTGGAGATTTTCCAGGAGGAAGCGAAACCAAGTCCCAGGTACCATTAGAATGTAAGGCAGTCATCTCATCAAGCATAGCTTGCCTCCAACCCGAATGTGCAAGAGCTTCATCTGTAGTCTTAGGGATAGAAACAAAATCCAAAGAAGACACAAACGCATAATATGGAGTAGATAAACGATGATAACTCAAGAAATTATAAACAGGGTGAGGATTACGAATGGAACGAGTACCTTTATGAATGGCAATAGGAGGACTAGCAGGTGGCGGTTGGACCGGAGTAGCGGGTGATTCAGACGAAGGCAGTGAGTCAGGAAGAGTGGCTGTAGGCTCAGGACGGGGACGGCGATGATATGTCAGAAGAGGAGGACTAGGTATGTCTTGGGGTACGGCCTCTGGAAAAAGAAGAGAAGGAACAAGAAGGACTTCGATCACAGAGGGACTTACAGGCGTAGAGGATACAAAGAATGGGGAAGACTCAAAAAAGGTTACATCAGGAGAGGTGAAACAACGTCGAGTGGCTGGACAATAACATCGGTAGCCCTTTTGGAGTCGAGCATAACCGAGAAAAACACACTTGACGGATTTCGCTGCAAGCTTATCTTTCCCTGGGGTCAAATCATGCACAAAGCAAACACAACCAAAAACACGGGGAGGAAGATGATAAAGAGTGTCGTTAGGAAACAACAAAGAATGAGGGATTTCATCATGCAAGGCAGAAGAAGGCATGCGATTAATCAAGTAGCATGCAGTGAGAACAGCGTCACTCCAAAAATTAGTAGGAACATTATGATGAATAAGCAAAGTACGAGCTGTTTCAATAAGATGGCGATTCTTACGTTCAGCTATCCCATTTTGTTGTGGGGTATGAGGACAACTGGTTTGATGTAAAATTCCTTGAGTGGTCATAAATGTTTGAAAAGGTGTAGACAAATACTCTTTAGCATTGTCAGAACGCAAAATAGAGACAGAGGTATTAAACTGAGTTTTTATTTCAGCACAAAAGTTTTGGAAAATGTTAAATACCTCAGAACGATTTTTCATCAAATACACCCAAGTACAACGAGAATAGTCATCAATAAACGTGACAAAATATTGAAAGCCAAATGTAGAAGTCACGCGACTAGGACCCCAAACATCAGAGTGAACAAGTTGAAAAGGAGATGAAGATTGACTATTAAGACTAGTAGAAAACGAGCTACGTGTGTGTTTACCTAATTGGCACGACTCACAAGGAAGGGCAGACAAAGTAGAAAGAGAGGCATCCATTTTGCGAAGTTTTGAAAGACTTGGATGCCCAAACGATTATGGATAATAGATGGAGAACAACTGGATGTGCACGCAACTGGGGATATAGGAGGTGAAAGGTGGTATAAGCCATGTGACTCTCGTCCTATGCCAATCGTCTGCCCCGTACTCCGATCCTGAATAGAAACACATTGATTAGCAAAGGTGATGGAGTAATTGTGAGATTTAGTTAATTTGCTAACCGAAATAAGGTTGAACGGAGATTCAGGGACATAAAGAACAGAATCAACAAATATGGACGGAAGAATTTGTGCTTTACCAATTCCAATAGCAGGAGTTTTAGAGCCATTGGCCAGAGTTACAGATGGAAGTAAAGATGAACTAGAAAGATGGGTAAAAAGATTTTTATTACCAGAGATGTGTTCAGAAGCACCTGAATCAAGAACCCATGGTCCAATGTCAGAGAAACGGGCAAAGCAAGTAGTTACGTTACCGGTTTGCACAATAGTGGCAGTCACAGATGACTTGGCGGTAGTAGCCATGGCTGTTAAGGGATGAGAAAAGCTCCACTTAGAGAGGAGCGAAAATAAAGTGTGAGGAAACGGCAAACCAACCCCGGAAACGTGAGGAGAAGAGGCCGGAGATCACAGCGGTGTAAAGCACGGCGGAAAAGGCCGCCGAAAAAAGGCGTCACGCGCCGGCGCGTGGCAACTCCGGCGGACGGTCGGACGGCGCGTGGAGGCGCGTGCGGCGGCGGACGGCAACGGGAAATTGGGGTTTGGCCGGTCGGAGGCTTCTGAGCTCGGTGGTCCGGCGCGTGCTCCAAGTAGACGCCGGGAAGCCGTCGGATCTGAGGGTGGCCGAGATGAACAGTGGAGGAAGAGGTGTTTAGGGTTCAAGGCTGGAAAGAGAGCACAGCCGTGAATGCTATTTAGGATCGACCTGGCTCTGGTACCATGTTGAATGAAAGAATTTTGTGTGTATTGCATAATAGGAAGTACATGTATATATACAAGAGGAAACTCAAATCCTAATCAAATCCTAATAGATAACTAAATCTTAGTTATCCTTATCTAATTATCTCTATACAAATACGAATATATTTAAACAAATAATATATATATTCTCAACAGGGTTTATAAACCCTTGGTTGGGAGTTTAAATGAGTAATGGAGTGGAATGGTTTAGGATGATTTAAAAACCTTTCCAAACCATCCAACACCTCAATTTTCAAACCCCTCCAAATTGGGGGGTTTAGGATGGTTTGTGTTGTTTATAAAATATAATTCCATTATTAGCCCTCTTTTATTCTACTTTTATTCATTCATTATAAGGATAATATTGTCAACCACCCACTTTATTTTTTTTTTAACTCCCAATCAATAGAATGGTTTGTTTGAACCATTCCACCCCACCCCACTCTGCACCACTCCATTACTAACCACCCCACCCCACTCTCTTCAAAACTCCCAACTAAGCCCTTACTGAAGTAATAAGATGTTCTTTCTTGCCTTGTTACAAAGAGGAACAGAAACAGATAGAAGTATAGAACATGAATTGTTCAAGCCCTTGAATAATACAGTCAGTGTCGAATTTTTATGAGAAGAACTGTTAAAACCTGAGAGATGGGAAAAAACAAATAGGAAAGGAGATATTAGAAGAACTTCGTGCAAGGACCTTAAAGACAATAATTCTCCAATATTTAGCCCTTAGGTAGGACCAAAACCTAATCAGCAGTAACAACCATGTTATCCCAAGTTTATAACAGACATCGGGAGTAACCAGACCCAGCATGGTAACGGGTTTATGGGCCTTGTTACAATAACTAGAGAAGGACTTGGTGTTGAATGGTATTTTCTACGTAAGCTTCAAATTGGGGCAAACAAACACACACTTAAAAATTAGCGGACATTCTGCTGGAGTTGACAAATTTAATTCAAGATTAGCTACTGACCTGATCACTTTTTCAAAATCCATTTGAAAACTAGAATAAATCACTAGAACTGGGTTGACATTTGGTCTGATGCAGGGAAATTTGGCTTCAAATAGGGTAAACTAAATTGAAATTGATCATTTAGGATAATGGCTACTGCTAGGGTAATTTGCAGCAGCACAATCAGAACTCAATTGAATCCATGATAAGTTGTTCCGAATTTCTGAAAACCAGAGCAAATCAACCATAACTTGGCCTAACTCACAGTGACTAGGCAAAAAGCTATCAAATTCAAGCATAACCTAGTTTGAACTTTTCCTTAAATTGACACAAAAGTTTAAAACTCAACCATAAAGAAAAATAAGGTCAGGTTTGGGTTAATTTTGCAGATTCATCATAAAATCAACTGGTCAAGCACACCCAGAACTCACAAATTATGAAAGTATGAGGAAATAAGTAGTTAAGTATATGTTTTGCGCGCTTCTGTGTCCAACAGAAATATCTCATGCATCTTGAATGGCAGGTAGATGGGCTGTTCCTAAATCCTCCATAATATCTTCTTTAATCAAACATCAACTGAAAATATCAACACAACAGCATAGTGCATAGTAATAGTAGTGAAATAGTTCTGAAGGAAACTAATTCTTGGCATCATTTCCCACACCTGATGCAGAGGCTGGCCTTCTCTTATTGCAAGAGTGGCTGTTAAGTGATATCGATTATGAATGTTGAAGGTTACCCAAGTAAACCTTTGACACAGGAAAACTTTTCATGGGTCTGATATTATATTGACGTAAGACTAATAGAGGACAATAGACAATGAGGAGAATGAGGAAAGAAAGAATGTAGAGAGAAGTGTGAGAAAATAGTTGCAATCCCTTAATAATTAACCCAACGCTAATAAAGAAGCCTTAGATAGAAAAAACTATCAATACAGGAGTATGTTTAAAAGAGAACAAAAAGAATGAAAGAAAAAAGATTTATAGATGTATGAAGAAACCAAGTGATGGGAAAAAATATTACCTAAACCTTCGTAGTGCCCCAGCAGCATACTCCAACTGCTTCTTCCCCACTGACATCCAAGAGACTTCAATTGCTGATCCATAACATCCAATATCAGCCCAACTCAATTTACCACGAACACGGTAGGGATCACAGGCATTCCCAGGAACCAATACTTCACAATCCTTTACATCAACTTGTGGGCTCTGCACCCATGATGAGGTTGTTGAGCGCTCAGATGATGACCACCACAATGAATTGGGAAGATGTTCACATGGTGACTGAACTGAGCACTGACTCTCTCCTACAGATGACTTCGTCCATATATCAGAATCTGCCAGAGAGATAAATATGTTTTTCATACATCTAACCATTTCTTCTGATAATAAATTGGGCTCATCCCAAATTCCCTTAGGTGGCATCCCTTTAGGAAGCTTCCTGAAGTCTGCAAGATGACAAGATTTTCCATCTATCTGTGTAGACTGATCTTTTTCGTAACAAAACAAAACTGAGTGCTCTGCATTCTGATGCAATTTATCACATGTCATGCAATAACCATTAGAACTTAAAGCTGAATCAAGGCATATTATAAAACCTTCAATTGCTTCTACAGCACAATTTCATTCACTTGTACTTGTAAGAACAAAATCAACTTGCATGATAAGAATCCAACTCCATAAGTAGAATATATGACAAATAATTCAGTTACAACAGGCTCCAAGGTATAAACAGAAAAAATGAGTAAACAATTTTTCTTTCTTTTGTCAAGCAAAGAAACAAAGGATTACCAGGATAACCTGTGATGGCACTTGACAGCTAAATTTAATAATAAAGCCAAAAAATAAAGAAAATGACATGCACCCATCATAGCTATCACATCATAGATTGAAACTTTTAACTCATTGTATATGAACCTACCATTCATCAAACACAAATGAATTTTAGAACGAAAACCGCTACACTAACAAACCCTAGCGTATTAAACAAAGCATCCACTGATAATGTAACAATGAACTTAAACTAGGCTAGCCTTCCATTATTTTTTTCTTTTATATTTATTCATTTGCTCACTGATTTCTATTTTCTTAATTAAGAATAAAAAAGAGTACTGACAGTCAAGTCAGGCAGGAACAGAAGAAAACAGATAATAAGATCAGAATATCACCTTTAGAAGTTAAGTATTCCTGCTCTATATATATATAGTACTCAAGAGAACCACAAATATCTTGTGTTTAACTGGTGAACAAACATATTCTACTTTAAGGATGAACTAGATTCTTACATATTACATTGAAGAACATGAAAGGTACCTCCAACATTGGCTCTCCAGATTTGCAAGAATGTCCAGATGACTGATCTATTAGCACTTGGCCAGAGCTACTTTCAGTAACATGAAGTCCTTCATAATCAAATTGCTTTGAGGACCTCGAAGAAGATGAGATCTGTATTATAAAAAAGGATTATTATGCTAAAATTTAATACTATATCACTGTAACGATCATTACAAAAAACTGCATTGCAAATCAATCTCATACTACAAAGAACATTTTCATGCTAAATACAGCGCATTCAATTGGCCATGTGTCTATGGTTTGTTCCAGCGATATGAGAGTATAATTTATAATTAGAATGCATTAGAAAAGTTGAAATATAAAGATATTTAGAAAGTAAAAAAATCAGGAATGACATAATACTTTGCCAAAGAACCAAAAGAGAACTGACTTTTTCAAACGTCAAACTTTGTAGCAAAGTTATCAAAATTGAAACAGGAACCAAACTACAGGAGTTATTCATGGTCCATCCAACCTGATCAACCTCTGGTTCAATGGTCCAACAATCCTTTTCTTCATTATATTAAAAACCATATATGTAGTAGGGGGGTTTGAGTGTGCAGCAAGGACCACCTCAACTTAAAAGCTTCAGATATTAGTCATATTACTCACCAAAAATACAAAAAGCTTAGGCTATTACATGAAAAGCCTGAATAGTTTATATGGTAACATCTAACACATCCCGTCACACAAAAGCCCCTTGGGCTTGAAAGTCAGGCAAAACGCAGCCCACTACACCTTGTCCTAACATGTCACTCTGTCATACAGTATTTGATAACATGTCATAAACCAATTCAGCTCAAACTATTAAATAAATGCTATGAATAGTTGTTATTATATTCTCTCTCTTTCTCATATATTTTTATATAATATATAGGCCAAATTACTCTTTTGGTCCTCAACGTTTGCACGAAGTTTAATATTGATCCTT
Organism: Senna tora; assembly: GCA_014851425.1. Taxonomy (NCBI): domain Eukaryota; kingdom Viridiplantae; phylum Streptophyta; class Magnoliopsida; order Fabales; family Fabaceae; genus Senna; species Senna tora. The sequence continues at coordinate 48,357 of CM026260.1, forward strand.
AACGTTTCAAAAAGTTATTTTAGGTCCTCAACGTTTTTTTTTTTTTGCCAAAATTGGTCCTCTAGCGTAACATCTGTCTGGTTTTGCCATTAAATGCTGACGTGGAAGGCTTATGTGGCACACTCTCTCTCCTACGTGTCATTTAAATGAATCAAAACGGCGTCGTTTTGCTGAGTTGGAGTGAGAGAGTGTGCCATGTCATTTAAATATGACACGTAGGAGAGAGGGTGCGCCACATAGGCCTTCCACGTCAACATTTAATGACAAAACCAGATAGATGTTACGCTAGAGGAGGACCAATTTTGACAAAAAAAAACGTTGAGGACCTAAAATAACTTTTTGAAATGTTGAGGACCCATATTAAACTTTGTGCAAATGTTGAGGACCAAAAGAGTAATTTGGCCTAATATATATAATGATTATGTATATAACTAAATTTTAATATTTTAATGAGTGCAGGATTAAGTTTTAAGGTGAACTTATGTATAAAAATGATTAATGTATGTTTTCTTTACCTAAATCTTAGAAAAAATTAAACATAAATAGGTTAACAATGGTTTGACCCACATTGAATCATGGCAACTCATAAACTTTCAGTGTTGTGCTACAAATGATTAAAATACTGACACAGATTATTAGTTGAACCAACCCCTTCACAATAGGTAGCAGTCAAATGCTTAGACTTTTGATAATACAATGCAACAGTAACATAGAAGATAATATGTACCAGGGTACTCATAATATCCGATGAACAAAGAGATATTGACTGAGAAGACAAATGTCTCAAACGATATTCCACAAGTCTCCGTTCATTTCTTTCTTGGCTAAGTTGGAAATGTAAAGATACTATCTCTTGTTCAAGTTTTGAGATCGTATTCTCCAATAGGGCAATATTTGATAGGAGCACTTGAACCTGAAGAAAAGGGATAATTGAGAATATATCAAAACTAAAATTCATACTAAAAAACAGATTAATGGAAAAAGGCAATAACCTGCATACATGTGACTTAACATACAATCTCTTTTTTTTTTGTCTTGACTAGAGTATCCACTAGAGTAAGCCTGATGACTAATCCCTCAGGTATTGTCGGGTCCATTTATGGGGGCGACCCTCCCAACGAATGACGCTTCATTCCCATCTCTCCATGGATCCAATAAAGGCGATGGTTAAGGGAACACAGACTCCTTACCATCTGTGCCCCTTCGCATTGGTACTTAACGTACAATCTAAATGCTAAAAACAGACTAAAGGATGCTGCATATAATTAATTTGTGCTACAACCCTTTTTCATGTCATAAATTGCCATATGTACTCTTTCTTAGCTTTAATAGCACAAATGTTTACCAAACATGTCAGCACTAGCCCGAGGAGTGGTAATCTAAATAGAAGCCTATACATACAACCTCTTCTACTCAATCTTTATTATTCAAATTCAAATATGGCATGAAACTATGTTGCACATCATATTATCACCTTTTCTTTGCACAGAAAAAGAACATTTTCTTCAAACCACGCCCTTTTTTCTTGTAATCTTGTCTTTCAACCACAAATTAAAAAACACTAGCCCAACTCTTTCTAAGAAATGTCATAATCAAAAATCTTAAATGCTGTCCAGAAACCAACAGGGGTTGGGTCTAGTGGAAGGGACTGGTCCCACACAACACGATGAATCTGGGTTCGAATCCCTGTTGGGAGAGGTGTTTGACAGTGCCTCGAACAGGATTACCTCTAATAGGAGAATACCAGTGGAAAACCAAAAAAAAAAATTATGGCCAAAACTTTGTTTAACAGTTTCTCAAATTCAAGGTGCTCTTCTATTCAAAGGCTCAACTCTCCACTAATATCATTATACTAAATAAACTATCTCCTATAACTTATCCCACAAGAGTGAGCAGGTCTTCTAAACTGGACCGACCAATCACCCAATTGGACAGGGAATGAATTTAATGTACGGTCTGGACATTATCTAGAACCGTTGGAGGTGGTTGAACAATTTTAAACCGATCTGAAGTGGATAAAGCCGGTCTCAAATCACTTAACCCATTACGGTTTTGGGAAAACCAGTCATGAAATGACTTTCAATAAAATAATTCGTTTCAACGAGAGTGACACACAAGAGTTTGAAGTAGTACAAGTAGTGAAAAGAATGCATAACGGAAAAGCAGTAGGATCAAATAATATACCCATTGAGGTGTTGAAGAATTTTAGAAAGAAAAGGTGTAAGTTGGTTTAGCAAAGTTGTTTAATGCGATAATGAAATCTAAGAAGATGCCGATGAATGGAAGAAAAGTACTTTAATCCCCATGTATTAGAACAAGGGAAGCTTACAAATTTGTGCAAATTATAAGGTATCAAGCTTGTGATCCAGAAGCTTGTTCGGGCCATTGTCCTATCCAGGTTTTAAAACATTGAGTAAAACATAAAAGCTCGTGTACTATGTACATGTAATACTTCTCTTCAAAAAAGCATTTTGAACAATTCTAAGCTAAAAGCTTAAGAATTTGACAATGTAGTTACTTAGCACATCAAGTCTTCTTTGAGAGCATGTTCTTGTTGATAGAGCATGTAAGAAAAATCAATAATATAAACTCTAAATAATCATTAAATTAAAATCATAAGAAAAAACAAAGATATCTAGAACAATGGCAGTGATTATTTTCACAATGGCATTACTTAGCACATCAAGTCTTCTTCGAGAGCATGTTCTTGTTGATAGAGCATGTAAAAAAAAATCAATTATATAACCTCTAAATAATCATTAAATTTAAATCATAAGATAAACAGAGAAATCTAGAACAATGTCAGTGATTATTTTCACAAATGTCTCTATGATTTTTTTTATGGAAAAAGTAAGAATTTTATTGAAGAAAGAGAGTACAATGGAAGAGGACAAGAAGCTACAGCAATGCAGAAATGTAACATGAAATCAAGTTCTCAAGGACATTAAGAAACGAATTTAATTATCAGTTTGCTAGTTTAGCTTTCATAAGTTTTCCAAATAATTTTGGAGCTCATGCAAATTATGTTGGAATTTCCGGCAGTTCTTACAACAATAATTCGATCATCACATCATCACAGGCCTTGTAAGAAGTCCAATAATCATTATCACTTGTATACAAGATTCGGACCAGAATTTTCTCGCTTTTCAGAATGTGCAACTCCTAAAAGGCAAAAAATAGGACAAAGACCTTCAAATGGTACCGGCATCATATCCCATCAAAACAGATACGGCAAACTACATTAGAAGTCACTTCATCACAATAATAAAAAGCATATGACACCGTATTTTGGGGATGAAAAGGGACATACATGATGAGGGAGATGTGCTGGTCCAGATAATTTGATGGCATTTCTCTCAATCACATTTTCAAGGAATGCACGCAGTTCCACCTCTTCTAACAGCTGGTTTTCTAATTGTTGCACCTATATAGATATCAAACAGACCATTAGGATTAACAACCATAAGACAGCTGTGACATTTGTCTATATGAATCTGTCTACGTTATTGAAAGCATAAAATGGCAGCAGGCTGCCACCAAACTAGTCATATGATTGTCATTGGTCAGTAGACATCAATGCACAATTTCATGGTCATGGCTGCTTGATTTCAGTAACAAGAGAAGACAATCCTGTAAGGTCTGTCAAACATAATCATGTTCCTGGATCTTCATTTCTACCCCACAATAAGCAAGCAACACACTTTAAAAAACAAGAGCCAGCACAAAGAAGCTTACATCCTGTTCAAGTTGAAATCTGAAGGGAGCAGCATTGTTTCTCTGTACAGATGGCACGCTTCTTCCTGTCTCTTCACTAGCATTGCTCACCTAAGGATTAAATTAAAAGAATCATCCCATATATTTCAATAAAAAGAATTTAATTACAGCAATTAATTTTTGTAACTATAACTTTGAAGCCATTAAACAGGTAAAAATAGTGGAAACATCAATCACCCAAAAGTCAGCCAATAATGTTAAAAAAACTTGGTATTAAGTATTAGCGGATGTAATGAGAACAAGCACAAAAATTCAAGCAGATAGCTGGAATCAAAATTTACTCCGGTTATTATCCTCTTGGTCAACGGTCATCGTTAAAAAGGCAGCCTGACCTTCCAATTTACCTCTATGGATGAGTTACCATGATGTTGATCATTCAGAACATCAAATCGAATTTCTGAAGCACAAAGGGTTGTGCCAGAACGTGAATATTTAGATGGAGAACCATTTCTGAGAAAATAAAATTTTATGTGAGAGGAGAAACATGGGTAAACGGAAGAAGAAAGCTTAGAGCTCAGATAAGCACCCAATCTTCTTACCGTTTCAGTGCAGATGACATAACCAATGAGTCACACATCCTGCGACTACAGTACTTATCATTTAATAAGGACCGTTTCTAAGTTGTCCAGAAACCTTGGCATCAAGTTTCAATAGTAAGCCCGTGTGCAAAAGAATTATAGATTTTGGAGATTTGTTTCAGGCATCACGCTTGCAGCCTGTAATTTTAATAAAAAGGTGTTTCTTCAATAACCTCAGGATAGCTTGAAATATGGGGCACGATGCAATGTACAATCAGATAAAGAACTGTAACACCTGTGACCAAGTAGTAAGGACAAACAAACTCATGAATGCACAGCTACCAGTCATTTTCAACACAAGCACACACATTTTATCAAGGCAATAATGGGCCTTTCCAAGCTTTCTTTCCAACTTGAATTCTATCACGAAAACTTGAAAAAAGAAAAGGGTAAGTTTACTGCCCATGAAATTCAGAGTTAAGGAAAAGTAATGAATTCTCGGTAAGTCCATAGTCATTAAAAAAGCAAAGAAAAAAAGGTGAGAAAAAGTGGGGCGACTGTAGCTCCGGACCCCATCCGGTGGAGGAAATCAAAAGTTGCCAATGCGAATAAGCAGCCGACAATTTTTCCCGTCTTTTGAAAGTAAAAGTAGTTTTTGGCGCATGAATCTAAGAAGTACCAAATGAGAAAGAAAGCGAGGGGGTTTTCAAAGGGGAGACGGGGTTTCCCTATAACTGGTTCGAACGGTACAAAAAAAAAAGTGAGAGGGAAAAAAACTTAAGCGAAAGAATGGAGTGAAATAATAAATAAACCGTCAGGCAGCTACGTAGAGAAAAGATGCATAGTAAAACAAAGAAAACCTCCAACTGAGTGAGACGAGATGCTTGTGTGAATGAAATCTGAGATTCGGTGTGTGCGTTGAAGAAGGTCTCAGCTGCGCATCAATGAGTAAACACGTAGCAAAGAATGCTTTGTAAGATGGTTAGTGATTCATAGCAGTAGCTGGAAGGGTTGGAGGACGACAAAAAAGTTGTTGAGCATACTGACGAGAGTAAAGAGAGATTTCAATTTTCAACTGGGACGCCAAGAGAAGAGAGTAGAGAGAGACCGACAATTTTTTATCTTACTATTACTATATAGTCTTCCTGGATATCAATTACTTTTCCCGAGTCCTGACTACCTAATGAGCAGTCGGCAGTCATTGTCACGTGTCCAGCATTCCATTCCATTACTTTTACTGGCTGGCATTGGAAGGAGAGGAAATTAGTCTCTTAATTATCAAATCATGTTTGAACTATATTTAATATTAAATGATACTTCAAAAATAATTGTCTCATTAGATCAAAAAATAATAATTGTCTCAAATATTAGAAACAAAAATGGTTGGTTGATATTTACGCAAAACTGTTTTTCTTTTTCCATAAAAGTGTGACCAATAAGTTCGCGCACAGCTGTACCTGTACATACTCTCCTTAATTTTTTTTTTAAAATAGAAAATGAATTCTGTAAATTAGATGTTATTTTAATTCCCAAAATATGAAAATCATTAATTTAGTGATCTTATATGACATTAAGTAACAATATCTAAATTGAGTATTCACTCAATTATGCCCTTGGGCCTACGTGAAATTGTCAACAATGCTCTGAATGAAAGCTTATATGGCGGCCATAAGTGCTGATCCGACAGCTACTCATGAAGAGTGAAGACCTCCAACAACTGTCTTACCGCCTCCACCAATTACAATTGGTTCCCGTTGCACCTTTTCCCTCAATCCTCCATAATCACAAATATTCTTCCATGTACTGGGTCTGGGTCTAGGCTAGGAGATTCTTCACCACCCCTCTTAGCTACCTCCCGAATTCTGCATATAAGATCAATGTCATCGCTTGGAACATTAGAGCTAGGAGCTACACACCCTGAATTTCCCGGACTCTTGCTAGCACACCAACCTTATTTCATCTTTCTCCCAGAAACAAGAAACAAGAATCAGCGGTGAACCTTGGCTATGATTGTCACATAAAGATAGATGCATGTTATGGGCTTTACAGGAGGGATATGGCTCCTGTCGACAAGGTCTATGTCCAACTCATTGCCTCCTCCTTTCCCTAACTCCTTCAATTCGCCCATTCAATGCAAAAACTATCCACATTGCTTATTTTCTTTTCTTCTTTCTCTTTCCTTTTGGGCCCGGCCCAAGTTCTATTATGCCCCTCATTGAGCCTTCCTATATATACTAATCTTGGTTTTTATGACCAGACTTTAAGCAAGTAATATATATTTTCCGTTTCTTGCCAAAAAAATTATGCCCTTGACCTTGGGAGGAAGAAAAATTGACCCCTATGCTCCAAATTGGAATAGAACGGTCTTTGGCAACATCAGCTCAAAGAAAAAAGAGGATTCTCAGATGACAGAAAGAAAGTATAATATGCTCTTAGAAAAAATTGAGAATACTCTCTCCAAAGAACTTGATGACAGTCTAAAGTAGGAAGAGACACAATGGTATAGAAAGCTAGATGCCAATGCATAAGGACGAGGATACAAACACTCGGTATTATCACACAAACTCCATTTTCAAATACAGGAAAAATAAAATTCTTCTCCAGGCAGTGACAGTACTATCGTTGTTATTAATCAATTTTGCCTCATATCCTTCTGTAATATTTCCTACAAGCTCATTACAAAAAGGCTATTTTTGTCCTCTTTGTATAAAGTTTAATATTGGTCCTCAATGTTTCAAAAGTTTAATGTTGGTCCCCAAAGTTTTTTTTTGTCGATTTTGGTTCTCGAGCGTAACACCGTTAACTTTTTGCCGTTAAATGATGACGTGGTATACTTATATGGCACACCCTCTCTTCTACATGTCATATTTTAATGACGTGACATGACATATCACTGCCATGTCACTCCAGATGATGATGATAATGATGTCGATGAAGGAGAGAAGATGATGATGTGGCACGTGGCAATGATGTGTCATACCACATCATTAAAATATGGCATGTAAGAGAGAGGGTGTACCATATAAGCATGCCACGTCATTATTTAATGGCAAAAAGTAGAGCTGTCAAAACGGGTCCAACCCGGTGGGTTGACCCGTTTAACACACCAATTTGGTGGGTTGAGTTGCAAAATTCCAACCCGTTTATTTAAACGGGTTGGCTCGCGAGTTAGGTGGGTTGGCCCGTAACCCACCTAACTAAAAAAAACATAATTCCCAATCATTTTTCTTTCTTTTTGTAATATTTTCATTTTTCACCATATTTGTAGGAGCCAGGAGGAAAAGAATTGAGTAATGTTGTGATATTTTGATCATGTTTCATACTTTCATTATTTTATTTTTAACTATTTGTGAGTGACATGATAAATGATAAATCTTTTCTTTCATTTTATCATATTAGATTTCTTAGTTCACGAATAAAATGTATAAAAAAAAGTATAGATTTATTTTTTTTAAAAAAAAGTTAGAATTAGAAAATTAAAAAAAAAAAAAAAAGTGGGTTAGGTGGGTTGGCCCGACCCACCACCTTGGTGGGTCGGGTTGAGATTCCCAACCCGTTTAACATGACCAACCCGTGTGGGCCAACCCGTCACGGGTCCAACCCATGTGGCCCGGGTTGGCCCACTTTGACACCTCTAGCAAAAAGTTAACGGTGTTACGCCTGAGGATCAAAATCGACAAAAAAAAACATTGAGAACCAACATTAAACTTTATACAAACATTGAGGATCAAAATAGACCTTTAGCCTTACAAAAATTATGGTCCAAAGATTTTAATCCATCCTCCCTCTGCTTATCTCTCATTTTCAGGCTACTTTTGTCCCTAGTCATAAAAGTCGACATTGAGAAAGCATATGGTCAATTAAACTAGGCCTCTACTTCCATGTACATCCTATGGAATGGTTAAAAGATCCATTCCTTCAACCCAACGAGGGGTGTTTGAGAAGAATATCATCTTTCCCCTTACATTTTCGTTATTTGTGTGGATGTCTTTCCTTGATAAGCCATGGGATATTCAAAACTTACCATGATGAAAACAAGTTTGAGCACCTTTTGTAAAATAAAGAATTTAGGAATAACAAGAGCAAAGGAAAAAGAACAACAAGAACATAAGAGAAAGATGGACCAAATTTTTATTCATTTTTATCCTTGTGTACAATATACCCTCCTATTTATAGGACTCTAGAAATAGGTAACATTAAGGACACTATGATGCAGCATAATGTTCTATTAAACACACTAATGTATATAAGAATGTTACATAAGCTATTAAGGGTGTTTTCATGATGAGGTTACAAAGGGGGAATTGATCATGTGGATAAGTTACAATTCGGAGAAGAATCTAAGTTGATAAAGAGTGTGGTCATCCACACATCTATATATATATGACTGTGACCTCTTCTGGTCATTGGGGTCACAAAATAGTCATATTTTTTAATTAAAAAAAAATTGATTGGAGGAAAGGTAAGTGAAGAAGTTGAAATATATAAAAATGGAAGTTAGTGGGAGAGAGAAAACATATATGATGGTAGTTACTAAAAAAGTGGGAAAGTAAATAACTTACCATCATTTAATTTATTATTTTAAATTATGATAATAATTCTAATTTAAAATTTTAAAAACTATGAAATATATTATTTTAAAATATAGTAATTATATTTTAAAAAATTAATGATAAATTACATGCACGAAGATGCATGCGAAGCCTCTAGTAAACATATATGTTTATAATAATTTACTAATAATAATTAATTATTTAGGATTTGACTTTTGAGCTATTTTGATTATTTAGTTAATATATACTACGGTAGAAAAATCTCTATTTTGTAAGAGAAAAATCATTAATTAATAATGTCAATATTTGATAATATCACAAAAAGCAATTACAAACGTAATAACCAAATTCAATATCATAATGGAACTGAAATCGAAACTACTAACATATGCGGGTATCTGTTTTATTTATTTATTTTTCGTTTGTGGAGATTCTCGTGCGGGTTGAAGATCTTTCCTCTTCAGATTCATGGCGGCAAACCAACCCCAGGGTCCGGATCGTACGACCGGTATGTAGACGAGGCTTTTCTCTTTCAATTATTCCGTACAACTTTTTCATCCAATTTTGATCTTGACCTTCTTGAAGATCCTTTCTTGGTATTTTTATACGTTATGTCTGCATGAAGTCAATGAATCTGCCTAAACTGAACTCCTTGCATGCGATTACGTGGAGAAAGCAGTATAATTGTTCTAGAATTGAATAAATATTTTCTTGTTCTACTTCTTTGTTGCTGATTACTTGTACTTGGGAAGCATATGCGCAAGGCTTTCTTTTGAGCATCTAAAAAGTTGGAGATTCGTCGGATTTCTTTCTTTCTTTTCGAGCGTTTACTATTTTAGCTGGACTCTCGTTTAGGTTGTGTTTGATGTCTTGTTTTTAGATCTGGGCTCTGGGTATTGTCTTAAATTAGAAACTTAATTTTTTCTTCCGGATTTCATTTCTGACAGATCACTGTGGTCTGAGGAAAGTATCCATCCATGCTGTGAGCTGATATGCAAATAATATGGATATGTCATATGTAGCATCGATTTTGTGTTTATTTAGATTTACTCATAGTATAGCAAATGTGAGCTGTCTGAATATAATCATTTGTTCCACAGGTCACCAACACTTACAAATAATTTTCAGCATCCTTTTTGTAGTTCCTGAGTGATATCGGAATAACAGACTAAAATGGTGGTTCAATTCTGTGCAATTAATGATACTATAAATGTTGTGTGTCATGTACTTTGAATGTTTTCTGCTAAACATTGATTAAATGCTTTATCTTATTTGTATTAGAAAAGAAAATATGAGTATGAATGTATGATTGAATCCCTGATGGAACTATCTTAGTTTTAGTAAAGCATCATCTAGTCGCCCATGCTCCTATTTGTTAAGTGTAGGTCCATTAATAATTTAATTCTAATTTATAATCATTTACGCATAGTGATATTTAAGTTATGTGTTAGTATATCTGTGAAATATCTGGGTTTTCTTTTGTGGTGGGGGGGGGGGGGGGGGGGGGCGTGGAGAAGAATACTCATAAAGAGGAAGTCATATTAGATACTCTAAGCAAGCATAGCTTCGTAATTGATCTAAGGGTCCACCTTTATTTAATACTTAGATTAAATTTGGCAAAGAGTGATGTGGCTGGTATTCATGTGTTTGATGAGGATCTCTGGACTTTTTCCTCCATGGCAGGTTGTTAGATTCTCAGTGGCCTCTATTTGGGTATTCCTTTAGGAGGAAAAACAATTGGCCATTTTGTTACTTGATAGAAGGATTTGGATATAGATTCTTCAGACTAGTTCTTCTGTAAAATTTTGATTTGAAGTCCAAATACTGTTTCTATTCCTTTGTCTAAGTTTTCCAGAAAGTCAAAACCTCTTCTAAGGTAGAGGCTTTTAATTGGACACAATACTTAATAGAATTAATACATATAATTGTTTCAAACTCAAACACCTAATAAGGCTTATCAATTTTTGAAGCTCAGAGATGAATAACCATTTCTTTTTACATTGACAGTTTGTTAGATGATGTAGGACCAGTTAAGATAGAAGAAATGATGGGGGAGAAATTGGGGGAGAAGATTAAGGGGGGAGATAAGAGAGAGGGGAGAAGAAAGATGAAAAGGGGAAGAGGGAGAAGAGAAGAAGGATAAAGAAGAGAGAGAGCAAATCTGATTATATTTTCTTCAATCCCAATAGTTTGACTTACAAGAAGTAAGATGGCCTTATATAGTAGCCTAGGTCAAAAGTAGCAAAAAAAGCAATACAATTTCCAACAAAATGATAAAGGAATGTTTCAACTTCCCAAAATACATTAATAAGTAATAATTATCAATTATTCCCTAGGTACTATTAATTATTGTTCGTTTAATAACTAGGTGCTATTAATTCTTTTTTCTTCTTCCTAAAATATGCTTTCCAAGGTGGTTCTCCATCACTAGGCATATGTGGAATAAGTTTTTTGGTTTCTTTGACGAGTGTTGGATTTGTCCAGCCGACTTTCAGACTTTTCTTCTGACTATGAAAGTTATGGGTTTTGGGAGGGATAAGAAGCATGAAGTTCTTTGCCATTGTGCCATCTTTGTGAGTTTGTGGTGTCTTCGGTTGGAGTGGAACTAAAGAGCGTTTAATAATATTTTCCTTTTGCCTCATCTTCTGTGGGAAAGGATTATTCTTATGCCCTCTTTGTCCTATCTATGTTGAGTTAATTTTTGACACATTTTTCTAAAAGAGGATCTCTTGTCCTGTTCTTGTTTAGTCTTTTTTTTGTATTATTCTCTCTCATCATCAATAATTCATTTTTCACTGTGAAAAGAAAAAAAATTATCATGTGTATAGGTTTGCATGTGTGGATTTCTATGAATATAAATATAATAATAGCTTCAAGATTTTCTATCAAAAAAATAATAATAGCTTCAAGATTTGTTATCGCCAAATTTAGGTTTTGTTGGCTGTAATTTGCATTGCCTATGCTTTTAAAACTGTACTGAATCACTGAGCATACTGATCATCATGCAGAAGAGGTAGCAGCTGAACCAGATAAAATGAAGGATCAGGTAATGGTGAATCTCTAGCCTCTTAATTGTGCTTTGTGCTTATGTTCTTCATTATGTTGATGAAATTGGATATCCTTACAAAAAACCTTTTTTGTGTTTGTCAGCTTCATTCTTCAATACCAGATAGGTCAATTTCTTCTAATTCCTCTCAGGATATGGCAACCATGGGTCATTCAAGAGAAACAACAAGTCAATCAGGATCATTTATTTCAGGTGGAGGTTGTCCTCTCTACCCTCCTAATGTCTATGCTCCACAGGCCCAGGCTTTCTTCTACCGAGGTTAATTTTTTTTCTCAGATCCTTTTTGTTCCAAGTTTCACTTTATATTATTTAGTTAGCACTAGCAGACACACACAGAAACACGCAAACACTTGGATAAAGGCAAAGTAGAAACCCCTAACATTGAGATTTTATTTATTTGTAATTCCATTATTGTTTTTATTATATCAATCTTGTGTACGGCAGATAAGAAATTTGGTTTATGTGAATCATTCTTATACATTGTGATTGCAAATATACAAAATTCCATGTTTTCTAATTTTGTATATGCTTAGATTGAGTTTGCCAATGTGTGGCTTCTAATACTAGTCTCTAACACCTTTGTGGTGAATGAAGGATCTCATTGACCTTTGGCGATCTTCTTTTTTAATTGCACATTTTGTGTATTGTGGTTGCATGGAATAACTATTTTCTTCTTATTATTTTTTATTGAGTCTGAACCCAGGTTTTGAAAATGCTAACGGAGAATGGGATGAATATCCTTCGTATATCACTTCTGAAGGATTGGAAATTGGATCTCCTGTGAGAATTTTACTTCTCTTTCTTATCTTTATAATTTCTGTTTGTAATTCTCAACATAATGTAATTTTTCTTGCATTTATATTAGGGTCTCTACAATGATAATCCATCTCTTCTTTTCCATTCTGGATATGGCTTCAACCCTCAAATGCCTTATGGTCCATATTCCCCAGTTACAACACCTTTGCCTTCTGTAGGTGGAGATGCACAATTATACTCTCCCCAGCAATTTCCATACACTGGACCACCTTATTACCACCAACTGGTTCCTCCTAGCTTACCATATCTTACTTCACCAGCTCCAGCTTCACAGCCAGAGGTCACCAACTTGGTAGGTGTTGATCGACAAGGTGACAACATGATTTTGGGACCAAGACCTGGCTATCCCTCAGTGGGATCTTTTGGCAGAGGCAGTTTTCCTGGAGCACTTGGTTCCTTTGGCTTTCAGGACTCCCAACAAGGATTTGATGGTCCAAGATCCAGTGGAAATGGAATCTGGTCAGATTACACAAAACCCTCAGAAAGGCAGATGTCTTTGATGCCCCTATCACCAGCCGTATCTCCACAGCCAATTGGGCCACTTGGGTCATTTGGGCAGAGTGTTGGAATGGTTTGTTCTATTACTTGTGCATAAATTACAAAATGTTGTGATGTCTAATTATAAAGTTTTGAACTCTAGATTTAGGATCTTAATTTTCAGATGCATCCTTAAATATACACAAGTATAATACCTTGGGCCACATCGTTATTCATCAAAATCTGGATTTTTCTCTGTTGGAAAGTAGTTTGAATGACAGTAACAAAAGGAGATTATGTTCTATAAAAAGAAAAAGAAAAAGGAGATTATGGACTTTTGAATGAATGAATTGGTCTAGATGTTTTATCCGTCATGACGTTTTTATGACATCCCGAGTCCAATAACCAAAACAATTACATTACTCTTCCAACAAAAAATCTGAATTTTGGTTTTAAGTGAGGCAATCTTGCCTATCATCCACTTATACTAGTCTACTACTGTGGCAACAATGTCAACCTGTAGAACTTGCTGGAGAAACACAGAATTATGCTTGGATGCTTATTGCTGACTAACTTTTTTCTTTGCAGGCTTCTCATCAACAACCACCATTGTACGGGTTTGGATCTGGATTGAACTCTTATGGTAGAGACTACCTACCCAACCACGGTTCTAGATTTGGTGCCAATGCCATTTCCAGTCTAGGTGCAAATGATAGGAACTGGCTTTCTCTTGACCATAGCAGACGGCGTGACAGGGGAACATCTTCTTTTTGCAGTAGTGATGGTACTCCTGATATACTTACTGAGCAGAACCGAGGTCCAAGGGCCTCCAAGCTTAAGAATCAGACGTCAGCTGAAAATGTTTCTGTTGATAGTAGTAAAAATATTACTTCTACCCTCAAGTTTCACAATGAATCATTTAACCGACCAGATTTTGTCACAGATTACAAGGATGCCAAATTTTTTGTCATTAAATCTTATAGTGAAGATAATGTTCACAAAAGTATCAAATACGGTGTCTGGGCCAGTACACCAAATGGAAATAGAAAGCTAGATGCTGCATATCGCCAAGCAAAGGAGAAGCAAGATCCTTGTCCTATATTTCTCTTCTTCTCGGTAATTATGTGATTTCTTTATCTTATAAGCGTAAATATCATACTACTGTCTTCTTGCTGGTAACTATTAACTACAGCAGAGTATCTCCTGTGCCATTGCAACAAATCTAGATTTTTAGCTTCTCCCAGAAATATCTTCCATTGAACACATTTTCTTTTGTAATTTTATTTGGGTGTGTAGGATGAGGAGTTGGGCAATAAAAAGCCAGCATGAGTATAATTCCAAACAACAACAATAACAATCGAAGCCTTTTCCTACTAGGTGGGGTTGGCTATATGGATCAAGCGACGCTAACGTGTTCTGTTTTTACTCATTTATATGGTTAGGTTATATGCCTGAGTATAATTTCAATGTGGCAAAAATGAGAATGTTGGCTTGGATGAGTGGTCACACTAGAATGGATAGGATTAGGAATGATTGCATTAGAAAGTTGTAAGTAGCACCTATTATAGAAAAATTAGTTGAAACACACCTTAGGTGATTTGGTCATGTATAAAGAAGACCGTCAGAGGCTCCTGTACGTAGAGTTGACTTAATGGAAGATAGCCCATTAACTAGAGGTAGGGGAAGACCGAAGAAAACAATAGGAGAAACTATTATGATGGATTTAATTATTAATAACCTAACCATAGAAATGAATAAAGACATAACACATTGGTGTCGCTTGATACATATAGCTAACCCCACCTAATGGGAAAAGGCTTTGATTGTTGTTGTTGTTGTTGTTGTTGTGTCAGATGAGGAGTATTGGTGTCAAATATACTGCTTTGGCTGTAGTTTTATTTGGTAGGACATTTGATGCTTGAGGTTGATACTAGGTTTTAATTCAGAAGTACCGAAGCTAGTTTCTGAAGCTTTTCACTTTTTTGTTTGCTTTGTTATGCCTGTTTTGTTAATTTTACATATGCTTGCCATGAAAATGATTCATGCCGTCATTACATCTAGGTAAATGCTAGTGCTCAGTTTTGTGGAGTGGCTGAAATGGTTGGACCTGTTGATTTTGACAAGAGTGTGGATTACTGGCAGCAAGATAAGTGGAGTGGACAATTCCCTGTCAAGTGGCACATAATTAAAGATGTCCCTAACAGTCAGTTTCGACACATTGTTCTTGAAAATAATGATAACAAGCCTGTGACCAACAGTCGAGATACTCAGGAGGTAGGAATCTGAGGTTCAATAGTTTTTTATGAAATATGTATAATCCTTTTACTGTTTATATTTTTAGTTTTAGAAGTTCTTGATTGGGGAGAATAAACGTTGAAATGAATGTGCACTTGTACCTAGTCACAGGAGTTTAGACATTTAAGGGCCTGTTTGAATGCAGCATTTAAATTTTTTTTTTAAATTTTTAAAAACAAAAAAAATCTATTTGAATTATTGTTGTCGACTGAAAACGAAAAAATGTGTTTTCGAAAAAAAAAACACTAAAAGATGATCTGAAGTTTTTGAAAAGAAAGAAAATACAGATTTTTTTTTTTATTTGTAGTATATACTTGTACATGAAAACAATACTAGCATGAATTGTCAGAACTCAGAACTAATTTTATAATATAGTTTTAAAGAATGAAAAGCCAAACGGACATTCAAACGGGCCCTAAGATTTCAAACTAGGAAAGTTTAGCTGGTTATTATCTCGAGAATTCTTCTTATACTCTTAGGAAACCTAAAAGGTATATTTGGGCTTGATCTTTTATATATGGTGGTCTTTTTCTTTGCAATAACAATTGTGATCCCTTTATTCGGCTCATCTCCCAGGTTTATTTTCTAATCTTACTGATTTCTCTAGGATATTATTCATTGGTGGCTATAGTATAAGATTATAAATTTGTTTCCGTTAATTTTGTTCTTTAAACTTGCAAATGGGTTCCAAATTTCATTTGATTATGTGCAAGTAAAAATGCATTGCCATTAACTTTTAAATGTTCCTTTTGACAACAACGTTCCACTCACATTTGTTGTTTTTGCTCCTCCATGAATTTTAAACATCTCAGGTGAAATTCCAACAGGGGATTGAAATTTTAACCATTTTTAAGAATTATGAAACTGAAATGTCGATCCTCGATGATTTTGATTTTTATGAAGACCGGCAAAAGGCTATGCAAGATCGGAAAGCAAGACAGCAAGCCAGCCTGATGGCTATAGCGGTTGGAGAAAGTGAACATAAGACTTCTGCTAACATAAATGGTGATTTCATGAAGCAGATGCCAAAGAGCTTTGCTCAAGTTGTCCGCTTAGAAGAGGGTAGTAATGAAGGTAGTTTAACCACTGATGGCTCCAATGGTACTGTAGTTAAGCCTGAAGATGGTATTCCTGTGGCTGCCTCTTCAGTCCAAACCAGTTAGGAAGACACACCTGTTGTGCCAGGAGTTTTGAGCTCTCTTTCTGAAGCATTCGGTGGTTGCTAACTGAAACTGTGCTTGCTTTTATCTTATCGACTTTTTAGGAAAGTAAAATTTCTCATGAGTGCTTCGCTTCTATTTGTAGCCTTGGTTTTTCTTTTTCTCCCTGCAACACACTATTTCTTGTTTGAGAAGATTAAATAGAAACATCTCAACCCTCTCCCCCCTTTCCCCCCAAACAACAAAATATTGCTGGTCTCTTTTCCCCCTATTTCCGTTGTATTTTAATAATTTTGAGTCAGGGTAGATAGTGAGATATGTTTTGTATTTGTAAAGTTTCCCTATCTTTGCGGCCATTTCAATAAAGTAAACAAGAATCTTGAAAGGTAGTACACTTTGATCTGGAGTGGATCTCGTGCCAACTAGATAGTTAAATAATCAAATGATTTTGTTAGTCGCCTAATTTTTAAAATTTAATATGATTTAAACCCTTAAAAAAAAGTTCTGAAGAATAGGTTACATATTACAAGGCAATTTGAGGATCTGGTTGTGGAGAATGGCTTGAGAGAAGTGTGTGGTGGTTTGGGTTATAAACATTCAGGTTGTATGTTTAAATGAGTATAAGATGTGATGGTTTAAGATAATTTGGAAATCTTTTGCGTTTGGTTTAAAATTATTATAAAATTGAAATTGGAATTGATGAAATGAAATTGGAATTGAATTATTTGAATTGAAAAATATGTTTGGTATGAAAAGATGGAATTGAAAGTTTGTAAAAAAATTGTGATGTAAAAAGTCTCTCAATTAATATTAAATAATTAATTTTTTATATCAATTAAATAAAAAATATAACTTATACCCAATTCCACAACATTTATCCCAATTCCACAAAAATACCAATGAATCAAATTTCATCTTTTTTCTAAAGGACCATGGAATTGTTCTCCAACTTTGAATTCAATTCAAGATCACAAAATTGTAAACCAAACATTGGGGCTACGTTTGGTTGAAAAAAAAATATGGAATTGGAATTGGATTATAAGTAGAATTGGAATTGGAATTGAATTATTTGAATTAAAAAAGTTTGTTTGGTATGAAAAGATGGAATTGGAATTGAATTATTTGAATTGAAAAAGTGTGTTTGGTATGAAAAGATAGAATTGAAAGTTTATAAAAAAATGTGAGATAAAAAGACTAATTTGCTCTTTAATAAATATTAAATAATTATTTTTTAATTATATTTTTTAGTATATAATTACTTTTTTTATATTCATTATAAAAAATAAAAAACAGTAAAGAGAGAGAGAAAGAAAGTAGGGACAAAAATGTCTTTTAAACCCAATTCCACAAAATTTATCTCAATTCCTCCAAAATACCCCACAATCTAATTCCACAAAATTTACACACCCAATTCTAAAAAACCAATTCCACGTAATTCAATTCCAATTCCACATAACTCAACCAAACTAAATAATCCCTAGAATATTGTGCAATTCCATGTGGAATCCAATTCCATGTCCAACCAAACAAAACCCACTTTATGGAATTGAGAATTGAATTCCATGGAATTGGGACAATTTCGTGGAATCCAATTCTCAATTTTAGGGAGCGAACCAAACACTAGAAAATTTTGTTTTTTATGGAATTGGATTCCAATTCCACTTATTGGAATTGAACCAAACATAACCTGGGAAAAAAACATTGGAAATTGTGCAATTCCTGAACGCGAACCAAATGCAGATTCCTTCAAATTGGGAGGATTTGGTATGACTTGCATATTTTTTTAGAGAAAATTTACTTTTTAGTCTTTTTAGTCTTTTTATTTACTTTTACTTCTATCAACTATTTAGTTTTTATGACATATAACGTTAACTAATTGAGTGACGTGGCTATTAAACGTTAACTTGTCAATATTTACTTGTCACCTGTACTTGGTTAATGTGCTACCATTGTCTTCCATAGTTCAATTGATCAAAACATTTCGATTAAGTTGAAAAAGATGAAAGTTCGACCTAAAATGGTGGAACAAATAATAATAATTGAATCTGAACTTTGATTTACTAGTTTTAATATAAGTTACACTTACCTCCACATTTCCAATAGTATTGACAAAGCTAAAGAAGACGAAAGACGAACGCAAAGAAGACGAAATTGATTCTTGTTACCCTCGCCCCAGCATAGCATGCTCACTCTTAATATGACGGACCCCAAAAATTTAAACTAGTAGGTAGTCGGAAGTGGATCAAGTAAAGTAACTTTAGGTAAAGTTACTTGGTGCAGTCAATCTGATCCATTGATAAGTTAAGATAAAATTGTCTTGCAGTCAATTAATGGTTCAGATCGATAAAGTTAGCTAACTTTATCGGATCCAGACTAAGTAATCCTTTTCAAAAGGCTCCTTTTTTCTTTGTATATTTTAATTTGTCTTTTTGTTTCTTTTTTGTTTAAGAAATTGTTGTTCAATATGATGTGGCACTATAATATGGTAACACAGATAGCAAGTAAACAGTAACGTGTTAGCATTTAACGGTTATATTGCTAAGTTAGGTAATGACTAACGTCAAAAGAACTAAATAATTAACAGAAATACAAATTCAAAAATCAAATAGTTTATTTATAAAATTTAAAAATTAAATAGTAGGTTAACCAAGAATCAAGGGATTAAAAAACATAGGTTTCCTCCATTTTATACTAGAGGCTTCATGTTATTTTTTCTTGTAACTCTTAAAATATAATATAAATTCTTAATAAATTAAAAATTAAGAAGTCATTTTCTTTCACATTTTTTTATAAGTACTATTTTATATATATATATATATATTATTTTTTTTCAAAAAAAAAAATATTATTACTCTTATTTCTCTCTTTTATTATCTCCTCACATTATGTACTTTTATCTTATTTATTTAAATAGTTACTTAAAAACCATTTACAAAAAGACTCAACACTCGAGAGTTATATTAATGTACATTGGTTTTATTTTTAACTTATTTCTTACTCTATTTTTTTTTTGATAAGTTATTTCTTACTCTATTATTTCAAGATCATTATAAATCCTATTTATTTAATCCTTTATTTTGAATAGATTTTTTATTTATTGTTTTAAAAATTAATCCTTTATTTAATATATATTTTTTATTTTTATTTATTTAATCCTCTATTTTAAATGGATTTTTAATCTATTTAATTATTTTTGTTCAAGTTTTAAGCTCTGATTTAACAATTTAGGAACGAAAGAAGAAGAAGATGAAATTGAGTTGGTGTGAAGGGAGAGAGAAAATAATACAGATAGAGTGTAGGGATTAAAATAAAAGTTATGAGGTTGAAAGCATAATTTTTAAAAATTTTGATCACGCGACATTGTCAGACCAATGATATTACATAAAAGAGTAAATTTGAAATAAGTTGCAAAGACAGTAGTCAGTAAAGTAGCTTAGAACTTTTGAAAGATAAAGAACTAATATAAAACAAGTGAAGTTTATTAATAATTAATAAAAAATATAGAACAAGTGAAAAAGATGAAAAATCAAAAATAGGTTTTTGGCTTATTTTAAAATTATGATTTTATTATTATTATTATTATTTATTTTGAGTTAAAAATAATTATTTTATTTTAAACTTAAAAAGTATTTTTTATATTATATATATATATATATATATATAATTTTTTTGAGAAAAAATATTTAATTATATAAATATTTTTTATATTATTTAAATATATATATATATATTTAATTATATAAATAAATAATAAATATAAAAATATTTTAATTAAAATAGATAAATTTATAAATTTTTCTGATGAAAGTATATATTTTCAAATGAAAATTGAATTTATTTTGAAGAATAAAAATAAATAGATTTTAAGTCCACGTGGGCATGGGATTATTGAATGGCGTTACGGCGCTGCACGATGATTGGCCCACTTGGAGAATGGAGAAACGATAGATGCCAGACGCCAGAAGGAGTGTACAGCATACATTTTGGGAGTGCGAGTATAACCACGAGTTAGAACTT
Organism: Senna tora; assembly: GCA_014851425.1. Lineage (NCBI taxonomy): Eukaryota > Viridiplantae > Streptophyta > Magnoliopsida > Fabales > Fabaceae > Senna > Senna tora. The sequence continues at coordinate 69,034 of CM026260.1, forward strand.
AGAAGAAACCGAATTACCTCTTGTGGTCATCACTCATCAACACACAAGAGAGTTAGAGGCGCCAATATGTGCGTGAGGGATAAACAAGATTCAGAACATCGTATAATTTTAGAATGATGATTATTGTTAACATCATGGCCACGACGTTGGTGGGTGTATTAAAGGCAACATCCGAAGAACTTTCCCGGGAAAACATCTATGGCGGTTGGGCCACTCTTATTGTTCTCTTTGTTTTATTATCGCTTTGGCAGTTAAGAAGGTTTTTCGTAACCTCTTGTCCTCCATCCACCTCTGATTTGGTTTCAGATCCTATCCGTCCATCGGGTTCCAGCTTCAGGTACTGGTAGAGTAGTCTGTTTAAGTTTCCTGTTTTTTTTTCCAAAAACTATATCTTGCTAGCTATCGGTGTTCAATTTGGTATTTTCTTATCCTGGGAAATCTTTTCCCTATCAATTTATGTTGGACAGCATTGGAAATGGATAATCTTGCACACTAGGTTTAATACATGCTTGCCCTAATGAAGGAAACAACGTCGATCCTTGAGTGATGGCTCTCTTCCACATGGTTTTACTGATCAGTTACATTTTTATTAGATCTCCAGAGGCTATACGAGGCTCTTATAATCAGCTAGCTATGATTATAATTAACATTTATAGAGAATTAGTGCAATTCTTTGTTCTAATTAGTTAAGCAAAGTATATGAAAACGAAAATATATAAGAACAAGACTTATGTGCATTCCTTATATCTTTGCTATATAGTTCTCAAATTAAAAATAAAACATGTGGAAAAGTTTTTTAACTAGAATCAATCATGAGAGATGAGTTGTATAAATCATACATGTGTCAACTTCTGATTAGATAATCTTATGGCAAAGATACAAATACCGCACCTAAGTATTTTCCAATATATAATCGGGAAAAGTTGCTTTTGGGTTTCATGTAATTTTAACTTAAATATTTTTTCTTTAGATTTATCTGTTGTTGTATTTGTATCTACTTCTTAGAAACACACGTGACAGTGTTTATGGTAAATTTACAACCTTCTGTTTGTTGGAAATTTCTATAGCTCGAAACCCCTGTTTGTTAACAACTGTACTAATTTTATTAATTTTCTATAGCCCGTAAATACACCTTTGATCGGAATTTTTTTATTTCCTGTTTTATGAGCGTTGGCTTTGGTGTATCATAAGTGATTTATCATTTCAGAAGTTTTGTTTTCTCCTGCAGAATATCAGAATTTGTTACAGAAGCAGATTTGAAGTTTCTAACGGAGAATTTGGATGAGAAGCTCTATGAGAGTGATGAGTGGGAGGCTGTCGTAGACAAAAGTAACCATCATCTTACCTACAATGCAAAATGCTGCAAACCAAAGGTTATAGACGTTATTGTTAATTCAACTGGAGTAAAGAGTCAAGTTTTTGATCTTGTTGCACACTGCTGTTGAGATGTTCTTCTCATTGCATTTTTAATGATAATATAATGTTGCTCTTATGAATTCTGGGTCTGTTTTTGTGTAAAGTTTATAATGCTCTGTTTGATATATGCTGAGTAAAATCATTATCACTGCCCTCATTTTCTACTCACACTAACAATGTATAGGCTGGTACAGAGAAACACAAATGTGGATTGAAACTGAACTCTGGGCCTCTGGCACACCTCCATATACTCTACCTATCATTCTCTGATCTAATATTAGCATTAGTAACTTGGTATGTCCAAGAAAAGGGAAAAAAATCTTTTAGTTGATCCTCTCTTTTAGACACTGTGATGAACAAATTATATTTTTGTTGCTTGTTGACAGAATTGATTAATAATTAGTAGTTAAGGTGTCAGGAAGTTACATCCCATTCTTGGTTTGTCCTTTCAGTGTGTGATCGTTTAATTTGATAACTTCTAATTGAGTAATATCTGTACACTAGTTAAATGGATGCATTTAAGTTTTGGGACAATGGCTTTGCAGGTTCAATGATAACATTATAGTTGTTACTTCATTAATGTTGCAGGATAGTCCCCTGAAATACTTGAGCACAACTATTTTTTATGAGGTTTCGTCTGAGGTGCTAAGAGACTTCTACCTGGACAATGATTACAGAAAGCAGTGGGATAAGACTGTGGTTGAGCATGAGCAACTGCAGGTGGACAAATCTAAGGGTGTTGAAGTTGGACGTACAATAAAAAAGTTTCCTCTTCTGAGGCCTAGAGAATATGTGCTGGCTTGGAAATTGTGGGAGGGGAGGGATAAAACTTTCTACTGTTTTATTAAGGTAATGCACCAATCATGGTCTTGCCTTGCATTTAGTTGTTTCTAGCAACTGATCACCATTATACAGTTTGTTATGCTTCGTATGTTAGTGTTTCATTCATATGTTTATTATTGCTGCTACATCTCTTTTTCTATCTTATACCCTTTTGGTGTCATGTATCATCATATGACTAGAAAATTTATGTCGAAGAAGGTACCCGTCAATTGATTAAAATAATTTGTTGGTAACTATGATATCAGAGATTTTAAATTTATAACCCTTAACAATGTTCCTTTTTTTATCAAAAAAAAGATACCATTGTTTGCACTATTTGTTATTTGTAATTTTCCTTATTCTTTAGACCGCTATTTTGAAATTTGTTATTTTGGGGATTTTATGTTCTATTAGTGAGATGTTCACTCTATCAAATTATTCTTGTTCATTCATATATACATGTTTAGATGTGAGCTCTCAATTATTGACATGTACTTATCTGTAGACCTTTTACATATTTGGGTAGTTGTGCTGTAGACTGGGCACCTACTAATTTACAGTGACAAGGTTTATTCAGCACTGACTTTTTTTGGATGATCCAAGAATCTATTGAAGAGAAGAGAGAAATATAAGGAGAATTACAAGAATAATGAACAAGAAATCCTTTTTAAAAAAGAAAAATTACCAAACAGAAAAAGAGAAATATTTAAATGCTATCTCAATAAAGCCTTCTGATTTGTTTGGAGGTTCATTAGGGAAATTACTCTATGGAAGCCATTAGAAAAGACCCACATAGAGGACATAAGAATAATCCTTTCTTAACACTAGCATGAACTCGACCTTCATTACTCTTGTCCCCAAAAAGGACCGGTCCATCAAGGTGAAGGACTTTAGACCTATTAGTTTGGTTTCTAGTGTTTACAAGATCATCACCAAGGTGCTTTCTTTGAGATTAGGGGAGATTCTTGGAGATACTATATCTGAGAACTAGAGTGCCTTTGTGGGCGGTAGGCATATACTTGATGCAGCATTAGTGGCTGTTGAGAATCTTCTAGATTTGTATTGTGAATATCTAGGATTATGTGTATCAATTAGGATATATTGTATTTATTGTAATTATCCTTATTTCTTAGAATAGGTTTTCTCCTCTTGTATAAATTCCTATTCTCTTTTCATAATAATACACACAGAATTCTTTCATTCAACATGGTATCAGAGCCTATTCGATCCTGAATAGCATTCACCATTCACGGCTGTGCTTTCTTTCCAGCCTTGAACCCTAAACACTTCATCCTCCACTGTGCTCTCGGCCACCTCCGATCTGACGGTTTCCCGGAGTTTTCTTGGACCACGCGCCGGACCACCGTGCTCAGACGCCTCCGACCGGCCAAACCCCAGATTCCCGTCGCCGTCCGCCGCCGCACGCGCCTCCACGCGCCGCCCGAACGTCCGCCGGAGCTGCCACGCACCGGCGCGTGAGACCCCTTTCCGGCGACTTTTTCCGGCGTTCTCTGCATCGTTGTTTTTCTCGGCGTCTTCTGGTCCCCATTCTGGTGTTAGATCGTCGTTATCTCCTACTTCGTTCTCACCCTCTTCCTTCTCATGGAATCCTTCACTGTTAGTGACTCCAAACATGACTCCAAAGGGACTTTCTCCACTGTCATCAGTGGTACACCCACTATTACCACTAAAAAATTGCGTGGGGCATCAAATTATAAGTCTTGGGCCGCCTCTGTCCGCTTGTGGTTCAAAGGTCAAGGACACCTTGACCATTTAACCAAGTGTGAATCTGAAATTGCTGAAAAAGATCGGCCTAAGTGGGTAATGGTTGATGCCCAGCTCTGTTCTCTCTTATGGCATTCTTTTGATCCTCAACTTCTGTCCACCTATCAGGCATATGAGACGTGCTATTGTGTGTGGAACAAGGCAGCCACAGTTTATAATAATGATATTAGACGTTACTATGATGTTTTATCCAACTTGGTTAAGCTCCAACACCAGACGTCGGAAACTACCACCTATGCAAGCAAGATGGAGGCTCTCAAACATGAGTTTCGATCCTTAATGCCTTCCACGTCGTCCATTACTGCTCAGGACACACAATGGGACAAATTCTTCATGGTCTTGACTTTGATTCATTTAAATCCTGACCTCGAAGGTGTTCGAGATCAAATTTTGGGAGGTTCTACTGTTCCCACATTTGATGATGTTGTTAGTCGTTTGGTGCGTATTTCTTCCTCACGAGCCTCGACTGACACTCATACTGCTATTGATTCTTCCGCCTTGGTATCTCACACTGGTGACAAAGGAGGAGGAGGCAGTGGACGCAATAATGGTCGCAAACGTCCCCAGTGTACGTATTGCAACAAGTTGGGACATACCCGTGATCGTTGCTATCAACTCCATGGTCGACCTTCTTCTCGCCCTGTCAACATTGCTCAATCCGAGCCATCTAATGATCAATCCGACTCTATTACTTTAGCTGGTGATGATTACAAAGAGTACCTCAAGTACCAACAAGGCAAACAGTCATCGGTGGCTGCTTCAATTGCGCAAACTGGTAATGTAACTGCTTGCCTTGCTCGCTCTCCTGACATTGGACCATGGGTTCTTGACTCGGGTGCCTCCGAACATATCTCTGGTAATAAATTCTTGTTTACTCATCTTTCTAGTTCATCTTCCCTTCCTTTAGTCACTTTGGCAAATGGTTCTAAAACTGCTGCTACAGGAATTGGTCAAGCCCAAATACTTCCTTCCCTTTCTGTCAATTCTGTTCTTTATGTTCCTGAATCTCCTTACAATCTTATTTCTGTTAGTAAACTGACTCACTCACACAATTGTTCCATTACCTTTACTAATAACTGTGTTTCTATCCAGGATCGGAGTACGGGTCAGACGATTGGCACAGGGCGTGAGTCACAAGGCTTGTACCACCTTTCACCTCCATTCCCTACTGCATGCGTCACTAGTTGCTCTCCATCTCTCCTCCACCACCGTCTGGGACATCCGAACCTCTCCAAGCTTCGAAAAATGGATGCCTCTCTTTCTACCTTGTCTTCCCTTCCCTGTGAGTCATGTCAGTTGGGTAAACAAACACGTAGTTCTTTCTCTAGTAGTCTTAGTAGTCGGTCTACTTCTCCTTTTCAACTTGTTCACTCAGATGTTTGGGGTCCTAGTCGTGTGCCTTCTGTTTCTGGTTTTCAATATTTTGTAACCTTCATTGATGACTATTCTCGTTGTACTTGGTTATATTTGATGAAAAGTCGTACTGAAGTATTTAAAATTTTTCAAGATTTTTGTGTTGAAATCAAAACTCAGTTTCATACTTCAGTCTCTATCTTACGTTCTGATAATGCCAAAGAATATCTGTCTACATCCTTTAAAATTTTTATGAGTTCTCAGGGGATTTTACATCAGACATCTTGTTCTTATACCCCACAACAAAATGGGATTGCTGAGCGTAAGAATCGTCATCTTATTGAAACAGCTCGCACTTTGCTTATTCATCATAATGTTCCTACTAATTTTTGGAGTGACGCTGTTCTCACTGCATGTTATTTGATTAATCGCATGCCTTCTTCTGTCTTGCATGATCAAATCCCGCATTCTTTGTTATTTCCTACCGACCCTCTTTATCATCTTCCTCCTCGTGTTTTTGGTTGTGTTTGCTTTGTGCATGATTTAACCCCAGGGAAAGATAAACTTGCAGCAAAATCCGTCGAGTGTGTTTTTCTCGGTTATGCTCGACTCCAAAAGGGCTACCGATGTTATTGTCCAGCCACTCGACGTTGTTTCATCTCCCCTGATGTGACCTTCTTTGAGTCTTCCCCCTTCTTTGTATCTTCTACGCCTGCAAGCCCCTCTGTGCTTGAAGTCCTTCCTGTTCCTTCTCTTCCTTTTCCAGAGGCCTTACCCCAAGACACACCTCGTCCTCCTCTCCTGACATATCATCGCCGTCCCCGCCCTGAGCCGACAACTACTTTTCCTGACTCACTGCCTTCGTCTGAAACACCCGCTACTCCGGTCCACCCGCCGCCTGCTAGCCCTCCGATTGCCATTCATAAAGGTACTCGTTCCACTCGCAATCCTCACCCTGTTTATAATTTCTTGAGCTATCATCGTTTATCTACTCCATATTTTGCATTTGTATCTTCTTTGGATTCTGTTTCTATCCCTAAGACTACAGATGCAGCTCTTGAACATCCGGGTTGGAGGCAAGCAATGCTTGATGAGATGACTGCCTTACATTCCAATGGTACATGGGATTTGGTTTCACTTCCTCCTGGCAAATCCCCAGTGGGTTGCAGGTGGGTTTATACAGTTAAAGTTGATCCTGATGGCAAAATCGAACGACTAAAAGCTCGTTTAGTGGCTAAAGGGTATACTCAGATCTTTGGATTGGACTATGGTGATACATTTTCTCCTGTTGCCAAAATGGCTTCCGTTCGTGTTTTTCTATCCATTGCAGCTATTAATCATTGGCCACTTCATCAGCTGGATATTAAGAATGCCTTCCTCAATGGCGACTTGGAAGAAGAAGTTTATATGGAGCAACCACCTGGTTTTGTTGCTCAGGGGGAGTATGGGAAAGTATGTCGACTTCGTCGTTCTCTTTATGGACTCAAGCAGTCACCAAGAGCTTGGTTTGGTCGATTTCGCTCTGTGGTTCAAGAGTTTGGCATGATTCGTAGTGAAGCTGATCACTCAGTTTTCTTTCGCCATACTTCAAATGGCAAGTGCTTATACTTAGTTGTCTATGTGGATGACATTGTTATTACAGGCAATGATGATTTAGGCATTGCTCAACTCAAACAACATCTGTGCAACCACTTCCAGACTAAAGATTTGGGGAAGCTTAAATATTTTCTGGGAATTGAGGTTGCCCAATCTAGTTCTGGTGTGGCTATTTCACAACGGAAGTATGCACTTGACTTATTAGAAGAGACAGGCATGCTAAACTGTAAACCAGTTGAGACTCCAATGGATCCAAATGTCAAACTCTATCCAGGACAGGGGGAGCTGATGAACAATCCCGAGAGATATCGAAGACTTGTGGGAAAACTCAATTATCTCACTATCACTTGTCCAGATATATCGTTTGCTGTGAGTATAGTTAGCCAGTTCCTGCAATCACCATGTGATAGTCATTGGGATGCAGTTGTTCGAATTCTTCGATACATTAAGAGAGCACCAGGCCAGGGACTGTTATATGAGGACAAGGGAAACTCCCAAATCATTGGCTTTACAGATGCGGATTGGGCTGGTTCACCAGATGATAGGCGATCCACATCCGGATACTGTGTTCTCTTCGGTGGGAACCTAGTCTCGTGGAAAAGCAAGAAACAAAATGTAGTTGCAAGGTCTAGTGCAGAGGCTGAGTATCGTGCTATGGCGTTAGCAACTTGTGAACTCCTATGGTTGAAACAACTTCTTCAGGAGATGAAATTCGGAGACATTGGTAAAATGGAACTGGTATGTGATAACCAAGCAGCTATGCACATTGCCTCAAATCCAGTATTCCATGAGAGGACCAAACATATTGAGATTGACTGTCACTTTATTAGAGAAAAAATTCAATCAGGGTGTCTTGCTACTCGATTTGTCAATTCAAATGATCAGTTGGCAGATATCTTCACCAAGTCTCTTAGAGGACCTCGAATAAAATACCTATGTGACAAGCTTGGTGCCTATGATTTATATGCTCCAGCTTGAGGGGGAGTGTTGAGAATCTTCTAGATTTGTATTGTGAATATCTAGGATTATGTGTATCAATTAGGATATATTGTATTTATTGTAATTATCCTTATTTCCTAGAATAGGTTTTCTCCTCTTGTATAAATTCCTATTCTCTTTTCATAATAATACACACAGAATTCTTTCATTCAACAGTGGCCAACGAAGTGGTAGAGGATGTGAGGCGCAAAAAACATAAGGGTCTAGTGTTTAAGTTGGACTTTGAGGAGGCCTATGATAGGATTAATTAGGGTTTCCTAGATAAGGTGTTATGTCGTAAGGGATTTGGGGACAGATGGCGAAGTTGGATTAAGGGATGTCTCTCTTCAGTTGCTTTTGCGGTGATAGTCAATGATCAGCCAAAAGAATGGTTTAAGGGGTTTTGAGGTGTTAGAGAAGAGGATCAACTCTCTCATTATTCAAATTGGTTGTTGATGTTCTGAGTCGCATGCTATCTAGGGGGTCTGAGAGAGGGTGGTAAAAAGTTTGAAGGTAGGTACTGAGGGATTGGAGATCTCCTGTTTGCAGATGACACTATCCTTTTTCTTCCACAAGACAAGGAAAACTTCCAGAATGTGATGTCTCTACTTCAAATATTTGAAGTTGTATCAGGGCTGCGTATCAATCTTTCAAAATGTGGGATAGCCGGGATTAATGTACAAGATAATTTTGTGAGGAATTTAGCTGACATGGTAGGGTGTGAGGTTTTGCAGTGGCCTTTGACTTATTCGGGAGTCCCTTTGGGGGGCAACCCTAGGGCTGAGTTGTTTTGGGACCCCGTGATTCAGAAGATGTCCAAAAGGCTAGATAATTGGAAAGGAGCCGACTTCTTTTTGGATGGCAGGATTACTTTGATTCAGGCCTCTTTGTCTAGTATCCCGCTGTATTACGTTTCTTTATTTAAAGTCCCAGTCAAGGTGGCAAATAGAATTGAGAACATTATGAGGGACTTTTGTGGTCCGGGAAGCATGTGTGTAAGAGAGATCATTTGGTCAGTTGAGAAGTCTATTGCAAGTCAAAGGAAGATGGTGGACTGGGTCTAGGTAATTTGGTGTCTAAAAACATCTCCTTAGTGGTTAAATGCCATTGGCGATTTCCTTTGGAAATTGGCTCCTTGCGGCATAGGGTGATAAATAGCAAATATGGTGTTCAACAGAATGGGTGGGATGCTAACTGTGGGATTAGTGCTACACGTGCAAATCTCTGGAAATTCACCTCTCAGTTATATCATTCCTTTTCGGCATTGCTTTCTTTTCGTGTTGGTGATGGTTCTTGTTTTCGATTTTGGGAGGACCATTGGATTGGTGAATCTTCTTTTCTCGAGATTTTTCCTCGTTTATATGGTTTATCATCTTTACACAATGCTCTAATTTTTGATTTCTTGATAACACAGGATGAACAAACCTCTTGGAACTTTCACTTCTCTAGAAATCTGAATGATAAACTTGCAGATCTGCAATCTTGTTGGATATTCTTGCTCCTTTTCGAGCCTCTTCCATTTTTGATAGAAGGCTTTAGAGTTTAGATTCTTCAGCCCATCTTTAAATTTATGACTAAATGTTCGAATCATAATCCTAATCTTCTATCCGAGTCTTATTGGAAAATAAAGGCTCCTTCTAAGGTAAAGGCTTTTGTTTAGACATCGGTACTTAATAGATATAATACTAATGATTTGCTTTAGATTCGTCGTCCTAACAAGGCATTGTCCCTTCATCGTCCTAACAAGGCATTGTCCCCTGATGTGTGTGTCATGTGTTTTGGAAGTTCGGAGATAGGGATGATCAAAATACCCATATCCAATGGGTACCCTGAAATTTTACCCTGTGGGTCTGGGTATGGGTCCGGGTAAGGAGATACCCTACCCGCAATAGTAATTATTTATTTTTATATATATAAAGTATTATTTTTAAACTTTTTTGTGTTGAGAAAATATATACAACAATAACAAACAAAGCCTTTTCCCACTAGGTGGGGTCGGTTGAGAAAATATATAATTCTAAGAAAAAATGTTAAATATCTTATAGATATTAAAGTAAATTAATTGTACATATATATTTATGATTTATTTTTTTTATTTTTTGTGATTATAGATGAAAGAAATTGATAAAAATAAATTTTATATTAATAAAATAATAATTTATTTCAAATTTTTATGGGTCTGGGTCCGGGTATGAGGATTTAACTACCCGTAGGGTCTAGGGATGGGGATTGATTTTGATACCCGTTCAAGTCGGGTCCGGGTCTGGGGATTATAGTACCCTACCCAAACCCTACCCATGATCATCCCTATTTAGAGACGAGCAGCCACCTTTTTCTACATTGTGATGTGGCAAGGTTTATCTGGAATAGGTTGTTTGGCCTCTTTGAAGAGAATTGGGCTTGCTCGGCAGATCTGGGTACTTTTCTTGGTATCAAGTTTGTGGGCTTTGGACAAACAAAGAGCATAAAGCTCTCTGGCAATGTGCAGTTTTGGTGACCTTGTGGTGTCTTTGGCTAGAAAAGAATGCTAGGGTTTCAATAATAATTCTTCCCACCTCATTTGTTGTGGGATAGAATTACCTTTTTGGCCTCGTTGTGGGTTTTGTCGAATGGTTTGTTTAGAGGAGTGTCCATTATGGATATCCAAAGGGACTGGAAGGCTCTGTTGAGCTAATGCTTTGTTTTTTCTGACTAGTTTTCTCATCTTCTTAATTTTGAGGACTGCTGGTCCTCCTCCTTCTGTAATCTTTTTCTTTCTTCAATACAATTTCTTTTTCTATAAAAAAAAAACCCTAGCATTCCTCTCCGTCCGAATACTACACAAACTTGCAAAAACAGCATATTTACATTGCCAAACCTCTTTATGCTCCTTATTGCTTCAAGAACCTACAAATTTGATGGCTAGAAAACCTAATTTTCATGGCTATAAAAGTTTGATGATCAGCTGAACAAATCCAACTCTCATTCAATAGGCCAAACAACCTATTCCATATATGATGAGCCATCTCACAATGCATGAAAAAATGATTATTCATCTCTAAGCTTCTAAAACACATAAAAAACGAATCAAGTGATAATGTTTTATTTGGTCCTACAGTTTGGAGAAATTAATTTGTGTTAATTTTATTGAGTAATGCTATCCAAACAAAAGCCTTTACCTTAAGGAGGGTTTTGATTTTTCAAAAAGATTTAGACTAGGGGGGATGATGATGATGATGAATCTGATATGAGTATTGATGAGGATGATAATGACAATGAAGACAAAGAATTTGATTCTCTTATTTAATGTTGTCATAGTTTATGAATTGTAAAATATTATTAAGAGTTTGTTATAGTGATATATATATTTTTATGATTATGTATAATAATGGGCTAAGCGCGGCATGGATAAATACGCGGCCCATTGTAATGGGTACTAAATTATAGGGGTGAGAAAAACCGATCCAAACCGAACCAACCGATCCAATCCAAACCGAACCGATCAAAACCGACCAGAACCGATTACACGTGCGGATTGATTGGTTTTCTTTTTCTAGAATCGATTATGTTCGGTTTGGTTGTTGGATGAAGGTCAATTCCAACCGAACCGAACCGAACCAACCGATTACAATTTTTAAAAATATAAAATATCTAAACCCTAATTCCTAATTTCTTGCTTTATTCATTTTCATCACCACGCCTCACTGCCTCAGCCGTCAACACAGCCCTCAACTGCCCTCAAGTTCTTTTCTTTCTCTTTTCCGCCGAACCCACCTCATTCTCACCGACCACCGTCCCATAATCCCATTGTCTCGTCTCGTCGTCTTGGTTGGAAGCTCCCATCGGCCATCTATTCTCCACTCTCCATCGTTCTTCTTCTTCACTTTTTCTCGAATCGATTTGGTCATTGGAAGCTGAGATTGAGCAAATCATCGACCCCATCGTTCTTGTTCTTCACTTCCCGTCGGCCATCTCCACTCTCCATCATTTGGAAGCTCATTGAGGTGAGCCCATCACCATCCCATTCTCTGTAACTGTGTAGTAGTAGTAGTAGGAATTGATGGAGAAGAAGATGAGTCAGGTGTAGGTGTGGCATCATTATTCACACATGCAGCTCCATCCATCTGCTTTTTTTTATTTTTTAGAATTTATATTGATTTTTTTTAAAAAAATTTTTGTCCAAAAACCGATTAATAATCGGTTTGGTTCGGTTCGGTTATGATGCTTGGGCGGATTGGATTGGATGTTGTTCCTGATCAACCGATTAAATCGGTTCGGTTACCAAACTCATCCAAACCGAACCGAACCGACTATTTGCTCACCCCTACTAAATTATATAGGCCCAAGCTCATATATGCAAAACCCTTGGGCTTAAGTCTAAGCCTGGCTTGGCTCGGCCACGAACAGGTTCAGCTGAAAATTTTCTCTCTGATCATGATTCACGAAGGAAAAGAATAGTGTCATCTACATATTTTAAATGAGAAAATCTCTAAAACCTTGGCCCAACTCTCAGAAGTCCTAGTTAGCATGTGACTTCAAACATCAAATGGGTAAATAAAAGAAAGCGGAAAGAGTGTCCCCTTCCCTGACACCTCTAAATCCTCTAAACCATTTTTTATTGATCTTTTACTTTCATTAGGATGAGTTATAAAGTGTGAATTAATTTGTAGTAAAAAGTTAAAGCTTTAATCAATAAAGCCTCTTCTATAATAAAAAAATCAATAAAGCATTTAAAATATGAAAAAAATGGTAAAGAAGGAGCATAGGATAGTGTCTTATGATCCTATAGGTTCATTGTTCTAGGAATTTATATTTATTTAGTTACTCTAACTTGGACAAATTGCAGAGTTTGGTTGATCTGGCTGATTTGTTGGTAGCCTTATTAAATTTGCTTAGATACAGTATCCCTAATCTTGAATTCAGTTTTTTCACGTTCCATTCCCCTTCAACATGATGGCATTCAAATGCTGCCAATTCTGTGACTACCAAAACAGAAGCACCATTGTCTACCCGTCCCATTCTACCTATCTACCTGTCAACACCACCTTTATTGCGGATAATGAAATGGACAATACAGTGACAGATCATATCTGATGGATACATAAAATACTGGACTTTTTTTGTTTTTGTTTTAAAAACAATACGTTGTTGATTGTGCTTTAGGTGTTCTGGCTCATCTTCTGAATTACTTCCTTGGTTTTTACTGTCCCTTTCTGGTTATGATCATTGTTAGGAATGCGAGCATCCTTTGGCACCACGACAGAGAAAATATTTACGCGTTGAGTTTTTCAGATCTGGCTGGCGAATTAGAAATGGTAGGCTCCTGGCTTTGTTACTTATCTACTTGTTTTAAGGAATGATACAACATTGATGAAGAACATCCCGTGCTAATTTTTCCTTTTTAAATATTATTATTTCTGGTCCTTGGAAAAAAAAAAAGATGAAATTCATTCAAACTCACATGGTTGATTTCTTCAGAAAAGTTTTACTAAATTGAAATTTTGAAATGTATATCTTGACAACCTAATTCTATATACACATATATGAAAACCTTGCATTGCTTCCAATTGATACTTTAACTCAATTTTTACTTGAATTTTATTTTCTCGACAGTTCACAATTAAATGAATGATTTTTACATATAAAGAGATTGTTATATGACTGGCATCTATTTAAGTACAGTACCTGGTAGAAATGCCTGTGAAATCACATTGTTTCACCAAGAAGATGCTGGTTTGAATATGGAGGTGGCAAAGCTAGCTTTTTCCAGGGGCATATGGAATTATGTGTGCAAGATGGATAATGCACTTCGAAGGTACTCTACTGTAAGCTGTCATCCATCAAGTTCAGTTACCACTTCAATCAACTTAATGCAGAAGGTCAGTGCTGTTAGCTCAAATATAATAAATAATAACGTAATGTTACTAATGTATATCTTGATTGTAAAAATTCCAGTGTTTTTAAGTTGATGACTTGTATATTATATTTAGGGTTAAGTTCCTTGAGGTTGGTACGGATTGGTTTGTGTTCCTGTTGGCATGTTTTAAATGCTACATCTGAATTATGAGGACTATGTTCATGACACTGTAGAAGTACTGTTCATAGGATCGCTCTAGCAGCAAGTTTTGGCAGTTCTGATTCCATGGTATCTTATATTGAGGTCTGGTCATTTTGGAATGATTTTGATCTGAGTAAGAAATATGGTCTTTGCCAAGCTCATTAAGGTTATGCCTCTCCAGTTTAAGACAATTATACATATCTGTTTGTGGTAGGGAATGTGCTTTTTAACTCTAGAATGTGCTAGGCCTTTGATTTCTTAATTTCTGTTGGTGTGAGGCTACTAGCTCTCTATTAATATCCTGATATTTTTCTCTTACATCAGCTCATTTATAATATACCCTATAACCCTAATTTTTAATCCCTTAATACTACTTCCCTTTTATGTTTTACATTCCTTTGTGTGCTGGAATACCTATATTTTGTTCTATAAAAGATGCATATTTTATAAAATTCAAATGCAGAGGAACCGTAGCTTTTCTTCCTTTTATATTAGGTTTCCTTACAGCGATGCCCCCAATTTTGTGGACACTTTGCAGCATTGTATAGTTTTTTTGGGCATTGTGTGCAATAATTATTTTACAAAAAACCTTTAAAAGAAAAAAATATGTCTCTGAAAGATTGTGTTATTATCAATTAGATACTAATTTTTTATCTCACTCTAATAGTTGAGGCATGAATATAATTTTGTTCTAATTTCATCCTCTTGAAGTACTAAAATGTTACTGAAACGGGGCTTTTATTTGTTTGTTAAAAATTGTTTTAGGAAGTTCATATCATGTTGTATTGTCAAAAGGTGTCATTTCATGTTTATTCTTTGAGAAAGGAATAAGTAGTTTTATCTCGAAAGCACTGACTGAAATGCAATCAAGATATACAACTAGCCATCACTTGTGTTTTATTAGAATGGGAAAGTGCTGCGTGAATGTTGGCTAAAAAATTATGAGTAGACTTGTGTTCGTGGCTAACAGTCTTCGTTGCTTAGGTACCAACTTGGTTAGACGCAATTGAGAGCAGCGCATCTCCGGTACATACTACTATACAACATGGACAAGTTACAAACGAATCTCACAAGAGGATGATATTAAGAAGGCCATCAAGAAAGTTTCTAGCCAATAGTTTGCTGCTACTAGGGGGTGCAATCTGCTTGTCTCGTGGTCACTCTAGCCTTGGTGCCAAAGTAGCCTTAGCATACATGATAAAAAAACTTGGTAAGCACAGAGCTAAATCAAACTCAGGCAAGCAAAATTGAGGTGGATGACTTGATGCGTCAAAACTCAACTTGTCTGCACTGTATGAAGTGAAGCTTTAATTATATAATTTGACCAGAGCATTACTACATTACGTTTTATTTTGGTTTTAGTATTATTTAACTGTGAGAGTCGTAGCTTTTGATGATGTTGTCTATACAAGAGGGACTGAGGAGCATATGTGGTGGAGTGCATGTATTAGTGATATGTGGGCCAGACTAGGTAGATGTTGATGCCCAATTAAGCTATGTCTGTCTTGGGCAGCTGGCTGTCTTCTTCCCTTT
This sequence comes from Senna tora, assembly GCA_014851425.1. Taxonomy (NCBI): domain Eukaryota; kingdom Viridiplantae; phylum Streptophyta; class Magnoliopsida; order Fabales; family Fabaceae; genus Senna; species Senna tora. The sequence goes on from CM026260.1 coordinate 84,554, forward strand.
GGCGTCGTGTTGGGGAAAGCTGGATTGGAGTTGCTTCTTGTTTATACGAAAAATTTCTTGGTGCAGATGTTGTGTTGCGTCATTTGTATATAACTATTTATTTTTCACACATGTAGTTTGAAATAAAAGGAGTTGAATAAATATCATTGGTTATAGTATAGCCTTCTCTCTTAATATTGCCTTTCAATTGATAGTTTGACCTTAATGCTGTTGAGTTTTGATGTCTTTTGAGGAATTTTTGCAATTTGAACTTGCAGAAAAACATTTCAGGTGAAGGGTTGTTTGACTCTCTCTATGAGATTAGTTTGATACCCAAAAGATACGAGGATACTTGTAGATAGGGGTGTACAAAGAAAACCCGGACCTGGCCAATCCGACCCGGCACGGTCCTATTTTGGGTCCAACGGGTCTGGCCCGGCCCGAAACTTGGCCCGACCCGGGGTTGGCCCATTTCTTTTTTTTTTTTTAATTTTTTTTGTTATTTTTATTATTTAAGTATTTTTTATATGTAAAAAAGATTATAGTTGATGGCTGAAAATATTTAATATCTTATTAATCTATTCTTAAAAATTAGGTAATAAATCAATTTAAAATTTAAAAAATCTATTCAAAATGTCAACATGTATTAATTACTCATCATTTTTTATGTACACTCTCTATTTTCTATACCTACTCTCTATTTCCTATGTCCATTTTCTATTTTTCATAACTTAAATTCAATTTTTTTTAAAAAAAGGAAAAAAAACCCGGTCGACCCGACCCGGCCATGCCCGGGTGGGGTCTCGGTTCGACCAAAACCCGGCCCATATACACCCCTACTTGTAGAAAGAAAAAATGATTTGCATTTTCAAAGACATAATAATATTCTAAACTAACTTGCCCTCACAAGTATAATTTTCACGTCAGATTATGATCTCTTTTCTTTTCATGCACGACTATGAATAAGAGTAAACAAATGATTTGTTGTTTGAAATATCAAGGCAAAAGTACTTTTCTTACCCCCAACGTTTGGAGATCCTGTCAGTTTCGCCCCTAACGTTTTTTCGCTGTCAATTGTACCCCTAACGTTTTACATTTCTGCCAATGTCACCCTTTTTACTAACACCGTCAAATATTTTACAATTTTTGCTGACGTAGCATCCTATGTGGCAAAATGTTTTATTTTTCTGTCAATTGTACCCCTAACGTTTTACATTTCTGCCAATGTCACCCTTTTCACTAGCACCATCAAATATTTAATAGTTTTTGCTTATGTGGCATCCTATGTGGCAAAAATATCTGACTTGGTATATTTTTTTCACATCAGATTTTCTACTCATCTTTTTCCCATCAAAGTTGTGTCGTTTTGACCTCGGCCTATTCCTTCTAAAATATAACTCAAACGCACGCGCTATTTTGCTCATAAAAACATCAGAGACGTTATTCATTCTCTATTTTAGGGTAACGTCTCCGACAAAGTAGAGAATGTGTAACGTCTTCGATGTTTTTGTTTGCAAAATGGCACGTGCGTTTGAGTTATATTTTAAAAGGAATATAGTGCGGCTAAAACGACACGATTTTGATGGGAAAAAGATGAGTAAAAAATCTGGTGTGAAAAAAAATATGCCAAGTCAGATATTTTTGCCACATAGAATGCCACGTAAGCAAAAACTATTAAATATTTGATGGTGCTAGTGAAAAGGGTGACATTGGAAGAAATGTAAAACGTTAGGGGTATAATTGACAGAAAAAAAACGTTTTACCACATAGGATGCCACATCAGCAAAAAATGTTAAATATTTGACGGTGTTAGTGAAAAGGGTGACATTGGCAGAAACATAAAACGTTAGGGGTACAATTGACAGCGAAAAAACGTTAGTGGCGAAACTGACAGAACTCCCGAACGCTAGGGGTAGAAAATGTACTTTTGCCAAATATCAAATATGTATGTTTTTCCTCTAGTGCGTGTAGGCGACTGTGAATGATGTAGCGCGTAACACGGGGTTGGATTTTTGAAAGATATGACGTGACGGAGGACTTGTTTGAACTTTGAAGAGGGTTAGTTTCAAAACTATAATATTGGTAACTTGTAAGTGAGGAGTTTGACGCATGCCTCCAGCCAAAGCTTGTTAAAATTTTGATTTAAATTTTAAAGGGTAAAGTACTATTTTGGTCCTCAATGTTTGCATGAAGTTTAATGTTGGTCCTCAATGTTTTAAAAGTTTAATGTTGATCCTCAAAGTTTTTTTTGGGTCGATTTTGGTCCTCAAGCATAACACCGTTAACTTTTTGCCGTTAAATAATGACGATGAATGCTTATATGGCACACCCTCTGTCCTACATGCCATATTTTAATGATGTGGCATTACACATCACTGCCACGTCACCCCAGATGATGATGATAATGATGCTGAGGAAGGAAAGAAGATGATGATGTGGGCATGTGACAATCTGGGGTGACGTGACAGTGATGTGTTATGACACGTCATTAAAATATGACATTAAACTTCATGCAAACATTGAGGACCAAAATAATACTTATATATATATATATATCATTTATGTTATTTTTATTTTAGAAAATAATTCGTAATTTTGACCCTACAATTTTATAATAAGTAAACCCTTATAATTTTTTGATACGAATTTATCTATTACTAGCCATTTTATTTAAAATATAGAGTTTGAAAACCGGCGGTAGGAAACATTTGGATTATCTTAAAGTACCTTGGAAATTGGAATACATGTGGACCAATATTTTGATTTGAGTTGGGGTTGGGGTTTGCGTAACGTAGTATTAGCGGCAGATTGAGAGGTTCAGATCGATCCATACTTTATACTCCATACTCCGTACTCTCCCCGCATCCGCAACAAGGGCGTGAGGCTCTCATTTTCCTTTCATTCCGCTCTGACATGCAATGGCGCTCCCCGTGTTTCCCATTTTTAGCCTTCTTCTTCTTCTTTTTCCTCCTTCTAAATTTAGCCACTGCTTACACCTAACCAAAATTCCAAGGAAAACCAAACTCTCAACCATTTCTCAACTCAGGAAGAAACCGATTCAAGCTTCTGTTCTCTTTGATTTCCTTCAATTAAGACACATATCATTACTTTTTTCTCCTTTCCTTTGCGTGGGAAGATGCACCACAACCTTGCCAGGTTGTGGATTTCTTTGCTCGCGGCCTTGATCACCGCCGTTCGTTGCAAGACTGACTCCCAAGATGGTATATATCAATTACTGCAACTAACATTTCAGGAACGCCATATGTTAAAGTGATCTGTTTATCTACACTTGGCTTCCTCTTTCCCTTATGCATATAATCTTTCATTACTCCATTTATGCCTTTTTGCATTCTATCTCAAATCTCTATCCTACAATTAAGAACCATTCAAGGTAATTCCCGGATGTTATTGTTTTTCATGCAACTCCTGTAGCTTATGCCCCTCTCACTTCTGTTTTAGTTTGATCAATTGTAGCTGTAGGCTGTAGCTATATTTTTCAAAAATAATTATACAATGAATAGACCGCATCATAATAGGTTATTCTCTTAAGTCTTAAAAATTAATTACGCGACGTGCTTACAAGAATTATTCTGTACGTAAGGGAGTTCAGAGATTGATTATGGATCCAAAGGTGTTCTGCATTGCGTTTCTGACGATTCATGTTTCATATGGCAATCATAGGTCCAGGAATAGTTTTCCTGGCTTATTACTTGAAAATAAATGAAAATTTATTTCACAGGTTATAGAAAATCAAATGATAGGCGTGCTATGTGGGAAATAAAACAATTCTTGTTCTATTTTCCTCTTTTCCTGTCACTTCTAATAAGTTAAACAATTAATTTTTCTTTTCAATGAGTCAACTGGACATTTCTATTATTCCTATTTCAAGTTCTTATTTTCACTGATGAAACTATGCAGTTTCAGCCCTTAATGTGATGTATACTAGCTTACAATCCCATTCAAATATGGAAGGCTGGAAATCAAGTGGTGGTGATCCTTGTGGCGACTCCTGGGAAGGAATCAAATGCTCAGGGTCATCTGTCACAGAAATGTAGTAATCTTTTGTTTTTGATGGAATGTAATAATCTTATATAGACTGATAATTACATATATCTATACATATACAACAGAGAGGGTAACGTTTAATGTTTATCTATTTGACATGATGCTTGTCACAAACTTCTACTAAAGTTTAGGCTCTTCTGACTGAATTTACTAATTACAGAAATTTGTCTGACCGAGGACTTACTGGATCAATGGGGTACCAGCTGTCAAACTTGGAATCTGTTACCTACTTGTGAGGCCCATATATGGAAATACAAACCTTTTTAATTTTTTCTCAATATCCTTCTCTTGCTCCTTTTTTTTTTTTTCCTAATTAATATTGAAAGTGAGAGTCCCATGCATTAATTTGTCATAGTACAGTGATATGAGCAACAACAAACTCAAGGGTGATATACCGTATCAACTTCCTCCGAAAGCTCATTACATGTAAGTCAGCTTAATAAGAATTACATCTCAATATACAAATAGATAATGCAAAATATGATACTGCAATCTCATGAAGCCACTGAGATCTTTAGGCTACCTTTGTCAAGAAAAAATAAACAAATAAATAGAAGTTTAACAAGTGAGATTCCCACATTAGCAATATTTAGTTCGACTTATGGTGTCTTTTTTTTTTATTGGAATAACTGTCTGCATGTAGATCTATCCTTATAAGATACCATTCAATGTGATTAATCTTTCAAAACTCTCCAATTTCTTTTAGTGTCAAATGTGAGATTTTATACTTTTTAAAATAAAATAGATTCATAATATTCTTGGTTCAAGATATTTGGATTCATTTTCCTTCATTTTAATGGAAATTAAAAAGAGTAATCTGTGTGGAACATATCTTCTTCCAGACAGTTTGTTGCTTCTGCAATATTTTTATAATTGATTTTCATTTTATTAACATCATATATTTATTGGCTTTAGTCCTCATATCTTGACACAGAGATCTTTCGAAGAATGGATTCACTGGAGGGGTTCCTTTTTCCATTTCTCAGATGAAGGACCTTGACACCTTGTAAGCAAATTTATGTTGTTTTTAATATATTTCGTTTTTTTTTAAAAATTTATTTTTTATTTGTCTTTTTTACATAAACATTTTATTGCTGTATGCAGAAATCTTGCAAGAAATAAGCTCAATAATCAGTTGAGTGATATGTTTGGGGAACTCACTAAGCTTGAACTACTGTAAGTATGGCAGCATCTGCAGCAAGGATGCTAACGTCATGATTTATACTTTCATAGTCTTGCGATATTTTGCATATAATTCAAGTTAAGCAAGAATTTACACTTGTTGATGTCTTAAGCTGTATGTTGTAAAGGTTCTAAGAGAGGGGCTGTGAGAGGTCCAAGGGTACGAGCTGAGGGATTAAAGATCTTAGGGAGATCTTAGGGCACGTTTGGTAGGTAGAAAGGGAAAGGGAAAGGGAGAGGGAAAGGGTTTGATGTGTTTGGTAGTAAAAATTTGGAATGGAAATGGAATGGGAATGTATTAAAATTACCACTTTATCCCTTATATTAAAATAATTAAAATAATAAAAAGAAAAGAAGGTTAGGATTGTGTCAAATCAAAGGGTATAATAGATATTTTGTATTTTTTTTTAAATATGTCAGATTGGCTAGAAAAGAATGCTAGGGTCTTCAATAATAAATTCCTTCCATCTCATCTGTTGTGGGATAGAATTACCTTTTATGTCTTCTTTATAGGTTTCGTCGAATGGTCTGTTTAGAGGAGTGTCCATTATGGATATTCAAAGAGACTGAAGGCTCTGTTGAACTAATGCTTTGTTTTCTCTTACTAGTTTTCACATTTTCTTTTTGAGGACTGCTGGTCCTCCTTCTTTTGTAATCTTTTTCTTCCTTTAATACAATTTCTTTTTCTATCCAAAAAAAAAAAAAAGTTTGCAGACGACACTATTCTCTTCCTCCTTGAAGATAAGGAAAATTTTCAATGTGTGCCATGCTTACTTCAAATTTTTGAAGTATTGCCTGAGCTTCATATATTTGGGTGTTCCTTTAGGGGATAATCCACATACTGAGTCTTTTTGGGATCCTGCAATGTCAAGGATTTTAGAAAGATTAGAGAGTTGGGAAGGGACTTATTTCTCTCTTAGTAGTAGGGTCACTTTAATACAAGCTTCTCAGTCTAGCATTCATTTGTATTATCTTTATGTATTTAAGATTGTAGTTGAGGTGGCAAATAGATCATGAGGGACTTCTTGTCGTTTGAGGTCAAGAAAACTAAAAGAGATCACTTAGTTAGTTGGGAGGTATATTATAGGTCAAAGGAGGATGGTGGCCTAGGTAGGTAATTGGTGTCTATAGACATATGCCTAGTGGCTAAATAGCATCATCGTTTCAAACCTACTTCTCTGTGGCATAGGGTAATTAGGAGCGAATATGGCATTCGATAGAATTGTTGGGATGCCAGCCCTTAGGATTGGTGCTTAATGAATATTCTCTGTTTGAGCTATTTCTTCATCTTTTTGGTTTATCATCCTTATATAATTCTCCAATTTCTGAGTTTTACATTTATAATGGTGACCTAATTTCTTGAAATTTACATTTTTCTAGAAATCTTAATGATAGATGGGTTGACGAAGTTGTTTTATCGGTATAAATTCTTGCTCCTTTTCGTGCTTCGCCTTTTCCTGATAAAAGTATTTGGAATTCAGAGTTTTCAGGTTTCTATTCTTGCTCTATTTTTTAAACATTTGGTTCAAAGACCAAATATTTGCTCCATTGCTTTGTCTAAAATCTAAATCTTTTTGAAAGCAAAACACCTTCTTAGGTAAGGGTCTTTGTTTGGACATTGGTACTTGAACATTACAAACGATTTGCTTTAGACTCAACAATCTAATGAGGCTTTATCATCTGATGTATGTGTGATGTACTTTGGAAGTTCTGAGATGAATAACTATCTTTTCTTGCATCGTGAAGTAGCTAGGGATATATGGTATAGACTTTTTGGTCTGTTTGAAGAAACTTGGGTCTGCCCAATTGATATTGAAACTTTTTTTAGCTACCAAATTTTGGGTTGGGCCTGGGGGACAGGGATGAGGAGCACGAAGTCCTTGGGCAATGTGCAGTGTTGGAAACTTTGTAGGGCTTTTGATTAGAGGAAACTGTTTAGCTATTTTGAGGAGAGTTGGGTGTGTCCGCAAGACCTGAGAACTTTTCTTTCTAGGAAGTTTGTGGGCTTTGGGAGGAACAAAGAACATAAAGCTCTTTGGTATGGTGCAATTCTCGCAACTTTGTGGTGCCTTTGGTTAGAGCGAAATGCTAGGGTCTTTAATAATAAGTTCATCTCACATCATCTCTTGTGGTATAGAATCACCTTCTTGTCTTCTCTATGGGTCTTAGCAAATGGAATGTCTAGACGGGTTTCTATTATTGACTTACAAAGGGATTGGAATGCTCTGTTGAGTTAAGTTTTGGTTTCCTTTTGCTGTTTCTCTCTTTGTTTTCTTGTCTTGTTTAGAGGACTTCTTGTCCTCCTGATTTGTACTCTCTTTCTCTCTTAAATACTTCTTTTTCTATAAAAAAAAAAGTACTACCACCCAATCTTCTTTGAGAAAGAATCACCATTTTGTCTTCTATGTGGGTTTCTTCCAATGGTTTGATTAGGGGAGTATATCTCACATTCTAACTGATCTTCAAAGGGATTGGAAGGCTCTGTTGAGCTAGAAGCTTGGTTCCTCTACTTTATCCTTTCTATTGTATTTTAGTTTTTTAGAAGAGGGAGGATCTCTTGTCCTCTACTCATGTAATCTTTTGTATCTTCTCTTTCTCCTTAATAAAATTCTTATATATATATATATATATATATATATATAAAGCTAGAGTCCATAATAAAGAGCTCAGTTGCAGTGGTAGATCAATTAATTTGTCCATGTCACATGTGAATTAACTAATGCTTGGGAGACGATTCTTTTTTTCTTTTTCGGGAGATTAATCTAACATGGTGTACACCTTCTAGGTTTGTTTTACTCTTGTACAGCACATATCCTAAAGTCAAGTTATGCTAATGCAATGAGTTCCCCTTAGAGAAAAAAAATGTTATTCTTGAGTTTTACATGCCAAATTTCATATATAACTGTTGGAGCTATTATTTTGCATATAACTGAAAATGGTGCCACATGAACTTGTGTGACCCCCCAAATTTCTTAGTACTTAACTATCATGTTCTTTTAGACACAAAAGTTTTATTAATAATTAGTCATCCATTGACATATAGGGACTTATCATTCAATTCACTATCAGGAAACTTGCCTCAGAGTCTAAAATCACTCTCAAGCCTCAAGACATTGTGAGAACCAATCTCTTTGAGAGATTTTTTTTTTTTTTTTGTTCCAATTGTTTACATTCTCACCACTTAACTTCTATTTGTCTTTGTTCAGGCATCTGCAAAATAATAAATTCTCTGGTTCAATAAATGTGCTTGCAAGCCTTCCAATTGAAGATTTGTAAGTTTATGTCTACCCTCATTGAAATGCCTTTTTTCTTTCTTTCTCTAATTAATTATGGAGCATTTTCGAATATACAAATACTTAGCTATGTGCCCCTAAATAATAATAAACTAAATGCATGTGTAAAGGTAACACGTATTTACGTTTCACAGTGGTGATTTAATTCATTCTCTTGTTTTGTGATAATGACTAAGCAGTATATATTTTTCTTCATGAAGAAGCCAATTTGTGCATCACTTTAGTGGGTAAAGGCTTTGTTTGTTTTTGTTGTGTCTTAGGTGGTTTGGTCTTGTACAAAGACGACCGTTAGAGGCTCCTGTACATAGCGTTGACCAAGTGGAAGATAGCCCAATAACTAGAGGCAGGGGAAGACAAAAAAAGACAATAGGAAAAACTATTAGGAGGCCTTAGCTATAAATAACTTAACCATAGAAATGTGTAAAGACAGAACATGTTGGCGTCGCTTGATCCATATAGCCGACCCCACCTAGTGGGAAAAGGCTTTGATTGTTCTTGTTGTTGTTGTTTTGTTGTGCATTACTTTATTATAGGAAATGAAATAGAACTGATTGTAAAGATGAATGCTATACCTATCATAAACTTGTAAACTGGATGCTTGCTTCCTTAAGACTGAGTGTTTAGATATTAATTACATTGTTATAATGTCAGGAATGTGGAAAATAACCAATTTACTGGTTGGATCCCAGAGGAACTAAAGGGTATAAGTAAGCTGGAGTAAGTATTTCATTGTACTCATTTTTTGAAAGATGCAATTGTTAGGTTGTTTGTCTAACTTTGTGCTGTTGATTGTAAAGAACTGGAGGAAACTCTTGGTCACATGGGCCAGCTCCTCCTCCTCCTCCTGGTACACCCCCTCTCAAGACTTCTCAAGAAAAAAAAGGGAATGGGAATTCTGCTGTTGCTGGAGCAGCTATAGCTGGTGGAGTTTTCGGTTTTCTCATAGTAATTATAATCATCGTTGTTCTTGCCAAAAGAAGATCATCTCCACCTTCTTCAAAGTTTCTTGATGAAGGGGAAAGCCATCATAAATCTTTTACCCCTCTTGCATCTCAGGAATTATCCAAAGATTCTGGTTCTGATGCTTACCAAGTCTACAAAGGTATTTCTTTTTTTTAAAAAAAACTTTTAGTTATCCATGGTATCTTGTGATTCTTAATCATTTTTAAAAAAGAAAAACTAAAAAAATACAAAAAAGTGTTTGTTGGTAAAAGAGAAAACAATACATTTATAAAGAATAAATGATATTCTCCAATCAAAAGAACAAAATTGAGACTCTTAAAAAAACCCTTTAGCTGATAATCATTTCCAAAGAAGACGTGAAGGAAGAAACTTCTAAATAAAAATTTGTAAATTCCATTTTAACTTAATAGCACATAGCCAAAGAACTTTGTGCTCCTTTCTCTACCCAAAACTCATACCTTAATGGCTAAAAAAACTTGGAGATCAGCTGAAAGCTCTCATTAAAAATGCCAAACAGGTTCTTCCAAACCTACCAAACCACTTCTTAATATAGAGAAAATATGATATTATTTGTCCCTGAACTTCTAATGCACATTAGACAAACATTTGGTGAGATAGTTGTATTGGGCCATTTGGTGAATAGACAGCATTCATTTTGCAACTCTCACAACTTTGTGGTCTCTTTGGTTGGAGCGGAATGCTAGAGTTTTTAATGATAAATTCCTCCCTCCTCATCTTTTGGGGATAGAATAACCTTTTTGTCTTCCCTGTGGGTTTCATTGAATGATTTGTTTAGAGGAGTTTCTATTATGGATCTTCAAAGAGATTGGAAAGTTCTATTGAGCTAGAGTTTTGTTTCCTCTTTTGTTGTTTTCCTTTTCTTTGAGGACTTCTTGTCCTCTTCTATTGTACTCTCTTTCTTCTTTAATATACCTTCTTTTTCTATCAAAAAAATAAATAAATAAACCAAATAAATTTAACTTAATTGGATATAAACATTCCACTTAAGCTTGGAGGAAGGTTTCAAGTGTTATTTGTGATAGAAAAGTACCACTTAAGCTTAAGGGGAAATTTTATCGCACATCTATGGTACTGAATGTTGGGCGATAAAAAGTTAGCATAAGCATAAATTCAACGTGGCAGAAATGAGAATGTTGCGTTAGATGAAAGGTCACACTTGAATGGATAGGATTAGGAATGATTGCATTGGAGAGAAAGTTGGGGTAGCACCTATTGTAGAAAAATTAGTTGAAACACACCTAAGGTGGTTTGGTCATGTACAAAGAAGGCCGTTAGAGGCTCCTGTACGTAGAGTTAACCAGATGGAAGATAGCCCGATAACTAGAGGTAGGGGAAGACCAAAGAAAATAATAGGAGAAACTATTAGAAATGTGTAAAGACTAGAACATATTGGTGTTGCTTGATCTATATAGCCGACCCTACCTAATGAGAAAAGGCTTTGATTGTTGTTTTTTTCGGATATAAACATTTCCATTATTTTTCCTTTTCCTTTGGAAAAATGGCAGGGATATAGATTTATGATCATGAATATAGTTGATATAATCTACGCATTAGATGATGAAAGCTTGACTAGTTTTATGACGTCATAACAGGGGATGAACAGAACAGTAGGAGGAAGGGAGAGATTTGGGAAACAGAAACAAAATGGGGGGAAATCTAGAGACAGGAGGAGAGCAATAACGTAATACTTATTTCATTTCTGAATTCTATCCATTCCTCCTTTTTATATATATCTTCTTTCTTAATAATTTTGTTTCTATATAAAAGAATTTTAATTCTAAATTCAACTCTGTCCAACTTGAATACATATTAGTTCTGAAAGTAGACAAATCCTACTTGATGAACAAGTAATCCTAAAGTACTAAAAATTCCAACACCTACTTATATAAAATACCCGTTTGCAGTTCCATATTCTTAATAAGCACCAAATTACAATGAATTCTTAGACAGTACTCCTAATATATCTAAAGGTCATGTCCAATATCCCATGTTCCTATTCCATTTCCCTCAGTTGATGACCTGTAATATGAGAAGGCTAATTATTTTAACTAAAGATGATTGACTGTTTTTCCATGTTAGAAAAGACCTCCATGTTTATGTATTAGTCATGTTGCATTGTCTCCATGTTGTGACCATGGCCAATGTGGATTTCATGATGTTATTTTAATTGACTAGATTATATATTGGTACAGAAATTAAGCCATTGGATTCTGCTTCAATTGACATAAAGGCTTTGCAAAAAGACCCATCAATTGGTGTAAGGTCATCGGTGTCAGATTGTGTACAAACCTTTAATGATAATGAGTTTGCAAATCGAATAAATGCTAGAAGAAGCAGCTCGGTTCGTGCTACACTGTTTTCATTTGCAGATTTGCAGACTGCTACTGGTAATTTTGCATCGGCTCGCCTTCTTGGTGAAGGATCTATTGGATGTGTTTATCGAGCCAAATATGCAGATGGAAAGGTATTTTCTGCTTGATTAATTTATGCATAAGCCTATGTATAAACTAACGGCGCTGGAGATATCTCCTAACCCTTAGGAGAATATTCTTGCCAAATTCTTCTCTTTCTCTCTCTTCCTTTAAATTTAATTTACTGATTTATCTTTAGTTAATTTAAATCCTATTCTTCAGGATATTAGTTTAAATTTTAAATATTCAGATTATATGTATCTTTAGTTTAGATTTGTTTTGATTCACATGTGTCTTAGTCGCTACCTCTGTACAGGCTCTTTATAAATTCAATTCTTTGAAATAGAAATATACACTTTTCAGCAACCTCTCTTTGATCGTTTATAAACTAACCATGGAAGCACTAATGTGTGGGGATGAAAAAGTTTAACAAGTTATTCACTTTATTACATAATTGATTCTGTGAACTTTAAAAAGTTAGCAGTGGGATAAACGAGATTTTGCTGAGAGAAAATTGTGCAAATAGTTGTCTAGAATGCTTTATCTTTTTATGACATTGAAATAAGAGGGGGAATATTTGACAAATTCATGATAGAAGTTGCAAATCGAGCTCTCTTTGCCTGCTTTTATTAGAGTTTGGTAAATAAATATTTGTGAAGCACCACCACTGCTGCTTCTTGGTTTTTCAGCTAGTCAGATGCCTTCCGACCGGGGTACGCATGTATAAAACACTGTTTTTCATGTCTGATATGCAGTCATGTGTAAAATAATTCGGTCTAGTGTGGCTTTGAAACAAATCTTGGATGATAATAGAAAATAAAAACAAATATTTTTTACTCAGAGAGGCTTGTACTGTTTGTTTTTCAGGTTTTAGCTGTGAAAAAAATTGACTCTACACATTTTCATGGCAGCTCTCAAGAGGAATTCTCAGAGATTGTTTCAAATATTTCCAAGGTTCACCACCAAAACATTGCTGAGCTTGTTGGTTATTGTTCAGAACCTGGACTTGGCATGTTAGTGTACGAGTATTTCAGAAACGGCTCTCTTCACGAATTTCTACATTTATCAGATGACTTCAGCAAACCACTAACATGGAACACCAGAGTCAGAATTGCACTGGGAACAGCTCGAGCTGTTGAGTAAGTGAACATGTATTTCTTTTTTGATGGAGCTGCTATATTTCTTTTTTCTTCCATATGAACATGACATTCCTGCATACAGATAGTGTATTAGGGTTTGACAGTGTGAAGTTATTTAGAGGTGGAAGTTTTCACTTGAGCTGTGTTTTGTGCATTTTTCTGAAATAGAAATACTTTGTACCTTGTTTCCTGTGGTCTATTTCATTACATTTTTTACTACACATTTATCAAGTTAGTAAAATATGAGTATTCATTCTAAGTTTTTGTTGCGTAAAAATGTCTTGTACATTATTGGACTCATTCCAAAAAATAAATTTCTTTTACACTGACTGCAAATCAGTATGACTGGCACTATTCAATATTCATTCATGAGATGCCATTTAAATACTCAGGTACCTGCATGAAATTTATTCTCCATCTTTAGTGCACAAGAACATCAAGTCTTCCAATATTCTGCTTGATTCTGAACTCAATCCTCATCTCTCAGACTATGGTTTGGCATCTTTCTACCAGGTTTTCCCTTTTCTTATTCCCCTAGTATCATTGAGTTATATCATCCTAATTGTCATTTTAAATATTCCAGAAAAGGAGAAGATTAAAATTGCATAATGCTGCTGCCTTCGTATATTTGATGTTATTAACTGAGTCTACTTAACATTGGGGACTTCGGTTTTAAGTTTTGTTTCATCAGTCATAAATCCTATCAGCTTCTTTGGAAATTCTAGCTTTTGAAGAGAGTACATTGTGAAGTTTGTTTATTTTTTGCCACAAATTTCTAATAACCCAAGAGCTGCAATAATAATAATTTGAGTATTTTGTGTATCCAAGACCATGCTCAGTTATTTTAACTCCCTTACCTGTGACCTGTGCTAATTTGCAGTTACAGTCTGCAATAGATTATCTTCACACAATCATTTGGTTGTTATATTGAACATACTTCTTGTTTTCAATACCAAAGTCTACGGAAGTCAAGAACAGTATAGTGTACAATCTTGATCTAAAAAAACACCTAAATGATACTATTGTGTTGGTGTATTGGTAAAGTATTGCAGAATGCAGGATGCATGTGAATCTTGCAATATTCAGAGATTCAAGAAAAAAAAAGTCCTGTAAAGATTAAAAGATGTTCAAACATAGTTTGTTTAAATTTGAAATTTGACTTGTGAACTTTATAATAATTCACTTTAAGCTGCCCCATAGCTCATTTATAGCAATTTATCCATCTTGACTATTTCCACAAAGCTGCATCAATTGCGCATTCTGTAGCCTGCCAATTAATGTCCAGAAATATCCAAACAGAAAAACGTCGTCCCACCCACCTCAGTTCTGTACAAATCATTGCTGCTTTGCATAAGACTTTGATTCCTGGTTGGCAGGACTAAGTTGTTATATCTTGTAGTGTCAGTATGACGTATCTTAAAAATATTTAGCAACCAAGACTGTTTCTATGGTAAACGGATCCTTCATCCTGGAAATGACTCCAATACCACTAAGCCAAAACTCAGAGGTTTTTCTTTCCTATGCTTGTAGTCTTTATCTTGGATTGCCCGTTTGTTTATCTTTTGACAGGCTAGGCTAGCCTCTGGTCTTAAGAGCGTTATATTTTTCTTTCTGAAAATATTTAAATGCTGGATGAATCTTGTTTCTTCCCCAGCGTACTAGCCAGAATCTTGGGGTAGGATATAATGCACCGGAGTGCACTAAACCTTCAGCTTATACCTTGAAGAGTGATGTGTACAGTTTTGGGGTAGTGATGTTGGAGCTGTTAACAGGTCGAATGCCTTTTGACAGGTGCTTAATCTCTGCATCTACGTCTTTTTTCCTGATGTGGTCAATGTAATATCTATATCTCCATGTCTGACAAAACTAAACTTTATTGCTTCCTTCTTTATTTTCAGTTCAAAGCCAAAATCAGAACAGTGTTTGGTTCGTTGGGCCACCCCGCAGCTTCACGACATTGATGCATTGGAAAAAATGGTGGATCCCGCCTTGCGAGGACTTTACCCTCCCAAATCACTCTCACGATTTGCTGATATTATCGCACTTTGTGTTAAGGTGAGTCATGAGCGAACCAGTTTCACATAAAATTCCATTTTAAGCATGCCAAGCTAATACAATTTTGTTTTTCCCATGATTCATTAGTCTGAGTCCGAATTTCGGCCACCCATGTCAGAAGTGGTTGAGGCATTGGTGCGACTAGTTGAGCATTCAAATATGAGCATGCGAGACGATCTCTCTCGGACGGATGATTATGATGACTGATCCATTTTATGAATTTGTAGTTCAGTCAAGAATTAACACACCATCACGCCTACCCCCACCATCTTTGTAATCGTAGATCAGTGTCAGCTCCCCCTAAATTCAAATCACATAGGATGTCTAAATGTTCTTGTTTATAAGCAATTTTGAAGCACTTACAAATTGAAACCAAAATTCATGATATATGTACATGAAGGTAATTTAATTTGTTTTGTGATTCTCACATACCCTCTTTCCCGATCTTAATATTTTTTTTCTCTTATTTAACCGATTTAATATAGTTAGTTAATTAATTAGATTTATGCGCATGCAAAATGCCTTTAATTTCCTCACTCAGTCGCTCACTAATAATTTAATCTTATTTTATTGTTTCATTTGCGCCCCCATGGCCCATGCCTACCTCACTAAACTCGTTCGCTGCAAAGAATTAATAAACGAGATTCCCATGCATTTTGGTATTTATTAATATATCTGAGTTTCCTACTTAAAAAAGGTATATATATTAGATTAAACACTGAAAGGAAAAAATTTATGTCCATTTCTTTATGTCTATTTCATCAAGTTTTTAAATATTAATATGACACGTGGCAAAAAGTGTTTAAATGATCAATCACAGTAGAGAGAGAATATAGAAGATCACATTTTATATGATCAATCATAGAAGAAAGAGAGTGTAAATGCAATATATTAATTATAATGCAGCACATATATATATATATATATATATATATCACAAATTTAGATGGCTTTAACTAGAGTTAAATATATAGCATGAAAATATTTAGTGTTTGATTATAGAATGATATATATATATATATAGAAGGTAGGAGAAGAGGGAATTATTGGTGGCGCATATATAGCGATAGGGACGTGCCAGCTCCCAACGGATCTTAAATGCGATATGTTGATTGTGGAAATTAAATTTGAAGGGGCATGCAGTGCTATGAAGCACGGGTACTTTTAAAATCAAGCCGTATCCGTATCGGATATGTACCCGGTATTCGTATCCTTTGGATACTCTTGGGTACTTTAAAATATGTGCGGTGTAGTATTTTTTTGAAGAAAAAATTTGATTTTAGTACTTAATGAAAAAATTATAAGTATGTCTATAAAATTTTATCTTTGTAGTCTTACAGATTAGATAATTATAAGAAACAAACAAATATACACCTCAATATCATATAATATCATAACTAATTATATTAGTTTTATGAATTTTAAGAAACTTATGTTACTATTTTGATTGGTTATGAATGATTAAAGGGTCATTACCTATTTTTATTATATTTAAAATTGTTATATATTATAAATTTTATTTATTTATTTAGTATATATTGCCGTACCCGTACCTGTACCCGCACCCGTATTCATGCAACATAGATGCAGTGTAAGGATATGGATGTCATATGTGTATGATGAACTAAATCATATCCTTACACTGCATGCCCCTTCAACATAGCTAGCTCCTAGCTATGTTGATTATATTGTCAAGGTAGAAGAGGAAATTGACAGAATGAATTAATGGTAGCTGCTGCTGCTGCTATAAATAAATACACCAAAAATTAAAGGCAAAGAGTACTTAAGGACTCAAAGGTCGGTAGGAGTTAGATGGAGCAATTAAATTCTCAACATATATATATATGTATATATATATATATTTGATGATGATTGAGAGATTGAGATTGAGATTGAGAGATCGAAAATATATATTGAAGAAGATAGAATTTAAGATAGAAAATGTGGAGGTTGAAGATAGGAGAGAAGGGAGAGGAAGAGGCGTACATCTTGAGCACTAACAAGTTCGTGGGAAGACAGACATGGGAGTTTGAGAGTGAAGGAGGGAGTGGTGAGGAGATAGCAGAGGTTGAAGCCGCACGTCATAACTTCTACCTTCATCGTTTCCATATCAAACCTTGTGCCGACCTTCTCTGGCGATTTCAGTTTCTGAGACAAAACAAATTCAAACAAACAATAGGCGCTGTCAAGATACAAAATGGCCACAACATCACTTATGAAAATGCTACAATCACTCTCACAAGAGCAGCACATTACTTATCTGCATTGCAAGCAAGCGATGGCCACTGGCCTGCTCAAATTGCTGGTCCCCTCTTTTTTATGCAACCTTTGGTACTTTTTTTTTAATTTTACTCCATCCATCCATCCTTATAGTTTAAGTTCCTTCATGCATGCATATATAATTAAATATACTTCATCCCCCCGCGCGCAGGTATTTTGTATGTATATTACAGGACATCTTGACACAATATTTCCAAAAGAGTATCGCAAAGAGATCCTTCGTTACTTATACAATCACCAGGTATATCTTAATTAATTAATTATGTTAATTTAAAATTATTGGAATTAATTTAATTTGTTGGTACGTAATATAATGGAAGAACGAAGATGGAGGGTGGGGACTACACATAGAGGGTCCTAGCACTATGTTCTGTACTGTACTGAGTTATATATGTATGCGTATTCTTGGAGAAGAAGCCAATGGAGGTCAAGACCAGGCCTGTCTTAAAGCACGAAACTGGATCCTTCATCACGGTGGTGCTACCTACATACCCTCATGGGGAAAGACTTGGCTTTCTGTATGTTATGTTTCTTCATTTCATATTTTACATTAAATTAAAACCTCATTTTTTAATTTCCTCACTCGATCATAATTTTTGTAGATACTTGGTGTATTTGAATGGCCTGGATGCAATCCAATGCCACCTGAGTTTTGGCTCCTTCCTACATTTCTTCCCATGCATCCATGTAATTAAACAATTCATTAAATATGTGGAAATTCACTACTCCTTAATCTCATTTTTAATTTTGAGTTTGTCTAATTTCTCTACTCTTTGTAATAAATGAATGCAGCTAAAATGTGGTGCTATTGTCGATTAGTCTACATGCCTATGTCTTACTTATATGGAAAAAGGTTTGTGGGTCCAATAACACCACTCATTCTTCACTTAAGACAAGAGCTCTTTCTTGAACCTTACCATCAAATTAATTGGAACAAAGCCCGTCACCTCTGTGCAAAGGTTAGACTATATATATTATATGCCTTCAATTAATTACTAAGATTTTATATAAATACTACTCAATTGCTCATTCTAGATGAAAACTGATCATGAATTGTTTGACATTATCACAGGAGGATCTTTACTATCCCCATCCCTTCATACAAGATCTCTTGTGGGATACTTTATATATACTATCTGAACCGCTTCTTATGCATTGGCCTCTCAATAAATTAGTTAGAGAAAAGGCCCTTCAAATAACCATGAAACATATTCATTATGAAGATGAGAATGGTCGATATATAACCATTGGTTGTGTAGAAAAGGTATTAATTATTTCCATATATATTTAATCAATAAGCCACTAATTGAATTGAATCCTAATATATATATACTTGCAATAGGTTTTATGTATGCTGGCTTGTTGGGTTGAAGATTCAAATGGAGATGCCTTCAAGAAGCATCTTGCTAGGATTCCTGATTACTTATGGGTTTCAGAAGATGGAATGACCATGCAGGTACAATTAAGATACTAATAATGAAAAATCCAATGATAATGTTTTTTTCTATAATACTTTTGTAATTAAGAAGATTATTACTTATGATTCACCAAGTTATTTTCATGGATTTTTTATAATTATTTTCACATGCATACATGTGATGCATTTAAAGTATTCAGCTACCACCAAAATTTTAACTTTAGCTTTTTCTCAAAAGAAAAATAATAATAAGTTTTCAATAAACTTTAATAAGCCATTTATATGCAGAGTTTTGGTAGCCAAGAATGGGATGCTGGTTTTGCCATCCAAGCTTTACTTGCCACTAACCTAACCGAGGAATTTGCTCCCACTTTAGCAAGAGGACATTATTTCATCAAGGAATCTCAGGTTTAGTTGATTACAATAAGACACATTCATAATTGATTATTTCTCCAAAAAGTAGTATAATTAAGGTGAAAATTTGACCGAAATTTAAGAATTCAATCAGGTTAAAGAGAACCCTTTTGGTGACTTTAAGAGTATGTATCGTCACATTTCAAAGGGATCATGGACCTTTTCTGATCAAGACCATGGATGGCAGGTTTCCGATTGTACTGCAGAAGGTTTGAAGGTGACCAATTAGCTAGCTACTCAAAAGAGTTTGATAGGTCAATTAATTTCATCTTTCATGTTACCTAATAATAATCTTCTCTGTCTGTTTTAGTGTTGCCTTCTTTTATCAATGCTACCACCAGAAATTGTTGGTGAAAAGATGCCACCTGAGAGGTTGTACGATTCTGTCAATCTCCTATTGTCACTTCAGGCAAGTGTTACTTTTTTCAATTTCAGTATATTGAAAACACATCAAATGAGAGAAGTGATCTTACTACTTATATGATAGGTCACTGAACTTGAAAATTTGTATAATGCATGCAGAGTAAAAACGGTGGTTTAGCAGCTTGGGAGCCAGCTAAAGCTCAAGAATGGTTGGAAGTAAGAAGTAGATTATTTTGAGTTATGAATTGAATAAAGGAATGAATGAAATAGCATATATATATATATATATATATAATGAGTAATTTAATAATTAATCTGATTGTTTGGAATTGGATATGATTAGGTGTTGAATCCCACGGAATTTTTTGCAGACATTGTAATTGAACATGAATATGTAGAATGCACTGGATCAGCAATTCAAGCTTTAGTTTTGTTTCAAAAGTTATATCCAGGGCATAGGAAGAAAGAGATAGAAAAATTCATAGCCAAAGCTGTAGGATTCCTAGAAGATACACAAACAGAGGATGGTTCATGGTACGGGAATTGGGGGATTTGCTTCACTTACGGTACTTGGTTTGCACTTGCTGGACTTGCTTCAGCTGGCAAAACTTACAACAATTGTCCTGCCATAAGAAAAGCCCTCAATTTTTTACTTGCAACACAAACACAGGATGGCGGGTGGGGGGAAAGCTATCGTTCAAGCCCACAAAAGGTTAATAATCAATTTTAATTTATTTAGTACTTCTTTTTATTATTCTTACTTCTTCTTTTTTTCTATGGATGAAGTAGAAATATATACCGCTTGAAGGCAAACGATCAAATGTAGTACAAACAGCATGGGCTATAATGGGTTTAATTCATACTGGACAGGTGATCTAAAACACTTTAATTTGTGTAAGTTAAATGATTAAGCTATCAACCAATTAAACAAAAAGTTTTTTCTTGTAATTGATTGGATATATAGGCAGAGAGAGATCCAACTCCTCTTCATCGTGGAGCAAAGTTACTCATTAATTCTCAACTTGAAGATGGGGATTGGCCACAACAAGTGAGTATCTCTGAACTTTTTTTTTTAATATAATTTATTAAACTTTTTTTTTTTCATTTTTCAGGAAATCACAGGAGTATTCATGAAGAATTGCATGTTACATTATCCAATGTACAGAAATATTTATCCCATGTGGGCTTTAGCTGAGTATCGGAAGCGGGTTCCATTGCCTTCCATGAGAGTTTAATATACATGAGTAGCTTAAGAAATAAGCTGAAGCAAATAAGAAAATGATACATGGAAGGAATAGGAATGGCATATTTACATAAGCAGGCAATCAAATAGAGAGCTGCTTAATGTATTTGTGTTACATACAATGATACAATACACTTGCATTCCTTATAATGTAACGTTCCATTTTAACAATATATGTATGTATATATTGGTTGTTGCATTGCATTATCTAAAAGTAGGAAAAAGGTTAGGAAGAAAATAGGAAGAGGTGGTAATTAATAAAGTAGTGTGATAGATAGATGAGTTTGTAAGATAAGAAAAAAAAATCTAAAAATAGGAAAGAAAATGAGAGGAGGGGCTTGGAGGTCTCTTGCACACAGGTGAGAGGGTGAATATTGAGGGGAGAATGTGCAGGTGCCACGTCAGAAATAGAGAAATGAGTTTGTTGGGGTTGGTATTGAGATTTGAGAGTCCAGCGGTAGGCTTGCCGAAACAAACACCACAATTCCATTCCGTTGGTTGATGCCTAATTAAGTTGTAAATCAATCACAAGTGAAACAAATTAACAAGTGGAAAAGAATTTACATTCCATTGCATTGCATGTTCCTTGTTATATTCTGCTTGGCCTTGGCTCTCTTGTCCTCCCCACCTTGCTAATGGGCGCGCACGCCGCTTTGCCTGTGCGCGTTCCTGCAGCATTATTCTTCCTTATTTTGTTCTCATCCCTCCTACCCATCTCCTTTTGTGGTTTATCCGATGATGCCAACGCCCTCTTGAAGTTTAAGCATGCTCTCCAAATCGGAGACTCCGATCCTCTCAGCAGTTGGGAACCCCATATCAATAATAAGCCCCCCTGCTTCGGTGACGCTGCCAATTGGGTCGGCATCTTCTGCTTCAACAACACTGTCTGGGGCTTCCGCCTCGAGAACATGGGTCTTCAGGGCAACATTGATATTCCCTCTCTTGCTTCCATGCCCCACCTTCGCTCCATTAGCTTCATGAACAATTCCTTCTCCGGTCCCTTTCCCAATTTCAATCTCCTCAGGAACTTGAAATCCCTCTACCTTTCCTTCAACCATTTCTCTGGACCCCTCCCCGATGACGCTTTCAAGTCCATGAATATGTTGAAGAAGGTTTATCTCTCCGATAATGAGTTCACCGGTCACATCCCCTCCTCCCTTGCCTCCTTGCCTAACCTCTTGATCCTCAGGCTTGACGCCAACAAGTTTTATGGCTCAATCCCTGATTTCCGAAGTCCCTCCTTGAAGAAGGTCAACTTCTCCAATAATGATTTTGAGGGTCCTATCCCCACCAATCTTACCACCTTCAACACCTCTTCCTTTGAAGGCAACAAACGCCTTTGTGGTGCGCCTTTGCCTAATTCATGCCCCCCAGGCACTTTGAGTTTGGCAGGCATGGATTATGATACAGCAAAGACATCCATTCTCAAGATTCTCCTCATTTTCTTACTCACACTACTAATCATAGTGGTCATAGTGGCCGCAATCGTGATAGCGCGCTTGAGGTCAAACCAAGCCTGCTCCCACCACGATTCTTCTGTCACAATGTTTCAAAGCCAAGCCTCCAACAGATACGCGCCTCCTGCGTTTGTGAAAACCAAGAGCATAGCAGAACACGAGCAGCAACAAGTCATGGGGGATCAGAGCGGCTCCCAACCCCAAGTACAATATTCCAAGAAAGGGGAAACAGGCAGGTTGACATTTTTGTTGCCTGAGCGGAGGAAGTTTGATCTACAAGACTTGTTAAAGGCATCTGCGGAAATTCTAGGGAGTGCCTCCTTTGGCTCTTCCTATAAAGCCGTGATGAGGGACAACCAAGCTGTGGTAGTGAAGAGGTACAAGCACATGAACAATGTGCCTAGAGATGAGTTCTGTGAGCACATGACAAGGCTTGCCTCTCTCTCCCATCCTAATCTTCTTCCTCCTGTTGCCTATTATTATCGCAAGGAAGAAAAGCTCATCCTCTCTGACTTTGTTAACAAGGGTTGCCTCGCCAGCAGTCTCCATGGTGATTCTTTTTCACTATCTTTAATTTCATGATCACTATCATCCTATTCTTTGCTTGCAATTTCTATTACTATTACTATTGCTAATGCTACCTACAAAATTATATATGCAGGTAATCACAACTATGAGAAACCGTGCCTTGATTGGCCAACTAGATTGAAAATCGTGAAAGGAATAGCCAAGGGTCTATCATATCTATACAATGCATTGCCCAGCCTGGTAGTGCCTCACGGTCATCTGAAATCTTCAAATGTCCTATTGGATGAATCGTATGAGCCCCTTCTGACGGATTATGCCCTGATTCCAGTGATCAACCTGGACCATGCACAACAAATCATGATGCCTTACAAGTCTCCTGAGTATGCACAACTTGGGCGCATTACTAAGAAAACTGATGTGTGGAGCCTTGGCATTGTTATACTGGAGATCTTAACCGGAAAATTCCCAGAGAACTATCTCACTCTCAGGCATGATACCAATTCAGACATTGCCAGCTGGGTCAACACCATGATCACCGAGAAGCGCACTGGTGAAGTCTTCGATGTCGACATGGGAGGAGTTGAGAATAGTAAAAGCGAATTGCTCAAACTTCTCAAGATTGGCCTCAGTTGTTGCGAGGAGAACGTAGAAAGGAGATTGGACATCAAGGAAGCTCTAGACCAAATTCAACAACTCAAGGATTCTGAGAGTGATGCAGATTATTCTTTAACTATTACTAGCGAACCAGATGGTTTTAGAGCCATATGACCCCCTCGATGCAAATATGTATCGCAAATTATAAACCCATGCTTTTCACCTCTATAAAGATGAATATGCTATCAAATTAACCTCATCATTTTATTTTGTTTTAACTAGTTTTCTCTCTTTCACTTTTCTTCTTTTTTGTAATTAGGTGCTATTTCTCATCTCATTTCTCTAACTAGCTCCTTGTACTTTTTCCACATAGAACTAGTTAGATTTCAATCTTTCTTTTTCTTTTTAAACTTTAAACATCTATTTTCTCTTGTATTAAGCCCCATTAAATCTTCATCTTATGCTTCAAATTAAATTACAACTCTCTTTTCTTACGTTTATTATAAAAATAAGGCCAAATTACTCTTTTAGTCCTCAACGTTTGCACGAGAAGTTTAATATTGGTCCTCAATGTTTCAAAAAGTTATTTTTGGTCCACAATGCTTTTTTTTTTTAAATTGGTCCTCCAACGTAACTCTGTTAGTTTGTGCCGTTAAATGCTGACATGGATGGCTTATGTGGCATACCCTCTCTCTTACGTGTCTTATTTTAATGACGTGGCACGCCACGTCAACGCCACATCACTCCACATTGCCACATCATCATCATTGTTATCATCTTCTCTCCTTCATCATCATCATCTTCTTCTTCACCATCATCTTCATCTTCCCCACCACCACCACCGCCAGCACTGTTGCCGGTGCCGCCACTCCCATTTCCATCATCTTCCTCATTCACACACCATCTTCTTCCTCCTCTTCCTCTCTTCCTCTTCACCATACATTTCAAAATCAACATTCCCCTTCCAATGGGTTGTTGTTGCGATGAAGAGAAAGCTGACATCCTCAAGCATCTCACGAATTCCCATTTCGCCTCTTCCTCACCGAAATCCCCAGGCCCTTCTTCACCGTCTTCCTTCACTGTTATTTCCCCCATGAATTCTCATTTCTCTGTCCTAGCCTGCAGGGACACCCTCTGTATCATCTTCCACAAACTCCCCATTTCGGACCTTGCACGCATCAACTGTGTTTGCAGACTCTGGAACTCCGTCACCTTTGACAGGGAGATTGTCGCTAGGGCTTTCCTTGCTCCGTGAAATTTGTCACGACCCCATTTCTAGGAGTCCGTGACCGGCACGGGAGTAGGATTTCACCCCTAAACCCGTAAGCCTTCCCTATTACCATTTAAAATAATTACCCTGCTATACAGACAACATACAATATTCACATAATAAATATTGGCTACGTCATTCATGGTGGCCTAGATAACCTGCAATCCACGGCACTCATTGCCGCTTCAGCCCAATTCAAGTATATATATACATCCATTCACATAAGCAGTCACACATAAATATGTATATACGTAGTGATCAAACCACAAGGGAATGACCTATCCTATTCACACACAATATATATAACCTGTTCGATCACCTGTATATAAGCATCCACACTCGCATTTAACTTTACATATTGATCACACGCCTCAATGCGTGTAATCTATCCTATTCACATGCAGGTTTATATATTTGCAAACAATCACATACCAACCACACACACACATATATATATATATATATATAATTTACATATTGATCACACCCCATAGGGTGTGACCTATCCTATTCACATGCGGAAGCAATTCATACTCATCATAATACTCATATATCCTATATTCCCATCCATGACCTAATCTTTAAACAGTATGAAGCCGACAAGTCTAGATTTGTACATATATTTATACATATAGCAATTGCCTATACATCAAAGGCTATACTCAAAATAATGTATACATCAGTGAAATATAACAAAAGAATGTATACATCAAAAGATAAACCTCTCACGCGAACAATGCGTGAGGTCTCTAGGAATGTCCGCCTCCTTGAGAGGAAGTAGACGTGTGTCCGGTGCCCGCTACACCTGTATCTGTAACATGTAAAATTGGGGGGTGAGTCAAACGGACTCAGTGAGAGGCTCTCCCATCCTTGGTGTAGTAGCGGGTACCACTACAACTGGGGAAAGGGAGCCAATCACATCCACATGCACATATAATATTCCTTTTAACCTTTCATGTTTAAGTGATCATGCATTTAGCATATATAACACATATATTGACAAAATTAGGCATATATATCACATGTTCAATATCATCAAACACTTTCCAATATCATATATCGTTTTAAAATGACATAAACTGGCCCGAAGGCATATCTCACGTGAGCGGTTAGGAACCTAGTTGATCATTCTAGGAACCCCTGGCCCCAAGACTTTACTTGAGACATAACTGGCACCAAGACTTTACTTGGTACATAGCCGGCGACTTGTTTGACTTTGGCCTAACCAAAGCTTTAACCACAAAGTGGCAAACTCATAGACTTTGGACTCTTGGGTGTCCGACTTCATGATGACATACTCGATCTACCCGGTTTATTTAAAATGGACACCTTTTTTATCATAGACTCCACATGACTCCTATGAACTCCTACTGGTTCGGTTTTACCTTTCTTGGAAAAACTTATAAATTTATACCCTTACCCAAGTTCGAAAATAGTTTCAAAGAAACACATCCTAAGTTCAATTATTCCAAAACTTTCAAGATCAACAAATATGTTTCCAAATTCATTTAACTTGTGAGTTTCTAGGACCATGGAATTTAGACACCGAAATAGACTCAATCCTACCCCCGATATCATTCTAGGTTCCAAGAACCCTTTTTCCATATAAGGCTTCCCAAGCCATCGTGATGTTTCCCATAAATCACATACACATATAACATATAATCTCAGATAATCACCTTTAGGAATAACAATAGCATGTTATCTAACATACATATCCTAACAAAGAGGCAAGTAATACAAACCATATTTTTCACATCCTCATACAACCCACAAGAGGGCAAGGATGGGAAATCCCCTCACCTGGTTGGCACTTCGGATCAGCTCTCGGTGTGCCCGAAGGTCCACTCACAGTATGGTGCCCTATACACATATATATTTAGGAAATTTAGAACGCGTAATTAAACATCTAAAAATGCGTGTGTCGTACTAATACTCATGTACCGTTTAGATATTTCTAAGAGCTAATTATTTAATTCGTTACGTCGTCTAAATTTCTCTTTTTGAAAGTCCAGAATGCCCCATATTTGACTTTCACACTTTCGAGCCATTTAGAACATCTAATTGCTTAGGTTAGAGATTTCCACTTGTCTAAATTCCCCTTCATGTGTTCATGTGAAGTTCCCATTACCCAAGTCTTGAATTTATGGCTCAAGAGTCATAAATTCTACTTGTCCAAAATTTCCATTTATCAAAATAACCCTGAACACTTCACCTACACATGAATACGTATACCCGAATACGCGTAAAATTAGAAAATTGTCTCTTTTTCCCCGAACGGGGTTCCGGGTGAGACGGAAATTACTCGGGTTTTAATCCCTCGTACATTCCAATAATTTTTAATAATTATATAATTATTATTCAACCTTTCAGTGCACCCCAAGTCATTCCGCAACACCCTTAAACCTTAACAATCACATTTTCCTACACTTTTTCGAACCCAGACAAATTCCATCAATTTGGTTCCGGTTCCTAAGCTTCCAACTCACTTCCTAGCGTGCAAATACTTCAATTTAGGATCCAAAATACTCATATTGAATCAATTGGGGTCTTTCTAAAAATCCCTAAAATTGATAAAATTGGGGTTGGAGAGATTCGGGACTTTTTTTACCTCGATTCAATCGGTTAAGATGATGGAATGGGGTATAGGAAACCCCCGGTCACCTTCCCCGACCTCGGAACGGTGAATTCCGGCGAAGATTCCGGCGAAAACACTCCCCTTAGTTTTCTCTCTCTAACTGAGCTCTCTCTCTCTCCTCCGTGAAGACCGGCGTCGGCCCCCTTCCTCCGGCGTTCCGAGTCGCCGTCGACTGCTCCTATCACGGCGGAACACGGCGTTGCCTGCTCAGCTCCCGTCGCGCGTGCTCTCCTTCTTCTCCCGCTGGCCCTCACGCGTCATTTTGGTCCTCACACTGCTTCAAGCTTCTCGGTTTCTTCTCCTCTGGACACAAAGGGTTGGGGATTAATTTAATTAAGGGGGTCACGTGTGTGACCCCCCCTTTCCAGCCGCACACATGTATATATTATTTTTTTTTTATTTTCTTTTATTTATTTAAAAAAATCTGCATGTTTATATATATATATACATATATATTTAATACTTTATTATTATTTTTTTTTGTTAAAATTGACTTTGGGGTTAATAAACTTACACCCAAAATTTCCCGTTGGGTCCTGATTTTGGTCCAAATAAAATTTCATTTATTTTAAATTTTTTTCTCTTTTTTTTTCTTCCTAATTAAAATAAAAATTAAATTAGGACCTTAACGTTGATTGGAAAATTTTCGGGTATTACAAAATTTGAAGATTGTCATTAGGTCTCTTCTCTCTGGAAGCTTCTAGAGGGAGAACGACTTGGGGAAATTTTCCATCTCCCATCGGATTGGAGGGATAGCTTCTAGAGGGTCTCCTCTCTCTGGAAGCTTCTGTCGTTGGGTCTCCTCTCTCTAAATTGAATTCTTCCTGGATAAACTTGAATGATTGGGTGGATCAGGATGTATCATAATAGAATACAAAATAAAAATTTTCTAGATAAACTTTAATGATTGAAAGAGGGGGAATGTTGATTTTGAAATGTACAGTGAAGAGGAAGAGAGGAAGAAGATGGTGTGTGAATGAGGAAGAGGATGGAAATGGGAGCGGCGGCACCAGTGATGGCGCCGGCAGTGGTGGTGGTGTCGACGGTGGTGGTCGTGGGGAAGATGATGATGATGATGAAGAAGATGATGTAAAGAAAGAGGGCGATGAAGATGAAGATGATGTGTCAATGTGGAGTGATGTGGCGTTGACGTGGCGTGCCATGTTATCAAAATAAGACACGTAAGAGAGAGGGTGTGCCACATAAGCCATTCAGGTCAGCATTTAACGGCACAAACTAACAGAGTTACGTTGGAGGATCAATTTCGAAAAAAAAACGTTCAGGATATAAAATAACTTTTTGAAACGTTGAGGATCAATATTAAACTTCGTACAAACGTTAAAGACCAAAATAGTACTTTGGTCTAAAAATAATTGATAAAGTGTATAACACATTGCATTAACAAATAAAAAATTCTTAGCTTTTGATGTTTAAAATTCTTAGAAAAAGCCTTCAAATTCATGTTTATTCATATTAATATTATAATTGAAAAGCAACGAAAGGAATTAGAAAGATAGAACCATAGTTTTTAAAGTCGAACTAGTCTTTTAAAGTACTAGTTTATGATTCATTGGTTTGATCGTGATCAAACTATGATTGAACTGATCTTAATGTATATAATAATTTTTTTATAAATATAATTAAATATTAGATTATTGCATTTTAAATTTAAATTTTTATATTATATATAAAATTAAAATAAATATATATATAAAGATTTTAAAAGAATTCTATTTATATTATAACTAATTATATTTTATATTAATATATTAAATATTTATTTTTTGTTATTTCCAATATTTTTTTTTTTATATTTTCAACCTAAACGGCTAAACTCTACTTTTCAAAGTTCCAAGGAGATAACCTTCTCTCTCACACTCACACACCATAGTCTCAACTCTGAAACACGGTCTCTTTTCCTTCTTCTTTTATTTTCTTCTTTTCTCAGTCTCTTTTCCTTCTTCCTAATCTTCTTCTTTTCTCATTAACTCATTCTCGGCTCTTCTTCTTTTTTGTTTCAGCTGCAAGACGTCTTCAGCATTTTCCTCCTCCTCTGTTTTGCTCTCATTTGGCCGACAACTTGTTCCTTTTAAAACTATGGATGGAACAAAAAAGTGGCAGTTGGCAGCACCCTAAAAAATGGAACAACGTGGCATATAGTCACTAAACATTGGGGACGTGTCAGTCTAAACAAAATTGGGAAGTTTCTGGTTACAGTGACGTGTCTCTATTTCTTTTATAAAAAACTTTCTTCGGCGCTGTTTATAAATAAATTTAGGGAATAATCACGGTTCATCTCTGACTAGAAAGATGAAAGACAAAGAAATAATGGAAGAAGGCCAAGTTGAAATACAGGTTAATTTCTCTGTTTCTCCATGCACGCATAAATGTATGAACTCTGTTTTATCCTTGCTGGAATGTCAGTTAGTCTGTATTTAGAATTGAGTAAAGAAGAAATGAATGCAGGAAAGAGGGGACATATATTTCTTGTATCGGCCTAAAGTAGGGAAGGAAGAAGCTCACAGCGCAGATGATGTACAGCGTCTCTACATTATTCTACGGCCAGAGTCAGGTGAAGAGAAGCAAGATTCCCATTCTGCCTCTGGCAGTGATGGTGGACATGGCAGCCAGGTACAATACAACTATTTGGTGCCTAAATTCATGCTTTATTATAATTTCAATTAACGTAACTAGTGTTATAGAAAGTGAACATCGAACTAGAGAAGCCCCTGTTCCGTTTGATCGTAATGGGACGGAAAAAGCTTCCAGATGCCACCCAGAAACGCCGATCTTTCTGGGGTTTTGTAGAGATGGTGACCACAGATGCAGAGGACGTCAAGGCTGCTCTTAAAGGAGGTACTATACTATTGCTAAATACTAATTAATTGCTACCATAAATATATTTATAGGCATGTTGACTGGGTGATGGCAGAGGAGTACGAAACTAAAAGTAGAGGACATAGGCATAGCAGTGATGCCAGAGGTGTGGGAGAAGGAGTATACCGCATATTAAGGCATAAAGCATCAGGGCACAGCCATATGCATACCCATTTGGTGTATAAACTAGAATTTCCAAGTGAAGATGAGGAAGGACAACCCCAGGAGTCACTCAACATTGAAAGGGAGGGGTCCTTTATAATTCAGATAAAGAACCCTGAAAGTGAAAGTGGAAGGTTCAGGGGTCTCCAAAACAAACGCAAGGCTGTGTTCCCGGCTCACCTGCAAGGGCAGCTTGGGCATGTGAAGTTCGCCCCAGCAGATCCCCCACACTTGCTTAACTACCAAGGATGCGAGTTATTGCTCATATCTGCTTCCCACCATATACAACAAGAGTTGGGCTTGGATCTTCAGACTGAAGGAGGCCCGGATGCATCCTGCTCTCATCTGCTCACCACTTTCGGTGACACCGTGTCTGCTACCCCACTTCTCAAGGGAACTTGGCTCTGACTTCCAACAACCAAACACCTACCTACTACATATATATAGTTTAGTGTTCGGTGGCACTTTCTAACATATTTCTTTAATTTTGCTCCTATCCTAGGCTTCATCATCTCAATTGTCTCTGTTTTTTCATCCTAGCTATATAAATGTAAATGAACAAGCCACCACTCTTTGTACTGTTTCTTCTTTTATGGGGCATAGTATATTAATGTTGAAACAAATGAGATAGCATTGAAATTAAAATCTATTTATTAGGTAGAGCCATGCATATTTTAATATATAATCGGTTTCATTTTTTAACAAGTCTAGTTTCATTGTTAAGTAGAGGCGAAAGTATAATAAGCAAAATGGTTCATATAAAGTTGGGAAAGGTATAGGGGAGTTTGTTCACACTTCACTGTATGTAATTTTCATCTTGCATAATTTGCTATTAAAAACATCTAGAGATGAATAGTAGGAAATGTTACATATATAACTAAATGTAACTAGCTAGGGTGATTATATTGTTGGGACTTGGGACATGCTTGATAGGATGCCGTAGCCAGTTGATGCAAAGTGATTCCAGCGTTGCACATGTTAGCGAAGGCTCTTGAATATCTCTTTCCATATCTCGATAATTTACCGCAATGCATCTCGTAAGTTTTCATCTGCATGCATATAAATATATACTTACACTCTATGTATGTATGTATATATAGTAGTGATAATTAATTAAAAATAATATTGATGCACTTACAAATGCTCTAAAACAGTCCCAGTCATCCACGATAGGCTGGTGTTGTGGACGAACATAGCTCAAGATGATGGAGCTTTTGTCTTGTCCAAACAAGATATCTGATATGACACGGATGCTTTTGTCTACATGCTTCCTCTCGTAAAGCTCAGCTTCCAACTCTTTCAATGCTTCATGCTTTTTCAAGGCATTAGGGGCCATTACTACCTACAACCATTTAATTAGCTAGCTGCTAGCTAGGGTCAAGTCTTAGCGTTACTTGCTGATTATGATATGTACAAACCTTGTGCCTGAGATACATAAGTCGGACATCTCGTTGGCTCACCGCGATTGTTGGAGAGGAATTTACATAAGCATTAATACTGTCAAGGGTGCGGTTACCATTGTGTGGGTCGCTACCGATGAATGTGGCTACTGCAAATTTACTAATACTTTTGTCTCCGAATTGCATCACATGAGACTCGCTATCAATGTTACCGTACAAGGTTCTCCGATGAACCTATATATATATATATATATATATCATAAGATTGCAAAAGAAGAAAGATCTAGGAAGATGAAATAATATATATATAAGACTTACAATGTGATATTGTTTTTCCAAAGACTCCTTGGACATGTCATGTTTGTCACTGCACACAATTAAATAAAAAGTAAAAATATTACAAGATGTAGGTAGGTGGAGTTAATTTAATTGTATAGATGAAATATGAAACATACGCATCTTCCATCCAAGAAATTCCATAGACGTCTCCTAAACAAGTATCATAGCGAGGGGGCAAACGGGGATAGATCATATCGGTACAGTATATTCCATAACTACTCTCGCTATCACTGGCGGAGGTGGTTGCATATATGTTGATATTAGATGGAAGAATGCCTTGAAACATGCTTCCCGATTCACATGCTTCCAAGTATATCACCATATATTTGTATCCTTTAGCAGCATGTTTCTTTTTCAACACATTCATCAATTCATCTGCCTGAATATCATCGTCATCCGGCATACCTGATCCGATCCAGCAATTAAATTAATATTTAATTTGAAAGAGAAAATAAATTAATTAATTAAATTACTTACAAATTAAGCCAACACCACCATGGTCGACATAATAAATGAAAATGGTATCAAAGGGGCCAGTGGCCAGCACCTTGCCACTACCTCCAGTGAGGGCGGTACGGTTGGCGAGAATAACATTGAAGAGGTTGTGTTTGTTGACATGTCTTCCAGTATAGTCCTTGGGAACTCCCTTGTAGACATCAGGACCGTTAGGATTGTTGATGACAACACCAGGTCTTGGATTTTTGGAATCAAATGCAATATCGTCATACATGAAGACGATGATGTTTTCATCTGCAACCCCTCCTTTCTTAAGTATCTGATAAGCATGGCAAACGTCAGCCTGGTGCCTATAATTATCCCAACCACTCGAACCAGCCACAAGCACCGCCCATTTCTTTCCCTCTTCTTCTTTACAATCACTCATTCTTATTCCAATACTACTCATCACCCATGCTACTATTGCTACTACAACTACTACCTCTAATTTCATCTTTCTAATTTCTCCTAATATCAATTCAACCTTCAAATTTAATCAACACACTTCTCTCTAATTCATCACTCTCCTCCTCCTCCTCTATTTATATTCAACTATAATATTCTCATTGCTCTCCCCTATTAATGTCCACCTTGGGAGCATGAATATAATTAATGACCATAAAGTTATTGTTCCCATAATAATTATTTTTTACTTTGCAAATTAATTTGGAGTTATGATACCATTATAGTGTATATATTAAGTATATATACTCATTAAGGCCAACATATTTAATTGGGTAATTAATACTATAGAGCTATCAATAGCTCAAGGTTATAACTCAAGGGGTGTAGTTTAGTGGAAGGGACTCATCCATCCTTAACCAAGTGTCAGGGGTTCGATTTCTGCCTTGGGTATGGAGCAGCTTTAAATTCTTGGGCCAGCTGTCCCACCCTTCGAGGTGCCTACAATTCAGCGCTGTGCTCGACGGTGGATACCCTGGTCTAGACCAAAATAGCTCAAGGTCACCATCTATCAACCGTTGGATCTGTTTTTAAATTTGTGCCAAAATACTTTTTTTTAAATATAATATGGCATAAATATCAAGACATATCCAACCACTTACAACTAATGAGCTTGAGCTATTGATAACTCCAAATACTCGCCCTTTTTAACTTCTTAGACTAATTAAATTACATTTAGGGCACGTATTTTAGGCAGAGAGGGAGAGGAAAAGGAAATGGGTTTGATGTGTTTGGTAGTAAAAATTTAGAATGGAAATGGAATGAGAATGTATTAAAATTACCACTTTACCCCTTGTATTAAAATAAAAAAAAAAAAAAGAAGGTTAAGATTGTGTCAAATCAAATGGTAACGCTCCCTTATTGCTTACTTTAATGAAGCACATCTAGGTGGGTTAACATGTATCAAAGTCATTAGATAACTTCTGCACAAGATTCGATCAGATAAAAATAACTCAATAAATAAAAGCAAGGGAAAACCCTATGATAGATTTAACTATTAATAAGCTTACCATAAAAATAAATAAAAAATAATAATACGTTTGTGCTTGATACATACAATCAATCCCACCCTATTGGAAAATGTTATTGTTCATATATTGTTTTTAAAATTTTAATTTTGTTCTTTACTTTTACTAGCTCCAGGAACCCTTATATTTGAAGGCGTAATATAGAAGATTGTAGACAAAGCAATAAACCACAAGAGCTAGGAATTGTTAACACCAATTGTTTTTACATCCTCTATCACTCAGGCTTTTTCTAGAAGCCAAAATATTGGGCTTAAAAAATAAGTAGGTTCTTACATTTTTTTTAAATGTTTTCTTTCTTTAAAAAAAATCTATTCAAACGTATCATTTTTATTATACAAGTACTTATATTTAAAATAAAAGTACTTTTTACTTAAAAAAATAAATCCAAACAAAGTACATATTTTCTTTTTCTTTCCAAATGTGTTAATTATTTTCAAATTCCAATATCAAATGAGTTTTGTTACATCAGTAAACTTTATTTTTTAAAAGAACTATGGCACAATAGAACACAACATTCTCAATTAATAAACACTAATTAATTTTCAGAGCTTTTGTTTTGTTTTATCAAACTCAATGTCAAAGTGTGGAATTTCATTTGGGAAGCTTTTAGTACTTAATTTACCATATATATATATATATATAGAGAGAGAGAGAGAGAGAGAGAAGGATAAAGAGGAGATTTATGTAAAATTGGTTGTGTTTATTTTGCAATTACATGGATAATTAAGAAGGAAGCATGGTATTTAATGATTGAGACATGCTTGGGAGGAGGCTGCATTCAGTTGGTGCACAGTAATTCCAGCGTTACACATGTTAGCAAAGGCTCTTGAGTATCTCTTTCCGTATCTTGATAACCTACCGCAATGTCTCTCGTAAGTTTTCATCTGCACATAATATAGTCATTTTAAATTTAGAAGTCACCTCTGTTTTCAAACACATATATATATATAGATGGACAAGTGTTGGTATATATATATACTTACAAGTGTTCTAAAACAGTCCCAATCATCCACAAGAGGTCGGCCTTCTGAACGAACATGATTCAACACCATGGAGCTTTTGTGTTGTCCAAACAAAAGCTCTGCTATATCACGGATGCTCTTGTCTACACGCTTCCTCTCAGAAAGCTCATCACCCAACTCTTTCTCAGCCTCCTGTCTTTTCAACCCATTATGGGCCTTTTCTACCTGAAATTGTACACATACACACACACAAATTAACTAACTATATATAACGTACAATAATCAAAAAGTGTGAGTTACGAGTTAACCTTGTGCCTAAGATAGAGTAGTTGGGCATCTCGTTGGCTCACAAATGTTGGTGGAGAGGAATATTGTAAAAGACCAACCATATTTTTATTATTGTCGAGGGTACGGTGAGTATTGTTTGGATCAGTACCCATGAATGTGGCCACTGGATATTGACTAAGATTTTGGTTTCCGAATTGCATGACGTGAGATTCAGAGTAGAAAGAGCCATATAAAGTTCTACGACGAATCTGTACATTCAAATTCAACTAATTAAATGCATACAAATAATCATTAACGGATGGGAGTTGAATGAGATTGAGTAGCCTTACAATTTGATATTGCAGTTGCAATGATTCCTTGGACATATCATGTTTGTCACTGCAAAATTAGTTTAGTTGATATAAAAATGTAAATGAAGAAGAAAGAAATAATCAAATAAAATTAAGGAAGAGAAGATACCAATCTTCCATCCAAGAAACGCTGTAGACGTCTCCCAAACAAGTATCAAAGCTGGGTGGTAGAGCGGGAAGGTAGCCAGGGCAGTATATTGCATAGCTACTCTCATTTGCATTGGAAGCAGTGGTTGCATACACATTAATATGAGGAGGGAGAATGGCTTCAAACATGCTCCCAGATTCACAGGCTTCCAAGTATATCACCATGTATTTGTAGCCCTTAGCAGCATGCTTGTGTTTGAGCACACCCACTAATTCATCTGCAACCACATCATCATCATCCGGCATACCAATAATGCCAGCAGCACCATGGTCAGCATAGTAAATGAAAATGGTGTCAAGAGGGCCGGTGTGGAGCACCTTGCCACTGCCTCCGCTCACACCCGTACGGTTGCCCAGAATCACATTGAAGAGGTTCTGTTTGTTTGCATCTTTTCCAGTGTAATCCTTCGGAACTCCCTTGTAAACATTAGGGCCCTTGGGTTTGTTGATGACAACACCAGGTTTTGGATTTTCGGAGTTATATGCAATATCGTCATACATAAAGACGATGATGTTTTCTTCTGCCAGGCCACCTTTCCTAAGTATTTGATAGGCATGGCAAATGTCGGCCTGGTGCCTATAATTATACCAACCTTTAGAACCAGCCACAAGCACGGCCCATTTCTTTCCCTCTGCTTCTTCTACTTTACACTCACTCATTCTTATTCCACTACTAATCACCCACAATGTTACTGCTACTACAACTCCAATACTTTCCCATCCCCTTCTCTTTTTCTCCATCTTTCAAATTTACCCCACTTCTTATTACTTAATTACACTACTCTCTTAATTCTATTGCTCCACAATTATACCACCTACTCTTTGTTCATGTTATTGTAATCAATGCCTCTATCCAATCTCCTATATATATACTACGCCTTATTGCCAATTGCCATTCTTGTTTATATTGCACTTTTCGAATTACTTTTTTTTTTCCATTAACTTTCTCAATTTAAAGTTATATAGTTACAAGGGCTTAAAACCTATCTTATTTGTTATTAACTCTTCTAAAGATTCCAAAAATGTGTGTTTACCCAATTTATAAGAAACGATAATACTAGGTATATTATATGTGTATAGTTTTTTGTTAATATATATTGAAAATATTATCATACTAATTTAGAGAAAGACTCGTATACATGCACACTGTCAGCTTATCGTGTCCGTTACGTTGCCGTATGGAATTGTAAAACCAGCATAAATTTGATTTCATATTGAGAACTTTATTTTGAAATTGGAAATTTTTAATTCATGTGAAGAAAATTCTTCTTCGTCGCATAAATTAAGTGTAACGTATGGTTTATGAATAGTGAATTAAGGTAATGTGTAAGAAATAAAAAATGCTTATTTCCGTTTTAAATATTGCTCATAGAGTCACAATCCACAAACTTGTAAACCCCAAAACGGCTTTCCAAATGAAAAATGGAGGAATCCTATCCTAACCGAAATTAAATTACTTGACAGCCAGCTGAGGCTAATTTCAGCTGGAATGATTCACTTATGCAATGATGCTCTCTTAAAAATACATGCCATGACCCAAATATTTAGAAGTTTCGTTTATTTGTAGCTTCTTTTTGTTATTTGAGTCATGCATCATTGTAGACAAACGAAATTTGGAATCAAATTTGAGCCACAAAAACAAACTAGCTCATTTTGAGGAAAACCAGGGATTCCTTGTTATTTCAAATTTTCCCCTGTTTTCTTTTTCTTCCTTCCTTAATTAACTTGTTATTGAGTGATACCACATTATTTTGAATCTTCTCTTTTTTCCCATGGTCTTGTGAAATAATCAATTTTACTTGTACATTGACATAAGATGAATTAGAACGAGGATTGCACAATACAATAAAGCAGTCTTGAGATTTCTTTTCAGAAATTGTATCTTGCATATACAAGTCAAACAGATAAGTAATTACTAAATTTTCATTTTTTATGAATCAGAATTGGCAGAGATGTAATGGGATCAATTTCGACACTTAATTGAAACAGGGGTAGATTGATATTGAAAAATGTAAATAGAGTAGAGTAGAGTAGGAGGTAGATAGATGGTAAATAAGAATAGAATTGCATAGCGTGAGGCTCTAAACTAAATAGTAAATAAAGCATTTAGAAAGAATCAAGGAAGGGATTCAGAATTAGTAGCAGCAGAAACAGATTTACATATGTGAGCAAGAGCTCCAAGAATGGCATTGAGAGCGGCGCCGGAGGCAAGGCCAATGGCGAAAGATTGGGGATAGCCAGGCTTGGAGTCGAGCTTCATGTCGAGGAGGGTAAGGCGGGCGTTGAGAGCATCGATCTTTCTAGAAGAATCGGAGAGAAGTCTGTCCTTCTTGCCTCTGCCGGAGGATATCACACCGAACAGCGCCTTCTGGAGATCTTCGATGACCTTGAGGGAGGCAGCCTGGGAGTCCAGTCCTTGAGACTCGTAGTGGGATATCAGCTCTTGCGCACTTGGTAGCTTTCTCTTCCCAGACGCTCTCGATTTCGATGATACACTCTTTGGGGTTGCCGCCTCTTCCATTTCTCTCTCTCTCTGCTTTAATTTGCTTCTTCTTCCTCCTTCAACAAAAGCCCTAGTCTAACTCTACAGCACTACTTTCGCCTCCACGCACATATTCTATTCTATTCTATTTGATAAGGGTATTTATTTTCTATTTTATTTATTTTGGAGGAAGGAAATATAATCAATTAATAACATATTTTTTAGTTTCAAAAACATTTTCACATAAAACAAAACAAAAGATGATCTGTAAAATTACAAAAGAAATATAAATTTATTGTATGTATTCCAAAACAAAAAAAAAAATTATTAATGGTTGATTGAGTAAGGTTGTCAAAATCGCGATTTAAATTGTAAAATCGTACGATTCTACCTACTAAAATCGAGTTGAATCGTAGGTAAAATTGTGGTGGAGTAAAATCGCGGTGGAATCGGATAAAATCGGTGGAATCGGCGATTTTACCTCCGATTTTACGATTTTACGTCAGCCCAAAAAAAACCTATTTGATGTTAAAAAAATAATCTACAGCCCATGTCCCAGCCCAATCACAAACCCTATCCATTTTTTGATGTCCTTACCGTAACAATTAGATGTCATTACGTTAAAGTGGCAGCTTTTTGCCCTTTGGAAATTCCACTCTAGACGTTACTATTGTTGCTCAAGTACATTAATTACTTACATTATACTACTAATTTAATTTATTCATTCTTCTATAAATGAATTGCTTTAATTTTTAACTTATATTCATATATATGTTGCAAATGAACAAGGAGTATTGCATAACGGCATCACTATATTTTATGTTTAATTTTGTATGTGATTTATTATATTAATTAGGTACTTATGTTATATATATATATATATATATATATATATATATATATATATATATATATATATATATATATAACATAAAAAATTCTTACGATTTTATCATAGGTAAATTCTTACGATTTTATGATACGATTTTACACCCCCTCTAATTTTACTTAAAATTTAAACTTTGACAACCTTGGGAGCTTCATTATGTGATATTTCCCCTCTAGTTGATGACTCACGAATCACAATTTCAACCACTTTACACTTACACCTTTACCAGCTAATTAAAATGCAGCATAACTTGACTTGCACTAAAATATGATGGTCATTATGCTTCATCTCACTCTCTTCTCTAATCTTGTCAACCATCTAACGTAATACATTAATACAAGCTTATTGTATTGATTATGACCCAA
Source organism: Senna tora (assembly GCA_014851425.1). Taxonomy (NCBI): domain Eukaryota; kingdom Viridiplantae; phylum Streptophyta; class Magnoliopsida; order Fabales; family Fabaceae; genus Senna; species Senna tora. The sequence goes on from CM026260.1 coordinate 124,112, forward strand.
CCGAAATTCTCCCATTTCATATGTCCTCATCTACTGGTTTGGTTTAAGTTCGAGGTAAAAATGGAACTGACCCAAACAAAGTTCAGCGGGTCAGATTTGGGAAAAAAATGAGTGTTGAACCCGAACCAAACCGCCAATGAATAAATTGGGTTGGTTCGGGTTCAACGCGTCAAATTTATTATTTAATATATATTTTTTATTTTTTTGACTTTTTTTATTTTTCTTTAAAACTTTAAACTATTTTCTTTCACTAAAAATATTTATTTTCATTTAAAGAAAAATCAAGAATTTGAAATAAACTAAAATTAACATATTCAAGAGAAGAATAATTTGTATTTATTGCTTATGTATTAATGATTTAATATTTTAATATATTATAATTTTTTTAATAATACTATATACTTGAGCGGATTTGCGGATTGATTCGGGTTGAGCGGATTTAGAATTTTAAAATTCGCTAACCGAATCAATTGATGAGTGGGTTAAAATTTTAGACTTAAATCAACCCAACTTAAACTGACGGGTTGAATTGGATTTAACGGGTTAGCTCGAGCCGGTCACCACCTCTATCATCTACCATGATTTTCTTTTGCAACTGTAATTTAGAATGTCTTCATTTGCTTTTGAGGAAGCAATGGATTTGGAGCAATTCACTATATATGATCATCCAAAAATTGAGGTTACAATCCTTCTTTTCTACCGACATAAATGCCTGATTCCCATATAGACACAAAAGAAATTCATTGTAAAACTCATCATTATATTTAGTTAGTCGTCAATAAATGATATATCAGCCCTCCCCAAGCAGAACCAGTCATTTGGCAAAAAGGTCTTTAGGCGCTTTGTGAAGTTTAGGATCATATTCCTACCATTTTATAAGAAATTGACACTCAATTTTTGAGAATAATGAAGAGCCGTATGTGAGCCCCATAATATATATTATATACTATATAGGTGGGCTCTATCCTCTATGCCTAATGACTGTGTAGTAAGTTTTCTTTTCTATTTCTCTCTGTTCCTATGTGCATGGGTAGGAACTAGGAAGTAACTAAAAACTAAAAATAAACTCCATAAACAGAGGAAGGGATGCGACAAATGAGAAATCCATGCCCCTGTTTCTTGAGATTTTATTGCATCACCTTTCACTCTATATAATCAGAAATCACATGTTTGGCCACACACCACATGATCACCACATGTAATTTGTTAGTTATATACAATATCTTCATCTTGCTTCTTATTCATTACTCATTATGGTAGCATAACCATTTAGTACAAGCTAGCCATATTTCAACAACAACAATCATGCTCATAAAGATTTGACAAGTTTTGCACTAGCTATGGACTACATAACATAATCCTCCCCTTTGTGTGAGCTTTATGGATAACCTTCCGCCAAAATAACCTCCCTGTCGCTACGTATATATATGTATAGACGACATTTCATAAAGATTGATACCAAATGAAATCATGTAATTATTATTATTATTATTATATTGAAGCTGATCTAAGATCTAAAATTGATGAAGAAAATGAAATGAGGATGCAGGATCATCTATCTATCTACACATTTGAGTAATTTGAGGATGATGAGTAAGGTCATTATTGTCAATGTCATGCAAGAAAAGGACTTGTTTTTTGTCTTCCACCAGCTTCAGTATGTGCTGGAAGGTTGAGAGTTGGCATGGGAATTTGAGCACTCCCTCTTGCTGGAACCCAAATTCCTCTTCGGCTTCTCGCAGTAAGACCTCAAATGCTGGGTGTCTCAAGTACTGAGTAGGGATAATGAATCTCTTGAGCTCCTTCCCTACGCAAACAGCAAGAAACCCTTTTGGGACCACGTTGTCACTGCAAGAAACATCCGTGAAGGACAGAGTTCTTTTCAAGAACTTGATGCCTTTGCTGCTACTTCCACCATTGCTGGTTGTGTTTGTGTTTGTGGATGACGATGATGATGATGCACTTGCTACCTTCTTCCACTTCTTCAGGATTTGCTGAAGCCTAACAATCTCTCTGATCTTGTTAGACTTCTTTGAATCCATATCATACACCCTACTTGTTAATCTCTCTTTCCCTAGCTTACTTATGTGTGTGTGATTTCTCATGTCCGCTTCTGGGGCTAAGCATTTATAAGCTCAGCTCAAGCACATCAACTTGCCCTACTTTCTCTTCAAACCTTCAACTATATATATATATTTTATTCCTCCACTAATCTTTTTTTATTTATCAATTAATTAATGTACCAAATCAATCACCATGGATAAAAAGGGTGCGTCGGTTGCAACTGCCTCTAACAATCACAACACTTATTAATATATACGACTACTTGTTTAATCTTTAACTATCATATATATCATAGGTTTTAATTAATTTTGAGATAATTAATTAGCTTAAATTATTAATTTTGAAATTTTCATAATTTAAATCGAAGATTCAACAAGATCATTTAATTTACTGGTTAATTTGGTATTTGATTTAAGATATAGTGGTGCTCACATGACATTCACTATAAATAAAGCAAATGGGTTTCTTTGAAGCTAAGCTAGCTAGCGATGGAGGACGAAGGCCTAGACAGTCAAAAGCTAATATATGTGTTGGTTGTAGTCAAGATAAATTCTCAATATAGAGGGTAATCTCTTGCTCTTAAGTCTTAATTATTAGCTTTAATTTGTAGGTAGGTGATTATATCTGGATTATGTAAATGAGTGTCAGCTGAATTATTGTTTATTGGATTAATTTAATTTAATGTCATCTTAGAAGATCGTGGAAGATGCCACTCTCTGATATCCATGTGATTCCACCATTTGATTACTCATATACGTACGCTCACCCAGCAGATTACTTCACATGGAATTTATATTTTTAACAATTTTATTTCCGGTTGACTCTCACACTAGAATGATTACTCATCATTACACTTAATTACTTTCATTTCTCAAAAAAATTATATTATATACGGTTAGTACTTGATGCCTGATCTGTTCACACCTAAGAATGGCAGGTAACATACAAATAGGGAAATAAATTATATATGTAAATGATGAAGACAATTTGCAATTAATTAGTACGGAATACTGTGTACCCAGAACTCCTAATTATTTGGTCAAACATGCACATATCCCACACTTTTATTACTATATGCTTCTTTAGATCTATCTACCCCAAATTTCTTATAATATAGCTTATTAGTTCCTAATTATTTTTTGTTGGAACAAGTACTATTACTGAATGCCTTAATTGCTTGTTCTGACGGTGTTTAAGCTTTTCTCATCAATATAATTTTGCTGCTATATATATATATATACGTGGGTTTTCACATTTAATTTGCTCTCAAAGTTCACATGGCCTGCATATTATTAGCGCAACTGTAAAACAAAGCAAATATCATAAGATATATAATGAATTCAAATCAAGAAATTAATGTGCCAATAGGTGCAAATGTACAATTGATATTTACAGCTTACAAAATATAATTAACTATGTGCATATGGTTGATTAATTGATGAAATATCCAAATCACATGTGATTGATATACATATATGTTGCATGTGGTTCTACTAGTTCTCAATTATTTCGTTTTAAACTAATATTGCCAAGTCTGACAACGTCCTGATGACGAGTACAAATTGCTATTTTAAGAGAAATAAAAGAAAATTTGGTCTAAATCCTCATTGTTTACAAAATATTTAAGAGCAAGGAAAGATATACATACAGACGTGAGGTATATATATCCTTGTATTCCTTCCTATGATCTTTTTATTGTAAATAAAATAATATAGTAACAAATAAACTAATGCTTTTGCAATTTCACGGAAATGACATAAAAAATATTACATAAATGTATTTTTGTATATTCCAAATGATTGCTGCTATAATAATCGATCGACGATCACAACATGTGCATCCATTTATGAGAATCACGTGCAGATCACGTGAAACTTTCTGCACTGCATGCGTTGATCCTTACTTCAGCCCTAAGATAAGATTATAGTTTGTTGCTGTGCGTGGACAATTGAAGCCGTCAAAGAATTCTATATTGGTTAGTTATAGTTCTTTGTTCTTTTATATTTACTTTTCTAATGAATTTTTTTTTCAATTCTCCAAATGTTATCAGCTTTATGTAAAACTCCAAGTAAAATTATTCTACTCTAAACATATATAATAATGGTCAAAACCCCAAATTGGTCCTTTATGTTTGCACGAAGTTTCATATTGGTCCTTTATGTTTGCAAGAAGTTCCAAATTGGTCCTTCCGTCCACTTCCGTCAATTTTTTAAGTTAAGTGCTGACGTGGCGTGCTGACATGTCCATCCAAGCTGACGTGGCGATGACGTGGCAGTGACGTGGCGATGACGTGGCATGCCACGTCAGCTTCAACTGACACGTAGGAGAGATGGTGTGTCCATGTCAGCATGCCACGTCAGCACTTAACTTAGAAAATAAACGGATTTGGACGGAAGGACCAATTTAGAACTTCTTGCAAACATAAAGGACCAATTTGGACTTTTTGAAACATAAAGGACCAATATGAAACTTCGTGCAAACATAAAGGACCAATTTGGGGTTTTGACCTATAATAATTAATACTTAGATAAAACCGAAAACCTTCAAAAAAAATTTTGAAATGCTTCGTTTGATTATTCAAAATCCAAAAATTGAAACTATATAAAGACTAACTTAATAATCGTTTTAGTCTATTTAAACTATTGTATATGCTAGCTCAATCATACTCTAACAAGAGTAATTTCACATGAGCTCAACATATGACTCTTATTATTTTATAATTAGTGATATATACAGACATTTAATTAGGAAAAGAAACTGCATCAACGACAAATTAAAATAAAAACTTCATACAAACAAAAAGTAGATTTTAGCCGAACAGAAATAGGGCATGCATATACTTTGAATGATCAAAGTATGTCTGTCTAAGGGAGCAAAATATCTTTTAGTTACATATGCATGCATATACTTAATTGTTGGATGGAAGGTGCAAAAGGCACAAACAAGCGATAGGTTCCATATTGCCCAAACCTTTTTCAAAAGTCAAGTGGCAGTTTAATTAATATAATGATTTAGATGCAAGCTACTCAGTCCTAACTCCTAAATGACCAATGAAGAAAGTACACTGAAACACTTGAAAATATATATACAAACTGAAAAAATAATAAATTGCTATAGCTTTCAGTCATCAAGTACAAAAAGGAGCAAATAGAAGAAATGATTTCAGAGTCGGAACTTGGATTGAACAAAATATATGATTCCAGCATCTGACGGTTGGTCAAAGGACATTTTGGATTCATGTGGCCATGAGAAAAGATTTGGTTGTCATTGCTAACATATATAAACAAAAGAAACTGTTTCCAAAAAAGGTGGTGGTGAGTGGTGACACTGACAATCATAAGAATTAGGATCCATGATTGAGTTGGTGGAGGGAGAAAATAATTGCAGCATGCTGCAGATTTCTTCTTGATATCATTATAGTTAGCCTCATGTGTTACCACTGCCACAATAAACGTGAAATCATGCATGTATCATTGTATTCCCAATCAGATTTAATGTTATAAATATAACAATCATGCTTGTGTTGTGCCTTTTGGAAATTGGTGTAAATCCTGTGATTTTGTTAAATGCCCATCCTTTATAAGTATACATGATATCATTCTATAAGATATGCCCATAACCTGAATATTATGTTCCACGTGTCATTGATTATTTATATACATATATCATATAAGTCCATATGATTTATCAAATATCAAATACTACAGCGCAGAACCAAATTTTCTTCAACATATGTACTAATTAAAAACTACCTATCCAACTCTCTCAACAATTCTCAGCCTCGCTTACTGCATATCAAATGGAAGAACATAATCAGTCATTCTATTGAGAGTTGAGACAGTGTATTCATCTCATCCAAAAAATAGCTTAAAAAGAAACTCAAATTGCAGGATAGAACATGCACGTGAATGAGGAAGTGGAATATCTACTCACCTGGAGCAGCAAGTTGCTCATAACGAGCAACAATGTGTTTACCATACGTGTATTTCTTCAAACCATCTGTATGAACTTTTATATGATTGAGAAGTATTTCCCGATGCCTTTCATTGCATATATCGAGAACTTTCTGGATCACATAATTTGCGAACTGGTCCTTCATCATTGTCTGCATTATGCAACCAGAAAACACAAACTCAGTAAAAAGAAAAGAAGCAACAGAATCTGAAATATCAGAACTGATACTTATCATCAATGTGGATAAGACAAATATATGATTATATTTTACCTCAAAAACACAAGATTTATTATTTGGAAGAGAAATCTAGCTAACATAAAATGCGTAGACTGAGAATTTCAGTAACACGGTCATTTCTCTCCAACTTAATGGTTCTATTAAAAGCCCACATCAGTCTCATTTTACTACGAGCAGCAATGGCTAAACAAGAATTTCATAAAAAGCTATGGATTAATAACTGTAAAGTATATACTATTCTAATTCTCTCTCTACCAATCTGGCTTCTTATAGACACCAATCAACGAATAGATATTGACTCAGGTTGAACTATTACAAGCTTAACAAGGCTTAAATAAATTCACTCAAGTCCAATTACTAAAGTTACTTTCTGTAGAAATTAGCTAGCACACACTACGTTCAATCCCCATTAAAACCTTCGACAGTTTTTTCTTACACTATATGCTGATAATGATCTGACTTACCAATAAAGTATCGCCTTCAATAGGTTGCCCAATAATTTCTGCAATCAAGGCCTCTCGCTCAATTGCATCACCATGCTCCAAGCATTTCTCAATAACATTAGAAGCATACTTATGCTGACTCAGCTGTACAATCTTCCCAGTCAATTTTCTTATAAGCTGACTTTTTTCATGTTGTTTCCCCCTCTTCAGGACATGCTGCAGAGCCATTTCGGTTTGAACATTAGATTTAGAGGAAAGCAGGAGGAAAAAATTACATAGGGATGGAGAGAGAAAAAACTAATACATGATTAAGCAATTCAATAGTTATAATGTCGCACTAATTTTTTACCAATCAACGGCTAGTCACTATTATCTTTTTTTTATAGAAGCTACTCACTATTATCTTACTATCATCTACTAAACAATAAACTAGTTTAATTAAGAAATATCCATCATCTATAATCATGGCTTCATTGATGGACATCAGGTTCCTTAATCAATTTAATAATGTGCTTAAACAACATATATGAAGATTGGAAAATTGTATGTCTGGTGAAAGCCTTGAAAGCTAATGGTTTGTGAAGAATACAAAAGAAATCTCCCGCACATAACAGAATCTATGGATTAACCTACTGTTCTTTACAATAGAACATATTCCATCTCTCTTAGATTCTTTTACATTATTTCACCCATATTGTAGTGGCTTAAAGTCGTAACCACAGACAATATCATTCAAACAGATACTTCCGTTGTGAAATCCCAAGCAATTACTCTTGACAGTACTCATTCAACCAGTTTGGCTGTATTTCCCAAGAAAAAAAGGTAAGCCAAGTGAAAATTCCTAGGTAAAGAAAAGATCGTCACAAGTAGAAGAAAGAACTCAAAAATGTTCTTCATGAAGGGAGAAGAGGAAACATATGATAATACATAATTTCCAACCTGAGTCACATAATTGCCGTACTGGTCTTGAGCAAGGACATAAGCAGATTCCAGGATTTCATCCACTATGCATTGAATATGTTGCTCATCTGAACAATGCTCCAAAACTCTCTAACACAAGCAGATGAATATATAAATAACATTTGGAAGATGTCATACGAGTAGAGAGTACTCTGCAGCAAAACCTGAGTATCATTCATTACCTGAATAACACGACATCCATATGGGTGAGTAGAAAGAGCGGGTACTTGGCCTTTAAAAGCAGATATAATAAAATTGATTTTTTCCACTGGAATGCATTCTATGCATTTTTGTATGACGTGATTTCCATTTTGATCATGTACACATCTCATGACATGTCCATCAAGCTCTTGCACTAATAGTGTCTTCTGATCAAGCTCAATAACTTCGAGGGCCTACAACAAGGATCCCAAAGTTGAACCAAAATCAACTTTTCAGATAAGAAACAACAACCACCACCACCACCACCAAAGCCTTTTCCCACTAGGTGGGATCGGCTATATGGATCAAGTGATACCAACATGTTATGTCTCTACACATTTCTATGGTAAAATCATTATACCTTCTGTATAACACGACAACCATACATCTGCAAACTTAATGGTAAAATCTGTCCAGAGAGTTTATCTGCAAGCTTCTTTCGCTGATCAGGACTTCCATGCTCAAAAATCTGCATTGAACAATACTAAATCAGCAACATAATGTAAAGAACATATTAGAAGTACATAAGCCAGGGTAAGATGAAAAACAAATGTACAAATTTAGGGAACACAGATTTCAACAGCATACCTTCTGAATCACATAATTTCCAAACACATCTGTCATTAATTTTGAGGCATGTGGAAGGACTTCTTCTAAAACAGACGCCTTCTCTTCAGCACTGCAACTTTCCAGCTTCAGCTGGATAAACCGACTTCCATGTTGGTCAATGCTAAGCCAAACATTAATAAACAAATTATTTCCTTCTCATAGAAAAGATGATAACACACACCATAACAGATTGGAATTAACATATTAGAAAATACCTGAATTCAATAATACGCCCTGCTATATCAGAGAGTTCAAATTTCCCAGAATTGATGGATTTAAGTTCCTCAAGAAAAGATTGCTTCTTGGAGTCATCAAAACTCCTACTAACTCTCTGTCCAGAAGAAAATCCTGCATTTCTGCCATAAATGTGTAGCATCTTCTTCTCATTTTTTCCACTTAAAGGGTTAATTCCACCCCTTGGTGAGGATGGAAGGATTGGACTACCAAGAGACAAAGCAGGAAACTGTGTCATGACACCCAAACTTGAGTCTCCAAAATAGCTAGTTCCAGAGATCCCCATATTTTTTGAACTTGGAACGTTCATGCTACCATGTAGTGGAGACTGAAATTTCTGACAATTTAGATAGGCCGGAACAGCTGAATCTTGCTGTGAAACTGAAGAACAGACCTGTCCTCCACTCAGAGTTCTTGATGTCAATGAATTCTGCTGAATAGCAGCAGAATATGCATTACCAAAAGAGTGGGGATAATATTGCATATTGAGTGGATTAGCATATGAAGGCTGCAGTGATAATCCGTAGTGCCCATAAATCTTGCTTCGATTATGAAAATCGCTTGCATTTGGAACCCCCTCTACTGTTGAGACACCGGTAGCCTGACCACTCAGGTCCTGATGGCCTGCAGCTTCGAATGGAAGAGTTAGGTCACAGTGAGAAGAATACCCAGCCATATATGGCAGAACTGATGTAGGACTTAAAGCATATCCACCTAAACTATATTGCGGAGAGAATACACCAGATGGCTGAAAATTAGGATAAAATGGGTTTCCTGAAGTCACAAATGCTGATGGAGTTGCATACAAGGGACCAGTAGGTCCAGGCGAAGGCAATGATGATTGTATCCCAGGAGATGAAAACTGTGATTGACTATAAGCAAGCATTCCCAAGTAACTTTGTGAATAGTTCATCCCTTGAGAAATTACTTGTGACCCCGCACCAGGAACTTGATAAGCATAGCCGTGAGTAAAGGATTGATTTTGTTTATTCCTACCATAATATTGTTCTTCTTGTTTTTGTCTTCTAACATTAGATGCTCTTAATTTATGCTCCCCTGCATGCATAACTCCATTTATTGATACATAATCCTTTGGCACAGCATCTTTGTTAAATGTTGAATCCTCTAGCAGGCTTTGGTTTCCATCAGCATGCTGCAAGCTTGGGAAGTTTTCCAGAGATACTTCATTCGATATTAACTCAGAAGCATCTATGTTCAGGGTGCCTATCTCGACAACACTAGTAGAACAGGTAGCTGAGTCTGACTGGTTTGATAAATCTACTGAAGAAACACTTGATGAAGTTGCATGCACATCAATATCAATTGAATCCTCGGTTGTGGCATGACTTGATAAATGAGATTGGTTAAAGACAGGGGAAGGGGTACGGGGGAAGTCTTCCTAATAATTGATAATGAAGAGGAAAAAAAGTTAGTACATCATAACCGAAGAAAAATTATAAAACCAATGTTTCATACTAGAATAAGAAAAACTTCATGAGACTAATAGACAACCAGCTAGTAACAAATATTGAGCATGCAGAACAATATCATTTTCAAGACATTCAGTATGTAAAGTCTTGAAGGCATAAAATAAAACAATTAGAGTGGAGTCTTAAACAAAGAAAAAAATAATAGTAGAAGAACAGAAAAATTGTAGGGAAAAAAAAGAGACTTTGTTCACCCTTATTTGGTGAAATTTGCTGGTTCAATTTCCAAACACTTGTTATGGGGAAGCAACTTTCCCAAAGAGGCCTTTGAAACTCTTAGCACATGAGTCATACCTGTATCAAATCCACCAAGCTTTTGTGAAGACTAGCCGACAGAGCTGCATTCTGTCCTGGCTTAGGTGTACTACCTGCATTGAACAAACTTTCTGAAGCTTGCTTAGGTGAACCCTTTTTATCAGGCCCCTCATCAATAGAAAGGGAAGCTGTGCCACAATTATCAGAAGAAGTAATGCCTTGATTTACTTTATAATTACCAATTTGACTTTGCAGGTGCCGTGGAGGGAGTTTGGGATCTATGTTGAGCTCCGAGGAGCAATATGCAACATAAGAAGGATTAAATGGCTTTCCTTCAGACTTGTGATTCTCAAGAGCATTTCCCAAGCTACCTGAATTTGAAATCAGACTATAATCCTTCACAGGTAACATATTTCCAGCTGCTGCAACTGAACCCTCCATACTTGGTGGAGCACTACCACTTCTACTAGGAATAAAGTCCGTTTGTCCATGACTAAACTTCTGCCCCTTCAAAAAAATTTCCAACTCTTCGTTTGCCTTATTTTTAAATGAAGATCCAAATGCTGAAATATCCTTCGAGTTCGAGGAAAACCATTTACTAGTTTGGCTGCTTTCTACGATTCTCATAGGTCTCTCAGTTGCCATTCTATTTCTTAACAATTACCTTTTTCGAGTTCACCCAAACAAGAGGTAGTTCCTGTGTGATACAAAAAAGAAAAGGAAGTGCATGAAACCACAGACTATTCATAATTTTGTGCAAATAAAATATGAGGAGTTTAACTAGACCTTGGCAAGGCACTAGCAGATCAACAAAGTTGATAATCATAATGGAGCTACCTATAAGACATAGAATAAATACAGCAAGAGAGGTATTCTTAATGATTTCAAATTCCTCACGAAGACAGGAAAAAACAATGAACAAATTATTAAATAATCTCCTTGATAAGCCATCATGGGAGAGCAGTAGTGCTGAATTATTTAAAAAATGAGTTGGGAGGATAAGATGCATATGCTTTTGTTATTGCTAGTCTACCCTGTTCTTGATAGATAAATTCTTTACCTACGTTTATTATTCTGGAATTAGATTATATAAATGCGGTCTGTATTTCCTACAAGTGTATAATACTGTCATAGTAATTCCTTCACTTGATGATGGATTCCTTGTCATAGTGAAGCTAAATTCAAGAAAGCAAACTATCTTAGGCACTCCCACAAAACGAATTTGAAAAATCAAATTCAAACTCTGCCACGTTGATCCCAAAAGAAACGACAAAGTGATTTCCAAAGGGTGAAAATCCCAGAAGTTCAAGCTTCAAAGAGCTCTAAGACACAATTCAGGGGAAAAAAAAATCAGCGTTATCACTGAATGGTTACAAGGAATATGAATTTTGATCGATAGGTGAGGATTTTGAGAGCATGAAATAAACAGTAAGAATCTAACCAACTGACAGTGTCGACCGTGAAAATAGGATTGAACCACTCCCAAGAGCTTTCTAGGCTTGCGCAGTTGTGGAAACAGCAGAGATAATGTAATATGAAGAGAGTGAGAGAGTTAAACAGAATATGTTAGTTTAAGAACCAAATGTCACTTTGTAATGTAAAACCCCACTCAAATGTTCCATACCATTCCAAGGGTTTGGACTTTGGGGATGAAATTTCATAATTCATTTTTCAAAAGATATACTCCAAAGCTAATGAGGGGAAAGAGATTTACTTAAGTTACATTTTAATACAAAAACTTTTTAAAATAAAAATTGTATACATATTGGCAACTTGTTGAATAAAATGAAAAACTAAAGTCAACAAAGAGTGGAATAATTTACTTTACTCAAAATAATCTATGATTAAATTAAATCCGTGGTCCCTTGTAAGAAGTTTTAAACATTTGTACCATCATGAATCATAATTAAGTGAAATTGATGAAGTATTATTCTATTCTCAAAGGTAAGTGTAAAACGATGTTGATAAAGTAGCTTAAGTTAGAACTCTTTTATTTGGTGAGTGATGGAAGCAAAGGTGCATGCGTGGCGGAACTTGACTAATAAAGAGACGAGGTTTGTAGATGCGCAGCACCAACAGACACGGACATGCTACGTGTACGATGACGATGTTAAAGGCTCTGGAAAGAGACATGTCCAATGCTTTTGCTTGGACCACCATGACATGACCACAGCCACAGGTGCGCCTCCTAATGTTTTTGAGGCTCGATTTTCACGTCATGTTGTAATTGAAACTTCACATGACTAAACAAAATGACATTTTCTGATATTAAGAAATACACACAAGACAAGAACCTACACTACTCTTAGTCTCATACCCAATATCTGATTCTGATACATAACATTCACATTTCACACTAACTAGCAAGGGAAGAGGATGGGGCACGGATCTCTCTCTAGCCTACTATGTGATACATTCAGTTTCTTCATCTTTTCTTCACACCAAAACAGCTGTTCTTTAGTTATCCTCGTCATTCTCAGTACCCTTGATAGGATTTTGATATCAATTAGACCCAGCAAAAGTTGAATGTCTTCTTGCTTTTGGGGCCAAGAATACTTTTTCCAACCCTTTTTCTTCCTCCGCAATTCCTTCAGTTTCATTACTTTCTGCATTTACATGAAACAACAGATTACGATGTTGTGCATTACTTTACTCACAAAATTCATTTCACAACAAAAGGCATCTTTAGCTGCAGAAATAGCACATAAAGTGATGGATTGATGAATAACATGCAAGGTAAGAAGCTTATAACTGTGAGGAATGCTGGCTAACTTCATATTATCCTATTGTGCTTCAAAGGTTCATTATTATATCTATGAACTGCAAACTTGGATTACAAGCGCATCTGAATTTACCTTCTCAAGATTAGCCTGAACCTGTTGTAGAGGAGTTGCAAGTTGGTTCTGATTTCCAAAGGGGTTTATAGCTCCACTTGACTTTTTCTTGTCCCTTTTCAGGAAGATGTGGAACGTTAGGATAGAGCTTTCCAGTATCCTGACAAGATCAGGAGCAAGGACTTTCATGTCTAAATCATCATCTTCTGTGGACTTTTGATCTGAACCTGAAGGATTTTTGAAGCTGAGAACTTAGTCATAAAAGCCAATTTCCAATTTCATCTATATCAGTGATGGTATGATTAAATGCAGATGAGTCATAGATCATTCACCTTGTATGTTAGGAACCTGAAGCAGTTTAGGCAAAGTGTTCCTTGTGCGAGCATAAATTTCAGCTCTAAGACCCTTCTCGAAAGGTTCATTCTCAATAAACCTTTGTAGCAGAACCTGGAACTGTTGAAACTGCTGCGCACTGTGATTGTAACACATAGGACTTTCGTGTTGCCAAGCCATCTTCTGGCACATTTGTGTGTATTGACAGTGAAGGGCTTCCCAAGTCAAGCATATCTGACCAACATATGCCGTTTCAATATCTTGGTAAGGGTCATTTTGAGGCTGTTGAAGATGTTCAGTTTCATCATCAGGTTCTTCAAATTTTTTCAAGGAAAGACAACGAAGAGGGGATGCCAGTTTCTTTGATGCAGATCTAGGAGATGGTGTTGAAGGGCTCTGAGTACCTGATGTAGTGAGGATGTAGCATACAGATTTGGAGACACCATAAAGAATAAATTTAGTCAGCAATTGGAAGTAGGCAAAAGCAAAGAGAATATAGAGGTCACTATTTCCAAGCAGTACCTATAAAGATTCAACCTAACTAGTTCAGCCTTTCTTATCCAATAGTAGCCAGACATAGCTCAACCTTATCATATAATTTTATCATGCATGATAAACTGTGGGACACAATTGCTCCACTAGTTTGCAGCAGGTGAATTCTAAATCAATTGGGCAAGGTAGAGGCCATGCTTGGATTGAGATAATGAAAGAGAAATCCCAATCCCATATTCATGACAGACAGCATAACCCATCTCCTAAATCTTTTATGCAATAATGAAACAGTCAAGTAAATCAAACTCCAATGATAATGCAACATAATGCTTGCAAGATCTTCTCTTGGAGTTAATATTCCTTCTTTACACAGTGATGAGACTAATATTCTCTCAGGCATTGTTCTCATCATGCACAGCAGTAGTTCGTCTACACCTAATTTAACTCAAATCCAAGTAAAAATAGATATAGATATAGGGGAACTAAATTTGTTTTGATCTTTGACAATGAAGAGAAAGAATATATATTATACCTTTGCCAACTTCATTAAGTTGCTGGGTGCTCATGCGATCGAAGAACAGCATTCTTTCACAGTACCTTTCAAACACAGCATCAAAACCACGCCACCATTGTTGGCCTTCTGCTTCCACATCCCTCCATTCGTTAGGGCTAGTCTCACTCTCTTCTTCTTCCTCCTCCTCTTCCTGGCATGATTCCTCTTCAGGAATCAACATCATAAAACTGTTTCTTCTCAGTTCTTTCAGCCTCCTCTTCACCTCATTGGTAATAAAATCATCATCATCGTCCTCAGCTTCAGCTTCAGCAGCAGGATTTGAGTTTGTTGACTTACACTGATCATCACCACCATTCTCAGGCTTTGGTTCCTCAGGTTCTGACACTGGCTTCTCCGATGTGTACTTTTCTCCATCTGCTTTCTGAGCTTTCCTGAACTTGTTCACTTTGAAAATATTCATGCTCTACCACTTGAAAAACAAAAACTTCTCTACACCCAAGGTCTCTCTTTCTGTTAAAACCTACAATCACCTCAAAACAGAAAGCAAGTGATTATACGCTTGCTGCGTGTAAAAAACTGTTTTATATTTCAAACTTTTAAACAAGGG
Source organism: Senna tora (assembly GCA_014851425.1). NCBI lineage: Eukaryota > Viridiplantae > Streptophyta > Magnoliopsida > Fabales > Fabaceae > Senna > Senna tora. Next base: position 139,337 of record CM026260.1, read on the forward strand.
ATTTAACAACAAAGGGAAAATTATGCGGGACCGTTGAAAGAAAGAAGCTTTTTAACTCTTTAGTTACACTCTCTAAAATCTTATAGGCATAAACCTTGGGATCTATTGTTCTATACCAAGCCCTCGATTCGGTACAAGAAACTAGTGATCTGCTCTCCTAGGAAGCATCCATCGTACAAGAACACTCCTTTTATACAAAAGGCGGGGATTCAATAAGTTCTGTGAAGCTTAGAAAAAGAAGGAAATTTGTTCAAAAAGCATAATGTACTCTCAAATAGAATGTTGATGAAAGAAAGGAAAGTGCTTTCGGGAGTATCCAAGATATTGAATCTGATACCTTAGAAAAATGTGCTGAGGATGAAATGTTTAACTATGGCATAACTGGAGCAGCATATGCAGAGATCAGAATCACCGACAAGGTCTCAACAATGCTCTCAGATTGCTCCTACATTAAAGTGCTGAAAGCCACTTACTTTGGCAACATCAAACCACAAACACCAAGAGAGGATCTTTCTGAACAGAAAAGCACCACAGACAGTGATGACGACCCAAAAACACAACTCGCCAACTCAGTGATTTTTGTTTTCTCTTTTTCACCAATTGAAAGAGAGGGAAATAAAAAGAAGTACATGCAATCAAGAAATGAGACACCCAACAAGCATATTATCATTTATCACAAAAAAAAGAAAGCCATTTGCTCAAGATGGTCAACACCTGACCTGGCTATCGCCTAGAAAGCTATCTATTTTAAAATTTTCACTTACAAGACGCCTAAAGCTTATTAGAAGTTAAGCGCAATATGATATCTCGCGAAACCCAGAGCTGAAGCAAGCAGATTTTGCAAGAGAGACCCTAGCCTAGCCTAGAGTGAAGAGAGAGAGAGAGAGAGAACAGAAAAGCTCATTGTTGGGAAAGAAGGAGAAAAAATGCAATAAATGTGAGGACTGGGCAGTGAGCACGCTGATTATACTTTATTTAACAATAAAAAAATAGTTTACTTGGCGTTAAAATGGTCATTGAGAGAATAAATTGAAATTTTGCGTAATGCGGAGCAAGAGAGAGAGAGAGAGAGGAACAGTAGAAGACAAGAGACAGTGTCATTGTACAGAGAAAGAATATGGTCAGAAGAGAAGAGAGGGTAGGCATTCAGAAATGAGAAAGAAAGCCGCGCAAAAGTTTTTTTTGAGAAAACGCAGCCAACAAAAATGATAGTTCCGTTGCCGGGAATCGAACCCGGGTCTCTCGGGTGAGAGCCGAGTATCCTAACCAACTAGACTACAACGGATTAGTTAATTAGTAAGCTATAACCTAATTAGTTATAACGTTTTATGTTAGCATGAAAAGGACTGAACGTTATTACGTTTTGAGTTAGTACGAGTACGACCCCATCTGCAAACTTACCTAAAGTTGGAAGATATCAATCCCCTCCCTCCCGGGAAATGCTGAGTCATTTCTTTCTACTCATTAATATTTCACAAATATTATGTATAAAGTACTTTTTCATTATATATATAATTTGTTTTCATAAAATATTTGCCACTACCTTCTTGCAACTCGTTTTCGGTTACTGGTAGAGCTATTAGAAAAGGAAATTCCCTTATCAATTCTAACTCTTCTATCATCATTTATAATGGGAAAAATACTAGTATGTGGCATCATAACTGGTTCAAGTCTTCTCCTCTTCGTAATCTTATTTCTGGACCCTTGAACAAAGATGATAGTCATATTACAGTGAATCAATTAACGTTAATCCTTCTTGCTCCTTCTGTGACTCGGCTGAAGAAACAGATTGAGTGCCCTTTTTCTAAAATCATCTAGCAGCTTGCTAGATGCAAGGTTCTCTAAGTGATCTCTGTAGGGAGAGTTCTATTCTCGTTATGTGACCTTAACTAACTTGAATAGGATTATCTCCAATAAAAAAATACATATGAAAAATCAAAAAAGAATTTGAATAATAAAGAGATTAAAGAAAATGAAGATGGAGAAACCAATGTATATTTGTGCTTTTCAGTCATGTATAAGACAAGAAAGCGACAAATTATTGTACCCATCATATTACTTCAAATTTGTTTTTGTAATGATAATTGATGTATTTTTTTTTCTTTCTTAGTTTCATGTATTAATTGTAGAGATAATGCTATTCAATTGCATGTAAATAGATATAATTCTTGTGAATTCTTTAATAATTTTTATTCTCTTTAATAATCTATATAAAAAAATTAGGTATCTTTTTTTAGAATTTATGTAGAATAACTAATCTATATCAAAATTGTGTTTCTAACAAATCAACAAAATAAGAAGAAGAAAAATGGAGAAACCAACATCTGATCTAAATTACTTCTCATTTAATTTATCGTATATCTTTCTCTTTGTCATTACTTGGTATAATTAATGTATCTCATATTATAGGAGCATAAACTACATTGAGGTTGTAACTTCTGTGACATGGTTAGAACTGAAAAAAAAATTTCAACTGGAAGGATGTAATTATAAAATTAGAAGGGGACTCGAAGTGAGTAGTTAATTTGGTATAAGATTGTAGATGCTTTAGCCCATTGTGCATTAGTATTATTTGGAGGAAAATACTTCAATCATTTATTTTATTTTATTTTTTGCCAGAAACAAACTTCATTCAAAACACCAAACACCATAATACAGACACCAAACCAACAACAAACAAAGAAACAAAACCAACCAGAAAGCAACAACCAAAACTATTACCCAATTCCAGTCTTAAACCTACAACAATCAAACAACAAAATCTCAGCCAAAGAGGAAGGGGGATTAACATCCCAATCCAAAGGGCACATCCTCCTAGAGACCACACTGGCAAGCCAATCAGCTGCCTTGTTTGCACTTCTCTTGACATGCATAATTGAAGGCCAATTCAACCGGCCACACAGCAAGAGAATGTCCTTCACTATATTGGAACACCTCCAATCCCAGTTCACATCCTTCAAGTTAATAGCCTTCACCAAATCATTGCAATCACTCTCCACAGAGAAATTTACTAGCTGAAGATCCAAAGCAAGCCTCAAGGCCTCTCTGAGAGCCAGGGACTCAGCAACAGGAGCAGAACAAGCATTTGTTCTGACACCCTTCCCATCAACCACCACACCATACTCATTCCTAATCACAATGCCAAGACCTGCAATACCGGATTCACAAGAAAAAGCAGCATCACAGTTAATCTTAAGAGCATTACCAATAGGTGGAGACCACCTATCTTCCATCACAGCACCAAGCCGAAGCCCAGACCCACCACTGCACCAACCATTAGCATTCCAAAATTCAGCAGCCGCTGAGAAACTCTTTTGAATCACAAAGAGACTATCCACAGGAACGTGCTCAAACACCATCCTACATCTCGCCTTCCAAACAAACCAGCAAGTGAAAGCAAAAAGAGAGGCACTCCAATCCTCCACCTTAGACTCACCTAAAAGAAGATTGCACCACCAATCCTCAACCCTCCTTACATCAAACCTATTCCACCTAGCACATAACATACTTCCAAACCATACCATCTCTGTCCATTTACAGAAAAGCAGCATATGTTCGCTAGATTCCTCCTCCATATTACACACAGGGCATAATGCATTAACCCCACACCTTCTCCTCACCAGATTACTCATGACAGGCAAAGAGTTACTACAAACCCTCCAGATAAAATGTCTCACCTTCCCAGGAACTTTAAGCTTCCAAATAGCACCCCACAACTCCTTAGGCACAGAAAAGGAAGAATAAGGCTTAGAAGCATCCACAATCACCATCCTACCTTTAATGACATGATACCCCAGTTTCACATCAAACACACCCTTCCTTGAAGGAAGCCACACTCTACCATCATCCAACCTATCAAAAGGAATAGGCATTCCCAAGATAGCATTCACCTCATCCCTTGATAAAAAATCCTCCACATCATCCAACTTCCATCTTCCTTCCTGAATAATTGAACTCACCCTCCTATCATCCCAATCAGGATTAGGAGAAGAAGAACTCAGTTTAGAATCCTCTAAAGAAGGCAACCACCTATCTCCGAATATTCTGATTTGCTCACCATCACCAACCCTCCATCCAAGGTCCAATTTCAAAGCATCCCTTCCCACTATCAAGCTAGACCAGCCCCAAGAAGCTCTAGCACCCTTTCTAGCCTCCAAAAAACTTGAATTAGGGAAGTAAATACCCTTAATCACTTTCACCCAAAGCTCATTGAGACACATCAATAATCTCCATGCCAATTTCGCAAGAAGAGCCACATTAAAAGCTTCAAAATCCCTGAACCCCAAGCCACCTTCCTTCTTAGACCTTGTAATTTTATTCCAAGCCTGCCAATGAATACCACCACCACCCTCCTTCTTATCCCACCAAAACCGAGCCACAGCAGCATCCAAATCCTTACAAAACACCTTAGGGAACTTAAACACTACCATAGGAAAAGCAGGAACAGAACTTGCCACAGCTTTTATAAGAATTTCCCTACCAGCCTGGCTCAAAACATTCTTCTTCCAACTCTGAATCTTCCTCATCATCTTCTCTCTCACAAAAGAAAGAGCAACAACTTTAGATCTCTCCCAAAGAGTTGGCAACCCCAAATACTTGCCAGGATTACTAGAAGCCACAATACCCAAATCTGCACAAATATCTTCTCTAATGCAATCTGGAGTATTCTTGGAAAAGAAAATATTAGATTTGTCCAAATTCATATCTTGACCAGAAGCTTCACAATAACATCTCAATATCTCCTTAACCACTCCACAATCTCCCTTACTAGCATTCATGAACAAAAGAGAATCATCTGCAAAAAAACAGTGAGTCAAAGAAGGGCAACTCCTTGCTAACTTAACACCAGCCACCTTCCCCTCCTCAACTGCCTTAACCAACATAGAAGAAAGGACATCTGCCACCAAAATAAAAAGACAAGGTGAAAGAGGATCACCTTGTCTCAAGCCTCTACCAGGTACAAAATCAGCCACCAAATTACCCCCCACCAACACATTGTATTTAACAGAGGAAACACACTTCATGACTTTCCCAACCCACTCACCACAAAAACCCAATTTCAACAAAACCTTCTCCAAGAAATCCCATTCAACCCTATCATAAGCCTTAGCCATATCAATTTTCATTGCTAACTCAAACTTCCCACCCTTAGCCTTATTCTTCAAATAGTGGTAGACTTCATGAGCAATGATTATATTATCTTGGATTGATCTCCCCTTCACAAAAGCCCTCTGATTCTCAGAAACAACCTTAGGTAGAATGCCCTTCAACCTATTCACCATCACCTTAGAGACAATCTTATACACAAAATTGCACAAGCTGATAAGCCTATACTGAGAAACTGATTCCGGCTTATCTATCTTTGGAATAACAACAATATTTGTCTCATTAACTACCTCCAAATTACCATTATTATTGAAAAAATCCAGAACAGCCTTCACCACTTCCTCACCAACAACACTCCAAGACCCTTGATAAAACTTGCCATTATAACCATCAGGCCCAGGAGCCTTCAAAGCACCCAGATCAAAGGCAGCCCTCTTCACTTCATCCACAGAAACCTCCCTCATCAAACTCTCATTATCCTCAACAGAAACCTTCTTATTGACAAAGCTCAGAACATAATCCATATCCCTATCACCCACAGACTTAAACAATGTTTCAAAAAAACTCTTAAAACACAGGCCAATACAATCTTCATCCTCAATCCACCTACCATCACTTCCCTTCAATCTGAGCACCTTATTAACTTGCCTCCTGTGAATAGTAGTCTAATGAAAAAACCTGGTATTCCTATCACCAGCTTGTAACCAATTCAACCTTGCTCTTTGCTGCCAATACTCCTCCTCCCTGTCCCACAAACACTCAATTCTCTTCACAAGATCTTCAATCTTCCCCTTTACTTCACTGGTCATTATACCACTCCTACAAACAGAAATCTCATTAGTTAACTTCTCAATCTCCTTCCTATTATTTGGGAAAGCCTTCTTTCCCCAATCCGACAAAAACCTGCCACAATGATCCAGCCTCTTACTCAGTATAGTCATTTGATCAATAACATCATCCTTTCCCTCCTCCCAATCCCATCCTTCACCCACCACCTCCGCATAATCCTCATGCTCCATCCACATATTTTCAAATTTAAAAGGCCTCCTACCCTTCTTAACCATAGGTTTCAAATCAATAATCAAAGGATTATGATCCGAACTAATTGCTTCAAGATGAATCACCATTGCATTCTGGTATTGTTCTCTTGCCACCAAATTACAAAAACACCTATCGAGCCTCTCCTTAATCAAATCTCCTCCCAATTGTTTATTAGACCAAGTAAACTTAGGACCTTTAAAGCCCAAATCCACCCAATCACAATCATGCACCAAATTCTGAAACTCCAATAAAGAACCAGATGATCTAATGCAACCTCCAAACTTCTCAGCATTACTAAGAATGTCATTAAAGTCCCCTAAACTGAACCAGGCCATATCATCCAGAGGCTTCAACCTTCTCAATCTATTCCACACCCCCACCTTCTCCTTCTTAATAGGAGCACCATAAACAAAGGAAACATAACAAGGACCCTCCAAATGCTTAGCATTCATCAAACCATGAATAATATTTTTAGAACCATTAATATGACTAAACGTCACATCACCACTCCACCAAACAGCAAGCCCTCCAGACTTACCCACAGCATCAACATAGAAAGAATTCTCCAACTCACAGCACTTCCTTCTTACTTTCTCCATCTTCTTCTCTTTCATCCTTGTTTCCATAAGGAACACCACAGAGGGCTTAAACTTCTTACAAATCTTTTTAAGCTCCTTAACTGTCAAGGCCACCCCAAGCCTTGACAGTTCCAAGAAAGGGTAATCACTTCCCCTTGGTGACTGTTAGAGGACAGTCACCCGAACCTTCAGCAATACCACTACCACTTGCTTCAGCTTGAAACACAAAACCACCATCTTCACCAACATTCCTTTCCCAATATCCCTCAGAAATAAGGACATCAAACAACTGCATCCTCTCAACTACAACCTTAGCCATTCTCTTCTTACCCTTCTTCCTCACCACTTCTATCTCATCTTCCTTACCCTTGTCAAAATTCTCCTTCTCAATCACATATATCTCCCTCTTAATCTTCTTTATCTCAGCATTGCACATCCTTTCCTCCTCTTTCCTTTTGATCACAACCCTCCTCAAATCCTCTGCCAGCTTATTATCTTCAACTAATTTTGACACCATTTGATTATCCCCTCCTTCCCCCTCCTCATGAGGCAATTCAACAATATAATCTGCATCTCTAACTACTATATCAGTACAAATACCTCCTTTACTCTTATCTTGAAAATCCCACCCAACTTCACTCTGCTTACTCATATTTGTACCCCTCCACTTCCTCCTAAATCCACTCCCTTCATCACCCAACACATTAATCTCTTTACCACTCTCCCTTTGAACAGCCTTCTTAATACCCTCCCAAACACTACTCATCTTAATATCCTTATTCAAGCCTCTTCCCTCCTTCCACCTCTGACTCTGATCAACTAAAGCCATATCTTCATCTTCCAGCAAAACACTCCCCTTCTTCTCACTCCCCTCCTCTTCAAATCTTTCTTCCATTACATCATCTCTATTCCTATGAAACTTCTCCTTTTTTTCCTCCATCCCTTTTTCCCCATACCATTCTTCATACTCAGACTTCAACACAAGGATCGCATTTCTCATTTCCCTAACCGAAGGGACGCCCAAACCTGGTCCATACACATTCACCTCCATCTCCTCCCCTCCTTCAAATCTCTCCCTATCACATCCTTTAACCTCATGTCCCAACACACCACAGCCATAGCAATAATTTTGAAGTCTTTCATACTTAAACGAAATCCATATCTTGTCTCCTCTAGGTCCTATAATCCATAATCCAGTAACCAAGGGCTTCCTAGTATCCAGCTCTACCCCTACGCGCAAAAAACTCCTGCAAATCCTTCTCTCAGCCAAAGGATCTTCTATCGCAAACACCTCGCCCACCTTCCTTCCCAACCTCTTACCATTCCTCCTATTCAAACCTTCTAATGGCAATCCGTGAATCTGAATCCAAATTGGATTCACAGATAGATTCACCTCATGAAATGCCAAATCCACTCTCCATTTTTGTACAACTAACATATAGCCAAGAATCGCCCATGGTCTATTTTTCATCACTCTAACATAGTCCTCCTTTCTATCAAAAGAGAAAATAAAGGAATTATTACTTACTTCACCGATGTTCACACCATCACGAATATTCCAGCCCTTGCGTATCATCGTCTTCACTGCATTCTTGTTCAAGACCTTCTCAGCCAATATCTTCTCGATTAACATGTGCTCACCAACTTCCCGAATCTCCTGCCCATTCCAGTCAAGCTCCACTTCATCTTCCTGCATTTCCATCATCAAAGCAAAACCGCACCAGAACAAACGCACAACATCTCCTCAAATCTTCATCACACTAGATCCTCCTCATGAACAACATAACCAGAAATCATCAAACAACAATAGTCTGTCCACGACGCAACAAGCATCACACCTAATCAGATCAAAGAAAATTCGATTCAACTCCTCCAAAATTCATCTCTCAAATCAAGAAAACTGAAGAAGAAGAAACAGTTAACAAATCTGTAACTAACTCTCACTCAGAGAGAGGAGAGAGAAACGACTCTCACGTGAACGGAGAGAAAATCGCCTATTAATCTATAGGATTTTTTTTTTTACTTTTTTGGCTACATATGACACAAATAATATTTTGCCCTTTAGGTTTATGTAATACTTCAATCATTTATGATCTTTACTATTCTCAATAAATTTGTTAATTTTAAAAAAATTACGATCTTACAAATTTTTTTTTTATTTTTTAAATTTATTATTCTCAACAGCATAGAATTATTGGAATAATTATCATACTTATGAAAACTATAAATTAATATTTTATAATTTTCTCTAAAAAACAATATTTTATAATTTAAACTAAAATAGTTAATTTATAATTAGACTTAATATATTTAATAAACTTTCAATTATATCCCAAACCTTGGCTCTGTCATTATATTGTATGCCATATGATGTGATGATGTTTGATTTTGTATGAAATTAGCATCAAAATTTATATATGATGTGATTTGATATATACTAGTTAGGTAATTAATAATTAATAATTCATAGATAAATAATTACCTAACTAATATATATCAAACCAAACGATCTTTTCACATAATCATTACTTGATGAGAGCATATTCTCTAAAGTTGAAATTTTCTGAAGTTTTTGAAGTTGCCTCTTGCATGTTTTTTTTTTAATTTTTAATTTTGTTATTTCTTAAACTTTGGAACAATCAGAATCAACTTCAGGAACTTCGTACAATTTTAACTTTAGATTATCCAAACTCATTATTTGATCTATTCCCACTACCACAGTTACTACCACGCATCATCATCAAATCTAATTCCAAATTTCCAATTCTCAATAATTTCAATTCCAAAAAAAATTGAACCAAACATAACCTTAGGGCCCGTTCATTTATAAGATTGGGCAAGGGAAAGGAATAGAAAAAGTGGGTGGGGCCCGGTACTTTTTTTTTCTTTCACATAAAAAAAATACAAAATGTCTATTATACCATTTGATTTGACATTATCATAATTTTCTTTTCTTTTTATTATTTTAATATAAGAGGCAAAGTAGTAATTTTAATACATTCCCATTTTATTTCCATTCCCAATTTTTACTACAAAACACAACGGCCATGTTCTTTTACAAGAATTGGCAATGGAAATAACTATGGAATGGGTGGGGCCCACTGGGTCTCACCTATTTTTTACTTTTTCATTTTCATCAACTTAAAAAAAAATAATACAAAATATCTATTATACCCCCTGATTTGACATGATTTGACACAATTATAACCTTCTTTTCTTTTTATTATTTTAATATAAGGGGTAAAATTGTCATTTTAATACATTCCCTTTCCATTTCCATTACCAAACTTTTACTACTAAACACAAGAAACGCATTCCGTTTCTATTTCCGTTTCTGTTTCCATTTCCATTTCTGCGTAAAGAACGTGCCCAACAAATCAATTCCCTTCCCTTTCCATTTATATGTAAAGAACGTACCCTAGTGTTTGTTAGATAAACTTAAATTCTTTTCATTTTGAAATTTAGACTCTCAAGAGAGTAAAAATAAAAATGATATAATTATCTATATATATATATGGTTTTGGAATTTTTGGTGTCACACAAGCAAAGTGTGACACCAAAAAAATAACTTCCCCATCAACTTCCCAATAAATAACCAACATCTTATAAAATAACTATATTTTATAATTAAAAAATACAAAAAAATAATATGTTTGGAGGATGTGGGAGAGAGAAAACAAGTATGAGAGGTGGTCAAGTGTATAACTTCACATTTTTAAATTTTTTAATTTTAAATTATGATAAAAATACTATTTAAAAATTTAAAAATTTTTAATTTTTAATGATTTTAAAATATAATAACTATTTTATATTATATTTTTAAAAAATTTAAGAATAAATTACATATGCACGTAAGTGCATGCGAAGCCTAAGGTGAAAAGAAGAACAAAATTGACATAAATGGAAGATTTTAACTTTCATCACAAAAAATATCAAAACTAAAAACAAAGAAAACAAAATGCATTGCTACTAGCTAGTTGAGTGTTGAAGAAACTAGAAATAGAAAGAAAGAAAGGTTAAGGTGAAGGAAGAAGTTATCGGCGGTTGAACACCTTCCTGAAAAGGGCTTCACGTCCAGGGAATGGGTTCCCATTGCCATTATTCTCATTCGGCTTCATTATTGGTCTCTCATCACCATAATAAGACTGATTATTATATAAGACTCCGTTGTCGTTGCTGTCATCTTCCAATATGCTACTTACATTTACAAAGCTGCCCCTTATCTTCTTCTTCTTCTGCCTCTCTCTTCTCTCCTTCCTCCTCTCTCCAACTCCCGATAAAAGCTGCTTCTCCTTCCCCAACGCATCATGATCAGCGCGTGAGTAATGTGTATGTCCCTCTTCCCTGCTTTTCTCAAGTCTGGGAATCCTACCTCCTTTGGAAGTGCCTAGAAGCTCAAACTTGATGTTGGCCCACCCTTTCTTGTCCTGGTTGTCCCATCCGAACCGCTCGCTTATGTCCATCAATTCATCCACTGCGCTGCTCGATAAGGCCTTCGATCCATTACCGCTGAGCACATCCTGAGCGAACTCCCACTCGATGCGGTCCTTGTACACAGGGTCCTCCAACACTTGGTCTGCTAGCTTCGCCCATTCCTCCATCTCGCGAGCTCGCAAATTCTTCGACACCCATCTCAGGTAGTTGGAAGGCAGTGTTCCCATCATCCTCCCTTTGTATTTCCCAAACTCTATTACTCTGTCTCCAGCTGTTTGGTGTTTGATTGGCTGTTTGGGCCTGAAATAATGGCTTCTCACTTGCCCACGCGGCTGAGTGACGGGATTGGGATTAGGGAAGAAGATAGTGGTTTCAAAACGAGGGAGGAGATTCATGGTCACGGAGATGAGAATGAGATGGAGGGCGAGAAGAGAATGAGGGTTTTCTTTTTACCTTTTTGTCCACCACCATCAGAGGATGAGAAAAAATTTGAACCCTTATTAATCTTCAAATATTTGTCACTAAATAGTAATTTTTTTAATATATATAATTTATCAACAATTTTTTGTGGTTGTTGTTAGAGCTGTCAAAACGGGTTCAACCCGGTGGGTTGGCCCGTTTAGCCCACCAATTTGGTGGGTTGGGTTTCAAAATCCCAACCCATTTATTAAACGGGTTGGAGGAACCCGACCCACCGAGTTAGGTGGGTTGGCTCGTGGGTTAGGTGGGTTGGCTCGTAACCCACCTAACTTAAAAAAAATTTAAAAAAAACATAATTTCTAATAATGTTTCTTTCTTTTTGTGATATTTTCATTTTTCATCATATTTACAGGAGCCAGGAGGAAAAGAAATGAGTAATGTTATGATATTTTGACTATGTTTCATACTTTCATTGTTTTATTTTTAATTATTTGTAAGTGACATGATGAATGATAAATCTTTTCTTTTATTTTATCATATTAAACTTCTTAGTTCATAAAAAAAATGTACAAAAAAATATAGATTTTTTTTTTTTGAAAAAAAAAGTTAGAATTAAAAAATTAAAAAAATTTCAAAAAAAAAAAAGATGGGTTAGGTGGGTTGGCCCGACCCACCACCTTGGTGGGTCGGGTTGGGATTTTCAACCCGTTTAGTGGGATCAACCCGAGTGGGCCAACCCGTCACGGGTTCAACCCGTGGTGGGTCAACCCATGTGGCCCGGGTGGCCCACTTTGATACCTCTAGTTGTCATGGGACCAGCAGCGAGAATGAGTTAATTACTTCTCTTATAATGACAACCACAGGCCCAAAGCCCACGGCCCACGATCTCATTCCAAAATCCAAACAGAATTTGTAAAATACAATTAAAAGTAAAAGTATGTTGTTTATGCATAAATGAAAACAAAAAGGGAAAAAGAAAAGAAATGTATTTATTGTGTTTGTTAGTAAAAATTGAGGATGGAAATGGAATGAGAATGTATTAAAATTACCACTATACCCCTTATATTAAAAAAAAAGTTATGATTGTATTAAATCAAAGGGTATAATAGATATTTTATATTTTTTTTATAATTATACACACTTTTTAAGATGGAAATAAAAAAGTAAGTAACATGTGAGGCCCACTTATTTTTTTTTCTCCTCATCTTTTCCCTTCATAAAGAACATAACCTAAGGACATGTTCATTAGCAACAAATGTTAATGAAAATGCCAATGAAAATGATGGGGTTCACTGGACTCTACTTACTTTTTTACTTTTTCATTTTCATCAACATTTTTTTAAAAAAATATATAAAACATCTATTATACCCTTATAATTTGACATAATTTAACATAATTATAATATTTTTTTAATATAATAAATAAAATGTTCATTTTCGTTTTTATTTTCATTGAGTGACCTGAGTGCGTCATATTCACTGTTCAAATTTTCAAGTCGCTGCTTCTGTGGCTGACATCAATCACTTCTTACTTGTTACGCAACGCGTGGTAAGCTGCAAATAACAGAGGTTTACGGACTAATCAAATATTATGTAAGCGTTAATAAGGATGTTGATGTGACGTGATTACGTGTTTCATCGTATCTTTGCTTGATTAGCATAATTAGAAGAAATATATGATAAATGTCTGGATTTTCATAATTTTGCTAACCATACAAACTCATTCACATTCTATCGGTGTAATTGGAATACAAGATGTGAAACAGCGACGAAACTACACAAGAGCTTTATCCTTTATGTGGGAGTTTCCCTTATCCGATTGTGCCTTCGTGCTTTGATTTGCCTCCCACCGTTGATTTGGGTGCGTGGGCGCGGAGGCATCTGCTTCTGCAACTATATTCCTGTTTGAAGGTGCTGAAGCTGCTCAGCACCATTCTTCTTCTTCATCTTCAGCTTCAAGTTGTCCTGATGTCAGCATGTCTGCAAGCTCTCACGAGCACTCTGGGAAACACTATTCCAATTTCCCAATCACAAGCATTCTTTCACTCCCTCTCTTACCCCTACTCTTCCCATGCTGCTTCTATCAGCATTCTCAGGGTTCCTTCCTGTTCAGCTACTGGCCTCCGTGATATGTCTACACAACCCTTAGAACCCAAAATCCCCCCTACTCAACAATTCGCACAGGCCAAGCCAAGCAAGAAAAAGAGTCACAAAAGCAAACACCAACGAAACCATGATGAGGAAGAGGATGAGGATGTGGGGATTTCTAAAATGCAAGTGCCCAGGCAGAAATACATCCCTGTTTCCAAATCAGAACTTTTAGATGCTGTTGTCTCTATGATGTTTAAATCCGATGACCAAGATGATGTCCATCACTTTCGCCTTCGTGCCTCGTAAGAATCCTATTACAAGTTTACAACACTTTTGTTTCCCTTGTTTTCTCTCTACTCCGAATAGTACTGCTTTTAGATATGGGTTTTTCAACATGTAATGTACAAAACTACAAAATGCTCCAAGGTCTTTTGAGTTTTACTATCCAATAACAAATCTAAATGTAATTCTTGTGCTGGGGAGAGACAGATGAGAAGAAACACAATTACTTATCTAAGAGGAGGGCACTTGTATGTGGCTTGGATCATTATCTGAGTAGCAATTACTACTTGTTTACTTATTTTAATGCTCTACGCATCTGACTTTAATGTGCAGTGTGATAAATAAAATGGAACTGAATGTTATCAATCATCTTGTTGCTGATATGTTTGTAATCCCCTCCTTCTCCATCATCCCATCATGTGCCTATTTTGCATAATTTCAGTTGCTTAGACTCTATACTTCATGCTGAGCACAAGAGGATATTAGAAGAGATGCGATCTGATTATCAGGTTAGCAACTCAGTAGAAATTGAGGACTCAGATGTTCCAAATTCAGCTGATTCAGAAATGAAAATTGAGGAGAGTGGGAATCAGTCAGACGCAAATAGCAATGGCAGCATCCTTGGAACTAAGGACTGGGAAGCCTATCAGGATATGGAAGCTGAAGCTGAGCTACAAAAACCTATCCTTTTCAAAAATGGTTTGGACTTCGGAAGTCTTTTACGTTCTCTGGAGAGAAATAGCAAGAAAGATTCTGATAACGGGTCAAGGTACTCTTCTAAGAGCATTATAATTCTTCCTAGTAATATGGTGCGAGCATTGCAGTTCGCAATATTTGAAATTACATTATCAAGATTTACTTCTTCTCTATTTGAAACCCTTATCAGAAAGAGGATGGCTAGGGAGAAAAAAACATAATTAAGGGATTTAGAGGCATGAGATCAAACTTTCTCTAAAACTTGAATGGCTGACTGTATATGTTACAGTAATCTTCACTTCAGTCCCTCAAGTTTCTCAAAGAACTTATCTCCATCTCTCTAATTTTAATTTTTGAATTGGATATTTCTAATTTCTAATTAGGTGCTGTTTGATCCTTCCATCCATAACGGGACTAAATTGCATTAGAAGGAAACTAATGAACTTCCTAGGAATTGAAGTACATCTTAACTTATTTTTTGTAATGAACATAGGAGGAGGTAATCTGAAAGCCAGAGTAATCAAGAGGGAAGCTTTTTTATGCAGCAGCATAACTTGTGCTTGAGATATCATTATGTTTATTTATCCCTAAAGAAAACGACACATATATATAAGTACTGTTGTTTTCCGCTATTCAATTTTTATTTGGACTTTTGTTTTCTTTGTTAGCAGAGTTACTGTCGCTACCCGTTTCCAACGTGCTTTCATGCAACTTCTTTCAGATGCACAATTTGAAGAACTATCAGCTAGAGATCTGATGTTAACATCTGCATTAAACACAGACTATCTTCTTACCTTGCCAATATATGTTGATTGGAAGAAAGCTTATGAGTCTAATGCCATAGTATTTAGGTAATTCCATGTATAATATATCTTAAAATGAATTTTTGAAATTGATCTTGAATCCTTGATACCATAGATATCTTTTTTTCTTTGAAAAGGAGCAATGCGATATTTTTCAGTTCAGGTGGAGGGCTTAATTGATTTGTATTCTAATATCTATATTCTGATCAACTAAGGCTTCTGGGTTAGACTAACATTTGAGATGAAAATAATTTACATCTGTTTTGGTGGAAGTGGCTGAAGAGGTGTGAACTTTAAAATTTAGATATTTTTTCTGTTTATGGAAGAATAACATATCACCTTTTCTATTGTAGGCGGGGATATGCAACTGAGAAGCAGAAGGGCCTATTAATTGTTGAAAAACTGGATTATCTGCAATCTAAACTTCTGCGAAGAATCTTCTTTATTATCTCAAAACCCTTAGAGAAACTTGGCTCTTGGATAAGTGAGGTCATTATTTTGTGGCAGTTCCATCTCTTAGCTTTTTCACCACCAAGCATAAGTAGATACTGATTCATATGTTACTTGTCAATCGTGAAAAGAGGAAGTCTTCACACATATTTTGTAGACAAATATATTTATCTAATTTGTCAAATGTGGAAATCAATACATTCTTTTTGACTCGTGTGAATTTTGTCAAGTTTTATTACTTTGAATATCATTTAAAACATGTTTTGTACTCTTCTTGAGCAGCTTTATAAAGATGCAAGTCAGAAACAGGAAGTACAAAGATGGACAGAAAGATTGAGGCTTTGGCTAAAGGAAGTGTCAGTATTTCAGAAATCTTTACGATACAACGGGAGTGCTTCAGATGAGCAACTGGGGGAAAACCAACTAACAAACGGAGATCTCCCTATTGGGTTGGCAGCACAGAGGGCAGTAGCACGATATGAGGGGATTTTGTCACCAGTTGGTCCCCGTGAAAGGCTCCTGAGGAGATTGCTTTCTTGGATTGGACTTATTCCCCCTATACCAGAAACACCTTTTGAGGTTGATAATGATGCTAATGCTCTTGAACCTTATTTGAGGTTTGCTCCACCTTAAATCTTATTTGTCTTTTTAGTTAGAACAATCCTTATTTTCTTTATAACATTTACTTCCAATCAGTATATCTAAATGTAGTCCATAGGATAGGGTAATGCCTTATACTACTTTTCATTTCCATTAGATGCTGTGATATTTTTAGGCTTTCGAAGGATGCACACAAGATATGACAAGGCACAGGTCACACAATGACATAGCAAAATGCAAAACTTGTTGCGGCATGGATATATTTATTAACAATTCTATATATACGGAAGTATTGATATATTAGAATAAAAAGTATATGAAAATAAGCCTACCATGTATTGAAACATTAAATATATATATATACATCTAAAAACTAAAATGCATAAAAAATTCAAAACAGATAATTTTATTCTAAAAGCACCATTCGAAGGTGTTGGAATGTAGTTAACACAAGTGTCACGAGTCAAATCTGTGTCAAACATGGACACAACATAACTTCTTTGTTGATATTCTGGTGCTTCACAGCTGCCAGGTAAACTCAAACTAGATTGAACAATAATGAGTTCAACCTTTATAAACCTGATTTTTTTTTGGTATGTGTATGCATTAATCCCCTCAACGCAGTACTGGAATACTGATTTGCATAGATTTGGGAGTTATGAAATTTTAGAAGAATTAAATGGGTTTATAAGTTACCATAATTTTTTTTTATTGTGTTAGTTAGGGGTAATAATTGTTGTGATCTGCATATAAAACTGAAGCCATGGAATATCACATGCAGTTGAAGAGATAATATATCTCTTAAATATTAGATAACTGGATTGATGTCATAGTCAATTATTCACTGTGCTTTCTAAATCTTTTAATTCGCAAGTTTTAGTAGGACTTTAGTAGAAGCATTATCTTCTGAGATGACCAAGCAATTGAACTATCCATATAGGCCTACTTTCTTGTCAAGAATATCATTAAGTGATATATGGAGGCCTGCAACAAGGAAATACTGCGGAAATGATCTTTGGAAGATGTTGAAAACTTCCCTTTCCATACTTTTCTCACGGTCAGTCCTCCAGGTATTTGTAATTTGTCAGTATGTAGATCATTTTTATTTCATTTAGTGCTGCAAAAATGTGTATCTAGGAACTATTCTGACCTTACTTCTATGAATGAGTCAAAGAGGTCCTCATGTTTGTGACTTCACAGTGTCCTTTAATATCATATTATGAATTTTTACTATGAATTTAGCTGCAAAATTCTGGGAGGGTAGAAGACAAATAAAATTTTTTGTATTATAGATAGTGTTGTCATTTTCCTGAATAATATAATAGTTCTGTTCTTTTACTTTTGGGACTTGTTTTATGTGCGTTGTTATCTTCAAATATTTTTGTTTCAATACTCATATGTAATTTTTGAGGGAATGGGTAGAAAATGGTGTATTATGGCGCAGTCTAAATGCTCTAACCTTGCTTCCTCCTCTTCAATCATATACAAGGACTGTCACTCCTCCCTATTTTCTCTTTTTATCTTTTCTCTACTAAACTTCTTTTTCTCAGTAATTATATTTACTTTGTTTCCATTAAAAAAAATCAAACTAGTGAACCTAGATAGCGTACTTTACTGGCGGATGATGATGTTTTTATCAATAATGAGATGATTATTGTAAACAACTTCCAAATCTGATATTTCTCATAATAGGAGCCAGCATTCGAAGAATTAATCTTACTATATACTGAGGAAGTTGGTGAAAGAGATACTAAAGATAAAGCTGAGGTTCCAGCATTGCAGCTAAAGATCTACGAGAGAATTCCGATTCCTGATTTACCGGTAATACTTTTGCCAATGCAGCAACTGTTAGTTTTCTTGTATGTCATAGACCATAAATCTTCTGTTGATAAGATTCTTCTTAATGTTGCTTATGTACATTTCTAAATATAGTTTAACTCTCCAGATGTTGTTCAATTTTACTTGCAGGTGATTTTTCCTCACAAAAAGCTATCTTTCCGCATCATAGACACGGTATGAACTAATCTACTTATGCTCTCCCTACTTGTTTAAATTCTCTAATACTGAACTAATTAAAAGTTGCATACCATGTGTGTCGTGGTATTTCTATATACTTATATGTATGATAAATTATGATGTTGCTGGACTTTTCTTGCTTCCCTATATAAATAAATTAGCCCCAAACAAACATTAATTCATCAGAGCCCAGGTTACTTTTGCAAGCTATTCAGTCTTAATCTTGTAAGCGAGGAATATTGTATTTATGGACATCTCTTTTGTTGAAACTAATACCTTGATAGATAAGACCCGTCGTGCTTTCCTTTAGTCAATTTAATAACAACAGTGATATGATAGTTCTTGTGTCTAAAATGTATCTTTGCCCTTGGTTATTTAGCCTGATGACCACTAGCTGTGAACAGGTGCGCTTGGATGTTGCCTCAATATTGGGACTTCTGGCATACTTCATAAACTACAAATTTGAGAATGTCGTATCTTCACCGTATGTATATCTCAACGCTTGTAATAACAATTCTGAGAAAATGCAGCATTTTCTAGTAGTGAACTTTTTACATTGTTTGACCTTGATTATATTTAGACTTAGGCATTACTGATGCTTGATAAGCAGGACCTTAGGTATCTAGAATCTGTAATCTGTTATTCACAAAGCAGATTGATTCCTGCATCTTGTATTATTCTTGCTTCTTATATGAGCAATAATATCATTAGAGAAAATATTATCACGCATGATAGTATATCTGTATAGGCGCCATATGTACGTCATGTTGAACTGAACATATCATTAACTGTCACTCTCCTACATATTGTAGTTATTAAATTGGTTGTTCACTGTTTGGATTTTGTGATTCAATTTTGCCTCAGAAATGTTTCATGCCTAGAAGCTATTTCTTTTGAGGAACTGTTGAGTTCCACTCAACACTTTTTTATTGTTATGACAGATCAGCGATATTTCTTGATTTTGTTGCTATAACTGCTCTAATAATATATGGGAGCCGTGTAGTCCTAGGTTACAAACAGACGTGGGATCGCTATCAGGTGAGTTCACACCGAATTTCCTATGTGTAATAGGAGATCAGTAGATCACTATACTAGATATTGCAAATATAGATTTTTCTGCCACATTCAGTGTAAACGCAAATAAATGAATTGTGAAGAATGTTTTTTGCAGCTATTAGTCAATAAGACTCTTTATGAGAAAACATTGGCAAGTGGCTTTGGCTCGGTGCATTTTCTTCTAGATGCCTCTGAACAGCAGCAAGTGAGAAACTCTTCTCTTATATTTTCAATTTAGTGGATAGCTTTAAAGAAACGAAATAGCAACTTTAATCTGCATAGCAATTTTTTTCTTTTTAGGGAGCTTAAGTTTTGGTTGTCTCCATAAAAATTACTCCAAGTAGTAATAAGAAAAAATGATCTCTGACAAGGACAATCATCTCTATGACTGTTTTTCCATTATTTACGTTGTAGAAATGAAATAATAAAAAATTTCCCTTTTCATAGTGGAAACTATCCTCCGAACTTGGTTAGCTTGGTGGCACTTCCCTAATTTTTCATTTTAATGGTTTTGTACTTTTGTTTGACCAGTTTATGTTATGACCGCTTACGCAGGAATTGAACAATATAAATGTACCACTTGACCTTCAAAGTGCTTGATTGGAAGTATTTTAGAATTATCTAATCAGCTGGTGTTCAATGGTGAATTTGGTCATGAGACTCATGACATGGTAAACTTAACTACAATAATAATATAAATTTGGTAAATATTAACAACTATGAACTTGCTTCATGTTGATAATGTAGCTATTACATGTGTTAACAGAAACCGCAGTCAAAACTAGTAAACCTACTTTGTGCAATATTTTTCATGAAAAATGGGGGACTGACGTGAAAAGCGTATCTTTTTCTTTTCCAGCCTCAATTTTTAGATGTATACTGAATTACTGATCTTGGTAGTTTATATTTCTTTCCATGTTTACATATGCAGTACAAGGAAGCTATTTTGGCTTATGCCATCCTGCTCACAGCAGAGAAGGGTCAGGTTTGTTCCTCCTGTTACCTATATACTTTGAGCCTCATGCTTATAAAGTTGTTGCCAAATTCATTGTCACGACCCCAGTTACAGGGATCCGTGACCGGCACGGGAATAGAATTTAGCCTCTAAACCCGTAAGCCTTATCTATAATCATAAATTATCTACCCTTATACACAATCATCATACAATATTCACATAGTGTATATAGTGGCCACACCATCATTGGTGGCCTAGTTAACCTGCAATCCACGGCGCTCAATGCCGCTTCAGCCCATTTCACGTATATATACAAACATCCATACACTCAAGACATTCACACATAAATATATATATACATAGTGATCAACCCCAAAGGAATGATCTATCCTATTCACACACAATATATGTATAACCTGTCATAATCACACATGTACACTCACACGCACAGTTAAGTATACATAGTGATTACACGTCTCAATACGTGTAATCTATCCTATTCACATGCAGATATTTATATTTTCCATCCAACATATACCAAGTCACACGTATATATATAGCATATACATATTGATCACACACCATTGTGTGTGATCTATCCTATTCACATACGCAGATATGTATATATATAGGTATATCAAGACTTTTCCAACACCCAGAATCCTATCAGTAAGCACATGTGAAGCCGACGTGTCTAGATATAGCATAATTCAAAAGCTGCAAATATTACATCGCATTTACAACTTTAGAATATATACAACTCAAAATAATGAAGGCTAAATAATCAAAAAATGTCCACCCACGCGAACAAATGCGGTGCAAGTGGATAGATGTCCGTATCACTGTTCGGACGTCGAAGCCTGCCCGATTCCTGTATCTGTAACATTTAAACAGAGGGTGTGAGTCCAACAGACTCAGTGAGAAGCTCCCCATCCTCGGCGTAGCGGCGGGTACCACTACAGCTGGGGAAAGGGAACCACTCACAACCACATGCGCACGAAATACCAGTTTGTCATAAGTTATATAATGATTAGGCAACATTAATATAACGTTACATCACAGATAAACCTAAGAATCATGCTCCTCAATCCTGCTACTCATAAGCAACCAAAAACATGAGACATTTCATATCAAAACTATAAATCATACAATCGACTCTAGTGCCACGCTAGAGCAATAGCCTCAACGGCAAGTCTTTCAAATGCTATGCACCACCCTAGTGCCAAGCTAGGGCAATAGCCACAACGGGCAAGTCTATCAAATGCTATGCACCACCCTAGTGTCAGGCTAGGGCAATAGCCACAACGGGCAACCATGTATATGAAATGCACCACCCTAGTGCCAGGCTAGGGCAATAGCCACAACGGGCAACCATGTATATGAAATGCACCACCCTAGTGCCAGGCTAGGGCAATAGCCACAACGGGCAACCATGTATATGAAATGCACCACCCTAGTGCCAGGCTAGGGCAATAGCCACGACGGGCAACCATGTATATGAAATGCACCACCCTAGTGCCAGGCTAGGGCAATAGCCACAACGGGCAAATGTCTGACGTCATATTTCACTCTCTTACTTTCAGTGGGGTTTGTAACACGGACTACCCATTTCTACTCTAAAGTGTCTTTACCTCAGCAGTGTGAACTCCACTAAGAATTTCTAATCAATTATGAGATTTTCTATTCTTTGCTTAGTACCCAGCCCTTGATTAGATGATAACCTAGCTCTAAAGTATTTCCTAAGTTCATTTACCACAAATCACGTCGACGTGTATAAATAAGTCAATTTCATTTCCTTAGTGGGTTTCTAATTATTAGGACAAACCAAAAATTGAACGAAATCAATATCCTACCCCTTTTTACTTGTACTGTTTGGCGTATCCCATGTCATCACATGGATACCCTCCAGTACCACTTCAACTTTAATCAATCACATATATACAACTATTTTCACAATTAACAGTTTAGGAACAACAATAGCATGTTATTTCCTAACAATTCTTACAAACAAGAAAGTAAGCAAACCACGTATTCACATCCTCATTCAACCCTGTAGGGCAAGGATGGGAAACCCCTCACCTGAACGGCTTCCTGTTTCTGGTCCTGGAGTCACTCCTGCTCCAGACAATTCGTGGTTACCTAACAAACATATTTACATTATTATCATCTTTATTATATGCAAATTGTATGCATATGCTATGCTCATGCCTTATAAGTACATTAAACTTTGCCAAGAACCAAGTCCTTGGTCTTAACCTTCCTCCTCTCTTTAATACTGTTTCCAAGTGTTTCACACTTATCCTTATCTCTTTATCTCTTTCTTTGAATACTCATTTTCACCTACAAGTGTTCGTATTTAATTTTCCACAACCCAAGGTTTAATTTATGGCCTATGTTAGTCATGGCCTCAAATTATCAATGGTTGTCAATTTCCAAACCAACCTTTCAACTCATATCCACATACAACACATGTGGCCGGATATCCTTTAAAATTAATAATTCACCTAATAAAAGCATTTCACTATTTAAATCAATCCCGAGCATCCACCACGGTCTAATCTAAATTCCTACTCAAATCTTAGCTCCATATTCTAGTTTGGATTGAAAAGTGTCTCTTTTAATACCGAATTGGTTTCCGGTTGAGATGGAATTTCTCGGGCGTTAATCCCCCGCCTATTTCAACAATTCCTACCATTCTATAACACCAATCCAACACACCAATCAATCCCAAATCAATTTATATTACACTTTATCTCACTTTAAATTCCATTGTCCTATGGTTTTCAAAGTGGGTGATTTCCATCATCAATTTTCCAACAAATATACTTCCAAATACTTCTAAACAACCCAATAGCTTCAAATTAGGACCCAAAGTAATTTATTCATACCAATTAGGAATTTTCCAAAAATCCCTAAAATAGATAAATTTGGGGTTTGAGGGATTCGGGACTTTTTACCTCGATTCAATCGGATAGGATGATGGAATGGGGTAGAAAGAACTCCCGGTCACCTTCCCCGACTTCGAAACGGCGGATTCCGGCGAAAATTCCGGCAAAAATCACTATTCCCGTCACTTCCCTCTTCTCCCCGTGAAACCCACACCGGACCCACTTCCTCCGGCGTCCAGCGTCGCCGTCGACGGTCCCTGCCTCGGCGAACGGCGGCGCTACAGCTCCGTTTTGCCTCCCCGCGTCACGGTCGTTCCCTTCCCGCTGAAGCCCTTAGCGTCGCGTGGTCCTCAATTTCTGCTTCAATACTCGGGCTGCTCTCTAGAGAAAGAAGGAAGTGGGGTGTTTAGGTCCTTATTGACTTCATTTAAGGGGGGTCACACCTTCCAGCCTATATTCCCATTTTTTTTTAAAAAATTATATATATACATATTTAATATATAAATATAGCTAAATAAATAAAAGAACATATTTTGAATTATTATCTATTGTTAAAATTAACTTTGGGGTTAATAGACTTACACCCAATATTTCCCGTTAGGTCCTAATTTGTCTAAATAAAATTTCATTTGTTTTAAATTTTCTCCTTTTTCTTCCAAATTAAAATAAAAAATTAAATTAGGACCTTAACGTTGATTGGAAAATTTCCGGGTATTACATTCATGTTAAGTAGAATGAAGGGACCAGTTAGGCCAAAAAAAAGAATGAAGGGGGAGGCGAGAAATGTAGGACAGAAGCATAGAATACAAAATGCATGTATAACAACGCCTAACATTTCTCAAGTGCAGGTGAGTTGCCGACAAAGTGTAGGAGACAAATGTGAGAGATTCATGTACGATGTGTTTAAAGTAAAGGTAATATTGCTTGAGTGTTGTGTTTTACTCTCTTTAGCTGCTTGCATGGTAATTTATTGACTAACAAATTGAAACTGGGCAGGTTGAAATGCCAATTGACAAGGCCATCAATACGCTATTAAGGTTGAGCTTGGCCACTGAAACTGTTATTGATGGAAGGCACCAGCTGGAGGCTACTCCCTGCCCTAAGGCTTATGAGGCCCTTCAACAACGTTGGAATAGTTTGCTCACTTAGTTACCATGTTCTACTTAATCATTTAACCACTCTTTCCCCTTAAGGCTCTGCCTGTAATTGTATATACTACAGTCTATACACACAGACCTGGTCACTTCAGGACATCGGATAATACGCTGTAAATAGATGAGTGAGACTATAGGCTTCGGTATATACTCAATACTCAATATAGTCAAAGTATATATCTCTTTTCGCCTGGATTCATAATGAGCCATCCACTTCCTCCGCCAGCGTCCTAAAAAGTAAAAAGTGACCTTTTTTTTTATTACCTTTATGCGATAATGCTTCGTGCACAACATAGGAAATCATTACAACAACCAAACAAACTAGCCGTACTGTAGTAGTGTAAAGTGTTGAGGTTCAATGTGTTTGGTATGTATTGAGGATTCAACATTACCTCTATATTTTTTTTACTAAATACATTTTATTTTTTGCAATATGATAAAGTTATATTTTTACCATTATTTTTTTATCCACTTTATTCTATTTTCACTTTTTAATGTAAGGTCAAAACGGTTATTTTATCCATTTTTATTTTATTCAAAACACATTGACATGACATTTTCATTACATTTAACATTCTCACCTCCACTCCACTAAGAGAACACACCCAGAATGATTATATTTGAATATTGTATTCTAAAATGGGTTGGTCTATGATGCAACTTATTGCATACATGCAATGCAATTTCGACCGATAGGATTGTGACACGTGGAAAATTGCATTGCATCTCAAGTCATCCTACCCACATGTCACAATCTAATTGCATTGCATGATGCAATATTGAAGAAGATTGTAAAGTGCATTTGTATAAGTAAAAAATAAGTTCAAAATAATAAAAGGTATAATAGGAAATATTAAATTTCATTAAGGGTATCTTTGTCTTCAATTATTTAAATTTCAGCTTCTGTTACTGGTTAAAAAAGAAGCTCTAATTTTTAACTTTGTTTAAAGTTAAAAAAATGGCTAAAGTATTATTTTGGTCCTTAATGTTTGCATGAAGTTTAATATTGGTCCTCAATGTTTCAAAAGTTTAATGTTTGTCCTCAACGTTTTTTTTTTGTCGATTTTGGTCTTTGAGTGTTACACCGTTAACTTTTGACCGTTAAATAATGACGTTGCATGCTTATGTGGCACACCCTCTCTCTTACGTGTCATATTTTAATGACGTGGCATGATACATCACTGTTACATTATTAAAATATGATGATGATAATGATAATAGTGAAGGAGAGAAGATGATGGTATGGCAATGTGGAGTGACGTGACAGTAATGTGTCATGCCACGTCATTAAAATATGATATATAAGAGAGAGGGTGTGCCACATAAGCATGCAATGTCATCATTTAACGACAAAAAGTTATTAGTGTTACGTCGAAAAAAAAAAACTTTTTTACTTTTTTCTACGGTATATTGCATTCAAAACGTTGAGATTGCGACTTAACACTCGAGTCGAGCTTACCCTTGGATCCAAGGCGACGTGGCGTTGCATAACTGAGTTCAAGTCTAAATCAGCTCATCGCCTTATTATTATTTTTTTTCCCGTTTTTACTTTTTCCTACTAAAAAAATTGAGCACTCGCCAGTCGCCACGTCACAAAAAAATGACGACGAAGGAGCATTTCCCGTACATCTATCCGCACTCGATCAAACCTTCAGAAACTGACCTTCACATTCGCACATTCGAGTGTAGGTGCTGTGCTATGTAACAAATTTGCCAATCAATAATTCACGTTCTCCCTCCCTGATCCATCTCTCTCTCTCTCTCTCTCTCTCTCTCTCAAACTTGTTATCTTTCTGTATCTCTTGTGTGATTCGATCGAGACCCTAGAGTTTTGGTTGGTTTTCTAGGGGTTGCGACACCGCAGATCTTCAAATTCAATCTCAACTTCGACGCTCTCTACTTCTTGATTTTCAGTTGTCTGATCTCCTACCTGCCTGAAAATGCCAGCGGTTTACGGAGCTCGCTTGACCACCTTCGAAGACTCCGAGAAGGAGAGTGAATACGGTTACGTTCGTAAGGTATGCTCTACTTCTCGATCCTTTCTTTTCATTCTCCTTCTAACCGGTTTGTTTCAAAATGATCGGATTGATGCTACTGGCTTTCATTTCATTTCTTTCTTTCTTTTTCTAGTTTTTAGTGTAATATATTCATTCAATTCTGATTATTGATCTAATTTGTGGTTTGGTTATTGGGGTTGTGTTTGTCCAAGTTCCGTGGAAGTTGGGATCAATACGTTTGTACATGTCCTGCTTTATGACTTTGTAGTCACTTCATAATTTGGAGTTTACAAATTGAGCTGTCGCACCGGTCCTATGTGTTAACTATAAAAAGCATCCGCATCTATAATGAATTTGGGATTATTCTACAGAAAGTAGCCTTTTTTTCTGTGTGTGTGTGTGTGGGGGGGGGGGGGGTTGATATCTTACTGTTGTCTTTATTGTAGTGTCTACTTATTGTTAGTTGTTTTATGTCACAACTGGGTACATCGTTGAGCGTCTTTATGCTGCTATAATGCCTTGATACATGTTTACTTCTGTTTCATTTGAGGATCCGATGGCTTGTGAAGTTGCCCCAAGCCTTCTGGCAATTTCTATGGATGCTAAAGTTGTATCTTTATGCTTTTTTTTTCTAACTACAACAGGTATCAGGACCAGTCGTGGTTGCAGATGGCATGGCTGGGGCTGCTATGTATGAACTAGTGCGTGTTGGTCGTGATAATCTCATTGGTGAAATTATTCGTTTGGAAGGGGATTCTGCTACTATCCAGGGTAATACACTTCTAAGCTCTAAATTACAACAAAAAAGTTTCTTTTAGCTATCCTTTGTTATGCCTATTTATGACCCTACAAGGAGGGTCTTGTTTTTTTGGTCAGTTTTTAACTACTTGTTTGTCTTCAATTCTAGTTTATGAGGAAACAGCTGGTTTAATGGTTAATGATCCTGTCCTACGGACACACAAGGTGCGGTCTAACATATCCCTTTTCTTGATTATTTAAATACTTCATTTACTTCTTCAGCTGATAAGTAGTATATCGTAATTGTATAACAGCCTTTGTCTGTGGAGTTGGGGCCTGGAATATTGGGAAATATTTTTGATGGCATTCAGGTTTGTCTTTCTTCTATGCGGAACATTTTTTCCCCTTACATCAATTGATGACTAAATCAATTTAGTAAGATTTCTTCCTTCCAGTGGATCATTATGTTTGATTATTTATTCTGTTCTTTTTTCTGAACACTTGTCAAAACAGAGGCCTTTGAAAACTATTGCAAAAAGATCTGGTGATGTCTATATTCCTCGTGGTGTCTCTGTCCCAGCACTTGACAAAGATACACTTTGGGAGTTTCAGCCTAAAAAAATTGGTAAACAAGAAACTATAATTACCATTCTATTGTCAAGTGCTAAATAGAAAGAATAAAGTTGTTGAGTGTTACCACTTCCCCATCCCTTTTCCTTTTTCCTGAGGTTCAATTTTTACTGGTGACAGGTGAAGGAGACCTATTGACTGGTGGAGATCTATATGCCGTATGTCTTCTACCCATGTAGCTCATCTTATAAATATGTCCTATTTCTGTTTATTATATCTTCTAAGGTTTTGTGGGGATCAATCAATGCAGACGGTTTTTGAGAACAGTTTAATGCAACACCATATTGCACTTCACCCTGATGCCATGGGGAAAATTACATACATTGCACCACCTGGTCAATATTCCTTGAAGGTTTGTCATTTGGATTTATTTGTTATTGAATCTCCAGCGTATTATTACAAGATTGTTGTTTAGTCAATTATTCCTACTAAAGATTTCAAAGTTGCATCTAAGATTTCAAGAGACTGATAATTGCTGGATTGTTAAATTTCATTTTGTAAAACTGCAATTTTTGCTTCTTCAGGAGCTTCATTTATTGCAGTATATGATTTTTGGACTTTGAATATTCTTTTGCAGGATACTGTATTGGAGCTTGAGTTTCAAGGTGTCAAAAAACAGTTTACCATGCTTCAGGTTTCTTGGTTTTGTTGTTTTTTTCCCTTTCTTTTGGTTGCTTTGTTGGGGTCCATTTTAATCCTACATTACAGAAAATTTTCTTAACTTGCATTTGCTTTTCCCATTTGCAGAGTTGGCCTGTACGTACCCCAAGGCCTGTTGCTTCCAAACTTGCAGCTGATACCCCTTTACTTACTGGTCAGGTAAACTTAATTGTAATTGGCTGTCTCTTCTATGAACTAATTTTGATAGCCGTCATAGCCATCATGTCTGATAACTTTTTTTTTTTTAAATCAGCGTGTTCTTGATGCCCTTTTCCCCTCTGTTCTTGGTGGGACTTGTGCCATACCTGGAGCTTTTGGTTGTGGTAAAACTGTCATTAGTCAGGCTCTTTCAAAGGTGAACTTTACATGGCTCATCAAGGGATAATGATTTTGTAATTCTGAAACGTTTTCCTTATTTCATTGAGATCTTATATTTTTTTGCAGTATTCCAACTCTGATGCTGTTATGTATGTTGGATGTGGGGAACGTGGAAATGAAATGGCAGAGGTACTTTTCTTCCTATTTACCTTTATAAAAATGAAAAACTTGTATTTATTGTTTTTGCAGTTAGACAAACTAATCTAATGTTTTTTCATTAAAAAAAAAATATAATAATGATCTTTCAGGTTTTGATGGACTTTCCACAACTTACCATGACATTACCTGATGGCCGTGAGGAATCTGTTATGAAGCGAACAACTCTGGTGGCTAACACTTCAAACATGCCTGTGGCTGCTCGTGAGGCTTCAATTTATACAGGTTTCTTCTAGCCTCTTGAATTCCAGAATATTATTTCATTGTGTTGTTTTTTCTATTAGCTACGTTTTTCCTACTGTAATTATCACAGCTGTATCTGGCAGGTAAAGTTTTAGGTTTTGAAAACAGTGGAGTTTTCTTGCCCATATTCTAGCTATCGAGTGAACTTCATAGTTGATCTGTCCTTATAGTGTTATAAGTGAGGAAGATCCTTTTATCCCTACTCCCTAGAAAAAAGAAAAGAAGTAGATGAGCTGTATTTTGCAAATTGATATGCTACTCTGTCTGTTGTCCTATATTATTGACTTGAACTGAAACCGCATTATATTATATCTGTTCTTATATGTTATGTTTACTATTAATCTAATTTATTAATAACCTGCATTTGCTGTTCTATTTAATAACGAGATTAAACCCACAGGGTGGTTACTGGGATGGGGTAAAAAACTTCTGAGCTTTTATTTTAGAGTGCTACCTTTGGATAGATTGTTGTGTTGATTTCTTGGTAATTTACTTTTATTTGAAATAGGTTGACTTATGGGTGAAGCTTTGTTTGGAAGAGACTGATCTTATTATGGGAGGTGTATTTTGACTGCTTTGTGTTTTGGAATCTCAGGAATCACTCTAGCTGAGTATTTTAGAGATATGGGTTACAATGTTAGCATGATGGCAGATTCAACTTCCAGATGGGCAGAAGCATTGCGAGAAATCTCTGGACGGCTGGTGAGTATTTTCAGTTGTGCAATAACAACTGTTCTTCATATTCTCAAAAAGTAGAATTTCCCCCCCTTCTAATTTTCAAATATTAGTGATTTTGTTTGTAAAGCTGTATTGGCTTCCTTGATTTAGATGTAGTAAACAATCTGTACATATCATTTGGCATGAGACATATGGAGGACAATGACATTGATTAGTATTTTGTAATGAGACGTCATGTATTATGTGGCTTGGTTGCTTCAACTTTCTTAGCTTTCTAAACTTGCTATTTGTTTTTGTCTTACACAGGCAGAAATGCCTGCAGATAGTGGATATCCTGCTTACCTTGCTGCACGTTTAGCTTCTTTCTATGAACGTGCTGGCAAAGTAAAATGCCTAGGAAGTCCTGAACGTACTGGTAGTGTTACAATCGTTGGTGCTGTTTCTCCGCCAGGAGGAGATTTCTCTGATCCTGTGACATCTGCAACTCTTAGCATAGTTCAGGTAAAACTATACTTTTGAATGTGCTTATCAAACTGGAGTAACTGGTGGGTAAGAAAGGCTGCATTAGAGTATCTTGACTGGTGCCTAAATATTCTACAAATAAATTTGGTCAATCGGTATGATTTTCTGTTGGGTTTTCTTCTATCTATTCTTCTATAATTTATGCAACCAAGTGAAGTGAATTTTGCTACTCTGCAGGTTTTCTGGGGCTTGGACAAAAAACTTGCACAGAGGAAGCATTTTCCTTCTGTGAACTGGCTTATTTCCTATTCAAAGTACTCAACAGTATGTACTAAAATCTGCTATCTTTTATTTTTCCCCCTCCAGTGGTCCATCTTTCATTTTTACCCATATGGTTCTCATTGTTGATTCTTTACCTAGTTCTATTAATTTTTCTTTTTGCACCTCCAGGCATTGGAATCCTTCTATGAGCAATTCGATCCAGATTTTATAAACATTAGGACAAAGGCTCGTGAAGTGCTGCAGAGAGAAGATGATCTGAATGAAATTGTTCAGGTATGTTTTCTTATTAGTTCTATCTCTTGAACTTAGATTGATACAGTATTAGGATGCATTCTCCTTGGAAGGAAAAAGGTATTCGTGAATGTTCAGTTCAACTTATGGGAATAGGAGGTATCATAACCTGAGAACCAGCTGCTGTGTAGTTCATAAAGTCAACACAAGGAATAGTGTGATGATCAGTGGAATTTTGAACAAATTATATTGAATGTGCAACTTTTATAGTTTGATGATACTTATTAGGAAGCCTATTTATCTTTTCTGTAGTTTTTCCTAATATAGTTTCTTCTAAGTAGTTAACTGAATTGGATTGTTTTCATCTAATATGATGGCCGTGCATACCATTTCAGCTTGTGGGCAAGGATGCTTTAGCTGAAGCAGATAAGATTACCTTAGAAACTGCAAAGCTTTTGAGAGAGGATTATCTTGCTCAGAATGCTTTTACTCCGTAAGTGCCCTTGTTATAAGTGCTCACGGTTATCTTGCTCAGAGTGCTCTAACTCCTCGCATTGGTTCCATTTGTAACTTGTCTTGTGACGTACCTTTATGTGACCATGACAGATATGACAAATTCTGTCCCTTCTACAAATCTGTTTGGATGATGCGCAATATTATCCATTTCTACAACTTGGCAAATCAGGTAGTTTCCCAGCTTTGTTATGAGTAAGCAGTGGTTGTACTTGACAGAAAACTGGTAGGAAAAAAGATCATTGGCCATATCAATTGGGGGTTTCATAAATTCTATTTTGTAGGCACTTAAGATCATTGGCCGTTCCATTTCTTCTATTTGGCTACCCGTCACACGTATCTTGAGACCTGAAACTGTTTGATTTTTGTGCTCCATTCTTTTTCATAGCTCAGCCAAATTGTGATTACTTTTGCTTGAAAAGACATTTCAATGAAGGGGTTTAAATTGCATGCAAATGACGGATCTTTGACATGTATTTGACTAAATGTGCATGCAGGCGGTAGAGAAGGGAGCTGGTTCAGATGGTCAGAAGATAACTTACACTCTCATCAAGCATCGTTTGGGAGATCTCTTCTACCGCTTAGTGTAAGTGATTATATTGCCAAATTGCTAAACAAATTGACTTAATTTGACATGTTGGTCATAATCTGTTGACCTGCTGACATTTCAGGTCGCAGAAATTTGAGGACCCAGCAGAAGGTGAAGCAGCTCTGGTTGCCAAATTTAAGAAGCTGCATGAGGACCTCACTAACGGTTTCCGCAATCTTGAGGATGAAACCCGGTAATTGGATAGTGCAAGCATGTTTGAAAGCGGCAGTCAAGGATGTTGTGGTTGGATTCTCTTTGTATTTGATTCTGTCTTGGGTTCATATCACACCACTTTCCTGGTGCTGCTTTGGTATTTGATCCAGTTGCTTGAGGAGCGATATTTACGCGTTCTATTCATCCTCTCAAGTTTCATTTAGAATAATAAGAGATTAAACGCCTTTCCATTTGTATTTATGCAAATAAGTTTATATTAGAATTTGAAATGCTTAGAGGTTTGTGGGATTCTTGGATGTAATTTTCCCAGGGGATTCGATCTTCTAGCTGATTTTTTTTTAAAGAACTTAAGTGTTTAAACCGGAACGTCATGTTTTCATCGTTGTTTCATACATGATACGACCACTATTAGAGGAAATCCCATGGCTAATTGACTCTCTCCAAAGCCAATCCTGTCATGCGTACACAGTTAATTACAAGGTTGTCAAAATTTATATTTAAATTTAAAAATCTTATTATACTAAATCCACTATTCTCTTTGAGTTCCCTTCTAGTTTTATATTCACTTCTTTAAAAGTTGAAATTTTTTTCAGTTCGAAGCATATTATTGAAGTCACAACTTCGAGGTAATCTATACTCTTTAGTATGGAATACATTAATTATATTAAGTAAGGATAAAGAAATATATATAAGATGAATTAAATGAAAACAATCTAGATGTTGGTTTATCCATCTTTTCTTCTTATTTTGTTGATTTATTATAAACAAGTTTATGATATAGGTTAGTTATTCTACAGAAATTATAGAAAAGATACCTAATTATTTATAGTTATAGATGATTAAAGAGAATAAACAACAATCAAAGCCTTTTTTTCATTAACCGAGGTCGACTATATGGGTCAAACGACGTCAACATGTTCTATCTTTGCACATTTATACGGTTAAGTTATTTACAGCTAGATCCCTTTTAAAGAGAATACAATTTATTAAAATTATTCACAAGAATTATATCTATTTATAATTGATAAGCATCATCTTTACAATTAACACATGAAAATAAGAAAAAGAAAAAGAAAATACATTAATTATCATTACGAAAAGTTAGAAGCAATATAATAGATTCAACAATTTGTCGCTCTCTTGTTTTATACATGGGTGATGAGCACAAATATACATTGGTTTCTCCATCTTTTATTTTTTTAATCTTTCTTATTCTACTTCTACTTCATCATCATCTTTTCCTTCTTCGTTTGTTGATTTCTCAAAAGCAGGAAGTATTTGAATTAGAGTAGTTTTTCACTTAGTTCTTTAGAAAAAAACACTCAATTATTTATAGTTATAGATAAGATAATGAGAATTATTAATAATATTCTTATAATAATTGGTATTATTAATAAAATTTAAATGAGATTAAGAGAAGAATATACTATAACCTTCAATTTTTTTAAGATTGAGTTAGTTTTAGTTATAAAAAAAAGATTGGGTTAGTTTTAATTTTAATTTCTTTTACTTTAATTTAGAAAAGCAATTTTAATGACAAAAAAAAATTGAAAAAATATTTTTATAGTTATAAAAAAAGGTGAATAATGAGGTTAAAAAAAAATTCCTGAGCAGTAAGATAGAAATTAAAATTCAACATCCGCAATATAACATTCCAAGATAATATATATTTTATAGTGACAATGGTTTTTGTGCGCAAGCATAATATCAAAGTTACACGTAAAAAACAAATGACGACTGCCCTTCATACTTGCACAACTCATTCAATCATCCAGGGCCTACTTTGGGAATATCATAATGCTCACTCATGTTTGCCAAATACTGATTGAAATCTTGAATCCTGTCACGGTGAGATTTATTAGAAATCTTAGCCAATCTATGAACATCAAGTTTCTCCCTCTGTTCTATGTATCGTCTCTCTGCCGGTGTAAGATGATCATCATAATGAGCAGCCTTCCCTTCCCCATTCAATTTATTCCCGTCATTTATGTCTTGATCATTAAAATCTTCAGCTTGTTCAGTACTCCCACCTATATAAGATAACATAGTGACAAAACTATATTATATACTTTTTGGTCTGCTAACCATAGAAAGATCAAGGATTGATGCAACAGATAGAACTATTAAGCAGTCATATTCTGACAAGTTAACTAACATGTAAAAAAGAATTGTAAGAATGCTTTCTTATCAAATATTGCCAATAAACATTTCCCTTCAATATTTTCACCTTCCTATTGGCAGGAGGAGTCATGATCATTCTAATTCTAACAAATAAGATCTCTCTTCTAATCACAGAGAAAAAACTAAGAAAAAGAAATTTTAATGATGCGAATTGCCAATACTCGATATTCAGCAGATGACAAACCACCATATTCTTAATTAATAGGCATCAAGTGTTGAGCAACTCGATTTAAGATATCCTCTAATGTGAGAAGAAGTTAAGAAATAATCCCATGCCCTGATAAAAGAAACCAACCTGCTAAAAATTCACTTTCAGTGGTTTCTGAAATTTGATTTTGATTCTTTTTGTTCTTCTTTTTCTTCTTCACTCCACCAGCTTTCACATCCAGGGCCTTTCCCTTGAGCTTCAATTTACCCCCAACAACGTTGTCATAAGCTGACATCTCTGTCAAGCAAAGAGACAAATTATAAATAACTTTTATTTTACAGAACAAACAAAGGTAATTTTAAGGTGTAGAAAAAAAGGAATGAAAGACTGGAACAAAATAGAAGTATAACACACCGAGAGGGTCAGCTATGTTATTATGGGGACAAAGATGTAAGATTTCAGTAATCATATATTGTAAGATTTAGGCAATCATATATATGATGCATAAAACATTGAGAATAATTAAAAATACGGAAGCCAAATGCGAACTTGAGAAGAGCTAGGTCTTACTCTCTATACCCTAGTGGTGTAAAACCTAGCCTATATCTATATATATATATGTGTGCGTGTCTTACTTGCCCTAAAAAAAACTAGCTGTTTCATATGGCATGAAAGATCGAAAAGATCGTCATAATTGTTCTCATAAAGAAAAAAGTTGAACAAAACTAACATCATAAACAGAGTAGAAATTATTTCAGCCAGCTGAATCTACCAACGGCGAAACTAAAATAAAAAAGTTGAGTATGGAAGGAAAAATAATTCAAGCTTTCATCACAGAAACAAGATTCATACAACGGAATTCATTTGAAAAAAAAAAATTAAAGTAGAAATTAAAAGAAACCTAATCAAATCGAAAGCAAAAGTGCGAAGGGTGGTCCGACTTGAATTGGTTGGTGGCAGCTGGTGAGGTATGGAGGGGAAACCAGAAGATGTTCCTTCACTTAGATTTGAAAGGTTAGAGTTGGAGGACGGTGATTGACCACAGAACCAGAATGCGATCTGATGTCCCAAACAAACCCCTTCAAAAACTCCTCTTTAACCTATCGCCTATCGGGTGTGAAGACACACTCATTCCCTGTATTTTATTATATTTAGGAGTCCTAACCTAGGTTTATATTGGATTTGTCCCTTTTGTATATAAAAAAAAAGTTTTAAATTATTAAATATTTATAAAATATTTTTTTATTTAAAATTTAAAATAATAAAATATGTTGATAAAATATTTTTATGCAATTTAAAATTTAACCACCCATCTCATTATCATTACAAAATAAATGATAATAGGTAAAGTATCATTGCTGTTTCCAAACTTTACTGCAATGTTCATTCTTGCCTCCAAACTTTTTTTTGGTTCATGTCTATTCCCAAACTTTCAGTTTTGTTCATGCCTACCCCCGAACTTTTAGTTTTGTTCATGTCTGCCCTTTTTGCTAACACCGTTAACTTGCTTGACGGAATTTGCTGACGTGGATGATGAATGTGTATTTTTTTGTCACGTCATTGTCCACCTCACCTTTAACTTTTTACTTTTATTAAAAAAATTAACCTAATCTAAATAAAAAAATATTTTAGGATAAAAGTTTGATTTTTTTTTTAATTTGGATTAGTTTAATTTTTTAAAAATAAAAGTAAAAAGTTAAATATGAGATGTAAAATGAGGTGAACAATGAGGTGACAAAAGAGATACACAATCATAGTTCACATCAGCAAATTCTGTCAAGCAAGTTAACGGTGTTAGCAAAAAGGGCAGGCATAAACAAAATTGAAAGTTTGGGGGTAGGCATAAATAAAAAAAAAAAGTTTGGAGACAGGAATGAACATTGCAGCAAAGTTTGAGGGCGACAAGAATACTTTATCCATGATAATATCGTGATTAAATTAATAAAAAAATGTAATCAAAAATATGATTTGCATATACCATTATTTAAAAAAAAAATGAAAGTTTTAAGACAATAAAGTTTAGAGACTAATTGATTGAGACCTACATTAAATATAATTATTCCACAAATATTTCTTTTGTATTTAAATTTAACTCGATTTAATCAACTTTTCATTAACAAACGAGATTTCATCTTTTAGAAAACGAGATTGAGACCTACTATTACTGATTTTCCTTGCTCTAATACTAATATCATGATTGTCAAAAGGTAGAGTTAGAAAATGGGTTCCTAATTATAATATGATGCTTATATAGGAATTTTGCATTTAACTTGAATTCTGTGTTCTGTGTAGTATACTGTGTTATGTGTAGATAGAAATTTAGAATAAAGTGATAATGATCATGTATGTGTATATCTTCATACGTTTCATTTGAATTTTGTGTTGTGTAATATACTCAAATATTGTACAATGTAAGACCGTTAAGAACTAATTGTACATTGGACAAATCTTGTAGAGACTATTTTGTTTAATATTTAAAATCTTTTAAAGACTATTTTGTATAATATTTGAAATCTTTTAGGGACTATTTTGTGTAGTATTTAGTTTGTGCCATGTAAACATGTTCTACTCAGCAACTAACGGCCCACATGTGCAATAAATATGCCACGTCAACAAGTCCTTTAAGAGAATTTAACTGAAGATGACGGAAGGACCAATTTGTTAAACGGTACAATCTTTCAGGGACCAAATTGTACAGTTAAAATCTTTCAGAGACTAAATTGTCAACTTCCAAATCTTTCAAGGACTAAATTGTCTATATACTCTTAACTTGTTTCTCATCAATTAGAATTACTTGCTCCTCCATGTAATTAATTACACGAAAGACCTTGCCTCTCAGAGCTTAAACTACTATTTTAGTTTCTATAAATGTCGATATGTTTGCGGCACGCAGGCTGATATATATTGGATTAATATATTAAAAGATGAGAAAGCAGAACAGAGGAGCGCTAGCTCCAACAACACTTTTTTTAATATACACCAAATCCAAATACCAAGGTTAGTTAAGTTCAAGTCACAAGACAGGCACGTGACTAAGTGACCGAAGCTCTGTATATATGTTTGTAGATTTTAGCATCAATACACGAATTTATTTTCTCTCAATTCTTCTAAATCTGATTCAACAATAATATCTACTTCTAGAGAAAACCCTAAAGTACATCAAAATAATCTCTCCATTGAAGCCCTTGTAATCTAAATCCTGCTACCATGCATCGAAATTTAAAATAGGTAGTAGGGGCATCAAGAATGATGGTAAACAAAAAGTACACTTCGCGTCCGTACTTATTATCCCAATGTCACAAAGACCAGGGGGATAAGGTTCAAGTCAAACCATAATCAACTATCTTCAGTAGATTCCCGGAATAATTCTATAAGGGACCTTGTTGCAATACAGTTTCCAGTACTTTCCATACCTGCATGCAGTGCATATTTTAAACTTTATTCATAAAATTCTGCTTAACTATTAAGATATTGAAATTTGGGTAATTCAAAATTAATTGAACTTGAGGCTTATTATCTCACTATTCCTTTTATGGTTTTATTTATAATGCTATGAGAAATCGAAAATACATTTGCTTTAGACCAACTGATTTGTATGCTTCAGCAAACAGCCCAATTGGCTGATGACATGGCATGTTATAAATTTCATATTGTTTAAAGTTTTTTTTTAAAAAAAAAGAATGTTATAATGGACTGACAAATAAAAAAAAAATCATTTCCAAATTACAATTTCTGAAAAAGGAAATCATTTGTAAAAATAGATGATGATAAGTTGGACCTCTCCGGTAATCATTAATCAATATATACTGAAAGAGAAAGACAAAGGGTAACACTAGCAGATATTATTTTCCATATGCTTACTTGGATCTGCACCGATCATCATCCCTTTTGGCTCGATCAAAGAGAAGGATGGTAAGAAATGTAACATAGAAGTAAGGCAAAACCTGCATGGAAAAAGAGGGGAGAGGGGAACAGCAGCTAAGATTAACACTCGTTCCAAATTTCAAAACCTACAGATTACAGAATGAACACGTTCTTACATGATTGAATAGAGCTGGAACTGTCCAAAAGAAAGCGGCTAGTATTTCTGGGACATAATGGCAATGACGAGATAACCCCCACCTGCAGGAACCACAGTAAAAATAACTTGGCCATCTTTACTGGAAGACGTGTATTCTAAGTTAATTCCATGTAAAAAGCCAAGGACTACAGAAAGATTTTATGCCCAAATGGTTAGGAATACATATCAGGAAGTTTACCATTACCGCCAACGTTTCTGGAATCATAATATACACAAATTCAATTGTCTCAGACCATTAAACGGTGGCCTCAAACTCCTCAATCATGGGAGGTACGTTGGGAAACAACTATTATCCAAAAATCATGACAGTTTCATGTTTATAACTTTAACTTTCAAATGAAAACTTACCATCCGGATGTTAAAAGAAGGCTGGTTTTTGTTTCCCCAGAAGTGGTAGTATAGGAGGCCTCTATCTGCAAAGGAATTCTTCATATCAAATACAATTCTGACAGCAAAAATTTACATTAAAAAATCCAACACGTCATAAAGAAAATGCAACCCAGATGGAACTCATAGAGTAGATGCCATGAGCCCATACCTTTGATGGAGCTTTTCCCCAGACCAAGCATTTTCCATTTGTCCGACGAAATTCTTGCCTTTGCCTGTCACAATCATAGTTGATGTATATGCAGAGAATGCCAGCCACTAGAATAAAGATTGCTAGCTGGAAGACAAGGAAAAACATTTTCAGATGGATGGAGAAACAGACAAGAAGTTTCATATAAAACAAATAGGAGTTAATATTTTTCTGCTGGCAACATCACTACAATAGATCAGCAATACAGCAACATAAACAGGAGTACAGTACCTGAGTGCCAAGAACTAAAGGATGGTTGACAAGGTACATTCCGGGAGATGTATATATAGATGGAACCCAAACCAAGCAGCCCCAACAAATATAAAAACCAGCTGCAAGATTAGGAGTTATAAAATCCAGTGAGACAATAACGAATGTCGAAGACAAAGAGCTCAAAGAATATAATAAAATGTCGCATGAAAATTATATGGTATAAGTAAACTCAGAATATTAATGAAGTCATGAATCATGAGATATGTCTCCAACTAAAATGTTGTCATGGTAACATCAAAAGCACTGTTGTTCCTTTTCATAACAATAATTAGTAGAATAAGGAAAGATCTTGTATGTGAAACAGATAATAATGAAGCATATTTAAACCTCGATCATGTGCAATATCCATTGTGTTCCAATATCCAGCTTCCCACCAGAAAAACTTGGTAACATACACCAGCATTAATGTAGTATTTACAAGCATTGAGTCAGCTATTTTCCCATTTTCTTCATACTATCAAGACAAGATTACAATCATTAGAGAACCACTGGAATGGAGAAATATCATAAAGTTCAAATTCCGGAAATACATAAATTCAAAAAGTTCTTGTTTCTTATAGGACTGGACTGATTACATCCTATTCGTTGTTGGGAATTGGAATAAGTGAATCTCAGATCATTAAATCCAAGGTGACATAGAGACTCAGCACATAACATGAGGATATGAACTGAACACAGTAGTACACCAAAAGATCAATTTTGTAGCAAGATAACAAAATTAGAGCTTTTATCAAAAAACAAAAAAACAAAATTAGAGCTGAAAAGACACTTTAGTCCAGTTTGATGGTTGATAGAGGATTAGCATGGACATAAATTATAGATCATAAATGCCTATACTTATGTTTATGGCAACCTACAGGTTACTAGACAAATGAAATGCATATAAGTTCACTTTCAAGACTCAAAACAGAGTTTTATATTCTCTACCTTGAATATAAACCTACGAAATCTGAAAATATTGGTTTATGAACATATAATCAGTAAATGATGGCCAATGTTGAGTTATGCTAAAGCATTGTCCAATTGGTATTTTTACTTCTCTCCTTTGGATATAAGGTCCAACGTTTAAAACACAATCTTCCTGCTTCAAGTATAAACCTTCGATAGCTAAATTCTATTTCCTTTTGTCTTCTTCAACCCATCTCAACCAGTTAAAAGGAATAACTTAAATGCTACAAACATAAATGATGAATCTACATCTTAAAAGTGAAAAAAAAGAATTGAACTCTTTAGTCTTTAGCATATTCACTTTAGTGGGGTATAATAGAACCATGGTATTTAAGGTCAATGTGCAGACTAAAACTGTATCAAGAACCAGCAACCAATGCTCCAAATAAGCTCAAATATCA
Organism: Senna tora; assembly: GCA_014851425.1. Classification (NCBI taxonomy): domain Eukaryota; kingdom Viridiplantae; phylum Streptophyta; class Magnoliopsida; order Fabales; family Fabaceae; genus Senna; species Senna tora. The sequence goes on from CM026260.1 coordinate 180,247, forward strand.
GGAATCATATCCAACTCCACAAAGTAAATATATCACATGAAACAACTATCCATAAGTAGAGATGACCCTAAGCTTTTATAGAGAATGCTTAGTCACCTGGTCCCCAAAGCCCCAGCCTTAGCCCTTAAGGCTTTTCTACAAAAGATTTCAATCCCCAACAATCAGTCATTCCAATGGATAATAATCCTCTTTGGTAGCTAACTAAGCATTAGATTCTACAAACAATAATCTCGCAGCTAATGCTAATGTAAGATAAGTGCCATTACCACTTGATCTCAACATTCATTTACAGAATAAATCTTGAGACTCTACCTGCTTTATGCAATAGGTCAGTGCAAGAACAGCCCAAGACATCATTCCAAATCTGCAATTTGTAAAAACTTTCATGTCAAAGTTTTTTCCAATTCGGGGATAAAGCTCCATACCCTGCAAGAATGACAAGCCATTATGATTCCATTATTCACATGAAAACATGAATTAGAGGTGAAACTAAACCCCATATTCTTTGTTCACTATTTACATAACAATATGGCCTAAGATTAAAGGAGCATGGTTCTCAATAACAGCAAACATGAAAACATGCTATTTCTTTCTAAGTGGTGACGAAGGAAATTAAAACCAAGAAAAACATTAAGAATTACTACAGAAGGAGTTTCAAAGTCAACATTTAGGCATATGCCTTGTGAAAGTAACTTGGGTGAACCTTAAGTAGAGAAAGGATCACATTTTCTTTTTGGAAGAATCTAATATGTAATCTAATGTCTACTTGATTTAGAATGGCATGACATCAACAAGTTACATGGAAATAAACGGGAAATGTATCATATGATATTGCTTATCTATAAGTTTTTTTTTTGTAATTTCTTTTTCCTAATTCACTTCTCTTTCCACAATCCTTGTAATTTTGTATTACAAAATATTGGACCATCAATAGGCGAAATCATAAAAAATATTCTCAAAGGAAAGGGGAAAAATTTAGAGAAATAATTACCCAGTAAAAATCGATAATTATGTTTCCAGATGAACCAGAATCAGTAGAAGATGGTGCCAAATAGCCCTAGAGAATGTAAAGTGTAAACATAAACTTGAGTCAGAAATTTCAATATAAGTAGCATAAAGGAAAAATAACAGTGATTTCTGCTATTTTAATGTCTCACTTTTATGTATAAGAAAATACAAAAGACAAAGCTCCCAAAAATGAGTGCAGAATATATTTCTCCCAAGTGATCGTAAACAATGCTCGGGTTGAATATTCCAAACCTGCAAAATGCATGCAAAATAGTGCCTTTCATTGCCGGAAAAATATAAAAAATAAATCAACAAGGCAAAACATCTTGTTTCCAAGAAAAAGCTTGTAAGAAGGAAAATGAGCCTTTTTAATAGGTAATAGTCACACAATATCTCCATTAAGTTGCCCCTCTCAACAGACCACCAAAAAACCAATTGAAATTAGGCTAATATCAAAAAGATCTTGTGGCTAAGACTGGTAAAAAGTTGACACAAAATGAAAGAAAGAAAACAAAGGAGATGAAAGTATATAAATCAAGCCTCTTGTTAACCAATTTGTTAACCGTAAAAGAAATAGTAGGATAGATGTAAGAAAGAGCAATCACATTATGCCAGTATTATATGCTCTTAGATAGTAAGTTCCTTGAAAAAGGTCATTGATTTACAAATTGGAGTCTAAATTAATGAGCCCAAGTCTCAAGTGAACAATTAATTATTTGGAGAGTGTGGATAGTGCCAACTTGATACGGGGATAATGATTCATGCAAGACGAAAAATACCAAGGTGTAAAACATTATTGGGAAGTTAAAACATAAGGATATGATGAAGAAAACTCACCACCAGAGGCCAACATAGGTAATTAATGTCACTAAGTATGCTGCCACGCCATTTGCCTGTATAATGTAAGCAAAAAATATTTCATACTCAATAGGCGTTTGATGACCATACGCATGTAGAAAATATTAATAAATAGCAACATAGCAAAAAAAAAAAAAAAAAAAAGCGGAAAACCAAACATTTCATCCTCATAATGCAAACAATTAATTTTGATGCCTCGGCAGCTATATATGAAAGCTTATATTCAGAGTAACGATGGCAACCTTGTAAACAGGTCGATTTCCAGTTGGAGATATAGGGCCTTCGACCCTTTTACCAGGTAGGAGAAGTTGAAGTGCGGCTTCAAATGCAGCATATGCACCGATTATTTTCCAAGCCATAACGGTGGGTTTAGGCCATATGTTGATAAAACCTTGCAGCCCAGTCTGTTTCAAGTAATCCCAAGTTTGTGAAATAGATCCATCAGCGTGTGTCATTGTATACCACCTGCATCAAGTAGTAAATTATAATTTTCAAATTTATCCATAAAAAATCAGTACCGAGTACATTTTAACCTGACTGATTTGGTCCCAAGCCAGTGGATACATCATAGTAATTAGATGTTTCCATATGAAAGAAAACAGTTGAGGCTGGTTCCCTCTCAGTTTGTTCTGCTTAGAACACTAATTCAACTAAACAAGTTGATGAAGTTTGAAACAACAAGTGAATAAACCGATGGGAAAACAATGGATAAGATCTGAAATCGGCGTCCTTCAAAAGGCATGGATTCACTTGAAAAGGACGGTAGTTGGGATGATGAAGGATCCAAATGTTGACTCAGATTCGAGGGAAAAAACAAGTAATCGCAGTCATTAACATGCGAGCAGGAGAATTGGTGTATAGGATTCATTTCTAACATACATCACATCGAGGGAAGGGAAGGGAAGCGTAAAAAATGAACATAGAAGAAAGAAAGAGAAAAAGCTTACAGGAGAATGACAAATGGAGGACAGAGTGTGAGGAGAGATAACATTGAAACGTAGGTGACCAGCGGCGAGTGAACGGTGTTGGACTCTCCTCCCATCGTGTACTCTCCGCAATCGCACACTCAACTCTCAACTCTCAACTCTGGACTGTGTCTGTCAGTGGCCTCCTCACTTGTAAATTCTGGGAAGGGAAGGGATGACTGGGGAAGACTATATAATATATGAATCAATATTCAATAGTCAATACCATAATGGACGCTAAGCTTTCTGAATTGCATATTCGCCCCTCCTATTTTTCACTAATTACCATATGGGGTCTGACGAAATTACAGATGGCAGTGTCAGACTCAGAAACCATGGTGGTCCACCAATAAGGCCATAACCATCACAACACAATGACCTAAATCTCAAATATCTCTTTGCTTTGCTTTACTCTTCTGCCTCTCACTATCTTAATGTATTCAAATGCTATAGTGAAATCAATTAAATTTCATCATTACTTCCACTTCTATAAGTGTTATATATATAATTCAGTTGCTACAAGTTTTTAACTCATTGTATAGTAATCATCTCATCAATAAAGAAAAATAAGATATGTTTAGAATTAATAAGTAAAATATAAATTCCATAAAAAAAAGTAACATATAAATATAAAATTTAAAGATTAAATAGTCAAAGTATGTATCTTTTAAAAGCTGAAATATATATTTAGTTCCGAATTTTATGTCTTGATTTTTGAATAAGAAAAAAATGTGTTAGAAAATCTAATTTTAGTATATAATTTTTCACACGTGTAAATTTATTACAAAAGGAAAACTTTTTTATGGTTTAAGTATTTAGAATATGTTTGGTTTTCTTTTCCTTTTGCTTAGTGCTCATTGAGAGTGACTGGTGAAGTGCAAAGAGGAAAAAAAAAGTAAGAGAACAATTTAAGGATCATCTCTAAATAAATTAAGACCTATACTATATATCAACATTTTTTCTTTCCTTCTCATTTTGTACTTCATTGCGTCACCAACTTCTGCATTTTAGAGGATCCACTTCTTTAACTGAGTTGCTACTTTGTTTCGGTAGACAGCCATTATAGGAGTAGGATCAATTAAAGAAATAATTTTAGACATACTTGTTATGTCATCTCATTTATATATTGACCAATAGAATTTAACTACTAATCTTAAGTTAGACTTCTAATTTGAAATTAGAAAAAACAAAGATGGATGATCAATGCATAAGTAAGATGATTCATTATATGGACCTAAAGAACATTTCTCCATTAAGTCAATAGTATAATAAGTGTATGAGTGAATACCAAAGCATTAGTCTCTTTCTCTAGTCTTATTGCGCACCTAGTAAGTCTTGGTCAGGAATATATAGAATATGGCCAAAACTTGGAAAAGCAGGATTTGTGGATTTATTGACCTCCCCAGAAAGAAGTCTATCAAACGCCATCTGAGAAACCCTCTTTGTTTATTTCATGGTGTTATAAGAAACCATGAACTTATATCAAGAATCACAGACCTGTGGATTTTAATTAACAGTGTAAGGTGGAACTAAAATAAAACAGCCCTTATTCCTCTCTAAGACTAGGGTATTCATGATCTGCCAAGGCATTGTCTGATCAACTTAATTCATTAAACATTTTGTGTCACATTAGATATGAATTCTAACGATTCATTTATAGGCTCATAGTCATGGATGAAGATGATGCTGTAACTGTGAGGAATCCTTCATCTATATATATATATATATATATATTTAAACAAAGAAAGAAATGCCTGAAATGGATTTTGAAATTTGTTGGAGAAGTTGCTTCTGGGGGATGAAGAATATATTAAGGTACGCCATGAGTCAAAAGTGAGGTACCCAAGAAAGGAATGAAGAGTAGCTGAGGGTTGAAGGGTATGACCGTTAGGTTATTACCTAAAGCTCAAGCCAAAAATTGGCTTAGGCAGAGCAACTTTGGAACAGAAGAAGTAAGTAAATTAATGGCTTAGTTTTGTTTTGGAAGGAGGGTGAGATTGAAGGAGAGAGTTTGTCAAAATGGTACTTCTTAGTATGAACCCTAGCTATGATTCTCCAAGATCATCACCTCCTACACCTCCCTCTCCTCTTCCCATTAGTTTTGGACCAGGCAACAGAAAATACTCCTTCTCGGCATCTTCGGCTTCGCCTCCCTTCTCGCCAGAAACTTCCAGCCACAATTCTGCTGAGAATGAGAAACTTCCCCTTCTGCAAGAACACCTGACTACTCCTAATGTGCCTTCTGTATTTTCATTGGATCGCCAGAATTCTCAAGAATTGGAACACAAGAGTACATGCCTCAAGGACTTGTATGATCTCTCCTCTTCTCTTTTTGTATATCTTCACATCAGCACGTTTGGCATTATGGATTAGTTTCATTAATCAAAATTTAGATAAAATTGTTTTGGTAAGGCATCAGGATCTTTTGACCAACATTTTTGTTTCATTGGCGATTTGTATTGTTTTGAGATGTTAATGGAGAGGATAATTGTTTCATCAGTTCCAGAGAGAAAAGAAGAATTAGAAAATTTGGATTTATTTTGATTCCTGATTTCCAAGACATTTTTTTTTGGGGTAATACATCCTGATTTCCAAGACTGGTGCAAGTAAAGTAACCCCCTAACATATAACCTGACTTTGAAGTTACTTGACTGTTAGGTTTACTTCCTTTCATTTCCAAAACTAGCCATTCCTTTCTTGGAGTATTAAAGCATACACCAACCAGTCAAACGCAGAGGATTTACAAAAACCACTAACAATGAAGTTTACTTCAATCCTTCTTCTAATGGGCTGAATGCTGAAATGAAGAAAAAACTAACCGCCAGTGTTGTTTTGTTTTTTTGGTTTCATGCATGAGAACAGGATAGAGTGGTTTATACAAAGATGCTGCAATTGTTGCACCAGATTTATTGAATTCTCCCAACGTGACATGGCTTCTCATTCTCAATGATACAAACCAGAGGACAAGGCATTTGTTTTCATTCTCTCAGAAAGTTCTTTTAATCTCTAATGACTTGAATTCAGAGTACATTCTTTCGGCTTCTAACACTACTTTCTCGAACTTGGACTGTTTCTCACTATTCACTAATAACTTGTATTTATATGAATGCTAAAAACAAACACACAATAAGATGCATGTGGAAACTCGGATCCACATGAAAACTCAAAAAAAAAAAGGCAGGAAATGCGTATGCTTTGTCCTCTATGTTGCAACTTGGAAGATGATGTATGGTAGTTAGTATTTAGTGCTCGTAGTAAGTAATTAGTGAGACGGCATTTGGTACGCATTTTGTAATTCAAAGACATAACTATGAGACAATCATTGAAGGGTGAATTGCACGTCAAAATTTACATCGTACCACTGTGAAACGCCACTCTTTAGTAGGAAGATCTTGAATATCTGTATGCTCTATATTCCTATTATTTATACCAACATTTTAAGGGTAGACTTCTAACTTACCCTGACATAATACGTATTACTCTAACATACCAAAAATCTCGATTGTGAGTGCTTAAGCAATGCAATGTGTTTTGTGACGTCATAAAATTTAAGATAATTGAACACTATCTTTTTAAACTTGGTCTAAACTCTGGCGAGTGAAGAATTTTGGTAAGGATTAGGTAAAAATTACACTCGTCATGTAGTGAAATTTATAATACATATCAAATCAAAGTGGATAGTATCATGTATCCAAATTAGACTGGGGAGATGTAGTACCAAAAAAACGCAAATACCATCCAGATATGGAGATAAAAGAATTCAACCTTTAATTATTTTTTTCTCCTTTAAAATATTTTACTTGGTTCAGAAACAGGCAGCACCGTTAATGTTCATAGCAAGTGGTTTCTAAATTTTAATGAAGCTAACACTTTTTGTAAAGCATTTACATGAGTACACAGCATCACTGTGGATTTTGCTGTCTCTGTTGAGGGTAATTGGGATGATTCTGTGACGTGTTTGGAAGTGACACCATACCAGATTGTAGATTCTGGGCATTTGGTGCCATGCTACCAAAAGCCCCTTGTTGTTGTTGCTGCTGCTGCTGCTGTAAGGGCATCATACTACCCGGATTGCCACCTCCCATATTAAACACTGCAATGTGATTCCCCAGGAGTGATTTAGCATAAAGTCACACATAACTACAGAACACAGAATAAAATGACACTCCTAATTGTATCACAAGTCACCACCCTTGTGAAGACAGCAAAGCAACAACACGGGACACCAGCAATAGTGACTAAAACATTATACAAGTTAAAGAAGTTAAGTTATACAGTTCATACTTTGATCACTCAGCATTTGGGAAGCATGACTCCGCTGGGGGTTGTTTCCAGATAGTCCAAACTGAGGATGTAACAAAGTATAGCATGGGTAAACGTGATATCCTCATACAATTAATTTCATGTTAACCAAAAAGAAGCCAAGACAAAAATACATTCCACATAGATAATGACAAACAAAACAAATCCATAAATAAAATTACAAATGATCTAAATTAAGAGCCACTTGAAGTGAGCGGCAGGAAAGCCTTGCCAACCGTAATAATATGATGGGACAAGTAACACAAAATGATTTATCATAACATTTCAAACTAAAAAAATAGCAAATATTTCCAAAAGAAATCATAAATTTCAGATCAGGAGGACACTTAAAGATGACATTTTTGTGACAAACCTGCATTCGTTGAAGAGACTGTGAAGCCATTGCCCCTGAAATGTTTGGAATCTGACAAATAAAGAAGCAAAACTCATAACTGGAGTATTCAATTATTCATTGAAGATAAACAGAACATACTTCAACATTAGGGGCAACATACAGATGCACAAAGCAGAAGGCACATTATCCAGGATCAAGAAATTATAATTTTTATGCAACTCAGGCGTCAGGTTTGTTATTGAAGTTACATTAACTCAGCAAAACAGAAGGGAAGTGGGAAAGAGAGACAAGAAATCACGTCCCAAAATACAAACAAGATCCAGGAAGAAGTTTATCTATTGCAAGAGAACTGCATCATTGCAGATATAGCAGAAAGCTCATTATCCATTCAAATAAAAATATTCTTTACCCAAATTTTTTTACATTTTTTTTTTAATCCACAGGTTCAGCATAACCAAAGCGGTAACAATTTTCAATAAAACAACTGCCTAGTCACAGCCAATCTTCCTTGCCCAAAAAGCCATCAAATACCTCAGTTTAAAGGATGCCCTAGCAAGTATGACTAGGAAAACCCCCATAGCATACTCTTCTACTGGAGGATGACAACATTTAGCTGTTATCCATGATTGCTACACTAAATAAAATATTACTCAAATCACTATTTGTCACAACCCAAAATACAAGACATTTAACCTCGTTGAGAAATAACTAAAATGATAAATTATGCTTAGAGGGCAAAGCTTTTAACAAGCCATGCAGTTCATCCTATAAAATTGACAGCAAAGTACTGTGTCCATTAATTCTTTAATATATATATATATATATGCCCGTCAAAAGACAACAATAAGAATTTACAACCTTCACAAGCCCCCACCCCTCTTAAAAAAAATGATGACTCCAGAAAAAAGATGACCAAATACAATGGGAAAAAAATGGCAACAGTAATTAAATTTAGGGTCTGTTCGTTAGCCCTGGAAATGGTGATGGAAAGGAAAAAAGTGGGTGGGGGCCGGTTTTACCTTTTTTATTTCCTTAAAAAAATTTAAAAAAATAAATAAATAAATACAAAATATCTATTATACCCTTTGATTTGACATAATCCTAACCTTCTTTTCTTTTTATTATTTTAATATAAGGGATAAAGTGGTAATTTTAATACATTCCCATTCCATTTCCATTCCAAATTTTTACTACCAAACACAGTAAATCCCTTTCCCTTTCTGCGTAAAGAACATATCCTTACTACAAAGAAACATAGGTGAAGAATATGACTAAATTATTGATTTTACTAAAAAATTTGTTATATAATATGAATTCCCAATCACAATCCCCTTTCAAAGAAATTCCTTCCTTTCTGTTGTTGCTGGCCTTCCCTTCAAAGAAGTAGTCAGAATCACAAAGATACAATATACCAAATGAATTATTCTTACAGGTATCAACCAGTTTGTGATTGAATCATATCAAATGACAATCATACCATTTGGGTATTGGGTGTTGCCTGAGCAGCACTGAACAATGCACTGTTAGCAGGACCAGAAAACTGGCTCAAACGATTCATCTGATTTCCTTGGTTGAGTTGGCTTTGACCAATGCCATGCTGAACATGACCCGAAGGTAGTTGCCTACCCTGAAATTGCTGATGCCCAAGTGATTGAGAAAACTGCATCTGATGCTGCCCATGCAACTGAGAAGGAGAGCAAAGCTTGTTATCAGCAAGAGAGATAGGAGAAACAAACATTGTTAGTTTGTATTATAGATGCATTTTATGTCAACTTTTTTTTTTTTTTATCTGTTGAAAATAAATATATATGGTCAAGAATCAAGATATTTACATAAGTGTCCTTCTCAAGCAACTCCATAACAAAAAATAAATGATGTAACAATGTCTAATTAAAAAACCAAACTGCCATGTAACATCGCAGAAATGAATCATATATATTTCCTTAAATGAAATCAAGAAGCAAACATAAAGTTGTACAATCCAGTTCCTTAAGTATACAGAGGGATGTACCTACCCTATAGAAAAATAGCAAATTAATGTATGACTTGCAAACTTTACCTGCCCCAGTCCTTGCATGGCAGATTGCCTGAACTGTTGCTGAGCAAGGAGCTGCTGCTGATGTTGAGGTAACTGCATCAGTTTCTGCCGTTGCTGCTGTTGTGCCTGTGGCTGCTGCTGTTGCTGCTGCTGCTGAGGGGTTTGTTGCTGAGGAGATGGTGTATTCATCAAATTTGTAGAAGATCTAGGTGAATTGGCATATGGAATTGGTGATGCTGTTGTGTTGTCAAAAGAAGTGGTGCTGGTTGCAGCAGAAGGAGAAGCAGCTGATCTTCCCATAAGTTGTGATCCAGATGCCTACATTAGTAATCTTAGGTGAGAGGATGCAATAATTACAACTACAATAATCCACATTATTTAAACTGTCCAAATGAGAGCCCTAGTTCGCAGCCCATAGGCATAAATGCTAAGCAACAAAATGATTGCATGAAAGCTACACATAAAAAAGGTTAAACAATTAGATGAGGAACCAACAAAATTAATTAAGTTATATCAACTGATGCTAGTTAGTCAAAAGTCCAAGAGTTGAATATCCTTCAATCTAAGAGTGATAAGCTGGGTTCTCAAACCTAAAAATAGCATACGACAAAATAAATGTAGCAGAGAGAGTGCAAGCCACAAAACTGGAATTACAAAGCTTGAATGCAAAATTATGCTAAAGCATGAAGAGCCAAAATCCCCACTCCCTACCTAGAAACAAGCCCCCTTTTATTTACAGCATTGGGAAAAAAAATCATTACGAAATGACACTTCAGTGGCAATGTCAATAACCAAACCTGTAACAATGAATTTGTACCACCCATGTTGTTTGATGATAGTGGGGTATTCTTCATATACATACCTGAAAGCAATATTAATAAATGCCAGCTGAGGCCATAATGCCACATCCAATTTACAACTTTCCACAATATATCAACAGACAAGTAAGAGTGATTGACTTTTACCCGATGCATCGGCAAAAGGTTGTGGCGCCTCATGTACATTAAGGACTTCTGCCAAATGCATTGGAAGCGCAGGAGTCATCTGCCTCTGATCTCCAGGTAACCGTAATCCTACAGGAAGTAATTTTTAATCCAAATGATCATCGTACAAAATATGCACACTAGAAGAGTGTTTGATAGTTGATACGGCATTATATTGAGCTTCAACAAACAAAATATGCACACTAGAAGAGTGTTTGATAGTTGATACGGCATTATATTGAGCTTCAACAAACAAAACACATCTTTAATTAGTTGAGTCCTTTTAATCTAGGCTAAACCCAAAGCAATGTAGCAAACAGAGTTAAATCGCATAATTGCCTTTATAAAAATAGCCACAAATTTGGTTGACACGATTAAGAGGATTCTATTAATCCAAACAAGTTTTGGGGGATTTTAGGTAGGCAATGGTGTCGTTTGAATCAACTTATAAAATGAATAAGAGAACAAACATAACACCAGAATAGAAATGAATATGACTGTTTGTTACATATGTGGCAGACTGACGATGGCAGCTGCTTTGATCCTTTTTCTTGGTAAAGCAAAAACTACTGATATATTGATGTTTAATAAAGTTAGTAAACAACTCCAAGCCTTAATCTTAAAAACTAGAGACGCGCAATATTAATCCCAAATTAACCATTCTAGATCCTCCACTTGTATTATCATTTGCCGAGTTTTTGCATGTATAAGGCTATAATTTCTTCTGACCGTTTCCTATCCATTTCTTTCCTCATTACTTCCTGCAGAGTCATCTCAGACTCTCATCCTCCTAGATCCTCCCACTCAAATTATCTCACCCTTTAGCACTGAAGCATGATATTTATTTAGTAAGAAAGAATAAAATATAAAAGCATGATGACATCCTTTATTTATAAACTTTATAAGGCAGCAGGTGAAACTATTACCTTCACCAGCATTTACAGCAGCTCGAAGTAGATTTTCTTGTTCTTGAATTTTTGCTGCCTGGCCCTTGTCCAAAGTTGGGGCAATGGCAGGGCCTTGACGAGTTCCAATACCATAGGCTTTACGAGTATCAGCCAAGACTTTCTCAGCACCTTCACAGGCTGCTGCAATCATATCAATTCTCACCTGCAAATAAATATAGATACTTCAATAATGAAGTTATGCTTGAAAATAGAATATGGAGGTTCCATGAACTCCAAATCACCTTTAGTTTCTCAATTTGAGTGGTTATTGGCAGGTTTTGCATCCCCTGAAGTAATTGCTCTCTCTTGGAGTTGTCATCGATCTCCATTTCAGGCAGTAACTTAGAGGATAGCATAACAGGTAGTACTGTAGCAAAGAATCCCATATAAATCATGAGATCTAAAAAATTTCAAGCATAACTGTGCTTAGCTGAGGAGAAACCTCAAAACAGATTATCAAACCCAATCTTCTCTCCACAAAAAAGAAAAAAACACCCCCTCTCCCCCAGCAGGCAATATATGTTGAGTGTTTCATGGGAGAAGCAGGAAGGTCATAAGGCAACATGACATTCTAAGTTTCTAACAGACATACTTTAGTTAAGACGTAAGAGGAAATGCAACTCTCTGGAACCTGACTCTATTCATGTAGACATCAAGCAAGCAGGTTGTAGATGTAGCATGATAGAAAAATTACATCATTAACTTATCTTTGACTGCACTATGAAAGCAAGTCCAGTTTGTAGGCACTCATGAAGATACATAAATTTGTAGTTTGAAGTTTTAACTGTAAATTCCAATACCACTTGGATTCGCTTTAAACAGTTTGTAACAGATAGTTTAAGGAGTTCTTATGAATCCAATATTCTAAAAAGACTTTTTCAAGGAAATGATCTATTCTTTCAGAGTTAATAAGTTCATCCAAGAAAAGGAACATGTCAGGGATGACTATGGGAGTAGCCAAATATTTACATTATTTCAGCACCGGCCATATATAAAAATATAACTGACATGGTTGGCCTTAAAATGATGGATCTGGTGTAGATGTGACTATTTTTAATAAACAACAATAGTTATCTGGGAAACATTAATTTCAAGGGAAGAAGAGCATACTTGTAGCATTCTCAGCATTAACATTCTTTGGATGCACTACAAAAGCCTTGGACACCTTCTTCATATCTTCAACAATGTTGAAAAGCTCAAGGTTCACCATATTATACTGCCCCAAAATATCTTGCCTGGTGCACAACAGGAGGTCAACAACATAAGAACAAAAGGAAATTATATTTATTTTTAAAAAAATGCATACAACTTACAAAATCTTCGAAAATTAACCAGCAATTATAATATAAGCGGTAGAAATAATAACAACCTTCTCTCCCATTATTCCACTTCTTCAATTCAACAACAAAGACACACGAAAAGGAGAGAATGACTCACAGTTGACCTTTTATGCGCAATTCGGAATAAACAAACATCGTGAAATTTCAATTTCGCAATGCAGGATCAGAAGTTGGATGAATAAGACACAGGAAAGGAAAAAAGAAAAAAGTAAGTTAAATGAGAAGACCATTTGGGGTTGGTGTTGGTGCGAGCGTAGGCATCGAAATCTTCAAGAATCCGAGTGATGGCTTTGAAGAGACTGATGGCGCGGGTCTTAACTTGTTCCAGGTTCAGCTGCTGCTGCACTGCCTGGTTTAGCCTCTCCACCGCCTGCTGAGGCTGCTGAAGTTGGCTCTGCATCATACCCTCCATCGCCCTCACTGCACTGTGCACGTTCAGAAGAGCACGACGAAGATTGGTCTTGTTAGTGTGTCTCCTTCCCTTCGCTACGATCAAAGAAATTTTCTTTTTTTTTTTTGGCGTCAACCCTCGATTTCGAATTTTACCCCTTCGTATAAAATGTTATCGCTTATATAAGAACAGACTAAAATTTGCGAGAGTTTTTTATTGCTTGTAGAAATATATTAATTAGCAAAATCCTAAAATTATGATAAAATTTAAAGTCAAAATATTATTTAGTCCTGAATTATTGGTCTAGTTATTATTTAGTCTTCGAAATTGACAAAAATGCTATTTAGTCCTGTTAAATAATTGACTGACGTGGCACTGTTAAGTGCCCAGTTATGTGCCATGTCAGCTTGAACATTAAAAATAAATAAAAAAATCTATTTTGTAATTAATGGCTTCACTTCCTCCTCCTCATTCCTGTACTCTGCTTCTAGAATGATATTTGTACTCTCTATTCTATTGCTACTCTTTGTTTCTGTATGTCATAGTCTCTAATCCGCCATTGAAGAAGAAAAGCAGCAGCAAGAGAGACCCAACCACCATCGTGAATGGTTTTAATTTAAACTTCGTTTGCAATTGTGAAGTTTATGTTTATAAGCAACACATCATGCAATAATTAACGACATACATTACATTATTATTCAAACAAACAAGATTTGCCCAAAAAAAATAGAAAGGAGATATACATTACATTAGGATTCCTTAAGTTTTTGTTGGTTGATGGGTCAAGACATAGAGGAATCAATCTGGCTATATGGGACCTAATTTAGCTTCATCCACTTGTATACTTTGACTCTCAATTTTCTCTTCTTTCAACTTATTCTCATATTTTGACTCTTAGAGTGCCTCCATTACTTCTTCTATTACTTTCTCTATAATTGCCGCCTCCCTATCTTCTTTCTTCACCACCATCTCCCTCTCATTATTGCTTCCAAATTCTGCAAGAGCAGGATTCTCCTCTTCCCTTTGCTCTTCTGCTTATGTCTCTTCGTTGTTTACTCTTTCATCACATTCTTCTTCTACTCTGAAATTGAGACTCGGAACAGAGACTGTGACATACGAAAACAAAGAGCAGCAGTAGAACAAAGAGCACAAATATCATTCTAGAAGCAGAGTACATGAATGGAGGAGGAGGTGAAGCCATTAATTACAAAATTTTTTTTAATGTTCAAGTTGACGTGGCATGTGAGGTGGCACATAATTGGGCACTTAACGGTGCCATGTCAGCCAATTATTTAACGGGTAACGACCAAGTTGCAAATTCAGGGACTAAATAGTGTTTTTACCAAATTCGGAGACTAAATAGTATTTTGTCTCTAAAACTTACCTATTTTTAACACTTTCTCATTGATGCAATAAAAAATATAATAGACTGAAATAAAATTTTGAATTTAAGTCTTACATATAAAAATAGGTAACCATTCATACATGATAACCACAAATCTAATGAATTCTTGTGCTTTCTGTTCCTTACATTTTAGAGGAAAAATGTTATTTAGTTTATGAATTGTTAGTCAAACTATTATTTAGTCCACGAAAATTGTCAAAAACACTATTTAGTCCTCGAATTTGCAACTCTGTCAACTATTTAGTCTCCTGGCCGTTATTCGTTAGATAACCTGCTGACGTGACCGTTAACGGCTGACGTGGTGGCCCCGTTAAATGCTTAGTTATGTGCCACATCAGCTTGAACATTAAAAACTACAAAAAAATTCCAAGTCATTGTCCCCACACTCATACATAGATTCGACCAGAAGAAGCTGATCCTCAAGGTATCTATGCAATAGCCCTTTCTCCTCCTCATCTCCGTCGCATCTGCCGCAGCAACCTTCACCGCATCACCTCAGCTGCTCGTCGTCGTCGCCGACGCCGGTGGAATTACAAAAGAATTTTTGCCAATCCCTGCTGCAAGAGCAGAGATCTACGGCGCAGAAGAAAGGGAGGGCGACGCAGAAGAGGCAGAGGAGGACGTGAGAGTAAAGGAGGAGGAAGAGGTAACGAATCTAGTGGTGGCGAAGCTAGGAAGAGGTGGCAACCACGACGGTCACCATGCAGGGAGGGATGATGGAGGAGGCGATGGCAGTGGGGCTAGCGAAACTTCTTCCGCGATTCCACCTCAGGGTTTGGCAAAAATTCTTCCGCAATTCCACCGGCGTCAGCGACGACGATGAGTGTTTGAGGCGATGCAAGGAAGGTTGCTGTGGCGGATGCGACGGAGACAAGGAGGAGAAGGGGCTATTGCATAGGTATCTTGAGGAACAGCTTCTTCTGGTCAGATCTATGTATGAGTGTGGGGATAATGATGACGAAGAAGGCGAAGAATAATTTTTTTAAAAAAATTTAATGTTCAGGCTAACATGGCATGTGAGGTGGCACATGACTGGACACTTAACGATGCCACTTCAGCCATTAACGGCCATGTCAGCAAGTCATCTAACGAATAACGGCTAGCTGACTAAATAGTTGACAAAGTTGCAAATTCAAGGACTAAAAAGTGTTTTTGACAAATTCAGAGACTAAATAATAATTTAACCAACAATTTAAGGACTAAATAATATTTTGCCTCTACATTTATAATTTTGTCCCCATTATTCTCGAGAATCACATTTAAGAATGAAAATTTTATCAGCGTACCAAATGTCTTTGCTACAAGATTTCTAGTTAACACTGTTCATTACTCGTGTGCAATTTAATTAGTGGATTGAATTGTACTACATGATATCCACAAATCGATTTTTTTTCCTTCTTTTACATTGTATGATTTTGTCCCGAAAATCACATTCTTAAGATTTAAGAATAAATAATCTACTATAGTCCCGAAAATTACATTGTATGATTTTGTCCCGAAAATCACATTCTTAATAGTCAATATACCATTCATTTTCCAGATAGATTATTGTAAAGCGCCGCCCCTATACGTGGCTAATAGGGTTTTGCACTAAATAGCCGATATCATTTGATACCGAAAAAGGAGGATGATATCAATAATTCACATTGCATTTTTGGTTTGCACTTCAACTGAAGTTCATTACAATTGTAAGAAAACATTTCTACATATTACATTTACATATATGGAGCAATACTGGCTAGTAACATTTCTACATATTGCACTTCATGCATTGCAAAGTAACATCTGTACAGCCTCTCCAGTTGAGAGAAATGCGCTACTGTCAACGCATCATATCTAAACTTATTACAAGCCTGAATGAGCCTGCAAGAGATAGTAGACAAACAATCAGTGACGTCTAAAGATGTATCAAAGTGGTTACAACATCACAAACAAGCATCTTAATCTCATACTAATCAGTGATATTCAAATTCAAATTTTGTGCAATGACATGAATACCAACACACATCTAATTAAGAGTAACAAATAGAATAAAGGTATTAAGGTACTTTCGGCTATTTTTAAGAAATAGACGTAGAAAATAAGAGCTGAGAAAACTATTTTTACCTCAGATGCCAGTTGTGTAAGTTTTAACATTCTTCACCCTTCCTCTTCGTCCGAGTGAGATTTACAATTAGATTTTGCCTCTATTTCCACTGGATGTGGAGCAGCACCTAAAACCAAACAAAATAAAAGACACATAAGCAAGAAAGAGTACCAATCCAATTCAATTACCACAATGACATAAAAGGTGACAGATACATACACTATAAACCATGACAACAACTTTAATTGATAAATTAGATTTCAAGAATTTTCAAGGAAAATAAACAAAAATGCTCTACAGTAAGGCAACATGTCTAGCAATAGCATTACTGCATTAGCATCAGGTAAGGTAACATCTATAACTGAAACTAGTCTCGACTCTCTTATTTCATTACTGGCCAATATCACACGGTAATAAACCTTTTAGAAATATACCAATATGAATCTCCTCAGTTATAATCTAGTAGCTTGGTTACCTATCTTAGCTTATTAATTCAACTGCATCTCGTAGTACGGCTTTGACATAAATAATGTCACAGTGATTGAGAGCTTAATGTTCCGAAAGCATGCGTGTTCATAACAAATACTCCAACATTTTTGGAAAATACACATACATATCCGAAAAGGGAATGGTAAAGTGGGAAAAGAGGACAATTAAAGAAAGATACCATTGATGAAATAGGAGGAGGAAGGCCAGGCTCGAAGGTCGGAGAGGGGCATAGACTCGTCCGGAGTGATGGGATTGGTTAAGTTATGAACCAAATTGGTGAGACCGTTGGAAGGGGTGGAAGCAGGGGGCACCCAATAAGAAGCACCAGGGAGAAATGGGAGCCAATCAGGCGCGGATCGGCGAACAATGATGCAGTGGATGGCATCCTCAAGCTTGCGAATGAGAGGGTCGGCGTTGGAAGAAGAATCGAGGTCGTTGAGATCGGAGGAGGAGGCTTGATTGGATTGGCTTCGGCAAGGGAGGATGCGAGCAGACGGAGACACGGATTTCGCGGAGACACTGCGACCAAGACGAGCTAGGGTTAGGGTTTGAGCTAAGGTTCTTGCCATTCAAGAGAGAGAGAGAGTCCAGAAATTTGGGATAAGACAGAGAGAGGTGAAGAGGAAGAAACAAATACTTACAACAACTGGACCGGATTAGAAGGCTTATATAGTGCAATGAGTGGCGCGAGGTAAGCGAAGATACCACGGCCTGGGCCGCGGTTTTAGAAAACACGTTCTAATATTAATGAACATAAATTTCAACATCTTTATTCTTTGCCCAACAAAAAAATGTGAAACTAAAAATCCTATCTTTTTAATTTAGAAATTCAAATCCCACCGCCCAAGTGGCCAGCCTGTCCAATATCAATCCCTTTTTTCCCTAAAATTTATATATATATATATATTCTTTGATTCATTTATAAATACTCTCCACAATTCTATAAACCATCAAATAGTTTCCCCTGTAACTTCTATTTTTATAAGTATTTTTTATTTAAGAAAATTATGTTCAAAGCATTGTGGACATCACACATCTTCCAATGAAAAATTGGAAGCTAATTATCGCGCCCATTATTATTATTATTTTCAACTTAATGTTTTATATGAGATTCTACTTATAATTTGATACAAGGTTATGGAGATGCAAACAACACATTATCCATGTGTTAATTTCAAAAGAATAAAATCTATCATATTATAAGTGAAATTTGACATGACACCATTGTGAATTCTATCGTAGAAAAGTAGGCAAGTGAATGTAAATGCAAACATTTTCCCTACTTGTTTCAAATCAGCCTTATCCAGTATCAAGATGCTTGCAATGTCATGTTATTAGCCATTTTTTCTATAAGAAAAAAGAACTAATGCAACAATAGTTTATTGATTGAGACATTATTAGCCAGGTGATCAATTTAACCCAATAATAAGTTAAAGTTCACACTCATGCCTCCAATCATGATTCGTACATTATGGCCGTCCGTCTTAACTTAGTTTATTTGCCCCCCACATGTTTGACACATTCCACTTTTTATGCCTTCAATTTACAACCATTACACTTCAGATTGGATTCGTTTCAGACAACACCACCTCATTCATTAGTAAACAATTAGTTGCTGTACACCTCTCATCCTAACTCTTTATTTGATTGACTTTTGATGATGAAATAAAGCTCAAAACTATCAAGAGAAACAAATAGTTAAATAAATAAAGTTGAATTTGATCACTTTACTTTTTACTTCTACACAAACTAGTTATTTTAAGTAACCTAAAATTTGAATCTCCCTAGTAATTAATATTGTGGCAAACTAGAAATAAAAGTAGCTCATTTCATTTCATGAAGTCATGTAGAACGGTAAGAAAATTACATTGAAATAAACCCATTCTCTTAATCATCAAACTCCACCAATGTACATTTCTTCAACGAGGCTATCAATATATACTCTTTTTGGACAAAAAAACAATAAAATTCCTAAGTAGAAAACTATGCCTACCATTGCAAGTTCCTCTCTTAATTTCCACCTTCAAGTGTCACAAAATAGACCAAACCATATATGTAAATGCAAGATACAAAAGGCGTTGATTTGTATGATGCCATCAACAAAGTGAACCACAGGTTACACTCTGTCTTTTTAATCAGCACCCTTATTGACAAATCATGTATTATATAGATTCACTTGACAATTCAAAACAGCAAGTTCCTCTGAGCACAACTTCTCACTACATGAAAACAATATCCATAAAAAGAATCCTTTGGAAAAGGAACTAAAAGAATAAGAACTTTCATTAGCTATACAACAAACTAAGAGTTGAGTGTGGAACAAGAGGGAAAAAGAAATAATACCAACGTCAACTGTAGAATCATCACACTTACAAACAACATCAACCACCACCATCAACTTCTGACATGGGAAGAAAATGTTTCTTGAAGAAAGAATACCTAGGAGTTTCTGGTGCGCATAAGCATAATAACTACACTGGAATGACATCAATCTTGGATGTATCCTCACATCTCAAAACAACACCCTCAAGGTTGGCTGGAAATATACATTTAGTCCATTGGCATCCCGTGTTCAAAGGCTCAGGTGGAGGGACAATCATAAGCACATTCTCATTTCTCTGGACAACTCCCATTACACTTACCGTGCTACCTTCTTTAATATACCTACATAAGAACAATGGGAGTCTCATAATATGCACTTCTTGCCCATCCTGGGATATTCGGCACATAGAACAACTATTAGCTACCACCAACAACAAATGTCAGTGATAGCATCATTTCTCTGTTTTCCACCTTCCCAACAATTAATTTAAAGGGACTAATCTTAGCAACTGCATTTGTATAATTGTATTACTGAATAACATGGAAAATTTCAACATTTTAGCAGGAGAAAGTACTATACCCTTCTTTTAATCGCATTATACGATCATCACTTGAAAGGTTTCGTTCTCCCAACCATCGAAGAAACTCTGGGGACATGTCTTTATTGGCTGGGTTAACATCAATTACAACAGAATCATCAACATAAGGAGTCACCCTTGCACCGTAACCTGTTTTAACCAACGCTCTCAATCCAGATTGGAAATCAGAGATGTAAAAATCCACCACATGCCTCTGCATTAAAATAAAATGCAAGGATATATTTTAAAATACTAAAGTCTCATTAATTTTTTACCCAAAAAAAAAAAGAAGGAAGTCTCATCAATTAGACAACAATGAGATTATACAATAAATCTAAATTGGAATTGACAGAATTGAACCTAATACTTCCAAAATATATTTACATACACACAAACTGGACAACAGCGACCAAATACTATCACAAAAGTTGCTCCAATCAACGTAGGCATAAACCACCTTAAATTAGAAACAGCATGGTCTCAAATCTCCCGACAAATGACTCAAACAAACAAGAAAAATGTACTTTGATTATAAGGAGATAATTGATGAGAAAGAGTCCCTTTAACACTTATTTTATTTAATTTCATGTTTTGGATCCAAAAGTGAGTAATGATGGAAAACAGTAAAATAATTAAAGATAGCATAATATACTTTTTTTAAATCTCAATAGCTTGTAGCTTTGAGATAGGTGGTGCAAGAATACCCCGGAAACCATATTTTAGCTCTATAAAAATAAACCTTGGGCTTCCATACTGTTGGAGCTCAATGAAAGAGAAGTTTGTAGCGCACTGGCCATGTAACAATTTTCAACCTGTTAAGATGGAGATGTAATGTATTTGCAATATCCCATACAATGGAACAATTTTAGAGGGCTAGGAGGTAGAAACTTATGCTAAAACACACACTAAAGAAGTACAAGAAAAGGATGAAGTTGGGTTTGCAGCCATCTCGAAACACCTTCCATAAAGGTGCAAGTCAAGCACACCTTGAAAAACATATTTGAAGGATTAAAATAAAAAGTAAGAACAGAAACAAAGGAAAAAAATAAGATCAAGTCAACAGAGGACAACAGCAATAGGGAGAAAATAAGAAAATATTCACAGAACCAAAATGCATACAATCAAAAAGTGAACTAATTCATTTCCATGGAAAGTAATATTTATTCATTAGATGCATAAAATACGGAAAAAACAATTTTGTTTTAGAATTATCAAATTGAAAAGACGATAAAGATTATTGCAAATTGCAATTACCTCAGCCGATCTGAGTCCCCATGTAAAACGGTGATGCTTTGGATTGGCTGGTTTTGAATCCCATCCTCGATATTCATACAAGCTTGTAGATGTATATACACATCTAGGGACTTTTCGAAAGGAAGACTCAAGAGGGACATTACCACAGGTAACCACCTTCAAAAGGCACAAAAAATCAGCAGTCAATTTCTCTCTTTTGCACATTAAAGTATAAACCACAGCCAGAAAAACAGTTGATCAAGAAATTATTGACAAGGAAATAAGTGGTTTAGGTTAAATTTGCATGCTCTTGTGCTTTTTCTATGTCTATTTTTCAATTTAATTGTCTATGCAAGTATATGTCAGTATAAGTTTAGTCGCATACCCCAGAAACCTTCACAAATTGCCCATTCTTGGCAGTTCGAAGCTCAGCATCAGGATAACGAGAAATGAAACCAACAATGCCTCCTCTCCAGAAACAACTGTTCCAAGTAAATAATGCAGCAACAGCAGCAAAAAGAATCACTACAACAATGAGGAGAACGGCATTGCGGACAGCTCCAAAAATAAAGCCTCCGGCAATGAATCCCATAACAAAAATCAAAATTACAGACCACAAAATTGGCTTTGGGAAATTCCTCCTGAAGGAATATTCATTATCTAGGCTAAGAGTGGTCACAGCTGGATTGTGAGCAACAGAGAAACTATGTGATTTCATTGATCCTGTGGACTCCAACGGACCAGATACCTTCCTTGGAGCCCCAGATGAATTTAGCGGGCCAGATGTTATAAGACCAGTAGTAGGAAGAACTGGTGGAATTGAACCAGAGTTTTGACGTGTGACTCCACCAGATTGAGGGCCAGATGACTTCTTAACCGGTTCCCCGTGTTTATTCAATGGACCAGAGTTGGTCTTTTTCATTGAGGCTGACCCAGCAGATACATTACCAGAAGTTGTATATCCAGCCCGAGCTGCTGCATTTTGCATGATAGGTCCAGAATGTTGAGCAGCACCGGCAAATGATCCAGTCCTTGAAGGAGCACCACTTAATTGACCAGATTTTCTAGATTTTGAACCATCCATTGGGATATCAAACATTTTCCCTAATTCTCCTGACTTCTTGATGTCACCACCAGTATAGGGCATGGCAGTAGAGCTCATGGTTGGAGTCTTTTCTTTTGGCTGTTCAGGCCGGCCTGATACATACAGGCCATTGCTGAGTTGATGAGATGGGAATCTTGAACCCATCAGGCTTCTTTAATGTAGCCCACAAGTGGTAAGTGAACAAGAAATAGTACTAAACAATACTGCAAACAGTGAAATGGACAAGACAGCAGAAACAGAAGTTAGCCTTAGCCATAATTCTAGAATTTAAAGAGTTGGTACATCTAAGAACATTACTTCGCTTAAAGAGAAAGCCAAAGTAAGAAAATTTTAAACAAGACTGATTGAGAAAAGGAATCGGCAAATTTGGAAAAACGGATATTTGAATTGGAAAAGAATTGAGAATACTACAGTTATTTCTAGAAACCAGATAAAAACTTCAAATAGAGGAAAGTGCAACACAATGCCTCCTTTAGTAGTACAGGATGGGCATATCAAGGCCAAATTGCAAATATCCCACTTGAACTTTCACCCTCTAGCAAATAACCCCTGAGGTTTAACTTCTCGCAATTAACCCATTCAAACTTCAACATTTAACAAATGACTCCTTCCATCTAAACTAGCAAATTTATAAACACTAACTTAAGTATTTGCTTAAATTCTTTTTTTTTTTTTAAAGTTCATTTAGTAGAAATGCAGTAAATTCCTCAAATATAATTCCACCAAATATCCAATTCAATTTTTCCTCTAACCTTACTTTCTTATATTTCCTAGTAAACAGAAGAGGTTATTTGCCATGTGTTGAAAGTCTAATAAAGTTAATTTACAAAACTGAAACCACCGGAGATCATATGCTAAAGGATCAAAGTTGGAAGGGTTTATTTTCCTATAAATTTAATCTACCAATCAATGAATTCAACCAAAATTGAAAAAGAAGAAAATTGTTGAAAGTTATTGGAAAGTCTTCACCGTTAAGATGGAAAGAGTTGGACAAATTTTATATTTTCTACTAAGAAGGCCAGCCAAAAAGGTGCAACTTCAACAAATATTCATCAAGACAGCAAACGCAATGATGAACAAGAGAGGAACAAAATCAGTAGGACAAAATAAATAAATGAGATAGGATAACAACAATGAAATTTTCTTATATATATAGGAAGTAGTTTCAGATAAAGCAAGTGAGGAGAAAATCCTGACTCACACGTACGCTAGTGATCACATCCCTTTTGAAAGTTCCAACGAAACCCGATGACTTAAAGCTATATATTGACCATAGCAAATTTTATCGGCGGATAGCTGCCCCTTCTACATAATATTTCAAAATAAATAAGGGGAACTGCGAAATAGCCGGTCAATCATTTAGAAGTTTCTAGAGGTTCGGAGTTGAGATTCAAATTAGTAACTCGCGAGTAGTTTACACCTCAACAGATATGGACATACATAAGGCACTCATCTGGTCAGAGTTTACACTTTTTTGTCTCTGACGACTAGCTGAAACTAGTTAAAATACGTACGAATATACTATAAGTGGAAAATTAATCATCAGGAGTAAAAGTGACTAGAATGTTAGCGGATCTGACTTAATATGAAAATTGGGAGCCATGACGCCTTTAGATCTCAGAACATTTCGGGTAAAGGAAGGGAAAATGCAAAAACAAAAGCATTTATCGAGATCCAAACTAAAGCAATAAGCAAAAAAAGAAGAATTCCAGTATTCAAATGTGTAATTATGAAGAGGTGTCATTTTATTTAATTTGTTTCAAGAGTTAGTGAGCAGAAAAAGCTCGAAAAATAGAGAAATGGCCGATATGGAGAAATTGACATTAGATAATAACCAGCAAAAAAAAACACACAAACACAGAAATTAACAAGAATTGAGAGTAAAATAGGAAGGGGTTAATAATGCAAAAGGAGAAAAAGGCATAAAAGAAAGGGGATAGAGTGAGTACCTGAAGAGGAGTTGGATAAGGAGGAGGAGGAGGGGGAGGAGGAAGGAGAAAAGAGAGATGAAGGAGAGGAATGAGAGAGAGAGAGAAGTAGTTGAAGTGGTAGTAGGAGTGAATGAGGTGGTAAGTCTAAGTCTGAGTGTGAGATCTCATCTTCATAGCACCAGTCGCCATCTCTCTCAAGAAAATGTTACTGCTTTCTCGCACTTAGTATTAAAAAGCCTTTCTCTCTCTTCCAACACCCACAACAACTGGTTGCAGCTTGTCTCGTCCGCCAAAAACCACCAAACTAAGCAACACTCAATTTTTTTATTATTATTATTATTTCCTCAAAACACACCTTCCACCCCCCCTCTCTCATTCTCATTGTCCCCTCCCCTTTTCTTTAACAACATTTTTCTTTTTGGTAATGCATTCCGTTTTAGATTTTTTCATTAAACAAATCCCTTCCTCACCATCATCTGCACCCATAAAACAGGTAGACTAACCTTTTTTTTTTTTCTTTTCGAGACTAACAAAGAACATGATTAATTTCTATTTCAACAAATTATTTTCACAAATTTTTAAAAACAACTTTTAGATATAAATATATATTATGCTTAACACAAAGAAAAATCATTATTAATAAGCACGAATTTTAATTTCTTAATCTATTAAATATTTTTAAAAAAAACCCTTGTTGAACCGAACATGGTGTATTAAATATTAACTATTAAGAAAAAGAGAGTAGAGGCTTGAGAAGTATTTTGGGTCAAATAATAAGACATGCAGAGATATGAAAGTAACTTTTCTTTTGCTTAAACAATAAGGAGAATACGGTACACCATCTATGATCTATTCCCATATTTTACTATAACGTGAGGATCTTAAATATCAATCTTTCTACAATAAAATATGGAACTTTCACTGTCTAGAAAGGTATTTCAGAAGAAATGTACAACTTACAAAAAATATTAAATTGAAGTACTTAGACTATTCTAGTATAATATCCTTATTTATCGCTAGTCACTCCTTGGAAATACTGGTACCCACTGTCTAAAGGTATGATCTGTATAGCATTACGCCATGCTCCCTTTGGGCTTTGACTCGACTCTCCTAGAACGAACTGCCTTCTAAGTGCCAATCACTAATGGCTGCTTGTTTTCTTCAAAATTTCCTCAATTTGAATGAGAGGATCAGGGATGAGAAAGCGCGATGTAGGTAATAATTGTTTTTTTTTTTCTTTTTAAAAATTAAAAAATATATATATATTTACACATTAGTTGGTGCATGGTATTATTGATTGGAGCGGTTTGAGATAACTTTGGAAATGCGCTTCAGTTACACAACAGTAGTAAAGCGCTTGCTGCTACTTGCAATTTGCTACTTGCTGCAATTATACATGACTGACAACATTACATCAACAACTTGTAGGACACCAAGCTTGCGTATCTTCAAAGACATATCTTTTCATAATACTCCATTCCATCCTCTTATTCTTCAAATCAAAATATCAAACCAATAAATCATTAAATATAGGGCCAAGTTGCCATCGTAAACAATGTTTAATATCATAATATTTCCTCCACAATTTCCTACTTTTCTTCATGTAGGAAACTGCTCATCCTCATAGAGACAGGGGGGAGATTCTAGTGACCAAGTTTCTTCTGATAAATAATTGCTTTAGATTACCCAACAGGATCAAAAAGATCGATCCACTACCTCAGACTGCAGAGTTGTATACACTCGTAAGAACATTGTGAGCTGATCCTACCCAGTTCTAGAATAGGTTAATGCAGAAAAACAGAACATCATAGAGGTAGGAAACCAACCAAACCAGCAGATGGAAAGAAAAACCAGAGAAAAAGCTCCATAACTTTGGAGGCTGCTAGATGCATCCCAACAAAGCACCCAAATCCTCCTTACTTCTCTAACCCCTTCCCTCTTCCTCTTATTGCTCAACAGCCTTCTAACTAACTTTATCCCGACTGCCCAACTCAGCTGCCACGTGTCGCATTCTTTGTCAGTACCAGTCACACCTCAGTAATAGTAAGATACATCTGCTGACCCAAATGATTGGCAAAATTATCAATTATAGCCAACATGCTATGAAGCACGGACACTGACACTAACATGACACGAACACCTCGACACGCCGATTCTTAAAATTACAGGACACGACACGGCATATATATATATATATATATATATATATATGTATACCTTGAAGAGAAGAGTAGAGACAGAGTGTCGCACGTGTGTCGGCGTATCGGATACACGGACACGTGTCCAACACGTCAACACGACATAGAATTGGCGTGTCCGTCATGTAAGGACTGTAAAGCTACGCCATTTCCGTCTGGTAAAAACTACAAAGATTGGCCACACGAAAGTATTTCTTAAACAGTGTCTAAGTGAAAAACAACACACATCAACTCACCCAGAGGGCACATTTGTGGCACACATTCTATTTTCTTTCTTTCTTTTCTTCTGGCTGCAAGAATGCAGCTATCTCTTCCACCAAAAACAACACATAAACACACGAAAATAGTAAAAAGAACAACAAAATGGTAGCAGAAAGTGGTATACTCAGTGGTCATTTAGCACATAGTCTACACATGCCTTCCAAGAATTACAGAAAGTCCCAGTGCATCCAATTTTTCTATAGAACAGTAACCTATTCCATTTTCACTATTCCCAGATGGAGTAGCCATCCTGATTTCCATAAACATTAGGATCAATCCAATAACAAAAACAACAAACTAATCCTTTTCCCACTAGGTGGGGTCAGCCAGGATCTATCCAATAACAAGCAGGAAAAAATGAACAAACCAAACACAAGAAAGGATTTGATCTTTGAAACTTGTAGAGCATGAAATTTTTTAAAAAAAAAAAAAAATTGTAAAACTCACATACAAAATTGAGAACTAGAAAAATAATTAAGCAAAAAAAGGCTGATTTAACCAGATTCAAATTCTTAGTGTCCTGTGTAACTGTGTTGAGTTCTTTATTAGTAACTTGTGAAATGGGTTGCAATGAATTAAGGTTCGGGTATTTATAGATTCATATACAGGAGGATAGAATTAGTATGAAAAGGCCTAACCTAAAAGGCTAAAAACATACTCTTCACACTTCTCATTTTCATTAACACAGCCACATTCTTAGGCACAACTTAATTT
This sequence comes from Senna tora, assembly GCA_014851425.1. Taxonomy (NCBI): domain Eukaryota; kingdom Viridiplantae; phylum Streptophyta; class Magnoliopsida; order Fabales; family Fabaceae; genus Senna; species Senna tora. Next base: position 207,756 of record CM026260.1, read on the forward strand.
CTGTGGAATAATAAGTTAATAACCATGTAGACAACACTAAATATATGTATGTACTTAGACTCGCCAAGATTCAAATAATTCATGGATACAGTGTTTCACAGAAATATCAAGTATATTTGAAAGAAAAGCATCAAAGAATATATAAGACATATGGCACAAGCAACGATACCTGACTGCCAACCAATTCAATGACTCATGAACATGAAGTGAAGGCAAGATCATGCCAACCTTCAATTCTTGTTATCCAATCATAAATGCACTCACAAAGGATAGAATAATTTATGAAATACTTCATACTTGATGACAAATAATAGACATGAAAATATAAGGTTTAAGAATTAAGAACATCTGTTCTCTGATTCTAATGCAAGCTATGACATTTTATAGCTTTTACTCACTTGACCACAGTAATACAATGAAAGTGAAATAAATCAATAAAAACATCAATCAGCCAAGAGAATACATTCAGAAGAAAGGGGAGCAAAATAGTAGTATCTATTATTCGAATATAACAGCATACAATCAAATAAAAGCCTTAATCAACTAATCGAGTAAGCTAATGCCAACTACTATCAAAATTTATAACAGAAATTGTAAACCAATCAATCAAAAACCCTCAATCAACCGCTGCTGCCATGGAGAATCGACCCGAGAGTGCCCAATACCGCAAAAGCAAGAAGCGGACTAACATCCAGTGTATCGAATACCGGGGGTATGATGTTGCGAAACAAGTTCAAATAAGGATCACAGAGGTCTCGAATTGCGGAGAGAGGCTGTCGTTCCCAAGGAATATTGGGAAACCAACTGAGCAAAACCCTAACCATCAAAACCCCACTGTAAATGTCAAGCCACTTGGCGAGGCCGGCGGCCACCACCGTTAAGGGTGTGTTCAAATAACCAGTGGGGCGGTCGCGTAGAGCAGCAAAGAAGAGAGGACCCATGGTGGAGAAAGCATTTCTCTGAAGGCCCATGATTGCGGCGAGCTGGTCAGGCCCAGGAACCAAGCAAAGCGCCTTAATTGGGTGAAGTAATTTAATGAAGACGCGCGAAAGAGACAAAGCTAGGGCAAAGATAGTCGCAAGAGTGCGAGTTGAGCCGGAGAGAAATTCATGCGGCGAGGCAGTGTGAGATTGTGGGAGTGGTAGGGGGGAAAGAGTAGAGGAAGAAGAAGAGGGCAAGGCTGGAATCCGATGATTGGAACGAAGGGATAAGGGATTGAAGTGAAAAGAATGAGTGGGTTTGGCGGGAAGAAGAGGGAATGAAGCGCCATGTCGGTGTTTGAGGGTTGGGTGTAGAGAGAAGGAAGAATGGAAAATTTGAGTGGTAGAAGCCATAGCTGAGACCTGGGTGTGTGTGGAAGTGAAGATAGTCGATACCAACACCAAGGGCAAAGCAATTGAATTAGAATTAGGGATAATAAGGCCTAAATAGTAAATAAATATACGTGAGATGAGATTTTCGTTGGGATGGGATGTGATCAGGGCGACATCAACTATGTTATTTATTTTCATTACATCCTAACACACACTCAGATTTGCATTTAAATTAAATAAAATAGTCATTTTAAACAATAAAATTTCCTTTTCTTTTTTTTAATCCAAAAAGTATGTTGGTTTGACAGTTTGAGTATAAAAAAAATATATGTTGGTTTTCTTTCCTTCTTTTTTTTTTCATTTTACCTTTGAATTGTGATCGAGAGAAAATTGAAAGAATTAGATATGACTCTTCTATTATAAATTAAAGGCATATTTGGTATACTTATTAAACAGTGTATTACATGTAATTTTATAATTCTCAAAAAAAATTTTATATCATATTTTATACATACCAAACATATTTTTTCTCTCTATCTCTCTCCTCACTTTTCTCTACAATACTTTTCTTTATTCTACAGTACTTTACTTTACAGTACTTTCTTTACAGTACTTTCTTTACAGTAATTTACATCTGTGCATTTATATCTGCCCTCAATAGTGAATAGGGCCATGAACGAAATTATAAGACAAAATACTTTTATATTTTTAAATTGGCTTACAGTACTATTTTAGTCCTCAATGTTTGCATGAAGTTTAATGTTAGTCCTCAATGTTTCAAAAGTTTAATATTGGTCCTCAAAGTTTTTTATGTCGATTTTGGTCCTCGAGCGTAACATCGTTAACTGTTTGCTGTTAAATGATGACGTGGCATTTATATGACACACCATCTTTTCTACGTGTTATATTTTAATGACGTGGCATAACACATCACTGTCACGTCACCCCAGATGATGAAGGAGAGAAGATGATGATATGGCAATGTGGGGTGACGTGGCAGTGATGTGTCATGCCACGTCATTAAAATATGACACGTAGAATAGAGGGTGTGCCATATAAGCATGTCACAACATCATTTAACGGCAAAAAGTTAACGGTGTTACGCTCGAGGACCAAAATCAACAAAAAAATTTTTTGAAGACCAACATTAAACTTTATGCAAACATTGAAGACCAAAACACATCTTTAGCCTTTTAAATTTTACACTATTTTTTATTTCTTCCCTGAATTTTTTATTATCAATTTTGTTCTATAAATTTTAAATTATAATCTATTTCATCTTAATACCTAACATAATTTAAATTAAATAATAGCAAATAATTACGCGATATCTAGCAAATTTTTGCTATCTTAATACTTGATACGATATGCTCATGTCGGGCTGAGCGAGTTCCTCTGATCGTCTCTACTCACCTGTTACTATCAAAGCACCTCCCACGCCACCGCCCTTTACGAAGGTAGTTATGTTGATGTGACTCCCACCATGCACTAGGACCCCCAAATGATTATCGTACTCCCTATTGGAGCCTATGAATACCCATTAGGCCTCCCAGGTATAATCACTGAATTTCATATACTCTGTACTTTCAGTGACTGACTTGAACGTCAGAGTCCTACCATAAGAGTCACCTCCCGTTGTGGGTTTCTTACAAGTTGTCGGAGTTCGGATCGTGGAGAGTAGAGTTCATCAATACCTAACATAGTCTAAATTAATAATAGCAAATAATTACATGATATCACGTACATAATGTTAATGTTAATTCATTATTCAAAAATAACATTACTTATTTATAATAATGTTCACTCAAACCTAAATAACGTCACTTCTTTATATTATTAAAAACAATAAATAACGTTATTTTGGTGTTATCTTATAGATTACAAATTATGATAAGTTATTAATACTATATGTATGATGTTTCATTTCATTTCTCTATAATAATTTAGACGACATAAGACAGTGAGACGAAATAAATTATAATCGGTAACACTTAAAACAAAACTAAAAAAAAAGTTATAGGACATAAAATTTGTTGTTTCACAAATTATTATAGAAATGTTATATATGTTTCCCTTATTAATGTGAAATATGACAATTAAGTTTTTTTATTTATTATATTTTAAAAACAAAATGACAAAATTATTAAACCTTATTCCTTAGGCTTAGTTTATCTTTAAATTCTTTTACTTTGTTTATGGTCTGAACTTCTTTTACTATTGCTTCATGGGCTTGAACCATTACCATTGTTCCAATAATTACTTTTACTATCGTCTATCTATGACTCCTATGATAATTGTCACTATTATTATCTTCGACTATTATTACGATCATGGTTATAACTCACTACTTATCTTGTAAATAAAGACATAAAAACTAACAACTTATACAATACCATTATATACTGTCTAACATTAGTTTCTAAAATTGCTCTTAAAAATAATTCTATACATGTATCTAGAAGAAACATAGAGCTATAAGATGATTATTAAGATACCAACTTGTTTATTAAGACAATAATGTCCTTATTCCAATAAAATAAGTAAATTTAAAATTAGATAAATGGGAGGTATCCATAAATTTTATCTTGTCACAACTACTTATTTGGATGATTAAAGAGGGGAAGGTGAGAGAAATAATATATCTCTCCCTTATTTAAAAAATTAAGAATTGAAGGAGAAAATAATGAAAGATTAATTATTAATCCTCCATTATCTTTCTTCTTCACAAATTTAAGATACTACGAATTGGGATATTTTAGAGGAGCTACCAATATCCAAAGTAAAAGAAGATTAATCTCCCCATCCCTTCCCCTCTCCTTCAGTCTCTTTCAATTTGTTTGGTAATTAGGGGGGAAGGAAGGGTAGAGATTGAATGAGAGAAGAAGGGAAGGAGAGGGGAAGTTGATCTTCGTTAAGATCGAAGGCTTTTGTTTTTATTAAGGTTTGATTGCTCCATTTTTTAATATATATTAACATTTCTCTAATCCAATTCGACTCTATTTAAGTTGTGAAGAGCGGGTATTTTTTATTTATTTTGTTAAAAAATATTTAAATTAAGAAATAATTATAGAATTTATCTCCATTTAAAATTCAAAATAACAAGATATACTAATAAAATATGAATTAAAGTGGTTGGATAAATTAAATAAAAATTTAAAATAATTAATATAGTATGAATTAATGTAAAATTCATGAAATTAATTTAATGTATAAATATTAAAAAAAAAAAATTTTTTGGTCAGAATTTTTTTTTTAAATGGATTAGTCCGTCCCTAACCTGGTTTAATCTTATACTTTTTAATTAATAGAGCTAACCCAATATTAATTATGGTAAAAAATTCTCTAACCCAATATTATATAATTTACAAAAAAAAATAGTTTTGACACCTCTAATTGAAATTACATTACTAGATGGTAGTACTGTCAAAACGGGCTCGGGCCTGCGGGCTAGCCCGGCCCGCCCGCTAAATGGGCGGGCTTGGACAGTGCAAATTAGGCCCATTTAAAAATGAGCCTAAACGGGTTGGCCCGTTTAAGCCCGCGGGCCCCGCGGATCGACCCGCCAAAAAATATAAAAAAAAAATTAATTAAAAAATTAATATATATTTGTTTAAAATATGTATAAATATATATATATTTTAGATAATTTTATGTGTTAAATAATAATTTTATTCTAATAAAGTATATAAATAATTTAAATAATAATTAAAATTAATAAAATATTAATTTAAAGTTAAAAAATTACTAATTTTTAAATAAATATTTAATTTTATAATTAATTTTTTTAAAAAATATATTTAAAAAAAATAAAAAAATTGGCCCGCGGGCTAGCCCGTTTAGCCCGCGAGCCATTACGGGCGGGCTTGGGCATTACTTCCCAAGCCCGCCAAATAAACGGGCCGGCCCGTTTTGACAGTACTACTAGATGGTAACTAGTAATAATATAGGAGTTGATTCATTTAGTTATTTATTTTTTGCCTGACTATTCAATTATTTATTTACCCATAACAATTGTATGACTTGAATTTAATTCTATATAATTGTTGATTAAGTAAATTATCTGTAAAAATTTATATAAGTAAGACTCATTTTAAATTGGATTTTATATAATCCCTGGTGCGCTGAAGTAGTAATATTTTGTTACCCTTTTCTTAGCATAACAATTAACATTATGTTTGGGGTGTATTGGTAATGGTATTGAAGTAGGGCATCCTTGTTAAGGAGAAGATTAGAAGATCATCATGAGCCAAAGCTGATGATGCGGATTCATGCTGCTCAACACAACATAACATCAAATCAAATCAAACATATATGCAACATTTTGCTTTTAATGATAACATACATTTTATTTGATTGAATCATTATTTAATTGAAATTTAGTATATTATGTATATACTTATAAATTTAAAGTTTATATTTTTCATTTTTAAAAAAACCATACTATTTTTCATGTGATATTTATGCCTATATTATTGTTCCTAATTTTGTGTTCTGTTCGACAGTTTAAGCGCATTTCTTTCAAAATTATGTAGTATCTTTCTGTCAATTTTACGTAACGGTTTTTTATTTTGTGACAAAAAATATAATTAATATGTAAAATTGAATTAAAAAAAATAAAATCTGGCGCAGAAACTGAAGCCAAGTCCTAACGTCCGTGATTGGACAAAAAGAAAGCTGAAGGAAGAGTGAAGGGTAGTTTGGGTATTACAGAATGAATAATCAGGGCCCTTCTTGCCCCTTAGTGGCCAACGACAGTAAGCGACTGAAGGAGAGTGAGTGAGTGAGTGAGATAGAGAAGGTTGTAGCTATGAGTAATTTAACAAAAATTTCCTCTTTTTAATCATTTTTTCTTCAGCTTGGAGCTTCTTGCCGAAGCAGACAACCCACACATTTGTTGCGGCTCTCCTACCTGCCACTCTTACAATAAGTTACACTCTCTGATTTTCCAACTCACAAATATAATACACACTGGGATTGCTTTTCTTTTCTTTTTGATCCACTCATAATGCGTCCAAATCTCCAGATTTCATCCCTCACTATGCTTTTATGCCCTTCACCTTCAGGTATGCTTAACACATATACTTCTTCTTGCCTTCCAGCTACCCCAAACTCTAGCAATTTCTCTTTCCTTCCTTAGATCCTTTCCATTTTCTCATATTTTCTACAAACTGGGGTTTTGGGGGCCATTTTTACCACTTGATTCTTCTTTAATGGTTAGTTCTCGCGCCGCTCTCCCAAATCTTTCTAAATATAGATGATTCTCCTCCCCCAGTGTTTTGGAATCTGATTTTGGTTCTTGCTTTTGCTTCCTGTGAGAATATTATGTTTCAACATTAGATAAGATTGCTCTATTTATATGGCACCTGGCGTGATTAACTTCAACAAAACTCTTAACTGGACTCTTGGGTGTTGAGATCACCAACTTTTTTCTCAGATCTTTTTCCTTTAATTCATTTTTGTTCAAATGGTGATGGGGGACTGTGTTTTTTTCTTCAGTTTGGGTTCTAAATTTCGAATTTTCTAGGGCAATATGTCTGGCACCAGTGCTGTTATTTTGGATTTTCTCCTCTTGAAACAGAAAGTTCTGTTTATATTTTACATTTTGTTTTGTATTTCGATTAATATTTACTTGATTGGCGTAGAAGATAGTTAAGAAAGCTTGTCTTTTTCTAAGAATAATATTTCAATACCAAACTAAATGTCTACTTGTGTTGTATTGTATATGACCTCAGCAATAGCATGTTTTTCCCAGTTACTTCTTTTTATTAAATTTGGAAATATGGATCCAGGGCCTTGTTTTCAGGTTCTCAGAATGATAGAAGTTTGAAAAAAGCGTAGTTGACTTTGTCTGAACACATGATTATGATACTCAGTTACTTGGTTTCTAACATATTCTCCTAGTTTAGGATTTCTCAAGAAACAGAACACACAGCAATTTGAACATAGTCATTGCTCTAGAAATCTTGGATTTTCCTTTCCATTCATTGACCATTTTAAGAGTTCTTGAGTATGTTAATCATGGAATTAACTCATTATCTTCTTTAGTCTGATAAGAATGGGTCAAATAAAAAAGCACGTTGCTCACCTTTGTTCCCTTGAGTTTTGTTGTATTTAGTATTTTCAAACCTTTTCTTCTGTTTATCTTCCACTAGGCAACATGGTAACTTACTGTTGCAATAATTTTATCCCTTTTTTTCTTCTTCTTATGTCTTTTAGGAAGACTTTGATGATTACATCACCTACTGCTAGTGGTGCTGTTGTGTAAATTCTTGCGGTTCTTCTATAGAAGGTATAAGGGTTTCAAATTCCCATCTCATCAACTTATCAATTTTATTATAAGTACCAGGATGGTCTCCAAGTATATTGCAATAACTTTTAATTCCTTTGGTTCGTTTCCCAATGTTTCAGGAGGACTTTTTTATATTTCCATCAGCAACTGCTTGCAGTATTGTTGCGTGAATTCTCAAGGGTCTTCTGAAGATGGGTTCCAGATTCCCGTCTCATCAACTTAGCAATGGTCTCTACGTGTCAGGACGGCCAGAGCAGCCAAAAGAAAGGACTCCAACTATGACCTCAACAGCCATGCCATATACTGGTGGAGACATAAAAAAGTCAGGAGAATTGGGGAAAATGTTTGATATTCCTGTTGATGGCTCTAAATCTAGGAAATCTGGACCAATAACAGGTGCTCCTTCAAGGACAGGATCTTTTGGAGGAGCTGGTTCTCATTCTGGACCGATTCAGCCTAATAATGCTGCTCGGGCTGCCTATACTACTTCAGGTCCTATGACTTCTGGAGGCATGCCTGGTTCAGCTTCTCTGAGGAAATCGAACTCTGGACCACTGAATAAGCATGGGGAACCTTTGAAGAAGTCTTCTGGTCCTCAGTCTGGTGGAGTAACACCAACTGGGCGTCAAAATTCTGGGCCTCTTGCTCCTGTTCTTCCTACGACAGGTCTCCTTACATCTGGCCCCATTTCATCTGGTCCACTGAATTCGTCAGGGGCTCCTCGGAAAGTGTCTGGTCCTTTAGAAGCCTCAGGTTCGATGAAGCTGCATGGTTCAGCTGCTGTTCACAATCAAGCAGTGACTGTTCTCAGTCAAGACGATGAGTATTCCTTTAGGAGGAACTTCCCCAAGGCAATGCTATGGTCATTAATTCTGCTTTTTGTGATGGGGTTCATTGCTGGTGGTTTTATTCTTGGAGCAGTGCGCAATCCCATTCTCCTTATTGTTGTTGTGGTTCTTTTCGGCTTAGTTGCTGCATCATTCACATGGAATACTTATTGGGGAAGAAGAGCTATTATGGGTTTCATTGGTCATTATCCAGACTCCGAGCTTAGAACTGCAAAAAATGGGCAATTTGTGAAGGTCTCTGGGGTATGTTGCTGCTTCTCTTGCCTTGCTTACTGGCTAACCTTAGAAAGTTCATCATGCTTTCTTTTATCTATATTGCCGATATTATACATATTACGTAGTCACCTGTTTTTGCATCTTTTTTATTTTGTTTAATTATAATTATTTATCAACATCTTTTGATGTATTTTAGTCTAGTTTCATAATTTACATGTGGTTGTAGACTTGTAGATATGTAAAATTCTTTTTTTTTTTAAAAAAAAAAATAGCAGAAAATTAGATATGACAAGCATATAAGATTCTGAATCTGTAGATAAAATCAAAATAATGGACAATCGTAACAAAATTACAGATATTCCTAGGAGTTGGAAATAGTTTTAACTTTACTCGGTATGTACATTTGTACAGTTAGGATAGCTACTGAGTTATTCCACAAATATATAAATGTGGGTTTATTTGGACAATGGAAGTGTCATCTATGTAATGCATTTGTGATTGTATAATTTGTGATACTTCGTTTGAATGTTTTGATTTTTGTTCTTTTAATTTTTCAAGTTTTAATTGTGATTGAGACTAATATATCTTGGCATCGATAGTATGTTTAGAAGTATACCATTAACTTTACCCTTATTTTATTTTGGCCATGTCTCATTTAATACTGTCAGCAGAGCAAATTCTTTACCAAAGTATTTGTCAATATATGTGGAAGAAAAGCTTGCACCTGATTGGTTTTCCTATATGCATCTTTTTTGTAACTCTTTAACTGACATTAATCAAAAGTTTTGTTTGATTGTGATATATGAAGGTTGTTACCTGTGGTAATGTGCCTCTTGAATCATCTTTTCACAAAGTGCCACGATGTGTATATACGTCAACAAGTTTATATGAGTACCGAGGATGGGAATCAAAAGCAGCCAATCCTAAACACCGTCGATTTACTTGGGGTCTTAGATCGCTGGAAGTGAGCTACTAAATATAATCTGGTTTACATGCTGTGATTTATATCCTATCTATACTCTCATCTTTTAATAAGCTATCTTATGCATTAATTTTTTAATTTTCACTTCTGATCAGGAAAATGAAAGACATTTCTTCTTGTGGTTAAATTTCTAGTATAATTTGTTTTTGTGAGTTAATAGCTCCACACGTTTGAGGGAAGGGAATGCTTTTGGTTTTCTTACTGTTTTGAGATTGTCCCCTCATTGTACAATTCCAAAGGGTTAGGACTTATGTTGGTCATAATTTTGTTTGCAAACCAAATGGACATTCTAGGTTAAATTGATCTGTTTTGGTATTATTAATATTCATTGCTTACTGAACTTGCTAAATCTACATAGTTCAATCATAAGTTAATTTGTCAAGTTTCACACTTTTGACTGGAATATTATATGGCATGTGATGTGACAGAGGCGCGTGGTTGACTTTTACATATCAGATTTCCAGTCGGGTCTAAGAGCATTGGTTAAGACCGGGTATGGAGCAAGGGTGACCCCATATGTTGATAACTCAATCACCATCAATATCAATCCAGCCAAAGAAGAGCTGTCTACGGAGTTCTTGAGGTGGTTAGGAGAGAGAAATCTCTCAAGCGACGATCGCATTATGCGTTTGGAAGAAGGGTATATAAACTCTGAAGTTGAGATTATTAACCTCTTTTCTGTCAAAGACATTGTCTTACTAAGTTTGATGGTATTGGTTGGTATGCAGGTATATAAAAGAAGGAAGCACAGTCAGTGTAATGGGGGTTGTTCAGAGGAACGAGAATGTGCTAATGATTGTTCCTCCACCAGAGCCAATCACAACGGGATGCCAATGGAGCAAGTGTATATTTCCAGCAAGCCTGGAGGGTATTGTTCTAAGATGTGAGGACACAAAGAATGATGTGATTCCAGTCTAATCTAAGCACTATGTGTGATATATATAAATATAATATGTGAATGTGAATGAATCTATGATGCACTAAGACTAAGCAAAGCAGTCTCTAATCGGCCTTCTCACTTCTTAGAAAGTAATTTTATCCCCTAGTAGTAATATTATTACTGGTGGGGTCTCATATCAGATTGACACATTGATTCTATTTTAGCTTTTAAGATGCCAAGCTTGTGTTCTTTTTTGACGGTTTAGATTGTTGTATAGGAGTTGTTCAAGGTTCGTTTGATATTCTTCTTCTTCTTCTAGGTTTTGTTATTGTAAGCTTTGGTAATGTTTGATGCTATGAATCAAAAGAATATTGGGATTATGTTAAACATGTTATAGAAAGTGCTATTTACCAGCTTTCTGCAAATCCTATCTTTTTACTCATCCATTTCTAAACTGTCAATACTATTCCTTAGCATATCTATGTATATGCCTCAATTATTAAGCGTGAATGATTTTTAGGAGAAATAATTGTGAATGTACAATCTTACTTTCGAATTATTTTAGTCTTATAATAATTAATATATCAATTCAGTAAAATAGAATATTATATAGTCGTTGTACGGACTACAATAACAAGCTGAAGATAAAAGTTGGTTTAACTGTGAATTACACTGCCTGGAATTTGATCGACTTGTTTAACTTTAATATTTTTATCGACGAAAATATAGATGCCATAGTCAAACAAACAATAATGAATTGCCTAATTCTGTAACTATTTCGAAATTCTAGTAATTACCATTGGCTTTGAACCACATGTCTCCATAATCCATAATTTATATGGAAAAAGATCTAGTACCATACAGTATGGAACAGTAAAAAAATAGATATAGTTATAAAAAAAATTAAATAAATAAATAGATTTAGGATGAGTCCAACATGTAAGTTTTCCTTAATATAAATTTTACTTTAGTATCTATCTCTCTTCTTTATTTTATTTTTATAGAAAGAACCAATTTAATTAATGATATAATTATAAATATTATCTTTTTGGTTGAAATTAATAGAATATTAAATAATTTAATACATTACAAATGCTTTATGCTTTTCAAATTTCTTTTAAATCTAGTCATCAACTTGGTGTTGGTGGTAGTGTTTATTTTTTCTCATTTGCAAATCCGTCATGTGAAATGTTAAGTTAAACAAACTGTTACGTAATTACTTATCAGAATCTTTTTTTTATTAAGAAAAAACTTAAATGTTGTTGCTTACATATTTTTGTTAAGGTTAATCAATTAATAAAAGATATGTGTCAATTTTTTTTATATTATCTTCTCAAAATTAATACATATTTTTTTTAATTGATTAACCTTAACAAAAAGTATATAAGCAATAACATATAAGTTTTTATATTCTATTTTTTTCACTTTTTCATTTAAGCCTTTGGTTACTAAATTTTTTTTTTCAGATTTACGAAAAAATAAAAAAAATAAAAACAAACAAGTTCCTCAAGATCTGAGTCTGAATCGGTGGAAGCTTGGTGTCGGTGATATCTTTGGAGGTCGCGAGCTTCAATTCAAAGTGCGTGTAAGGAAAAATCTTAGTTGGGAGCTGTGATTTCCATATGATATGGTCAGGCCGTCGGCGAAGCTTGGTTCGGCCAAGTTGGTGGTAATATGCATTGGCCTTTTGGGATTTGCTCTCGTTGCAGATTTTCTCTGGGCTTCTTCCTCGACTTTGGCCTCTAATTGGACTTCTAAAGAGTCTTCCTCCACCAAAATTGTTGTGCCCAATGATGCCATTACTAAAGAAACCCAGAAAACGGTTTGTATAATTCTGCCCATTCTTTTGTTTTTGTTTTTTCCCCCTCATTTTCTGTTCGATGCTTGGAAATTTACTCTTCAGAGGAAAATGGCTCGCTTCACTAAGTCTAAGTTTAATTTCCTTCTGCGAAATATGATTGATTGAACTTGAATCAGCTCAGTGCGTTGCTTGTCATGTTTAGACGTTCACGATGAATTAGAATTAACTAGCAGATTGATACTGATATGTCCCACATCTGTTAAATCAAGTGCAGGTGTGGTTTATAAATCCTTGGGCTCCCTCCCCTCTTGAGCTAGCTTTTGGGGTGAGTTCTACCCAAGTTTATAACATTTGGTGCTCTTATTGAGAGAGCCCAAGAAATGACCAGAATTTGTGTGTCATCCAGATAACGGTTTTATCATTTTATTTTATATGTTAGTTAGAAAAAGCACTTGCCAAATATTTAAGTTATGGATGATTTGAGTGAAGAAAACTCATTAGCTATCTTATTAGGATTTAATAGTTATTGATATGGCTATGTTGCTTACAGCAAAAGCATGCTAAGTATAAGAACGATACTTTCTCTGGAAGAGTTCTAGCAGCAGCTTATGCTGATTTGCCTGGACCAGAATTAGAATGGGAAAAGAGGGCAACTGCTCCTGTGCCGCGTCTTGATGGAGCTGCAATACAGATAAAAGATCGTCTCTTTGTTTTTGCTGGGTACGGCACAATTGATCTTGTAAGAACCGTTTTCACATCTTAAAACATCTTTCAAGTCCCAAGTCTTCTAATTAATCCTGAGTTTGTATATGTTCTATTGATGCTTGATGCTTCACATTATATTTGTTTAATTGTTTTTACTTTTTACTGCTCGACCACCTCCTTTCAATGCCATGTAAATATTATTTTGTAATATTGCTTAATTTTCAATTGTTATGGTGCTTCTGAGTATGCTGCTTTCCCTATTTCTTAGCTTTCTCACTATTACTTTTAAATGTCTCTTCGAGTTACTGAAATATATTGATCCATATGTGAGGAATAAATATCACAAAACACAAGGCATCTACTGCTACACGGAATATCATGAATGAAGAATATAGAGATTATCTAAACCTTGAGCTAGCTATTTACTGCTTTGTATCTTCATGTGATTGAGTTTGAATCAGACAGTTAGTTAACCAATTGTACAGCTTATATTTTGCATCATTATTGCTGTTTTGTGAAATTTTACTGCTGAGTTTACTGAGTCACACACCTGAATATTTTGTTTGGAATATTTGTAAGGTACATTCACATGTTGATATATATAATTTTACTGATAATACTTGGGGAGGAAGATTTGATATGCCTAAAGAAATGGCACATTCGCATTTAGGAATGGTAACTGATGGAAGATACATTTATATAGTCACTGGACAGTATGGCCCGCAGTGCAGAGGGCCTACAGCTCGTACATTTGTGCTTGACACTGAAACCAAGCAATGGCAGGATCTGCCTCCTCTACCAGTCCCTAGGTATGTATTGTCTGGTACATATGCATGTGGTGTAAGCAATATATGCTGCAATCGTTTATTGATCTTCCTTGGAAATTAACATGTTTTGAGTTTATCACCTAAAATATAATACCTCTGAATTAATTATCTCCTTTATATTATGCTTTATAGTGTCTCTGTTTGCATGTCATGTTTTTAGAAGGTCTGGCTCTATGTTTTTCCAAGAGGTGGTGGAAATGCTCTAACCAGAACTTCATAGATTAGGTATCAACAAAGAAGAAAATATGTCAAATCTTGATCTCTCTTAGAAATCATACTACTGGAATTTTTATTAATAATGAAATTGCTCCTTCTATATCAACATTTTCTGAGTTCTAAGAGAGTGGCTTATTTAGAAGTTAGAGGTTGTCACCACATAGCTGTGTTTCACTAGTCTTACTGTTTTATCTCTAAGCAAATCATGTTGATGCCTAATCTATGAAGTTTTGTCACTACATGGCTGTGTTTCAATAATGAAATGCTCCTTTTGGATGAAAGTTTTAGATAAAGTTATATATACAGGTATGCACCAGCAACTCAACTTTGGAGAGGTAGGCTGCATGTGATGGGTGGCAGCAAGGAAAATCGACATACACCTGGATTAGAGCACTGGAGTCTTGCTGTTAAGGATGGCAAAGCATTAGAGAAGGAGTGGAGAACTGAGATACCCATTCCCCGTGGAGGACCTCACAGGTTCATGAATTATGGACCGTCTAATACACAATTGATTGAATTAATATGATCAATGCTGTGTCTATAAAAAAAAATATAATCAATGCTGTGGCATATGTTAATATAAGATATAGTATTCTTTTCTAATATGTTGGATTCAATTGAGACTTCTAAAGTAAAATGGTTGTTTCTTAAACTGATGAGTATTACTAATTTTTTTGCTTTTTTCTCATCACGTCTTCATGATTTTGATCCATCTTGGTCTCTTAGGTAGCCTTTGAGATCATGAATCACAACCTTATTAGTGATAGAACTTCATTGCTCTTTTTTCCGAGATTTTTGAATTATCGACTATTATACATTTATACTGCTAATTTTACTCGTATTCACTTATTCATTGTTGAATGGTTCATCTAACTTGTGTGCTCCAAGTTAATATAGTCTATCAAGAGGTAAGTAAGGTGCAAAACGTAGAACTTATAAACAACTGATGTGTCTTTTAGTCTAATACATTTGTTATCTAGGTTTGGTGATAAGCATTTCCTTGTGTGTATACCATTATGTATGTGACATGTTGCTATCTTGAATCTTCTTTTAGAGCTTGTGTTGTGGTTGATGATCGTCTTTATGTCATTGGTGGTCAAGAAGGTGATTTTATGGCCAAACCTGGGTCACCTCTTTTCAAGTGTTCACGCAGGCTGGAGGTAAGCATGGATAAAACTCTTATTTAATTTTAGGCAGATATTTTTCTTTTAGTGTTGGGAAGGTGATGGGGAGGTTTTTTTCCTGATTTTCTCTAATTAGAATGGATGATATATTTGATTGAGCACTGTGTAATTTTTAGTTCTTGTTAATTATAATTTCCAATCCCATAGTTAGGTACTCTGCGTAACTCATTTTCTATTTCCATCTCAGGTGGTGTATACTGATGTTTACATGCTGGATGATGAGATGAAGTGGAAGGTGCTACCTCCTATGCCAAAACCAAACTCACATATTGAGTTTGCTTGGGTGGTTGTAAACAATTCTATTGTTATTTCCGGAGGCACAACGGAGAAGCATCCTATAACCAAGAAGATGGTTTTAAATGGAGAAGTAGTCCAGTTTAACTTGAATACTTTGGTATTGACTTCTCTATTACAAAGCACATTAAAATCTGTCTAGTGTTTGCATATCTGTTCATAATTTATTATATATATGCGTGATTTTCTTGCACGTTATTTACTTCTCAACCTGAAAATTGAGATTTGACAAGAAAATTCTTCTAGCTCTCTTTAGTGCCATGACTTTTTTTCTTGAATCTGGAATTCAACCAGACTCCTGAATTTCCTTTCTCTTATTACCAAAATTGGCAATCTTTTTTGCAAGTTATTTACTTCTTATAAAGTAATTTAAAAGATAGAATAAGGCCAAACCCGAATGAAAAGTTGAATGGTTTGCCGGCTAAGAAAATAGTATGGCAGATCCAAAACAGAGGAAGCATATATTTTTTCAAGATTGGAGTTATTTTACCAAATCAGCTTGTTATCTGCCAGTTTAGGTTATTATATTCGGGTGTACTTGTTCTAATACTTATTTTGTTTTAATCTAATTTTAGCATAGCTGTACTTGTCTCAAGTCTGTAGTGTAGTCTGCAGATGGATAACCTTAGAATCTAATTGCAAGTGGGAGCATCATACTCTGTTACCAGTTTTGGGTTAATTGCTTTGTTTATCAATTTTGCAGAAGTGGTCAGTGATTGGGAAATTACCTTACCGTGTAAAGACCACTCTAGTTGGATTTTGGAATGGATGGTTATACTTCACTTCAGGACAACGAGACAAGGGACCTGATGATCCATCTCCTAGAAAGGTCATTGGTGAGATGTGGAGGACAAAATTGAAATTGAACTCTTGATCAACTGCTTATGGAATCTTTTACCACCCAAGCTAACCGTTTGTCAAAATTTTCACTTTTGAGAATCATTCCTTGCCCTATTATTTTTCTGGCTCAGTAGCCTATGCCTTCACCTAAATTGCTGAAAAAATGAAGAGAAACCCTCATTCTTTACTAGAATATTTATTGTTGTATTTCACTCGGAATGACTGTAGCATAATTCATTACTAGTAGTATCCAACGACCCTTGTGAGAATGTTGTGTCAACTGGATTTTGTAAAATTCCCCATATAATTTTAGTTTCACAATTCCTAGAAGGTTTTGATCTTGAATATAAGCAATATGACTCTCACGTGTCATGCTAAATTGCTAATAATGACTCGGTTGTGAATAGACATGTTTATAGGTCATGATATTTTTCAAGCTCCAACTAAGATCAAATACCCATATAAAAATAAGATAGCAAGTTTTAAAATTAATTCAGTCATCGAGTATCTCAATCTTATGAACTTAAACTCAAATACTTCATCCATGAATAAGTTTCAATTCCACCACCCTAACAATATATCATAGTTCCCTCTCTTTGTAATAGGAAAATTTCGCTAAACGTTCTCTTTCACATAGTGCCCTTCCTGGCAAAAGAAAAGACAATTCCTTCCAACATTTTTAATTCAGTCTTCCACCATTTTTTTTTGTGAATCTAATTCTAAAGTAGTAGAAGTACTGATAACAACAACCCGTAACTTTATGCATGTTAATTTTTTAAAAAATTAATATAAAATCTAAGTATGAAGTTAAATAATTTTATATCTTCTATGGTTTTTAATCAAAACGACCCATCTATAGACTTGAGCTTGGGATTGGACCCATTAAACATAAGTTGAACTTGATCTAACCTGACTCATGAGCAGATCTAGTTATAAAGTTCTTGTCATATTTTAGGAAGATATACAAAGTTGAAACATACATTTAGTTGTCGTATAACATTCCATTATTCTTTATGTTCTTGCCAGAGTTTCACTTTGGCTTAATTTTGATGTATGCCTTCCCCCTAATTTGTGTTCAGGTCCATTCCGAATTGGATCAAAAATGGAAGAAGAAAAGATGATATGAATGATCCTTTAGTTTGTTATTTTTGTTGGAGTTTAATAGATCTCGTCCAACTATGCATGATGGAGTATTGGTCTACAATTATGCTAAATTTTGATTATAAGCTTAAGCATGAAATAAGACATTTTGTTTTGGCTTCTTATTTTATCCTTATATTAAAAGTGAGTAAAAAAGTAAGGACAAAAACACAATTTTATCATATTGCAAAAAGTAAGGTATGTTTGGTAGGAAGAATACTAGAGGAAATATTGGATTACATCTTCTTCTTTTTTTTCCATAAACCAAACGTGTCCATAGTCCTTGTACTTGTTTTAACCGGAATTTTCTTTCTTTCTTTTTACATTCCAACAAATTTGCATACTTGTGATAATATAGCTTCTTTCTCATGTTTGTAGGAATATGAAAAATCGTTTCTCCTATAATGTCTCTGTGCCAGCAGCTGTTTGTGTTGATGAAAGAGACTAAAGACTTCAACTTTTGAGACTTTTTGGTATTTTAGTTATGATGTGATATATTAGCACATAAAACAATTATATATATATATATATATATATATATATATATATATATCATGTATGATAGTTATTTGGATATAATTGAAAATTTAAAAAGAAAAGGCATATAATTTATCAACTGCACAATACCACTTCAGAAATCAGAAATAATTTCTAAGATGGCTTTTTGGCTAAATAAAAAGGTTCTTAGATGACTTGATTTCTTACTATTTTTAACTACTGTTTTCAACCACAACATCCTAGGGTAGTTATAATTTGTAAAGCCTCTTTTACTTTTGTTCAATGGAGAATTTTTTTTGTTAAAAAAAAAATTTAACTGTCGAAAAATATGGAGATTTTTTGTTCTTTTTTAATGAAAGATGACAAAAATGGAGAAAATTTTTGTCTTTTCTTTTAAATAGAAAATGAAAGAAAGAAAAAGGGAAAGTTACGTACTAGCAACATACTCCACTCCCATCTTTAAAAGAAATGTAAATTTGAGAGTTGAATAACATTTTTTAAAATGAATAAATAAATTGACATGTCCATATCAAGTCAATAGTTTATAACATCTTATATATATCAATCCAACATGGATATTAAATGGGGCATTTCATTTCATACCAATCAAAAGAAAAAGCTAAAGCTTTGATATATATTTCCAATCCTGCTTTTGTTATCTTAGAATTCAAGTTTTCAAACGTTAGGTACAAGTTTCACCATCCCCCACCTTTTCCCCCCCTCTCAATCTGACCTTCTTCACACTGATTTTTCACCTTACTCCTCCATTCCCTTTAAGTTAAATTATTTATCTATTCTTCATCTTCCTTCAATGTATCTAATCTCTATTTCATTCTAATTTGAACTTGTTCATCACTTTCACATTCTCAGCCAAACCCACTTCAATAATGAGAACAACCAAATTCCCTTGCAGGGTATTCATAAATTACACTCTATGTCTTCTGCTCATTGGTGTGAGTAGTATTTTGTTGATTGGAGCAGTCTCAAGATTCAACAATATGCCAAAAGTTTCATCAAGAGTCACAGTCAATAAATTGCAGTATAATCAGCCTATAAAGAGACTAGTGTCTAAAGGAAAAGGGTATCCTCCTGTTCTTGCATATTGGATATGTGGGACTAAAGGAGAGGGCAAGAAGATGATGAGGCTTTTGAAGGCTATATATCATCCCAGAAATCAGTACCTTCTTCAGCTTGATGATGCTTCTTCTCACTCTGAAAGATTGGAATTGGCCCAAACAGTGAAATCCCTTAATGTGTTTGAGGAATTTGGAAATGTGGATGTTATTGGGAAAAGTTATGGCATGAATAGGATGGGATCTTCAGCTCTTTCTGCTACTCTTCATGCTGCTGCTCTGCTTCTTAAATTGAATGCAGATTGGGATTGGTTTATCACCTTGACTGCTTCAGATTATCCTCTCATGACTCAGGATGGTATGTATGTATGTATCCTTCATTTATGCATGTTCATGTCTAAATTTCAATTTGACTATGAAAATTTGAGTAAATTAGTGATTTATTTTCTCTAAGTTTTTTTAATGAAAATAGTTCATGTTTTAGATAATTTTTGTTCCATTAGTAACGGAAACTTTGCATAGTCATTAATTTGTTGGAATAAAATTCCAGTGAAAGATGTGCGACACCGTTTAGGATTAGAAAGTGAGGGACTGAGGGGTAAAGAAGAGTTATATGGGTTTCTATATATTTTACTATTAGCATATAATCAAAGGGTATTTTTTTTGGCCTGAATCAAAGGGTGTATTGAAGTTTGAGTAGTTGTGTGTAAGTGATAGAAGTTTTTTTTAAAAAAATTTTTGTTAGTCAAAAAATATATTGAGAAGTGTTTGCAACTTATCCATGCAAAAATTGCAAGTACAAAATTTTATTTCAATGGAATCGTAACAGTAGGTCTTGTAATATCGAATCATATTAAAGTTTTTGTATTTCTCCTTGCTATTTTCTTTTATTTTTTGTGGGACTCAACATAACTTACTATCTAGATTTCGAGAAATAATGCTTTGAAATGTGTATTTTTTTAAGTGTAATTGCATTTGTTTTATACATTAGTTAACTTGTATGTAAGCTAATGTATAAAACAATAATTTATTTTGTATCTTTTTATGGGTTGCTGAATTTCTAA
Source organism: Senna tora (assembly GCA_014851425.1). Lineage (NCBI taxonomy): Eukaryota > Viridiplantae > Streptophyta > Magnoliopsida > Fabales > Fabaceae > Senna > Senna tora. The sequence continues at coordinate 227,926 of CM026260.1, forward strand.
ATCCTAAACCTTAATTTGAGCCATTTAAAAAGAAAAATAGATTGAATTAGGACTAAATTGAAAGAAATGAAATCTCTCTGGGAATAAATTGTCAATTTACTCTTAAAACTTTTGTTTTTTTATGTTTGTGCAGATATCCTCCATGCTTTTACATTCTTACCGATGGATTTAAACTTCATTCATTTTTCTAACAAGACAATTGTCCGGAAAGAGTAAGTAATTAATATCCCTAAATAATGAGATCACCTTTTTTCCCTGAATTATATACATATATATGTTACATCAAGTTTTGCTTAAATAATCATTTAGACATAATTATAGTCGTTGAAATAGCTAATCACTTCCCTCTTTTCTTTTGTAAGAGCCCTACATGACCTGTCCCCAACTCACAATTACTCTTCATCATAATTCATCATTATAGCTGTCTTAATTTGTGAAATAGATGTTTGATGTCAAAAAAAAAAAATCAACTATACTTAGCTTGTGAAAAATAAATAGGACAAGTTAATAGTTATTAGGCAAAAGGACTTTTTGTTACTTAAATTATAGAATTTTTATATTGCCTCCCCTAAAAATTTTTAATTTAAAAACAACCCCTTCAATCTAATACCATATGAATAATTAACGACAGATGCAAATGTGAATGTCTACATGGCCTCCAATATTAATTATGATGTCAAGTTATATATTTAACTATGTTATTTAGTCAATTTACTATGATTTTCATTGTGATACTACAAAATGAATTTTGTTATTGTAGCTAAATTGACAAAATATTATAATTAAATATATGACTTAATATCATATTTAGTATTAGAAGTCATGTGAACAATCATATATTATTAATTATTTAGACAGAATTAGAGTTAAAAGACAAAATTGTTTGCTTACAAATTGAAAATGTAGAAAGGTAGTCGATAACAAACCAAATTTAGAAGTAAGATTGAATAAATTCGTATAGTTTAGGGATAAAAAAATATTTTTTTTTATTTATTATTTATATGGACACTTTTTAATAGGAGACACACTTGTTTGTTAATAAATGGGCCAGTTAGTAAGTTAACAAAGTAAAATTAAAATTTTCAATTGCTTAAAATCTATTTATAAAATGCTTAGGTATAATAAATATGAAAACTGTCCCTTAAAAGTCTCAAAGATTCATACAATACAAGGATTTCTTATTATATTTTCCCCTCTTATTCACAATTCATGATTCAAAGAGATCATATTTCATATAAAGGTTTCTTCTTTCTTTCTTTTTTCCCTTCATAATCATGTAGAGAAAGCAGAGATTATGATGTTAATCATGAAGGGCCCAACTAGCCCTGCATGCATGATGGCAAGTGGTAACAGAAAATACCTCAAATATAATATATATAATCAAATATATATTTGATGATTCTAACTTTGATGCAGGCAACAGGACTTTAATCAAATAGTGGTAGACCCCAGCTTATTATATGAAACCAGAACTCCACTTTTTTTTGCTGTGGAGTCCCGAGAAACTCCTGATGCTTTTAAGATATTTAAAGGTCAGATTTTTATTTACTATATTTTTACTCAAATTTCAATTTGTTTTGTATAATTAAAGTATTTATTAACTCAGTGATTACTATATGGATGTAAGAATAGGTTCACCATGGGTAATATTGACAAGAGCATTAATGGAGTACAGTGTGAGTGGATGGGACAATTTACCTAGGAAGCTGCTAATGTTCTTCAGCAATGTGGCTTATCCAATTGAATCCTATTTCCACACACTTGTCTGCAATTCCATTCACTTCCACAATACTTCTGTCCACAACCTTCTTATGTACACTCTTTGGGACACTGACCCTTCTGAGTCCCAAACTCTTGATTTGTCACACTACCCTACCATCTTCGAATCTGGGGCTGCATTTGCACGCCCTTTTCAAGAAGATGATTTGATTTTGGACAAAATTGATGATTTGATTCTTAATCGATCCCCTCATGGCTTTGTTTCCGGAAATTGGTGCTCAAAGCCAGACGACGTCGTAAATGACACTACTTCACAAGCTGACCTTGATGCTGTAAAGCCAGGGTCTTATGGTATCAAGCTTAAAACTTTACTCTCTCAAATTGTCAAAACTAGGAGACATAGTACTAGTCAGTGTCACCAACCTTGAAAATTTTAATTTGTTCATCCTAATAGATCCAAATTTGGATTTGCTTCTTTCTACAATATTATTTTGTTCCTTGCAGATATGTTTTTTTTTTCCCCCAAATTTTAATTTGTAATCAATTTTGTTATTCATATCTAAATAATTAACTGGCCAATAGGATGGTATCTATTATCTAAATATGAGTATTTAATCTTTTTTTTTTTTTTTACATACACACTACCAGTCTACTATTAGCGTACATATTATTTTTACTGAAGCTCAGTTTGGAGACTAAAAAAGTGTTTATTTTTTGCAATTTCATAAATGATTGTAAGGTGGGTGGTGAATCCTAGTCCAAAGCTGGAGAAGGCCAAAAGTAAGGTTTAAAAGATAACGTAAAGAATTAAGAGTGTAAGGTTGCTTGCAGAAGTATCCATCTGTTGATGAACAGTCTAAAATTACATAGAAAGTCCATAACCACGAGTGATGAGCATTATTAGAAGAGAATACGTGGTTAAGAAAGAGCCATGACAGCTAAACAAGAGTAGAGTAGTACTGAGTACTGATGATGAGTACTTTTAATTTAAATTAAGTGAAAGATGTGGTTTAAACCACCCCAAAGGGACACAAAGAATCTTATATTTCCCAAACCCATCCACCTATCCATGGGATACTTTCAAATAACTTTAAACTGCAACCACAATGAGGAGCTTTTGCTATTATATATTCACCCTCCACTTTTCAAAATCTCCTATACACCTCACATATCTATATCTCTCACTATTTAATTTTTTATCAGTCTTAGTTATGACATTACGTGGTGGTAGCTCAAATCCTTATAAATGATGTGGTGCTCTGTTTTATCACTCACCAAAAGTAGTAATATATGTGACGTGTGGTCTCAAATTTTTGTTACCCTCTAAGTACTACAAGTATCTGAATTCACAAGTGTACTCAATTAAAGCAAACAATTTTTAATTTAATGTTGATAACAAATAGCTACCAACCCATGCCTCTGTTTATGTCAAAATTAGTATTAGAATAATGGCTAGAAACGTGCAGGAATCAATGACATTTAATTTAAAATTGAGAAGAAAAACCAAGTGGGGACGAATGGCTTACGATGTTATGGATATACACATCATTGACCAATGACCCCATATGTATATTCAACACATTTCTTCATGTTACTTAGTCATTTTCCCAAGAGAAAATGCGCTTTGATATTTTTTTTTCGTTTCTATTTATTACTTGAACATGTCAATCAATATCATCCACGAGCTAGTTTATTTATGCGTTGAAGAAAAGATGAATTTAACAGAATATATTCTCACAGTAATTCTTTTTTTTTTTACACAGTAAATAGGAACGGCGTTAAACGGGAAAAGCATAATTAAGAAGAAGCAAGAATTTAATTTGTTTGAAATAGTAGATTACATTTCCATGATCTAGTAGATTAATTATCCTAGTTGAACAACCTATTCTCTCTGATCCAAACAGAATTAAATACATACATACATATAGATATATATATATATATTACTGTGTTCTTGCCTTGGATCACTATTTTGTCGTCTGTTTTCCTAGGTGGTAAAAAAAAAAGAAGAAAAAATGAAATGAGAATTATTGTGAAGGATGGATTACTGTAATTAATAATGAGTAATTTTTGGAAGAGTCAGCACTCAGCCCATCCTTCTTCCAGTTGACGCCTTGGATTTGATCTTGTGTGTGTCATCAAGACACGCGCCAGCTTCTCCTCCGCCGCCACAATCACCTTCCCTGGCACCTTCGACATTTCCTCTAATTTTCTCAGATTCTGAAGCGTACGCAACGATCCCCCTCCGATGTATCTCAACCCGAACCAAAACGACGTCGCCACCGCTACTCTGAACGGAACAACCCTCATCAACTTCTCCACCGCCGGCGAAGACAACCGACTTACGTAATTACTATTCTTCACGCCCAATTTTCTGCTCCAATTTGCCAAAACTTCCTCCGCTGCACTCCATCCTAGATTCTTCTTTCCGTTCCTCCTCGGCATTCCGCAGGTCTCGTCGGTGACGGAACTGGAAGAAACCACCGTCTCCGTCCTGCTCCGATCGTCCGCCAACCTAATCATCTTCTTCGGCGCTGTAGCGCAAGACTCAGTACTTGAAACGCAAGCCGACATGGAAGAGGAAGAAGACAAGGAATCGCCATCATCGTCGCAAGGATTAATCTCCGGTGAGCAAGAAGGACAGGCGAAGGGCGTTAGCGGCGGAGATACAGTGCCGGAGATCTGAGTACCGGCGAAAGACTTACAATTACAGCAGAGAACCTCTCGTATATGTCTGGCAACTAGAAAGTTGGCCTCGTGAACAGCGGCATCACATTTCCAGCAGAGAAAGGCAGAATCGGAAGCACAATACACAGATGCTTGTCCATTGCAAAGCTCACAGTTGCTATTCCTTGCTTTCATATTGAGAGGTGTGATTGTAAAATTAAAAAGCAGGAAAAGAGGAATATATAGAAGAATGAGAGGAGGATGAAGAGAATATAAATGTGAAAGAGGAGGCAGAGAGATGAAAGGGAGACCATAAGATTCTGTGGTTTCAATGGAGGTCAATAAGGAGGAAGAAAAAGATTGAGAGAGAAGTGGAACGCGGAGGAAGAGAGAGATTTGAGGAGAGAGAAGCGTTGATTGGTGAAGCTGAGGTGTTACACACTGAGTGAAGGAGTGGATTGGATGGTTATAGTTTTAGTTATAGATGTATGGGTCATATTAATAACCTCAAAACCAAATTAATGCTTTCATTCATTTGGGCTCAGAGAATTTCAAGGAACCCAAACCAAACCAAGTCTTGTGGCTACTGATTCATGCTTTTTTTCAAATCAACTAGAAGATTTTTTATATATATTCCTATTCTTCTTTTAAGAAAATTAATTTTACGTCCTAAGTTAATTAAATACAAAAGTGACCAACAACAACGTAATATATATAATTAATTAATTAATGCTAATCTAATAAAAGTTCATGGAAATTAAACCTAGCAACGTGTCCCTTTTTTTTTTGCTTTGCTGTTGTATGTGTTCATAACAAACGTCGTCCTAGCTACAAATTGGATTTGAGATATATAGGCATAGCTAGGTGTGTTGAATTTTTCTTATTAGTAGAAGTAGATGGATAATTAAAATTATAATAAACAAAGTGAAGCTTAATTAGTTTCCTGGTGATTAGGTTGAAATATTAAATAGTGGGTATAATTGAGTTGAATTATATATATATGATATGAAGGGAGGAAAATTAAAGTGAATAGATAAAAATGTGTGGTGGCGTGGGGTGGGAGTTGAGAAAATATCTGACTGCGTCAACCAAACCAAACCAAAAGTAATATATAAAACTGTGTGCTAATTAATCAACCAGTGGGGCAGTGTTGGATGGTGAAATAAGTAATTGTGAAGGAATGAAAAAAAGTAAAGAAGAGGAAGTAGGAAGGCATTGGGCAGCCACATACATGATACATGATACATGATACATGATACATGCATGCATGATACATAATGATTCATGCATGCAATTATGCATAGGCCACAGAGAGAGGTGCCATTTGGCAAGTGGAGATGAAGCATTGAAAATTCAAAAGCGGAGTGACGTGGCGACATCTGGAAGGACCGTAATAAAGAAGATCTGTACTGGGAGCCACATAAAGAGGAGGAGGGTGTAATTACCACATAATAATTATAAAAATAATAAAATAAAAAGGGAAGAATTAGAATTAGGAAGGCACGTGTTAGTGATGATTGGCAGGGGGGAGGCGTGAGCGGTGGACGTTGAGAAGCTTGTGATGTGGAATGATTTGAGTGGGACCTATTCGTCGTACATTGCAAATTTGTAACCTTTCCTCTCTCTTTGAATCAAATCAAGCCACCATCACCATTTGTTTATTTCTGATCATCCCGCCATATATTCTCCAATACTCTCTCTCCCTTCTTCTTTTTTTTAAATAAAAATATCATTATATTTCCACATTTTTTATTTCAAAATTAATATTAATAAAACAAACATCTGCCTTAACTTAAGCTTTATTTATTATAACATTTTGTACCTTCTTAATTCATTTATTTAAATTTCATGCAATTTTTTTAATACAACTCAACTATATTTTACTCTAATATAATTTCACTTAAACTCTACATACAAAAATATTTAATTTCCACACAAAATTAAAAGTTTTCTCAGTACTTTACCATATTACTTTTCTTTTTACCATACCATAAGCAATTTTTATGGCCAATGCCAATGCCACATGCGGGCTTACAATTTTTCTAATTTGGAACGAAACTAACATTTACCTTGATTAATCGGAAGAAAATTTTAGGCATTTTTCTTCATTTGACAAACCTAAGCTTCCTCCCGAGCTGGTAAGCAAAGAAAGCACTCAGAGCAGCATGGCTAGTACCGATTTAATTTTTCTCTGAATTTGCAACTTTGTCAACTTTAACGGGTAATAGTCAGGAGACTAAATAGTTGATAGAGTTACAAATTCGGGGATTAAATAGTACTTTTGTCAAGTTTGGAGACTAAATAGTTGACATAGTTACAAATTCGGGGACTAAATAATATTTTTGTCAAATTCGGAGACTAAATAGTTGACATAGTTACAAATTTTGGGGACTAAATAGTATTTTTGATAAATTCGGGGACTAAGTAGTTTGACCAACAATTCAGGGACTAAATAGTTGACATAGTTACAAATTTTGGGGACTAAATAGTATTTTTGATAAATTCGGGAACTAAATAATAATTTGACTAATAATTTAGGGACTAAATAATATTTTGACTCTAAAATATATGATTGAATGAGAGATAAAAAAAAAAGATAATATGTAATTAAAAGGAAAGTGGTGAGAGAACAATTATAACTAGTTAACATAAAGCAGTCAAGACTAGTTATTAACCTACAACATTAGTGAATGAACGCTTAATTCGTTTGTTAATATTAGAACTTCCTCAATTTGTCAAGAAATGGCTAAAGTATTATTTTGGTCCTCAATGTTTACATGAAGTTTAATGTTGGTCCTCAATGTTTTTTTTTTTTTTGTCGATTTTGGTCCTCGAACATAACACCGTTAACTTTTACCGTTAAGTGATAACGTGGCAGACTGATGTGGCACACCCTCTCTCCTACGTGTCATATTTTAATGACGTGGCATGCCACATCATCCATCTTGGCCACATCATCATCTTCTTCATCTTCATCTTCTTCGATCCTCTTCCTCCTCCTCCTTCTTCTTCTTCTTCTTCTTCTTCATCATCCCCACCACCACCACCCCACCGCCGGTACCACCACCGCCGCCGCCGTTGCCGCCGCCACCATCTCTAAAATGGCTTCATCCCCAATCCCCTCCACTTCCCCAAACCATGCACCCTTCATCCCCAATCGCCTCATCTGTTTCATCACTCTTCCTCCTCCTCTCCTTCACCTTCTTCTTCACTCGAGGCTTGCAGAGAGGGTGCGTGCGTGCAAGGGAGGACAGAGAAAGTGTAGGAGAGAGAAGGGTTGAAGGAAACCATGGGAGGAGCTTTGCTGAAACTGCTTTCATCACTGCCTGCAAAAGCTTGAAGGCATGGTGATCGGAAAAAATGGTGGAGCGATTAGGGATGAAGGGTTCACGGTTTGGGGAAGTGGAAGGGATTGGGGATGAAGCTATTTTAGAGATGGTGGCGGCGACGGTGGCGGTGGTGACACCCCCGGCGGTGGTGGTGGTACCGGCGGTGGGGTGGTGGTGGTGGGGATGAAGAAGAAGAAGAAGAAAAAGAAGAAGAAGAAGGAGGAGGAGGAGGAAGAGGATTGAAGAAGATGAAGATGGAGATGATGATAATGTGGCCAAGATGGATGATGTGGCATGCCACGTCATTAAAATATGACACGTAGGAGAGAGGGTGTGCCACATCAACCTGCCACGTCATCACTTAACGGCAAAAGTTAACGGTGTTATGTTCGAGAAGCAAAATCGACAAAAAAAAAATTGAGGACCAACATTAAACTTTTGAAACATTGAGGACCAACATTAAACTTCATGCAAACATTGAGGACCAAAATAATACTTTAGCCTCAAGAAATTAACATGATTAGTTTTAGAGTTATTTTTTTCCTTTTAAATTTCTATCTTTCCCTTGCAACGACTGTGCGTTTTGATGAAACCAGGCAAGTGTAAAACGGATTGGTGTTTTGATCAAACGACAGTAATGCTTAAGGGTTGGATTGAGATTGAGATTGACTCGTACTCGTACACGACTTTTGGTCACAGCTCCTAAATATCATAGGCAGGCTATTCTTGGTTGATTTTGAAGGAGTGGATCGATGAATCCATGAATGTAAATTGCAAATTGCAAGTCAACCAAGTCATTCTTTGGGGTTATTGGTCCATCTCATCTCATTTCATCTGATTGGCTTCACCAACACATTTAATTCCCCTAACCAATTACAAAACCCAACCCTTTCCTTTCTTTACCTTCGTTTTTTCCCCCTTCATTCTGTCGTAGATTTCAAGGAATCGGACATCGTATATTTTAATTGAATTGGAAAGGAACACCACCACTAACCTCCTTTCTTCTCTCCAAACTTTTCTCTCTATGCTCTCTGTTAGATCGGTTCTGCTTCAATCCAAGACTAGTTGTATTTGCCTCCAGTGTTCGGGATTTTGGAATTTCAAGTTTTCCAGCTGAGAGTGTAAGATCTGGCAATGGCTAGAGGTAGTAGATCACTGACCAACAAATGGAGGTACTGCCACCCCTTGTATTACCTCAAGAGACCAAAGCGTCTAGCTTTGCTCTTCATAGTCTTTGTTTGTGCCACTTTGGTTGTCTGGGATCGTCAAACTTTAGTCAGAGAATACGAGGTACTACTTCACCTTCCTTTTTCTTTATCTCTTGAGTTCTGTTTTGTCAAGTTTAAGGAAAGCCAATAATAAGTGCCAATTCTCAATATGGGATATTCTTTGGTTGTTGTCAACGACTTGATCATTTCTTAGTTAATTGTCCCGGGACACAAGATTGAATATTTGCGTTTTGCATCAGTCACCACGTGAAGATCTTATTTTGCTGTTTAACTGTGGGATTTGATTCTCTGTCTATTGTGTCTTGACGCTTTGATGATGATGCCACCAGTTGTATGGGAATTCAGTATTGTATTTGGAGATCGTAATTATCTTTTCAGTCATTCTAGAAGTAGAGACATGGTGGCTGACATTGCAGATGCAGATTGATCTGCTAATTAGGTGACGTTTCAATATTTCAAATCGAAGGGGGCAGGGGTGTAGCAAAAATTAGGCTTTAAGATGGAAATAAGGTTTCTCTTATTTCTACAGAATAATAAGTTTAATAACTACTATAGTACAACTCTGTTTATGCTAGTATTTGCGTCCATTTCAAAATGTGCCTTCCATATTTACCCTCTTCCAGGTTAAGTGTAGAATCATAAGGCATTAACTTCTGAAACCATAAGCCTTTCAACTCATTCATGTTAAATGTCTTCCCAGTGTTTCAAATCATCAACATGGGTTCTTCATGTCACTGCAATTGAGGGAAAAAAACTATCCTAAAGGTACTAGGGCATTACACTACAAAACCCGAGTGGCCATCTGGTAGCGAGTTCAAATAATTGACCACTCAAAATTTGTCTGTAAACTGTTCAATTAGGTTTGATAGGCCCGGCCCAAGACCATGTCTGATTTTCAGCTTTTAAAGGTCTCCATGTGAAAATGTCAAGAGGAAAAATGGCAGTAGAAAGTTTTTGAGTTAATCTAGTGATTTGTATCTTCCAAAGATATTAAAGGTTGTTGTAATGGTATTTTATAGATGTTATGGTCACACTTAACCCTTTCTGTAATTAGTTTAACTAGTAGGAACTAAAAAATAAGGTAAATGGATAGCAGTATAGGAAGGTTTTATTCATTGAATAGAACAATGGGCCAAACTAAAGAGGAGCCATACATGCATGTGTCCCTACTTCAGTACTTCCTAATTTCGGAGTTGTATTGAGGGCACTAATAAGTTCTGGTTTCATTTGTTATCCTTTTCAATTTTACATAATGATATTTCTGAAAGAATTGGAGTCTTGTAACTAATTCTTCTGGTTTAAAATTTGTGGCTTGGAACACTTAAAAACTAGAGATGTGTTTGTCTCTGACATGTATTTGATACTTGTTTTGATAGTAGGATAGGAGGGTTTTTTTTTTTTTCAAATTGCTCTTTTAACAATATTTGTTGTGTTGTAGTGTTCATGCCTTTGCTTCTCTACCAAGTGATGTTAATGATTTTAAAATGATAATTAGATGTGTGTGTTTGGTTTATGAAATTTAAGTTTTTTTTGTACTATGTTGTTCATATGACATTTTGTTTCTAAGTCAAATAACTATAGTTTTCTGTTGATTTTTGAGTTTGACTATAATTAAATGGCAATATTTATATGATTAAAGGATTTAATTTCTTAAAAAATCACACAAATAACACTGGTTATCATGTGAAAACACTAAAAACGTCTTTTAAACATTTCTTGTTTTCAACCTATTTTTGAAAATTTTTTTGTTAAACTTTACCAATTGTATTTTCAACAACGATTCGAAAATAGGAAACAGTAAAACCAAACACAACCTATTTCTTCTCTTCTTTTCAATGTAACCTTGTTTACAAGTTTTTTTTTTTGCATTATTTTGGGGTTGCAGCTTTTTGTGGGGGAGAGGGAGAGGGGGGGGGGGGGGAAGAGGGGATAAAATTTTAGTATTATAGGTGTAATGAGTTTTTCAATACTCCTTCCGTTCATTCAATGCTCTTTGTCAATGCTAATAGGGACCCACTCTGAATATATTAGAGACCAATTTTTATTAATATTGACAAATGGCTAGTAATGAATGGAGGGAGTACCGAAGTTCTAGTACTCTCGTAGTACCAAACATCCTCTTGAGGAGAGGTTGGGTATTTTATTCAATACTTTTGCCATTAGAATAACTTATATTTATTGCCAATGTATGATTCTTTCTGTGAACTTCAGGTTGAAGTTAACAAGTTACAGGAGGAAGTGGCTCATTTGCAGAATCTGGTATGAAAAATGCTAATCTTTTTATTTTTAATAAAAGTTTACTACCTTATGCTTCTGTCTTCCTACCTTCATTTTGCTAAGTCCCTTTTTTTTCCCAATAAATAGTTCCTTCTATTTTTCAGAACATAAAAAAAAGGCAAAAAAGGCCTTAATTCACTTGGAAATTCCTATATGAATTCATCATATATTGATTAAAATCCTATCCCTCTTGTGAATTGTCCTTCCCATTCAATCTCATAATGCTATATCCTCACCTCTTGCTCTTAGTTAGTGATACCTTTCCTTGTGGCTGTTTTTGTTGACTGGCTTCCTGTTTCAATTTGATGAATATAATATTATCATGTGAATTTATTTATTTTAATAAAACTTAATATTATCTACAAGGACTGAGTACTTGGACTTATTTCAGATGGAAGAGTTAAATAATGCTGAAGGCGGTACAGACAAGAAGATTGACATCAGGCGTAAAACAAAATTTTCAAATAAAGAGGTTCAAGATGATCCCATTGACATTCAGAGAAGGGAAAAAGTAAAAGAAGCTATGCTTCATGCTTGGAGATCATATGAAACGTATGCTTGGGGACAAGATGAACTTCAGGTGTGGTGAATTCCTATTAAATACCATCGATCTTAATCCTATGATGGGCTCCTTATGTTTCATCCAAATTCCTACTGCAAAGCCATAAGTTTGGCTTCTTTACTTGTATGTAAAGCTTATGAAGTCTTGCCAGATTAGGATTTGATTCACTCATGGTTTGGGTTTAACATAAACACTAAGAATTCCGTGGTTCACGTCTTAGGAAAAAGGAAAGAAAAGAAGAATTTTATGCCTTTTTAGACCATTAGTCAGTGGATATGACACTTCTCAATTTGTTTGCATATACCACCAATATAATAGTGGTGATACAGATGCATTCGATGTCTAAATGCATGGTTCTAAAGTGCTAGAAGATCAATTTATTTACATTTTTTATCTTTTAGATTGCCTTTTACTTGATTGAAGTTCTTTTATTTTTCTTGGTTCTGTCAGCCTCAGTCAAAGAATGGTGTCGATAGCTTTGGAGGTCTTGGAGCAACTTTAGTAGATTCTCTTGACACATTATATATTATGGGTCTCAATGAGCAGTTTCAGAAAGCAAGAGAGTGAGTGTAACTTTTGACTCTGTACCAGAACACTGGGTTATTATTATGATTATTTTTGCATCTATCAAATCTCTAATTGTCTTGGTTGAGGTGCTTATGCCATAACAAAGGACAAATGACTTCATATTTGGTTTTCTATTAGTTCTTTCAACCTTTCTACTTAAAATTCAATTTTATATATTCTCCTTGAGGCACTACTCACGTGTTTAACTCCTATAGTTTGATTGTTGACGTATATGTTTGTTCTTCTTTTATGTTGATGCTCCGAACGACAAATTACATTTAAGAGGTTACTTGAAATTTTCCCCCAATGTTTGTCTTATGCGGCTCTTTAATGTTTGGTTAATTGGTTGTGATACTCTTGGTTATTCTTTATTTTACTCCTTATACAAATACTTTACTTTTGACAGGTGGGTTGCAAACTCCTTGGATTTTAACAAGGATTATGAAGCAAGCGTTTTTGAGACAACTATAAGGTTGCTTTATAAGGTTTATTTTGTAGTAGACGTTCTTTCATCATTAACATTTTTTTTAATGTGCTTTTGAACTTGCTTATTGGATACTTAAATTTGTTATTCTGATCCCTTTTTTTTTCCTGGGGTCTATTTCCACCAAATCCAGAGTTGTAGGTGGACTTCTCAGTGCATACGATCTCTCTGGGGACAAAGTTTTCCTTGAAAAGGCTAGAGATATTGCAGACCGACTGCTGCCTGCCTGGAATACACCTTCAGGAATTCCTTATAACATAATCAACTTGGCACATGGTCATCCACACAATCCTAGTTGGACTGGGGTAAGTTTCTTTTTTCTATGAGTAGTTCACTGTTGATGGACACTTGGATATTGATCTAAGGATTTTGTAGTGTAGTAGTCCTTGATCTTTAGTATGTTCCTATTAAGAGATTATCTATCTTTGAGGTCATTGGTAAGTCTCAGATTGATGCAAACTTCATTTCAAGCTTGATGTAACTGGATATGCTATTGATTCTGCTACTTTGATTTTACTGCCTCAGCATTAATTTCTTAAATTATTACTGGTATTATTTATTTGTTTTTCTCATTATTTATATGATCTTGGTAGATTTGTTTTATTAAGCATGAATATTGTGACTAGTTCAGATTGTAGAGATCTTGCTCATAGTACTAGATAGATCAGGTGCTTTCTCAGTCTGTTAGGTTCTGGATTAGTTGATTTATGTCCTTTGACGTTAGTTTCTGTTTTCCGACTGTGGCTGTATTGTTGACATGCTATAGGTAGTTTATCATTATATCTAATTCTTAATTCTTTTTCGTGTTCCAAGGGTGAGAGTATTTTGGCAGATTCTGGCACTGAACAACTAGAATTCATTGTTCTTTCCCAAAGGACTGGTGACCCTTCGTATCAGCAGAAGGTTTTTGTTCTACCATTCTAAGTGTTTTTCTTTCTTTCTTTCTTTGGGGGAGGGACTTTTTGTTTTCTTGGCTGATAATTATGAAGTTTTTTTTCCTGTTGAAGCTAGGCAGTTTAGATTATGCTGCTAGCCTTCTTTGTACTTATTTCTAGCTTCACTGGTATTTTAAAGCAATCAGATAAACTTTCAGGGTATTAATTAGCTGTTCGTCTAATTTGTTTATTGGTTTTGGAGGCTAATAGGCTATTTTTCTTGCATTAATTGGATTTTACTCTCGCTGTTTCAGGTGGAGTATGTTATAAAACAACTTAATAAAACATTTCCTGATGATGGATTGCTTCCTATCTACATTGATCCTAATAGTGGATCTACAGGCTACTCCCCCATCACTTTTGGTGCTATGGGTGACAGGTATTGACTCAGAATCAAGATATATTTACTTTCTAAAGTTCCTTACATTATGATGACAGCTTTTGCATGATTTGGTGCTTGTTAATATGGTCTGTGTTGTAAAATTCTATCGTCTTACTATTTATTTGTTGTAGCCGCCCCACCTAGTGGGAAAAGGCTTTGATTGTTGTTGTATTGTCTTACTATTTATTTGTTGATTTTGTCTGGATTGTGATTGGCGTAATCATCTTGCAGCTTTTATGAATACTTGCTCAAAGTTTGGATACACGGGAATAAAACTTCAGCTGTGAAGCATTATAGGTAGGAATACTTGTACATGTATCACATTTCCAGCACCAAATGTTGTATTATTTACTTAGGAGTCCAAGCTGGAATGCACTTGTTGCTTGAATGGTAGCAGATGTGGAATTCCACAAACTTGGATTCATGAAATTTTTTTATGTCTCGTTAGTCAAAAAGTTCTTGTATAATATGTTTAAATTTTCCTCTTAAATTGAGTCTGAATGAGGAGCAAATCAATTAGGAGTCTTTTGTTTTTGAAATTGAATTTCTTCACTTCTTTTTGGATTACTGAAAACAGAGATATGTGGGAGAAATCAATGAAAGGTCTTTTAAGTTTGATCAGGAGATCAACACCATCATCTTTTGCTTATATATGTGAGAAGAATGGACAATCTCTCACAGACAAGGTATAATATTGTTCTACAATTATAGTATTACCACATTCATCGTTTAAATATGATGATTTAAGCCTTGTTATGATATTTCATTAAAATGGGTGTATGCAGATGGATGAGTTAGCATGCTTTGCTCCAGGAATGATTGCTTTAGGATCATCTGGCTATGGCCCTGCTGATTCACAGAAGTTTATGTCACTTGCTGAAGAGGTATATTCTAGTTTCTGCTTTTAGAATAGGAACGTGCTTGTTCTGTGACTCACTTGTTCTGGCCTTGATCTAAAATCAATACTTGCACATCTCGCTTGTTGATGATGTAACATTTTCCATTTGTCTAATTTAGAAATTGTTGATTTGCTTTAAATTATTATGTCAGTAATTTTATTTTTTATCTTATATATATATGTGTGTGTGTGTGTATTATGGTGTCTTTAGTTGTAAAATCATATGTCATAGCACCCCCCTGAAGAGCCGATGGTTTGCAGCTGCACATTGTGACATTTCACTCAGTGTTGCTTCTCTCTACCACGATCAACCCCTCTGCTGATCAGAACCCTTGGCAGATAGTCTCCTCTGTGCTGTCAACAAACCCACTCTAATACCGAATGATAGAACCTAAGTAACTTGGAAAACCCTCATCGATGTGGGACTTGAGTCCATAATACCACGGGGAACATCCCAGTCTATCCCCATCCCCATCATAAAGACAAAATCGGCTTGCACTCTAGCCACTAGCTTATGTAATATACTCTTTGATACTATGAATGTCAAGTTCTAAAACATATTCTAACTAGTAGTGGGGTGGTTCTTGGATTTTTGCATTTCTTTGTCTTGTACAGTGATTAAGAATAAATATCTAATATGAATAGAGTGATGACTGATTATTATTCTGTTAGACAACCTATAAGTGATTGAACTGCATATTTCTTCTCCAGTATGGATGGATATTTGCACACTTATTTATTAATTGAGTTCTTCGGAGTTCAGACAGCTGCATAACAATTGAGTTTTTGAATGATTATATATGCCTTCCTCCGCAGCTTGCTTGGACATGCTATAACTTCTACCAATCAACTCCAACAAAATTGGCTGGGGAGAACTACTTTTTTCATTCTGGGCAGGTTAGTCATTACTTCACTGGTAATGTGCAATTTGGTTCTTTTTTCTTTTGGGTTATATGACAGTTTTAATTTTGCATGATCAAGGACATGAGTGTGGGTACATCGTGGAACATTCTGAGACCAGAGACAGTTGAGTCACTCTTCTATCTTTGGCGTCTGACTGGCAACAAGACATACCAAGAATGGGGTTGGAATATATTTCAAGCTTTCGAGAAGAACTCCCGCGTAGAGTCGGGATATGTTGGTCTGAAGGATGTAAGCACACCTCAACTTCATAACTAATAATGTATTTGTGTTTGCATTATGCAACTATTCTGCATATTCATATACTACTGCTTTCTGTTCTCAGGTTAATTCTGGCATCAAAGATAATAAGATGCAAACCTTTTTTCTAGCAGAGACTTTGAAATACCTCTATCTTCTTTTTTCTCCGCCTTCAGTTATCCCATTAGATGAATGGGTATTCAACACAGAAGCTCACCCACTGAGAATTACGACCCGGAATGAAGGTAATGTTGAGAACTTGAATGATCAACAAAAACCACCTTTAAGAAAACGTGGCAGGAAGGAAGGTCGGTCAGGTTAGAGCTCCATTCTTAGTTACCATTGCTGGCTGAGAACGTGAACCCCCATTTTTATCAAGATTCAAAGGTCAGAGACAATTTGTTTCCATATCAGCAATCTTCCCCTTGGCAGATTGGTGGACTAAGCATAACTCTATTTCTGGGAAGCCAGTGTATTTTGATTCAAGTTGGGGGGTCATTCTGCTGCAGATTATGCTATGTGACACAGGAAACAGGTCTTCTTGGTAGTTCTTTCAAAATGGGTTTATTCATAACGACTTGAACCTCAACCCTTTTTAAAATTTGTGAGGTATAGATTGGGATTAGGCCCCTTTATAATTAACTAGCTTTTTTTCTTCTGGAATCAATTTCACTACGTTAGTGATGAGATTTATGTACTTGAGGCATTATAACATAGTTTGATGGCTCGGTAAGGAATAATGGAATATTATGGTTATGGGGTGCGTTTGGTGCTTCATAGAAATTTCTGGTTTAGCAGCAATTCAGATAGTTTGATTATGATTCTCTATAATACATGGGACGACAAATATAGTAGAGATGTTTTACAAATGAAAATATGAGATCTTCTATCAGGAGAGCTTAAAGTTTTGATGACTTACGATCGACCTCTTATCACATAACTAATACTTCACAACGAAAACTATCATCAGGCATTCAATTGGCATTTTACAAAATAACTGATTAACATGAAGGAGTGAAGACAAAAGATAATACTATTATAAATACCGCCATTGTAAATTGTCTGTACAGGATTTAAGGCCTGTTTGGTAACGGGAAAAAGCAATGGAAAAAAAGGCAGGAATGGTCTTTTCCCTCATACATTTTTTTTATCAAATAAATCTTACTTTTTGTAATGTGATGGAATTATATTTTTATCTTTATTTTTTTACCCACTTGTATTCCATTCTCACTTTTGATGTAAGGGTAAAATGGTTATTTTACTCACTTTTATTCTATTTATATTATATCACATTGACATGATATTTTCATTTCCTCCAACATTCTCATTTCCTCACTCATTCCACCTACCAAACACACCCTTAGGCTATGTTTGATTTGTGGATTTGTTGTGATGGAAAGGGAATGTGGTTAGGTGGGTTCCATCAATCTTGTTTGGTTTGTGGATTTGTTGATGGAGATAGATTACAATGAAAAGAATGAAGGGAAGTGGCCAATTTTTTTTTTCAGATTTTAGAGGGAGAGATTGGACGAGTTCCCTCCAATTTTTTGGTGTAAAGTTCTAATTACCCCCAACTTTTTCTAAACAAGAGCCAGCTGTCCCAATGATGACAATCGTCTGACTGGACTATCTAGTCAACTGTTTTGTTCTTCCCCAATTCTGGGCTCTTGAAGAACACACCAGTCAACTAATATGGGTTGCCAGTTGACTGCTTTGTCTCAGATAATTTTAAACTGATTTTGAGCACTATAGTCGACTGTTACGGCTCTAATGTGAAAATTAAAGGGGCAAAATTGTTCCCTCTCTCATTTTTCAAAAACTTAAACCATATTCTCTCAAACTCTCTCAATCTCTTGAAAATTCGATCTCCATATCCTCAAAATCCAAATCAATTAACGTGTTCCAAAGTGATTTCCGAGCAAAACTCACTAATTTCTTCCTCAAATCCATCTCTTTTCACTCTGAAATTAAACCCTCGAAATCCTAACTCTCTCATCACTAATCCACAATGTTGGGGGTCAAGAATCTGAGAACTACTACTGAGAAACGCAAGATTCGTACCAAGTTGCTCACACTCGTTGATGGTGAAATACAAGGCTTGGTCGCTGGTGGACGAGATTTGAGAACGTTCTTCCTCCTTGGGTGTGTTGCTCTTTGATGCTTCGATGCTTCTGTGTGAGTGTGACTTTGCTTTGCGTTTTAGAACAAAACAAAAAGGGAAAATTTTTTTTTTGGCTAAAATGCATTCCTTGAACTTAGGGAGTATGCACATAACCTTCGTAAACTTTAAAAGCTGCACAAGACCCTCCTAAACTTTCTCATTTGTGTACTTGAAGGTTACCATTAACTTTATCATCCAATTTGTCACCTCTCAAGATTACAAATAGGACTTTTTAGTTTCACATGGACAGGGGCAAAAACGTAATCTCAAATTGGACTCAACCTAATGGCATCTCCACTCCATCGAATTGAACACATCCCTGAGACTGTGAAAAAACATTTTGCAGAACCCATTGCTGACTTGCTGTGTGGATCAAAGAAGAAAACCCATCAAACCCATTTGTTCAAGTTTTGTTTCAAATAATGGCTAATAGCAATTTCAATTTTTTTTCTTTCATTGTCTGATTGTAATATCTCCACGCCATATCAACTACAACCTCTCCTAATCAACCATGCCATTCTTCAAGTTACCCCAGGAACATGATGTCATTTATAATCATAAACTAGATTCTCAACCTAAGCTTTAACAGCTTCTCTTCTCGGTAAAAACGAACCCTAGCGACAAAGTCGGTGTGTGTTCTGATTTTGAATGGGTGTGGGTTTGTCTTCTGAGCAATAAGTTCTTCAAATGAGGACGTATCTTCTTCTAAGAACCACAATGTTGAATGCTTCAAATTTGGACGAAATGGTGCGATTTCTCTTCTCAGTGGCGGAGGTTCTTGTTGTGAGGCTTCGAAGTAAACTCAAAAAGGGTGCGTTATTCGAATAGGAGACACAGTGCAAGAGTGGATGGAAGGAATGGGAGATGACTTCGAACATTGTTCTTCAACTGGGCTCCTACATGTTTTTCCCGCTGCGAGAGATCGACTAGAGGAGTTGCTAAGGCAAGAGTTAATGGAATGGGAGAAGGTAGGGTTAGGGCACCCTCAGATGTGAGATTACGTTTTTGCCCCTGGCCATGTGCAATTAAAAAGTCTTTTAGTTGACATTGCAATTATTATACTGTTAAAAATTGGATGGTAAGCTTAACAAGTAAAAAGGTTTAAAAGGGTATTGTACAACTTTTAAAAATTTAGAGAGGGTATATGCACACCCTTATAAAGAAGATTATATGTATTTTAACCTTTTTTTTTAATGGTTAAAGTATTATTTTCGTCCTCAATGTTTGCATGAAGTTTAATATTGGTTCTTAATGTTTCAAAAGTTTAATGTTGGTCCTCAAAGTTTTATTTTTTGGTCGATTTTGGTCCTCGAACGTAACACCGTTAATTTTTTGTCGTTAAATAATGACGTGGCATGCTTATGTGGCACACCCTCTTCCCTACGTGTCATATTTTAATGACGTGGCATGACAAATCCCTACCATGTCAC
This sequence comes from Senna tora, assembly GCA_014851425.1. Lineage (NCBI taxonomy): Eukaryota > Viridiplantae > Streptophyta > Magnoliopsida > Fabales > Fabaceae > Senna > Senna tora. The sequence goes on from CM026260.1 coordinate 247,727, forward strand.
CCCACATTGCCACATCATCATATTCTCTCCTTTATCATCATCATCTGGGGTGACGTGGCAGTGATATATCATGCCATATCATTAAAATATGCCACGTAAAAGAGAGGGTGTGCCACATAAGCATACCATGTCATCATTTAATGGCAAAAAGTTAACGGTGATATGCTCGAGGACCAAAATCGACCAAAAAATAAAATATTGAGGACCAACATTAAACTTTTGAAACATTGAGGACTAACATTAAACTTTATACAAACATTGAGGACCAAAATAATACTTTAACCTTTTTTAATTTAATAACGTATTATAATCAAGGGCATAAATGTCTTTTTCATCACCCTCAATTTCATTCCTACACTCAATTTTTTATCAAACCAAACATGATAATCATATTTCATTCATATTCTCAATTCCACCATCATCTCATTCTCATTCTCATCTATTTTCACAAACCAAACATTTAACATAAAAAAATTATAATTGAAATGATGCAGTATTCATAACAAAAAATATTACTACACTTGAGCATCCACTGTAATTTGTCTGCACGAGATTTATTATTGAAACGATGCAGTATTCATATATACTTAGAATTTAGCAAGCAAATCATAAATTTGAAAAAAAATGCAGTTGGGTGCTTCAAATGAAACAAGTAGTAGCTTAGGTAACACTGTAATGATGAATAGAAAATTAAGCATATTTAAGGGTTCACTATAACAACTTCCAGAAAGGCAACTCAAAATCCTCACATTTAAATTTAACATAAATATAAAAATCCAAAATTTGGAGAACAAAGGAGTTTGAAATTGTTCTAAAGCCATTAATTCAAACATAGACTGAATTCACTAACTAATGACCCAACACTGCCAGTCTAGTTCATTCTCCTGATGAGCTCATTGATGTAATTCTCCCGGTTTCCAGCATCACCTCCTTCAACATAATGGTTCCTCTTCTTCTTTAGTCCACCCAAAGGTGCCTTGAGCTGAAACGGCCAAAGGAAGTTGTTGGCCTCCTTAAAATGGGGTCCAACCGTTATGATCTCATGGATAAGATCTTCAGTGCATATGATTCCATACTTGCCCAGTGCCTAAGGTGTCATCAGAGCAAGTCAGCAGCATGCGGTAAACATTATCATAAAATAATAGAAGAAACAAATATATACCTGCTCAACGATGGAGTTGTCAGTTAAAGCAATTCTCTGATGGTTGAGCTTACCATATCCCCTCTTGTAAACAAGTTCTCTGACACTCTTCAGATTGGGGTATCTAAACCAACCAGATTAATCTTAGAAAGTTAAAAGATATGTCAGAAGCAAGCTAACAAAAAAAACAGACAATTACTTACCCATAAGTCACATAAGGCTCAACCCTGTGCAGCATGTTCATTGTTGCTTTGTTAACTTTCAGAAATACACCATTGAATATCTGTTTCAGAAGGAGACAAGTATGACTATGTTTCCTTTATATGAGATATATATATCAGAATGAAATTTAATATAAATCTCATGGCATGCCTTATGATCTTAGTAGCACACAACACAACTTCTCAAGTGCCTACTTCTTACACTAGAATTTGGTATGACTAGAAAAAATAAAAGCATAGAATGGAAATTTTAAGTTTTTCACAACAGTACTTCTGCTAAGCATTCTACAATTTTATGTAGTACCTGTCTCAATCGCAAGAGCTGCAAGATCTTTCTTGTCTTTGGGTGCATGGCATTAATACTGAAAGAAGAAGGTTTACATGTGTAAGATGCAAAATTCGTTGGAACTTACTAGAGAGTATAAATAAAAACATATAGAAGTAACATACATACCCACGGATGCGAATAATGAATAAGAGTTTAGCCTCTGGATCAACATAAAATCCACCTTTCAGCTTGGCCTCACGTTTCAACCTGATCAATTCCTTATCCTAAAAGGCCAAAACAATTAAAACAGTACAGAGAATATTAGTTTCTAGAATAAACTACAATACTAACTTGACAGGAAAAGTGACATTTACATGGTCCTCGTACTCCTTGGCATACTGCTTAGCTCTGTTGTAGATAAGCTTACGGCTCTCGGCTCTCTTCTTCTTTGCAGCTTCAAGCTCCTGTGTTTTGGCCAATGCCCATTCCTCTTCCCTCTTCTGCTTCTTCAACACGGACTCCGGAACAATTGCCTTAACCTCCTCACCCATATCTATTACAAAAAATGTACAAGGTCTTACTATAAGAAATGACTATGAGCATGATAAAGAATAAAACTACTAATTTTAAGGAATTAAAAAAATTAGAAGCTAAATGAGCGACCTAAATCAGGAATCAGACAAATCTACTTCAGAAAAAAATGTTTTAAGTTTATCCCATCATTAGTTTGATCCAGAAAAACATTGAGAGAGAGAGAGAGAGAGAGGAAATCGGCAGGAATTAGAACCATTAAGAGCATGTTGCAAGCATTGGAATATAAACGAAAAAGAAAGCAAGAACATTGAAAATATATTTAACGAGGCATATCTCAGCAGATTTGCTCATCTAATCGAAGTAAAAGACGAATTTGTTCATTACCATCTTTCCCTTCCCTTGAGAAAAAGAATTTTTACCCGCTTCACCAGAAATAAAAAGGAGAAATCAAATGTAAAACATAACAATGAAAGCGAATCAATTACCATTGACACAGATATGCTACATCTAGACCATAGATTTAGGATAAAGTAAATAAAGTCAGGCTAAGATGGTGTTGGAAAAAATCATATCAATCGATGAGGAAGAGCAGAAATTCAATGTCTGCTTACCGAGCTACGGCGATACAAACTTGCAAGCTCCTGCTGAACAAATGCTTAGGGTTTCAAGGAGGCTAGGTAAGGACTAAGGAGAAATGTGGGCGGGGTTTTGTAACAAAAAGGATCCAAGTTGAAACGGCGTCGTTTGGTTACTTCTCTTAAATTTCACATATTAAACGCTGCGTTTTGTAGCACTCCATATGGTTCTTCAATCTTCTTCTCCCCCGCGCAGCTTCATCAGATTGGAGGCTGAGATTTGTTGCGGTTTTATTCTAGGGTTTTTGGATGCCATTTGGTGCAATTTCAGCTTCAAGCTTGTGCCTTCAACGTCATTCTTCTTCCTCCTCTCGTTTCAACCTCCTGATGTATGTTAGAGTTCAAGGAGAATATTGAACTTTTCGGGATAACTTTTTCTTTCACTTTAGTCCCAATAGAATATACTTTTACAATAAAAAATACATTTATTTATATTTTAATCATCAAAATTGCACGAAAGCGAATTACACTTAAATCCAATTTCATTAATTGCTAATGGAAAAAGAAAGACTAACAAACCCAGGTTTCGACTTCTCGTTTTTCAGATTTATATGAAATTATTTCAACTTAATTTTGGACTCATTCTATGATTTTTCTTGTGTTTTGGCTGTAATATGTTGGGTTCACAAACTAACATGTTATCACTTCCATTATATTTCATCTTAGTTTTCAGATTCATTGACGTTGGAAGTTAGTGAGAAAATACTAGACCAAGTGGAAAAAAACAATATTCTTGTGGTCAAAATCTTAAATTGGTCCTTTATGTTTGCACGAAATTTTATATTGGTCCTTTATGTTTCAAAAAGTCTAAATTGGTCCTTTATGTTTGCAAGAAGTTCCAAATTGGTCCTTCCGTCCAAGTCCGTTTATTTTCTAAGTTAAGTGCTAATGTGGCATGCTGACATTGACACACCATCTCTCCTACGTGTTAGTTGAAGCTGACGTGGCATGACACGTCATCACCACGTCATCATCCAATATCATATTTGATGACGTGGTGATGACGTGGCATGACACGTCAGCTTAGATGGACATGTCAACACGCCACGTCAGCACTTAACTTAAAAAATTGACGGAAGTGGACGGAAGGACCAATTTGGAACTTCTTGCAAACATAAAGGATCAATTTGGACTTTTTGAAACATAAAGGACCAATATGAAACTTCGTGCAAACATAAAGGACCAATTTGAGGTTTTGACCATATTCTTGTTTATGTATTATTTGTAGAGAAAATGCTAATATAGAACTTGATTGGAGGCCGGAATTTGACAACGGGGAGAGTGCTTGTAATTTTTGGAAGTAGAATAGGATTCGGGGTTGAGAAGAATTATGCCAACAAGAACAAAATATCAAAAGTTTTGGATATAGAACTAACATGTTTTCACTTTCTTTGCGGGACATTGGAGCTCAAAATCAAGTTCAATTTGAAAATCCATTTAGTTTTACCAAATAGTTAATGGTAAGATTTTTGGTTGGACGTCAATTTATTTTTAGCCTTGAATGATTAAGTAACTTATTTTTTTGTTTTAGGTCAAAAGTTTATTTTAATCTCGTATGTTGTACCCAAGTTTTATATTGGTCCTTTATGTCTTAAAAGTTTTAAATTAGTCCTTTATCTTTCCCAGAAGTTCCAAATTGGTCCTTCTATCCATTTCTTCCGTTAAGTGCTTACGTGACGTGATGAGGTGGACATATAGTCTCTCCTACGTGTTCACTTAAGTTGACGTGTCACTCCACATCATTGCCATTTCCTCTTCTATTTCATTATCTGTGATGATGTGTCGATGACGTGGCGTGATATGTCGCTTAAAACGGACACGTCAGCACGCCATGTCAATAGTTAACTTAAGAAATTGACGGACTTGGACGGAAGGACCAATTTGAAACTTCTGAAAAGATAAAGGGCTAATTTAAAACTTTTAGAACATAAATGACAAATATGAAATTTGCGTACAATATAAAGACCAAAATAGACTTTTAACTTTTGTTTTATTTACAAAGGACCAAAGTGAAGGACTAAATCTCTCTTAGAGAACCAAAATTTAGATATGATAAACTATGAAGAATATAAGTCTTATTTTTTCATAATTGTAATTTATGTACGAGACTTTTGTATGCTTGCATTGAAAAATCTATTGTAACAAGCTATGTTATACATATACAATTGAATGAAAATTATTTAAATTTGGTGAGGTGCAAAATTAATCACTAAAATGTGGAGGAAGATCCCTCAGTGACGAATAGGGATCTAGGTTCAAAATTCGGTAATGTCTTGCTCCTTCCATATTGTGTCATGTGTCACATTCGTATTAGTATTATATTTTCTCTTTCACTTTGTGCTATTTTTGTTGACATTCACGTTTCTTTATCAATTCAAACCTTTATTTTGTTTCGTCTAAAAGATTGTAGTTTCAAGCACATTCCTTAAGATTTTAACTTGGTAATTGAATCCATTTTTTGTGGGTTATAAACGAGGCATGAAGTCCTATGAAGTTTGGAGTGTGAAAAGGAATTGAAGCTAGACACACAAGGCCCTTAGAATTTATGTCTATTTTTGACGAAGAGCGTAATTTCCTCTTGAATATCCCTTTAATAGTCGGATGAATCACTTGAGCCTTCTATTCAGTGGCAGAGGAGGATGGTTAGGGGGTGTCATAGCCCTCTAAGATAATATTAATATAAAAAATACTTAGGTCAAGTTTCTTATATTCTTACTATCAAGTTCTCCAGTATAAATATGATGCGTGACAAAAAGTGTTTAAATGATCAATCACAGTAGAGAGAGAATGTCGAAGATCACTTTTATATAATCAATCATAAAAAAAGAGTGTAAATATAACATATAATTAGTGAAACTTGATGACAAGGAAATAAGGAACTTGATTTAAGTTTTTTTCTACTTATATATATATATATATATATGTAGTAATGGTTAAAAAATTTTTATTGACCCCTTTATAAAAAAAGTAGAGAAACACAAAAGTTAAAAATCATGCTCTATTATTTTTAAATATGTGATAGATTTTGAAACTATTTTATATTGGGAACATAAAAAGGACTAAAATACTATTTTGATCCTCAATGTTTGCATGAAGTTTAATATTGGTCTTCAATTTTTCAAAAGTTTAATGTTGGCTCTCAAAATTTTTTTTTGTCGATTTTGATCCTCGAGCGTAACACCGTTAACTTTTGCCGTTAAATGATGACGTGGCATGCTGTGGTATACACTCTCTCCTACGTGTCATATTTTAATAACACTCATTACCACGTCAACTACGTCGCCACATCATGATTGATCATCTGTTCTGTAGATCCCTACCCTCAATTAGATCTAGCAAGGTGGAGAGAGTTGTGCTCAACAAGGATGGTTCCACGCTTCAACTCACCACCGTCTATGGCTGCCGACACGACAAGCTCAAACAAGTTACGAGTTGTTCAATACTGTGAAGAAGGGCAAGGTCACGAGAGTTAGGTTTAACCAAAATAGTTTTGCGCTTTAAGCATTCGTCCATGGCCGCCGAAATGACAAGCTCAGATCCCTTGCTTTCTCCCCCCTTTGTTCTTGTTCTTGAATTTGGCAGCCACACTCCCACACAAATATGTATTCTTGTTATTGTAAGACTTGGCTTCCACCGAAGGAGGAGAACCTATGGAGATGGTGAAGCACGTGTGTCGGAGATACTGAATTATAGGATTATTTTAAAATACCATCAAGAATATATTTTTATATTTTTTCAAATATCACATTTTTAAATTTTCTTTATTTTTTGGTATATCAAATATATTTTTTATTTTTAAAATTTTATTTTTTTTCCAATTCCATTCCTTCAAAATCATTTCTACTACCAAATACAACATTTAGATTTTTGCAACGTATATACACATTAAAAAAAATATATACACAAATTGAGTCATTTTTAAAAATTATCTATAAATATATACTATTTTTACTTTGTACGAGCAAAAATATCGTCAGTGAAAACGTTTTTTTGAAACTTTAACAAGAAAAATGCCATCAATGACGGCGTTTATATAGTCAACCCTATAAACGCTCTCAAGACATTTTTTTACAATTTTATCACACTTATTTTTATGTAAATAATAATATTTTTAAAAGTAACTGAATTTGTATATAAAAAAGTCACAACCTTAGGTATTAAGGAGAAAATTCTTTCAGTTGATTTGAGATGTGTACCCTTTTGCCATTTTGAATAAAAAAAGATAATTTTAAAGTTTAAGGTTAACTTTTTTTATGAACAAATACAAAATGAAGGCTTATTTGCATTTTAACCTTCAATAAAAGTTCCCACTCCCACCTGAATCCGGGAAGAAGGTTTAAAACTTGTAAATCTTTCTTAATGCACCCGTGATATGTACTCAATTCAATAATGGCTTCTGTAAAAGGCTAAATGATATGCTATTGTCCATTTACATCAGCATCCAAAAACAAAAGAAGTACACTATAAACTTAATACTAGTAGTGTTAGTTAGTGTCTAAGAAAAAAGAGGCTGGAAGTTTCGTGGAAACTTCCCTAGTCCACACCTCAGTCAATCTATTATATCAACAGACTCTATCGATCTATCCCCCTTTCAAAACTCCATACTCAATGCTGCACACCCCTAATCTTATCTAATCTGCCTTCCCAGAAATCCAATATGTCCACCTCATCCATGCACACATTCATACGCTCTCTTTTATGTCTTCCGGTAATCACACTACATACTTATTATCTATCTCATCCATATGGCATATTCTCTCTCCTTAGCTTGCTTTTTTGCTTTTTCTATTTTTTCGGGCTTCAAGAGCCTACACCTCACTAAAACAAAAAATTATGCTCCTACAATCAGTTGCTGCTGTTAGTTTGGTTTGCTATTTTTGGCTTGCAAAATGGAGTAGCGTTAAAATCATCTCTGTGCTCTCCTTCTGTCCACTAAATGCTAACAGAAACAGAATAAATCGATGTAAATAATATTATTTTTAATTTAATTTAATTTAATATTTATTTATCACTTCGCTGAATTCAGCTTCCGAATCCAGAGAGTGGGTCCCGTACACGGAGCCATTACATAATTACGTCGCGATTTACCATCTCCATTTCATTTCTTAAATTCTTTGAGATTCTTCCTTCCTCGTGGAGTTAATTAATTCTCCCTCCCCGCGCATTACCTAATTTTATTTATTTCAGTTAGTGAGCTTTTGAATTCTAATCGCGGCAGCTATGACCTCCACATCTCGCGGTTCCACCAATGGCCATCTCTCCGCCACCAACGCCGACGACCCTCCCCGTCGCTCTGCCTCCCACTCCCCCGCCAGCGTCCACCACATTGACGTCAACATCGACGAAGACTTCACGGTAGATCCTGACGATCCTTTCGATATCACTCAAACCAAGAATGCAGCTCCGGAGACCCTCCAGCGATGGAGAGTAAGCTTTATATTTTCATTTCTGTTTTTTTTTCTTATCTATCCATCTGCATTGCACCTAATTTCTATTTCCGTGTCCCGTGGATTATGAATTATGATATATTAGCTGATATCTTTTTCAATTTGTGTATTGTTTTATTGAAATTGCAATGTCTGTACGTTTAGTTGTGAATGACTGAATGTGATGTGTTTCCATCATACAAATATACCTCACCACTCGCGGTCTTTGCTTTCTACTGAGTAGAGTCATCTCATCGATAAATGCATTCCTGATCAAGTATGCATGTCTGATTTGCTTGAAAAAAGAAAGGATGAATTTGTAAAATGCAGAAATCAACGAGTGCAAAGCAAAATGTGCAGTTTCGTCCTTATGATGTATTTATGTGAATGGAAGAGCTGCAAAACGAAATTAATTATATAGATGAATTTGAAGTGCGTCTCGACAGTAATGAACTCTTTTGGTGTCATTTCTCTTGGAATCATATTCTAGAACTGAAGCAGTACTTGATACTCCACTCACTTTTTCAGTGTTAATTCACCAATCTATGCGAGTGATAAATGGTTGTCTGTTACTAACGTAATTTCAGCAATGTACTTAGTGTGATTTTGCGAGGCATCTAAACTGAAGTTTCACTTATTTGCAGCAAGCAGCGCTAGTGCTCAATGCTTCCCGACGTTTTCGTTATACTCTGGACTTGAAAAAGGAAGAAGAAAACCAAAAGAAGAAAAACTTGATTAGAGCCCATGCACAAGTCATAAGAGTAACGTTTCTGAATCTGACAATCTTGTTACCTAAAAGTTCTAACCATCTTGTTCTTCTCTAATTAATGATTAATTGTTTTATTAGGCAGCATTGCTTTTCAAATTGGCGGGTGAACGTGAACTAGGTATACTTCCAAATCTTTTAAAAGTGTTTTGTTCTTTCAATTTTTTTAATCATGTGTGAGTTTTATTTACCAAGGGCTTTTAAAGAATAGCAGAGGTTGACGGAAAATGAAGAAGAGAGGTCAATTAACTGTACAGAATCTTAAAAACGAACGGTTCAACATTAATTGAAGCATATTAGGCATTAGCTCTTTTTGTTAAAGGTGCTATATGTGAACTTAAAACTTAATTATTGGCCAAAATGAAACTTAAACTTCATTACTCGGCCATGAATAGCACGAGTAGGGATAAAAGTTCAATGGTGTGCAGATTATTTATGTCGCTATATACTAGTAGCAGACTACCATTAATTTAAATAATATGGTTTTTGGCAATACAAAATTCTAATCTGTTTAATATTAGCTTTCCTGAAATATTATTTAAGAGTTCAATCTGCATTCTGTTGCTGGAATATACTTTGTTGTTTTCATATCTTTTCTCGCCAACTTTAACTTTACTTTGTTGATTATTTTATTTAACTCTGAATTCTCATGGATACAATGTATTTAAGCTTTTTCACTTTGAATAACTTAGTCTGGTTTCTTTCACGTATATTTCGAATAATGCAGAGACAAATACAACAGTGGCATCCCCAGTTCGATTTAGTGTCGGTGATTTTTCAGTTGGACTTGAAGAACTTGTCTCAATGTCTAAGGATCATAACGTTTCTGCTTTAGAGCAATACGGAGGGGCAAGTCTAATTTAAGCACATTTTTTGGTTTCTCACATTAAGGGGAAGCAATTTACTTTGTTAATAGAATCAAACGGTTACTTCCTCAGGTTAAAGGCTTATCAAATTTACTAAAATCAAATCCTGAGAGAGGAATTAATGGGCATGATGCTGATCTATTAAGCAGGAAAACTGCATTTGGAACTAATACATATCCTCGGAAAAAAGGGAGAAGTTTATTGGTAAATTCCTACAATGTCCTCTTGTAATATTCTAAAATACAATTGATGAATTAGTTGCTAACTTACAATTTTGTAAATAAATCTGTGGTTGTTACAGAGATTTCTATGGGAAGCTTGGCAAGATCTGACCCTAATCATATTAATTATAGCAGCTGCAGTGTCATTGGCGCTTGGAATAAAAACAGAGGTGCGCTTAACACTCATATTAGCAAATTGTCCTCAATTACGGTGGTAAATTGAGCATTTTTACTAGTTTTCTGGTTTTGTAGAAGGAAATGGGAGAAGATAGGTTCTGGGGAATGTGCTTTACGTTAATGTTCTTGATGATCAATATACAATACATTTAAGAGAAAATTTAAGATAAATATTTGACCAGGTCTTATCAGGTTTAAACATTTTTCTTTACCATGAAGAATCGTTAAACAAAATTCAGGAAGTTATAATTATGTTTAAAAGGAGACTACGAGTGCCTACTGAAGAACAAGTTACTCAATACAATTGAAAGGCAACATATCGGGCAGTCCTACTAAAACATTTTGTCAAAGAAATTTGAATTTTATGTTATCATAAAGGATTTCCAAGCATTTGAAAAAACATTTACACGGAGAGTAGTTTTTCACGATCTGTTGTCATATGAGATGCATACTTGGATTTATCAGCTCAGCCAATCTATAACATGAAAAATGCTATGCCCTTCATGATGTTCTTGAAATCTTTCCTTGTGGAACATTACTACCCCGCGTTATCAATGTTTGCTACCAATACTTAAACACGACATGCTGACAAATATAAAGTGAATTAATTATATTCCTATTACAAATTTGATTCTATTCTTGCTTCTTGTTTGTTGGGATTACTAAACTTGTTTACTTTGTATACATCCTTCATTTTGGGACAGCCCCACGCTTCTTCTCTGATTATCTCTCCAATTGCCTGTTTCTTTGTGGTGCTTTGTCCTGATTATTCTTGTCACTGGAATATGTTCTGTTTCTTCATATCGAAAAAGTTATCGTCAGCAATGTCTATGAATTTCCCTATTTGTAATTGGTAGGGTCCGGAAGAAGGGTGGTATGATGGGGGAAGCATTGCTTTTGCAGTTTTTCTTGTCATTGTAGTTACAGGTATCAGTTTAAGTCTTTTCTTTCGGTTTACATCTTTCCAGAGTTTATGGGTGATTGCCATACAGATACAGATGAAGAAAGTAAAATTATTATTATTTTACATATTTGGATTAATTTGATTTCGTTTTGAATTATGTATCTTCATTCTGGCCTTGCGTTTATCAGTAACCCAAAAGCAAGAATTAATTTTCTTTTCTTAGACTAACTTTATTATGTTTCTCTTGCCTTTTTATCTACTAGCTTTCAGTGATTATCGGCAATCTCTGCAGTTTCAGAATTTAAATGCAGAAAAACAAAATATACAATTGGAGGTGTGTAACTTCATACTACTTAATCATAATTCATCTTTGGGGAGCTAAACGGTGCATGTTCTCTTGAACTCCTGTACAGGTCATTAGAGGTGGTAGAACAGTAAAGATATCGATATTTGAAATTGTTGTCGGTGATGTTGTGCCTCTTAAAATAGGAGATCAGGTGTGTTCACATAAATATTGAGTTAGTTTGAGTGGAATTATGATCTTTCTATAACTACTACTCCATTGGTGTACTCAGGTTCCTGCTGACGGAGTTGTAATCACTGGCCACTCACTTGCCATCGATGAATCCAGTATGACTGGTGAAAGCAAGATTGTACGTTGTTTATGCCTTCTATTGGCGTAATTATTGGATTTTATATTTGTTGATTCTTAAGCAATGATTTTTCTGCAGGTTCACAAAGATCACAAAGCACCCTTTTTGATGTCTGGCTGCAAAGTAGCAGACGGAGTTGGTTCTATGCTGGTATCGTATAATATACTTCCTAATTTGATGAGCAATATCTACGTTGATAGAGTAATTAAGTTCTGCTGTGCATCTTTTAAAATATAGACTGAAATTGGATTTTGAGACGCAACAATATAAATAATTATCTTAGTATGTAACATTTTGATTAAATAATTCAATTTAAATATTTTGATTTAGATACAATTTTTGTTTTTTGGGTGAATTTTTCAGTTAAGGTCTAAGTCTAACAGTCTCCTGGGAATTTCTTATCACTTTATTTATTAGTAAATTAATAGTTTTAATAGTTTGATAGTTCCTTTATAATGCAATGCATACAATTCTTTCCATAATTATTTATCGACAATTCCATTGTGATTCTATTGTCGTCGGTTTTTTTACGAGTATTTTACTCTTATGCAATAATGTATAGTTATAGTATACTCTTCCCCTTCGTATATTGCACTGGTTTTTGAGCTTCTGAATTTTTATGTCACCTCAATCACATGTTATACTATCCGTAGGTAACTGGTGTTGGTATCAATACCGAGTGGGGATTGTTGATGGCAAGTATCTCAGAGGATACTGGCGAAGAGACTCCGTTACAGGTTCCCCGCCCGATTTATACATAGAAGGAAAATGCTATTGCTTTAGCAGTAACGTGCGTGTTAATACTTAAATCTTTTTTTTTTGTAACACATGATAGGTACGGTTGAATGGAGTAGCGACTTTTATTGGCATAGTTGGGCTTTCAGTAGCTCTTTCTGTGCTGGCAATCCTCTTGGGGAGGTAAATTTAGTTTGTTCTTTTTGTAGGTTATTAACAAAGGCTCTGTGTCGTCTCTGACTGGCTCTGTTATGACTTTGGAATTATAGATACTTTTCTGGCAATACAAGGGATGTAAATGGAAATGTCCAATTTGTTGGTGGAAAGACTAGTGTTAGTAATGCGGTAGACGGGGTCATCAAAATTTTTACTATTGCAGTAAGTGCAAGTTCCGGATTTATGTTTTCTACATCTATTTTTTCTTCTTTTCTGTGTCATACTGGATTTTTGACTAAACATAGAGTCATACAGGTCACAATTGTGGTTGTTGCAGTACCTGAAGGTCTTCCCTTGGCTGTTACCTTAACGTATGTATGAGTTGCTGTTATTTAATTCTACAATAGAAGATTTGCTGAAAAAATTAAAAGAAATTATACTATAGATGATGTAGCCAATGCGCCTCTGGTACTGTTGATTTCTTTTGATAAATTTCTTTCTTTACTTTGCTCCCATTGCAGCCTCGCTTACTCGATGCGAAAAATGATGGCAGACAAAGCCTTGGTAAGTGTCATTTTATTCTTCACCAATCACCTCAGTAGTTTTGCAATTCTTATGTTTCTTCAAGTTTTAAGACATCCTTTCTAACAACCGCAAATCTGCAGGTGCGAAGGCTGTCGGCCTGCGAAACTATGGGCTCTGCAACAACAATTTGCAGTGATAAGACAGGAACATTGACATTGAATCAGGTGGGTTACTCACTAGAAGCTTGGATATTCTATAGGAGTTAAGGGCATGTTTTAAATTATGCAAGTAAATAATAGCTTCAACAGTCTATGCCATTTTTTACATTAAGTCAGGATATAAACAAACCTTAGTTAGGATAGTTCATAACATAATAGTTGATCTAAAGGTCTTCCATTTCTAAATTCTCAAGATTTATTGTGCCGCCCTATTGTTGAATAATTATGCCAATGGTTTTCACTTTTCAGACATTAAATTGGATAGCTTTCTAAAGATGAATGCTCACATTCTTATTATTACTGCTTTTTGGATCGATGAAGCAAAGTGAATTCATTTGCATCTTCCCGAAGCGCAAGGATGAATTATTTTTTAATCCTATTTAAGAGAAATGGAGAGAAGTAACTTATTGAATAGATCTGAAGTTCTATGAATGAATTTAATGATTTTATAGACCACTGCAGCCCACAGAATTTTTTCATACTTCCTGTAGTAGGCATAGTCTATAACAAGTTTTTTTGTTAGTGGATTGTGCTTAACTGTAGCCATCTGTATCTTGTTCGTTTTAGTCAAAATTCTTAAATCATCTGGATTTAATAGTAATTTTATTATGACATTATAGATGACTGTGGTGGAAGCGTATGTTGGGAGGAAGAAAATAATAAATCTACCAGATGACTCATCAAATTTGCACCCAGATGTTTTATCTCTGATAAATGAGGGCATTGCACAGAATACCAGTGGAAACGTTTTTGAGCCCAAGGTTTGCCTTCCAACTTTATTTCAATGACAGTAGCTAGGATTGTTGTTGCTAAAGCAAACCAAAGGATCTCCTAATGGGCTTGGCTACTAGCAGATTATCTCATGTTTTTATTTGGAACTAGAGAGGAGCAGTATTTTGCGATTTTTCAAAAAATAAATGCATACACGGACACAAATATAGAGATATGTTACAAAATATGTGTTTTTCTAAGTAAAATTCTGAATCAAAGAAATAAAATCCAGTTAGCATTACATTCTGTGACTGCGTTTGCTTTGGTAGGGTGATGGAGAAGCAGAGGTTTCGGGCTCTCCTACAGAAAAGGCAATCCTTTCTTGGGCACTTAAGGTACCTCGCTAACGTATCTGTATCTGCACTTTCCAATAAAATTTTCTTCTTTTCTATTGATTTTGAAGCTGAACTTGTTTTATTGAATCCACACGACAGTTGGGAATGAAATTTGGTCTAATCAGATCAAGTTCAAAAATTCTACATGTCTTCCCCTTCAATTCGGAGAAAAAGCGAGGTGGTGTTGCGGTGAAGCTGGTAATCATTTCACAAAACTCAAAAGCATTTTAACTGACTAATTCCTTCCTTAATTTATTGTTATTCATAAATCATTGTCAGACATGAGTGGTATTGGAGGTTTGTTCTTTTTTCTTTTCTCCCATTTTTTCCTCTTTCACTCGTGGACTGAATCCATTTATAGATTTAAAGTTCTGTTCTAGAATCATAATATGTCTTTTATTGATTAACTGCTTTTATTTGTCCATTATCTTTTCTAAGCTAATTAATATATGCTTGTAAATTTCATGGCAGGGGGACTCTGGTGTACATATACATTGGAAAGGAGCTGCGGAGATTGTTCTAGCCTCATGTACTCAATATCTTGATTCAAATGGTCTCTTGCAATCTATTGATGAAGAGAAGGTTAGAAGCTTCCTAGTAAAGTCCGAGAAAGTTTTCTAGAGGAATTAAATTTATTATTCAAATCAACCAAATTTAATAATATTTGGAACGATGCTACCGCTAAAGCAATATGGATAATATTTCAATGCGGTTATAATGTTGTTTCAATATACTTGGACGTCAAACATGTAGAAGTTATGCATGAGATAATTTTGTATGCATTCGCAACCGTCGCAACTAATGTATTATTCTTAAGCACATATTCATTAATATTAAAAAAATTTAAAACTGTTAACCTTTTTTTAGTGGGGTTTCGATCTGTTAAAGTTTCCGAATACTAGGATGTCACTCGTGCTTATGCACAGATAAGCTAGAATCAAGAGAAGGAAAAAATTTAAAAAGCACATAGCCCAATGTCTGCGGAGAGAAAAAGAGCATGAACAATAAAATAGCGGAATCGACTTGATATATAAATAGATGCGGAAACTTCTGATAATTCTAATTTGTTTATTATTGTTTGATGATCGTGTGCCTTGCATTATTTTTTAGCACGCATCTATACAAGCAATTTCAGTTGTAATATTGGGTTTAAAAGAGACTATTAAATTTTTAAATTACATAGCTCCTTAGAATTGTTGAAATGTTTTTCAGCATTGTTCCACTTAATTGAGTAAATGGTAATATTTCTGTATTTTTCAGGACTTTTTCAAGGAGGCTATTGATGATATGGCTGCTCGCAGCTTGCGGTGTGTTGCCATTGCATACAGATCGTATGAAATGGACAAAGTTCCCTCCTATGAGGACGATTTGGCCCAGTGGTCCTTACCTGAGCATGAGCTTGTTTTGCTTGCAATTGTTGGTATAAAGGTAAAATTCAAGAATATATTTTCCCTTTATTTGCAGAAAATAGTGTACATATTGATTATGTCCAATGATTAGCCGGTACATTTGCAATTAGGGAAATAAGTCCTGCGATCTCGTTAACATCTAAGTAATTATATCATCAAATGATCATTGTTTTATATTTTATATTATCATTATGCATTTAGGATTTAAGATTAATGAGCTCGCAAATATGATTTATTGCTGAATATGGAATGAAATTTTATTATGCTTTGGAGTTCTATATGCTTTCAGACTAACCATGTTAATCCTTCATCTAAGCTAACATTAATCTACCTGTACAGGATCCCTGTCGCCCTGGAGTCAAAGATGCAGTTAAAGTATGCACTGACGCTGGTGTTAAGGTAATTAATCGTTTTTATCATATTGAATGATGAACTTTGATATCTTCACATTTAGATTGGAATTCAATGAGAAACTAGATAATTGCAGTAACGGAAAATGCCTTTTGAGTTTTGACTTCATAGTATGAATGTTAATCCAAATTATCAAGGGAACCTAACACATTATATGTTTGTGACCTCATAGGTACGCATGGTTACCGGAGACAATATTCAGACGGCAAGGGCAATAGCTTTCGAGTGTGGAATACTATCTTCAAATGAAGATGTTGTTGAGCCAAATGTAATAGAAGGAAAGAAATTCCGCGCATTAACTGAGAAAGAAAGGGAACAAGTTGCTAAACAAATAACAGTACGGTCCTCCTATGATTTCTTTTGTTGTATTCAACTATGCATAGCTTCAAATATTCCATAAATGAATGTTTTAGTCATCTACTAAAAATAGTTGACAAAAGAATTTCTTCCTTCCTAATAATAACCTCCTGCAGATTACGTTCCTGGGTTGGAAAAATGTATATTGATTGTGATTTGTTAACGTGTAGGTAATGGGGAGGTCTTCTCCTAATGACAAGCTTTTGCTTGTGCAAGCACTGCGTAAGGGAGGTGAAGTTGTGGCTGTCACAGGAGATGGCACCAATGATGCTCCTGCGCTTCATGAGGTCTGTCATTTTCAAGGCATGCCAAGTCTTGTTAATATGAGCAGGACTCTGGTTGCATTTGCAATGTGGATGCAAAAAGCCTGCATACATGAATGACAATTTTATTGTTATCATCATTGCCAACATTATCTATGCAAGTTGGGCATTGAACATGCTTTTAATAAACTAGCACTTCCACTTTTGTTCTATACTAAATACTTTGCCTACGGCCATATACCCTTTGGCATAGTTCCTCATCCCTCTCGCATCCCTCAAAATGGTCGGAAGATGAGCTAATGGGTAAAAAATAAATAATCTTAATGTGTTGGAGATTGAACAAGAGAGAGAGGAGTGGAAATAAGATATAGTGATCTTTTGTTTGGACTAATTATTTATAAGCATTGTTTTCTTTTTCTCTTTTTTTAACGACTTGTCTGCAATACGTTAGTAGAATTTATCAACACGTCAAACTTTACAACGGTTAGAACTTAGAAGTAAAGTCGATGCATCTTTGGCATACAGCTTTGGCAATTAACAAGGGAGTTATCCTTGGTCGTTGGTAGTATCAATTCTTTCTTGGGTCTTTTGTGCCTTCATCTGTTTCATTTAGGCCTGCATTTATTGTTGTTATAATATTTTGGTCTATTTTAAATCGTGTTTTACTTTCTTGTATTTTAGGCAGATATTGGTCTTTCAATGGGCATTCAAGGAACTGAAGTTGCAAAAGAAAGCTCAGATATTATAATTCTGGATGATAACTTTGCATCAGTAGTGAAGGTTAGAAAGATATATGGCCTCTTTAACCTTTAATTTAGTATATTTAATTTAATAAATAATAGAGTAAGAAAGTTAAAAACTTAAAATATAGTAAAAAGGCGGTTGTATTTTTCTCTAAATTATCACTAATAGAAAGTTTAAAAGTTATGTACTTTGTTTAACTTGTGTTATGTTCTGTATCTTTTTAAGTTTGACAGTGTCCACATAACTGTGTAGTATGTAATAATCATATCAATCTTGGTGATCATAGTCTCATGCCCGAGTAAACACTCCCTGCTGGTTCTCCAGCTTTTATTAATTAATTGAATGATATTATCTTTTGACGCTTCTGACTAAACGGGTCAAGAAACATGACAACTTGCCAGCTTTAGTCTGTATAATTATGTTGTGACTTTTGGCTTCATTTTGTCTTGAGGAAAGATTATGTCACTGATACTGAAGTCTTCAGTTGATTGGTCCGGTCTTCAATTTGTCTATGATGTCTACTTCATATTTTGTGTAGGTTGTCCGATGGGGCCGTTCTGTATATGCAAATATTCAGAAATTTATCCAGTTCCAGCTCACAGTTAATGTTGCAGCTCTTGTAATAAATGTTGTGGCAGCAATATCTTCCGGTGATGTTCCTCTGAATGCAGTACAGGTGCACCTCTCTCTTTATTCTGTGATTAATATTTCATTCTATCAGTTACAAACATGAGTCAAATTACTTCTGGTGTCCCATCCACTTTTAAATTGTAAAACCTGTGATAATAGTTTCTGTAGTTGTAAAATGCATCATCCTAGAAGACAATCACTCTGGTTCCACTGATTGAGCAAAACTCCCTTCTCTCTTCCCCTGATCTTACCCTTCCATGGGCATTTCACATGATTTCTAGTCCATGTAATCATAGATTTTCTTTATCTTTCTCATCAAGACTTGTCAGTTGTTATGGTAAGTGTTAAAAAGTAGCTCTCAAGTCTTATTTGTTCAGGTGAATCCCAAAACGAAAATTTTTTTTTAAAAAAAGTTCTTATTCCAAATTGTTCTTTAATTTGTTGAATTATAATTTTATTGGATGTGTTATTATATGTCTGGCTTAAGTTTTTGTGTTATATATGTTATCAAGAAATACGAGTGATATTTAACTTGAGTTGGGTTAATTAATGGAATCTGTATGAGGACACAATTATCTTGGTTTCTGATGTAAATGCTCTTGGTACAGCTCTTGTGGGTGAATCTTATCATGGACACACTCGGGGCCCTTGCATTAGCCACTGAGCCACCAACGGACCATCTTATGCACAGATCACCAGTTGGCCGAAGGTTTGTATTGATTGACCGTCTGAAACTTTAATTTTCTTAAATGTAGTACTCTAAAAGTTATGTGGATCTGGCGCTTTAATGCATACAAATTTTGACTATGAACTTATGTTTTGGCTTTTAGGGAACCTCTTATAACCAATGTCATGTGGAGGAACTTGCTCGTACAGGTAAAATTTATCTTTTTCTATGGGGAGACTTATTAAGATCATAATGGAATTGGGAACATTTGGCTTTTGGGTCTTTTGTCTAATTCTAAGTGATTTGTCGTGACAGGCTCTATATCAAGTTATTGTTCTCCTTGTTCTTAACTTCCACGGCGATAAAATTCTACAGATTCATGACTCTAGAGCCCATAGATTTCAAGTGAAGAATACTTTAATATTCAACGCATTCGTCCTCTGCCAAGTAAGTGAATAGGATATTTGAGGTGATTGTACTTGAGAATGCAGGTGTTCATTGGAGTCGGTAGAATTTTCCGCTACTTTGTTTGAACTGTGTTGATTACTAGGCTGACGTGCTTCAGAACAACCCCTCCCCCCCCCCCCCCCACCAAATTTTTTCTCCCCCTCAATTACACAAGTTCTATAATGAACCAATTTGCAGATATTCAACGAATTCAATGCTCGGAAACCAGATGAAATGAATGTCTTCCGAGGAGTGACTAAGAACCGCCTCTTCATTGGAATTGTTGGAATCACCTTTGTACTTCAGGTGAGTAGGCGTTCCTTCTGTTGTTTGTGTTTTTAAAATTGTTAACATTTGCAAACATTGCTGACTCTACTCCTCACTGTTAGATACTCATCATTGAGTTCCTTGGGAAGTTTACAAAAACAGTGAGGCTTAATTGGACGCTGTGGCTTGTTTCTATCTGCATAGGGTTTGTCAGGTTAGTCTACTCATCAGTCTTAGGTGCATTGCTTTCTTGTTTGAATCCTGAGCAACTTTTTTTCTGGCTTATTGCAGCTGGCCTCTTGCTTTAGTTGGAAAACTCATTCCAGTTTCAAAAACTCCATGGTCCCGGTACATGATGAAGCCGTGGAGGCGATTCAGAAAGCCTCGTGCTATGCAATAATAGTTCAACATAGCATCGGTTCCTGAAGAGGATCACCCGCCGCTTGAGTTAACGCCTGACACATGGAAAACTACATAAAAGTATAAGAGCAATCTTATCAGATGTCCCATTTAAGTTAAAGCATACCAATATGGTGTGATGCCTTTTATTCTTTTCGCTGCGTAATTTTTTGGCTCAACTGTATATTTCAACCATGTAATATTTATAGTCATGGTTAGGTTACTAAACTGTCAAGACTTTCTAGCATTTCGTTCTAGTGACCAATACCATATAAAAACTGTTACAGATCTCTCACTCTCTCTCTCACTTTTTTTGGGATCGTACATGTTTCCCCTCTCTTGAGCTGATTAACGATGGATTTTTTTTTTTTTTTTTGCTAGAATGATAAACTTTATAAAACACAAAAAATTACATCACAGTCCAGCCTACATTACTCTTACAAACCAAATGATTCGTAATATATCATGCAAAACAAAATTATTTCCTGTAACATAATTCCAGAAGCCTATTGATGTCTTAACCTCTTACTTGTAAACTCTTCTCCTCCTTATATCCATGTCTGATCATTCTGCACCAATGCTGCTTCGGAACAATGATATTGCAAGAATCCTCCGTCCTCCGCTGGTTAACAATAACCTGAAGACATCTTCGGACAACAGCTAAAACAGCCTGCAACACTAACTCCCCCTTTTTAAAGCCATAGCATCCTCTACCACTCTGGTATTGCCTTCCACTGTCACAAAATTAATTCTTTTATGTAACTGCCTTCCATTCCTCTTCTTGCATTTCTGAGCCGCACAAACAATTGACCAACCAACCTCAGGCTACTCATTAATGTACTTGCAAACCTCCTCTTCACAGAACCAGGGTCTAGGGGAACACGATCTCTGTCCATTCTCTTAACTGAAACTCCTTTGTGGATTAACTTTGAATAAGCAAGACCATCTTCTAACATTTTCCATTCATTTCTTCACTGTAGTCTGTACTCTGTAGACTAACAGTAACAAGAGTGCAAAGCGGTTTTTTTCCTTGGACAGATACGGAGAGAGGAAATCGGAGGCTGACACATACTGATCGGAAATGTCAGCAGGAACGAATAAAAAATAGAAATAATATATATTAATACTATATAGATTTCTAATGTGTATATCAAAATAAATTCTCTGTTTGAGAGTATTTTAAACATGTTTAATAAAAAATAATGATAAGAAAAAATCTTTTATTTTTTAGACCGAAAACATTAGCTATTCATGGTAGATTTGAGGCATAATGAGTTAGATTCAAAACGGCACCATCACAAATAAACCCGTAAGCCCAATCTGAATCTACTTTGTAATTGGATCTCAATAGGCCCATCAACCCATCGAATTAAGAAAATATTTTTCTTTCTTTTCTTCTAAGCTTTCGGACGAAGCCTAACTGATGAACTCACAGATCTTGTTGGTTTTTTCTCTCTTCCTCTCTTCCTCTGTCTGAATCTAATTTCGCAGTAGTAAGCAGATCGAATTCTTGATATTTCAATTTCTCGTTGATTTTCAAACCTTGGTTTTAGATCTGTAACACACAAGTTTCTGAATTCTCCGAATCTTCAGATCCAAATCTTGCGAAATGGACAAGTCGTGCACTCTACTCGTTCACTTTGACAAGGGCACACCTGCATTAGCCAACGAGATCAAAGAAGCTCTCGAAGGAAATGATGCTTCCGCCAAGATTGACGCCATGAAGAAGGCTATCATGCTTTTGCTCAATGGTGAGACCATTCCCCAACTCTTCATCACTATCATCCGCTATGTGCTTCCCTCCGAAGACCACACTGTTCAGAAGCTTCTCCTTCTCTATTTGGAGATCATTGAGAAAACCGATTCCAGGGGTAAGGTTCTACCTGAGATGATCCTAATTTGCCAGAACCTTCGCAACAATTTGCAACATCCCAACGAGTACATTCGCGGGGTTACATTGCGCTTCCTCTGTCGATTAAATGAGGCTGAGATCGTTGAGCCATTAATCCCTTCCATTCTAACCAATTTGGAGCATCGCCATCCATTCGTTCGAAGAAATGCTGTGCTGGCAGTCATGTCCGTCTACAAGCTTCCCCAAGGTGAGCAATTGCTCGATAGTGCTCCGGAGATCGTCGAAAAGTTCTTGTCCACGGAGCAGGATTCGTCCAGTAAGCGAAACGCTTTCCTTATGCTTTTTAGTTGTGCTCAGGATCGAGCAGTTAATTACCTTTTTACCAATATCGATAGAATCAACGATTGGGGTGAGCAACTTCAAATGGTTGTCTTGGAGTTAATTAGGAAAGTATGTAGGTCGAATAAGGGTGAGAAGGGGAAGTACATAAAAATTATTATATCTTTGTTGAATGCTCCATCCACTGCAGTTATTTATGAGTGTGCCAGCACCCTTGTGTCACTCTCTTCTGCCCCTACTGCTATTCGAGCTGCTGCTAGTACTTATTGTCAACTCTTGCTTTCACAGAGTGATAATAATGTGAAACTTATCGTACTGGATAGGCTCAATGAATTGAAAACATCAAATAGGGAGATTATGGTGGAAATGGTCATGGATGTTCTCAGAGCGCTTTCAAGTCCAAATCTTGATATTAGGAGGAAGACCATTGATATTGCTTTAGAATTGATAACACCAAGGAATATTGATGAGGTTGTTATGATGCTAAAGAAGGAAGTAGTGAAAACTCAGAGTGGGGAGCATGAGAAGAATGGTGAGTATAGGCAGATGCTGGTGCAAGCTATACATTCTTGTGCGGTTAAGTTCCCCGAGGTGGCAAGCACTGTTGTGCACCTTTTGATGGATTTCTTGGGTGATAGTAATGTGGCTTCAGCCATGGATGTTGTTGTTTTTGTGCGTGAGATTATTGAGACAAATCCAAAATTACGTATTTCAATAATCACCAGGCTGTTGGATACTTTCTACCAAATTCGTGCTGCACGGGTGTGCTCATGCTCTCTATGGATAATTGGCGAATACTGCCTCTCACTTTCAGAAGTTGAGAGTGGAATTGCTACCATTAAGCAGTGTCTTGGGGACCTCCCATTTTATACACCTACTGAGGAAGGAGACAGCCAAGATACATCAAAAAGTACACAGCAGTCAGTCTCAACCCCTGTGTCTATGTCCTCTAGGAGGCCTGCAATTCTTGCAGATGGGACTTATGCCACCCAAAGTGCTGCACTGGAAACTGCCATGTCACCACCTACCCTTGTGCAAGGATCGCTGACTTCTACTGGGAACTTGAGATCACTGATTCTTTCAGGTGATTTCTTTCTTGGGGCAGTTGTCGCATGTACACTGACAAAACTTATCTTAAGGCTGGAAGAGGTTCAGACTTCAAAAGTTGAAGTGAACAAAGCAACTACACTGGCCTTGTTGATCATGGTCTCAATGCTGCAGCTGGGTCAATCTTCAATTCTTCCACATCCTATTGATAGTGATTCTCACGATAGGATTGTCCTCTGCATTAGATTGCTTTGCAATACGGGTGATGATATAAGGAAGATATGGCTGCAATCATGCAGAGAGAGCTTTGTTAAAATGCTTGCTGATAAGCAGCTTCGTGAAACGGAGGAGATTAAAGCAAAGGCTCAAATATCTAATGCACAACCTGATGATCTTATTGATTTTTACCATTTGAAGAGCAGGAAGGTATATTTGCAGTATTTATCTACTCTCTTTATAATATATACTTAACTGAATTATTTGGTTGCTTATATGGCTTGAAATTTTCATTTCTTATGTTATTGATAACATCTGAACTATGATGAATTTATGCTGATATGAAGTCCTATGTTTTATGATTGTTTGATATGGATGACATAAAACCAACACTTGCATAGTCGTTCTAGTACTTTTTCCCAATAAAATGCTCTTTTACTTCCCGCCCAATCAGGTGTGTCTTTTTTCTGTTTCAAGTTATGTTTTTACTTTCCTATCAAAAAAAAAAAAAGTTATGTTTCTACTGATTTTGGTCCGCATTTGTTATGTGCTCTATGCTACCCCTTCATCTCTTTCTTCAAATGTTCAAGCTTTGTATGCTAATTTTCTGAATCCATTTTAGGGTATGAGTCAACTTGAGCTTGAAGATGAGGTTCAAGATGATCTCAAACGTGCTACTGGAGAGTTCACCAAGGATGGGGATGATGCAAATAAGCTCAATCGCATTCTTCAGCTTACTGGATTTAGTGATCCTGTTTATGCTGAAGCATATGTAACAGTGCACCACTATGACATTGTCCTTGATGTTACTGTCATCAATCGAACCAAGGAGACCCTTCAGAATTTGTGTTTGGAGTTGGCAACCATGGGTGATCTCAAACTTGTTGAGCGCCCACAAAACTATACACTAGCTCCAGAATCGAGCAAACAGATTAAGGCCAATATCAAGGTGTCTTCCACTGAAACAGGAGTTATATTTGGTAACATAGTCTATGAAACATCTTCAAATGTTCTTGAGAGAACAGTTATAGTTCTCAATGACATCCATATTGATATAATGGACTACATCTCTCCTGCATCTTGTGCTGATGTGGCATTTAGAACTATGTGGGCTGAATTTGAATGGGAAAACAAGGTATATCCTCCCTCTATTTCTCATTCATCAGCAATTGAGCTTTATAGAACTACCTGTTTATTGCTCATGCCTCCATCATAAAAGAAAAAAGGCTCATAGATTAATTTTTATTATCGGCTCTTTCTTTTAGTAAGTTCTTAATCGAGTATGTGCTGATGCAGAACAAGTAGGAAACTCACTGAGACTGAGTAATGTTATCCATACCCAACATTCCTAAATCCAAAATAAGAGAAAACTTGATAAAAAAAGGTGCTGAGTAATTAGATTGTTATTTCTGATCAATGGTTGGCTGTTTTGTTTGGGTGTTCCCAAGTGATATGAATAATAGCTGGAGAACTGATGGCTGAAAATGAAGCCATCTATATATTGTTACCACTATATCTCTTTTCTGGGCAAATGGGGAAGTAGATCTTGGTAAATTTGTATTCCACTTGAGTCAGGTAACATGTATTGGATCAGCTGCTTGGTTTTTATTTAATATTTGTCTTTATAGCATGAGATATCTGGTTTGTAAAGAAGCATGGGTTCAAGAAGTTTATATATATATATATATATATATTTCACTTGTATGTTTTAGCAATAATATTTTGATAAAGGTTTGTACTCAGATATCAACCTCCAGGCAACCAGTCTCTGCAGTATTTGGATGATATGTCTGATTCTGCTTGGTATTAACATTAATTCTTGTTTCTAGGTTGCTGTAAATACAATAATACAAGATGAGAGAGAGTTTCTGAACCACATTATCAAGTCTACCAATATGAAGTGCCTAACTCCACCGTATGTACCTTAACTCTGTTTAAAGTTCCAATGTTAACACTTAACACTGTTTCTACATTATGATGGATCCTTGGTGTGATACACCAGAACATTTCACTGATCTGGCATTTTGTGTCACGTTTATGAGATTTATTGTGGCTTATCCTTTCTTTAACTATCATTTCACTGATTAATATAAAGAATTTTGGTGTTTTTATTGATTCCATCCATGCAAGTCATGATGGAAACTCATGCCTTGTGATAAACTGATTCATTTATTCTCGTTTTCATTATCACCTCCTGTGTTGGGTTTCAGATCGGCATTAGAAGGGGAGTGTGGTTTCCTAGCTGCAAACCTTTATGCCAAGAGTGTTTTTGGGGAGGATGCGTTAGTGAATTTGAGCATTGAGAAGCAAACAGATGGTAAGTTGAGTGGATACATCAGAATAAGAAGCAAAACTCAGGGAATCGCCCTCAGTCTTGGGGATAAGATCACTTTGAAACAGAAGGGAGGTGCTTGAATTGAAGTAGATGTTCTTTCCTGTGAAGCTTCTCTGCACTCTGCTTGTATTTCTATGTCAACTTTGTGTAGTTACTGGAGGCAGCTAACTTCAAGCCTTGGATTTCTGCTTTAAATTCTTGTGGCTTTGGGTGGCAGCTGATCTCGTTACATAGCTTACCTTCGGAGTTCCAATTTTGCCTGTATTCTTTCCTTTGATGTTACTTAGAAGAATCTTTTTTATCCATCTCTCCCTTTACTACACATAGGTTGGACACCTTATATTAAGTATCAATCACTCAATTAAATGACTCTCTGTTCTGCCCATACATAATTCATTCATTGTGTGTTTTTGGATAATGACCCTTAATGACATTATTGTTATTCTGATAAAGATTTGTGCCAATTAGATGACCAAGTAATTAGTATTTTGATATTGTAGTCTTTTTTTCATACTGTCATACGATATATTCAGAAGTCTGCAAAAGTATTGTTAAGTCCAGGAAGATCAGTGTATATATAGATAGAGCTAAAAGGGGTCAGTAAGTCAATTTGAACTAGTCATTTGTTATGTTTCAATATACAAGTATAAGAGCAATCTTAGCAGATGTCCCATTTAAGTTAAAGCATACCAATATGGTGTGATGTCTTTTTCTTTCGCTGCGTAATTTTTTTGGCTCAAGTGTATATTTCAACTATTTACTATTTATAGTCATGGTTAGGTTACTAAACTGTAAAGATTTTCAAGCATTTCGTTCTAGTGACCATATAAAAGCTGTTAAAGATCTATCTCTCTCTGACTACTCTTGAGCATGAACATGTTTTTCCCCCTGTTGAGCTGATTTACGATGGAATTCATGACAGAAAGAAAATGAAAGTAAGCTATACAATGGTTTTAACCTGTAATCATACTGAATTTTTGAACTTTTGTTTTGTGGAGTAAGCACTCGCATTGCGCCTTTTCAGATTAAGACGTGCAATAGGAATGAGTAAAAAAAAAATTGACACAAATTTCAGATTTTTGAACTCTTGTTTTATGGAGTAAGTACTCTCTCTGCATCATTGAATGTTTAAACTTCAATGAAGACGTACAATAGAAGTGAGGCAAAAAGAATGACACTAATTTAAGATGTTATTCACTCTTTTATATATCTCCTAGAGTACCCTCTGACTCTCTAGTATTGGAGAGGATCCTATGGCAAAATATTGATACCATTTAAAATTGACTGTAGAAAAACAAAAGAAATAAGATTATTTAGAACCATCATACTTGGAAAAACTGTTCACAGAGGAGAAAAACTAAAGCAAAATTATTCATTCATAAAATGCTCAAATACGTACATACATAATCCATCTCCATAAGAAAACTTGAATGAAATCTTAAAATGGTAAAAATTTGTGGAGGTTGGAATGCTGCTAAATGTGTTGGTGAGTTGAAGCAGTTAGTGTTTTATCTGAGCATTATATAATGCTATTTCACCCTTCACCTTCATTATGTCATGTTGTGTCTGGATGATCTGTTGTTGCAGTTGAGAAACTATTCGAACGCAGCCATAGACCGGATCTTCAACTCGTAAACTCGCTTCGATACACATGCATTCCGCCGCCTCCCCTCGTAAATGCTCAGGAAGTTGCTGCATCACATTCACACATACAACATATTAAGAGGTAGTAAATAGTGATCAGTGAACAAGTTTTTTTGTTTGAAATATGGAATTACTAATATGTTGAGTTAATCCTAATTAAAAAAAAAAAGAAGCATAAATGTTAGTTACCTGAAGCATCTTAGTGATATTGCCAGCACCAAAGACTTTATGAACACTAGCAAATCTTTGTGGATTGGATGAGGGAAAGTAGGGTGCTAGCACACAATCTTGTGGGCATTTTCTCCTCAAAGATTTGCAAGCAGCGCATCTAGTTGAATTTGACATTCTTAGATTCTTCAGAATCTGTTCAAAGATGGCTTGTGCTTCAATTTTTCAAGAAAATGGAATACAATGATTCTGTCCAAGATTTGGTTTCAATTTATAAGCAAATTCGCCTCCTCCATTTCTAATTACACTTACTGATTGAGGTTCTATTGTTGGAAAGTAACGACTAGTTTTTGAGACGATAATGATAATTCACAAGGAATAAATTAATAAAATACCGTTGCCTTAATGTAAATGAGGTTGCCAAAAAGAAGGCTAAGAATAAGGTTGGAAGGTCAACGATTAGTGTTTTAGAAAAATAAGAGTAAATTTTAGTCCTCCAAAGACATATATTATCTCAATTTATTACTTAAAGGATGAAATACATCAATTAAGTCCTCGAAAGATCAATTCCCTATCAATTTGATCATTTTGATTAATAGATTTGATTGAAAGTTAGTTGGCAGTAATATTAACAAATGTTTTTTTTTATAATATAATATTAACAAATGTTAATTGAATGTTAAATGATGAATTGAATATGTAATTTATAAAATAAAATAAAATATATCTAGTTTACAAATTGCACAAAAGAAAAAGGAAACCAAACTGTATTTTATATTGTTGAATAAAATCTAATTAATCATTTAAAGGTCAAGTTATTATATGTTAATGCTACTCTCAGTTAATTTTTCATCCAAATCATTAATTAAAGAATCAAATTGATTGAAAATTGAACTTCTAGATATCAAATTGAGAAAAAATATATCTTGTCATCTATATGTTACTAATGAGAGTCATATGCAAAGTACACATGGAATTATTTGTTGATAAAAGTATTTAAGTGAGACTAAAATAATTGTTTAGTCTTTATATAAAATTTAATCACTTGAGTTTTATATATGATTGAAAACATTTGATGAATGAAAGAAATTGTATCATATAAAGGACAAAATTAATAACTTCAAAAAAAAAAAGGACAAAATTAATAGTTCAAGTAAAATACAAAGATAAAATTAATTTTAGGGACAAGTAAACAAAAGAGAAAAAGTAGTAACTGCCAGTGCCAATGTGCCATAGCATATAGTGGAGATTTCTTTCCTAAAATTGGCGCATTGCAGACGCCGTCTGTGGGAATCGAACCCACGACCACATGGTTAAAAGCCATGCGCTCTACCGGCTGAGCTAAGACGGCTTTTATAGACCTTAATAATTAAATTATAGAATAATACTAGAAATACTAACTTCAAAACTGCACATTTTCATTTTTCTTTCAAAACTTGTACTTGGTGAAATGTCAATTGATATGATAGCTCTTGTTTTCTAATAATAAAAAATTCTTGGTTTACACTACTCTTTTACACCCAGATGAAAAGTTTAACAAGAAAAACTAAATTAAAATTTCCAAATATACAGTACACCCACTCCATTACAAATTTAATAAGTATTAGAATTAAATACTAAATAAAAATGACAAGAAATAACCAACAGAATAATTTAATCAGTATCTCTCACTTCTTAAATATGTAAGAAAGACCATATATGCACTGACATTACATAAGAAACTATTCAATGCATGTCAACAACTGTGAATAATCATGAGGCAACCATAATTTTACAAACTGCATATATGATGAACAGAAAAATTACTGTGTACATATTAAA
This sequence comes from Senna tora, assembly GCA_014851425.1. Taxonomy (NCBI): domain Eukaryota; kingdom Viridiplantae; phylum Streptophyta; class Magnoliopsida; order Fabales; family Fabaceae; genus Senna; species Senna tora. Next base: position 277,295 of record CM026260.1, read on the forward strand.
AACCAATGACCTCACTACTAGAGTGAACACTAACTTCCTCCCTCTCCCATCTTTTTTTCTGTGAACTCTCAAAAATTTTAAAAAGAAGAAAAAAAAAACCTTGATACTGAAACTCCTTTGTAGGTTAACTTTGAATAAGCAAGATCATCTTCTAACATTCTCCATTAATTTCTTCACTGCACGCTAACAGTAACAAGAGTATGCAAAATGGTTTTTCTTGTACACATACGGAGAGAGGAAGTCGGAGGCTGACGCATACTGATCGGAAATGTCGGCAGGAACAAATATCTGGGTTTTAGCAGAACCAATTCTCTTACCAGCTACATTGGCATAGAACAAACCAGGACTTGCTGGCACAAAAACATCACTCTGTGTACTTATGTAAAAGTCAATCACTTTCTCAAATCCAGAACCTTCAGAATCTAGGAACTTTGTCTTCTTATCTGCAGGCATGATGGCATCCTGCAAACATTTTTATAGCCAAAGAGAATTTTATAAGTGAAATACAAAGAGTGAGTGAGAAAGATGAAACAGGCAGATAAGACAAAGAAAAAAAGGTCTCACCTTTGTGTAAGTTTTAGGAAACAAATCTTTGAAAGAATCTAGGCTGCTATCCTCCTTTGATTCGGTTACATAAATTGAGGTATCCTTGTCAAAACCGATCTTCCTTAAAAATACTGCAATTTCGTGTGCATTGAAGCAGCTTTTGTCTTGTTCATCATTGCCTCCTTGGCAACCTCTCCCATCCAACAAATCAACCCTCAAGTCCACAGCAATAAACTGGCCATTTGACTCGTGGCTCAAAGTTCTTAGTCTCTCGACCATTGATTCGATCAATTCATGCAATTCTGGTTGCAGCTCTAAACTTCCAAACATTGCTAAGCATGCAACGGAATCGGTATCACTTTTTTTGCCTCCCTTTCTCATGTTTATTGAAGGGAAGTAAGTTGCAAGCCTTATATTTCCCTTCGATCTATATATTGGCTCAATACGAGCGGCTATGTAATCTTCTGTGACCCGATTGGGGACCTTCACAACAGCAATATTCTGGCCTGAGATATGATCAGGAAGATCCTTCACCACTCTGACCAATCCTTCCATGCTTTTCATGAATGCATCCACATCATAAATTTCCTCAAAGTTCCTGAACACATCGACAACATTAGTTATGAACAAGCACTTGTTTTTAGTTCAACAAGAGGGGTTCAGAATTGGGTACAATAACCCTTGCTACATAGAAGAGAAAGATGACTTAGAATAGACTCACATATGAAAAGGAAGGAACAAAAAAAAAATCGGAGTTGAATAATTTAACTCAATATCCATCACCACCATAAATGCTTGCATAAGTAGCTCACAATAGGTTATCAAATCGAGAAGTGAGAAACTAATTTTTGAATTGTAAAACATATCGAATCATACAATTGATGAATACATCAAAAAAAAAACTTGACAGATATATCATATCAAAATAACAGATTAAAACTAAAGATTGACATAAAATTTTGTCACAAGTCTCACAAAATGTGAATAGACAAGTCAAAGTAATCTAACAAATAATAATTAAAAAATCATAAAGGCTTTAAATAATAATAATAATAATAAATAAGCAAAGTCATATTGTTATTGAATCTAATAGGTTTTGTTAAGGACTTTATCTTCAATGTTGAAACACTAAGTTCTATACTGATTGCATACAAATGAAATACACAAAACGCAACGTCTCATTATTGTCTTATTATTACAGTATTACTATTAGTTTTTCTTTAAAAAAAATGCAGGCATTCATCATCTTCTTGGGTGTGTAGTCATCTTGACCCGACATGGTAACCCAACGGAACTGCACTTTTCGGAATCGTTGGAATGGTGCAATTCAGAGCTTCCAGCTTGATTAGCACAATTTTGGCGATTCATACCAGGATTCTGGTTCATTTCTAATTCTCCCCAGAATCAGTATTGGTGGCTGTTTCGAATTATGAATCGAATGATTTTTACAAGTAACTATTCACCTCACATCAAATATCATGGTAAATGTCAAGAAGATAGGCATTCATAACAGCAGAAAACAAAACAAGCAAAAATATTATAGTTTCTTACTTGAAAACCATGAGATATTACCTTTTAAGTTAACTATGATAGGTAGAGAATAAAAAAACGAGATAAACATTTTTTTTTCCTTATACACTTCTTCCAAATATGCCCCTTTGTCTTTTTCAGAGTGAAATTCATAACTAACCTCTTGTCGCCAGGTTGACTTCCTCTAATTTCAGGAAGCACAAGTTTTGCCCCAAGCTGTCTCGCAACAACCACTGCATCTGCAATCTGAACAAAGCATTACAAAAAAATTAGAGATGAAGAAAATGAAACTTCAATTTTCTTTTCTCGGAACAACAAGTGATAGCATCTAGCAGCAATAAAGGGAAAGATATCCGAGGAAAAGGTAAAGTGATTCTTCATCTCTTGAAAATTGTTCAATTCAAATCTAGGCAGAAAGGCTAAGTCCAAGATGATAAAAGATTATGTAATACATTGAGAACACAGGAAAATGAAAGACCCACATGCAGCATGATCCAACAATTGATGAAAAATGTAAGATACCTGAGAAATATGGTACTCGGGACCATTGGTCAACGAAACGGTAACAAATCCCTTAGTCTGTTCCACATCATCTGTCAGCCAACGAAAATGTGAATTAATAAGGATAGAGCGATTTGCCACATGTAATTGTGTTAGTACATTTAATATATCTCTTATTATAACTTGGAAGCCTTACAATAAAATCTTACCATCATATGGCTTAAGCCAGCATGGTTTGAGCTTGTCGGCAACTCCCTTCCAAGGTGCTACATTTTTTCTTACATGAGAAACACCAAACTTTCCATTCTCCAAATCCATTGTTCCTCCAGGAAGTACCTCCTTGTAAAGGAAAAAGTGAAAGAAGGAGAAATGAAGTAAATTAAAAGAAGCTATAATTAAATCATTCTTTTGTTTGTATCAAAAGAGATGAATTCTAAATTTGAGTTGCTAAGAAAATTCAGTAGAGAAATAGCATCACAGTAAGCCTTTATTTTCTCTCCAAAGGTGAAGATTCTACCATTAGAGTTTAGGGATCTTTGTCACCAAGTTATTCCCTTCCAACATTCAATGTTTACACCAAACTAGAAGGGTTTACCTTATGCAACAATGTCAGACATTGAAGCTTCAGGAATTTGCAAGTTACAACAATGTCAACCAATGATTTCATAGTTATAGTTGAAAATTAAGCTAGTAGAATTTCAAAAGTAAATGCCTGGTTCCAAAAGGTAAAGTTCTTAGTAATGCTCGTATGCATTCGTATCACTATTTAGTGAGGATTTATCTTATCCCTCTCAATATTCGACTGTTATCTCCTAGTCAGTGAACAGAAGGATCTATCTTCTCTACAAGCTCCTTCCTCTATGTGTACATAATGGGTTTTTCTTACATCCCTCTTCAATTCAGAGTTCAGACCACTACCTAATTTCGAAGCAAATGAACCCATCTGAATCACTAGCTCACCAATTCAAAGTGAAAGGTAGAAGACAAAGGGAATCAGCTAAATCCAGGTAGTAAAACCGAAGCATATCCACATAGGTCAGTGTTCGTGAGAGAGAGAAGGAAAGAGATAAAAATGAAAACTTGGAATTGTGAAAAACAAAACGAAAAAGAAAAAATGAAGAAGCAAATGAGTGAGATAGTCTTATTCTTACTTGAAGCGGATCAAAATGGTCCCTTTTGATCATATTCCCAAGCATGACGAACATTGCAAGAGTGAGTATAGCAGCCACCACTTGCCTCAAATCCAGTCCCATGGTTTTTCCTCTTTGATCGATCTTGAGCTTCTTCACTGTCTCAGAAGAGAAGGGACCCTAAACTTTCTGAGCACAACTATTTGTACAACACATGGCTCGCAAATGCTATCCCTCAAAACCCAAGTTGCTCCCTTTAATTTTAAAGACCTCTTTTTTTTTTCTTTTTTTTTTAGGAATGATATTCTTTTTCCTAGGAAATGCGAATTCTCAATCACCAAAACCAAATAATTACATTTTCATTTACAACACCGACAGTTTTCCGAGAAATTGATGGACTGCCTAAAAGCATTATTACATGGACTTTATCATTTTTATTTAGAAATTTCGTTGATTTTTTTCCTTTTTTGACCGAAAGAGATGAATAGTTCAGAATTGGTCTCGATTGAATAATAGATTTTGTATTAAGTAATTGGAGTGTCACATTCTCACATCATTAAAAAATGTATTATTATATAAAAGTGTGTTTGGGAAATAAAGAGAGCAATCTGTAGTAGTTACATGTCCGTCTCATACAAACTCATCTCAACTTTTTTCATATAATTAATAATAAACATTTAATTTTAAGCTCCCTTGATTAAAAACAGGTTTTAATGATAAGAAATGTGACTAATCCGCCTCAAACTATGCCTTTAATTATATTTCGTTTCCTTAGCTTGTTGTTGGATTAAAAAACAATACTGCTTATGATTTTGATAGAGTCCAAGAACAATTAAAAAAGAAAAAAGAAAAAATAATCATTTTATTCAACTACAAACATATGTTCAAATGTGAAAGTGATTGGTCCATTTTATTAATACAAATTATCAATAACGTAGGATCTCAGAAATGGAGCACAAATAGGGTAATATTAACTTTTATATGAAAGTATAATCTTAATGTTGGATTTGGCTTTTATAGCTGTGATAGTTGTAGTTGCCAGTTGGACTTGGAGATGATGACCAACATAGTAAGATCATGTAAAACATTTAATTCGGACAAGAAAAAGAATAAAAAAAAGTATTTAAAACTTAGCACGGGTATATATTCGTAATTCTAACTTATAATACTTTGGATATATTTTAGGTTTTTTTTTGTCCCAACTCATGTACAAATATAATATCAAATTGTTATTATTATTATTATTATTATTATTATTATATTGTAAAATAATAAATTAAATCTCATCTGTTTTTTTTATTTTTAATAGATATATATTAGTTATTTATTGAAAAATTATACTTAGTAAGAAAGTTTTTTTTTTGGTACCACACATTTCTTTTGTGACACCAAAATTAAGTAAAAGAAATTTTTTTTATAATTATTTATTGAGAAGTGGTATTCGTTAAGTTGAAAGGGAAGTTATTTTTTTTGATGTCATACAAAAAAATAAAGGATAACACCAAAAAGTCTAAAGTCATAATGTAAAAGATTATTTTATATATAAATTATATTGAGAATATAAAAAGTTAACTAATGTATTGATTTTATTTTTTAATATAACAATAAGATATTAACATATATATGAATATGATTAAGATTAAGCAGGAAAGGAATCTAAGGAAGCGTAGGTAATGGAAAAGGACAAGGATTTTGTTAAGCCGGAGACTGCGGTTGTATTTGGTTGCTGCTGAGTGCTGAATGCATAAATGATAAATCATTAAATTGGAATAATTAAGCTAATGAAGGTATTAGACACAGCAGCTAGAATTACCACTTTTTCACTCCTTTTTTCTCTATTAATATAATTTGTGACTATATATTATCCTATCATTATCATTTGAATTATAGTTATCACGTAAGCCACACACTAATCTTCCATAGTCTTAGTGAGCTTAATTAATCCTAGACCAATATAATTCTTTTCTTGTCAAACAATAATACAAAACAACACGAGATGTGATACAATTACTAAGAAATTTGTCTTTCTTTATCTATCAATTTTTTGGATTCGATCATTAAGGAAATGAAAATTAAACACTATTAAGAGGCCATAACAATATATTTGACACTAATTTATCTTTTTTTTTATTAAAGTAGAAACTTTTTTTTTTGTAAAATAAAGTTTAAGTGGAGTAAACATCAGTATATTATCAAAGTCAAGAAATACCTCACAATTTTTTTGAAGATTTATAAAAGGATTTACATATTATCTTAACAATAAAGTTCTCACATCAGTCATAAAATTTGAATCCTTCCTCATCTTTATAAAATAAGAGTTCAAACCTTAATCAATTATACCTCGTAGATAAGTATGAACATTATGAATATATACTCGCTGGTAGTAGTCCTCATAAGTAGTTGATGAAACATCCTCTAGAGTATAGTCTACCTCTCCTATTCATCTCTGACAAACATGTGAATATGATCCCAATAAGCACATATACATGCCAGACTGTTACCACGTGATTGTTATTATGCATACAATCAATTATGATATATTTTTTTTTAAAAAAAATGGAGTGACATTAATTAAAACTTAATTACATGTTTTTATATGTAAAATTTGCAACATTTATGTTTGACATATTTGTTAAACTCATACACCACTTATACCAACATTTTAATATAGCAATCATCAACATAGAAGCCTAATAAAGCCTACAAAAATGAGTAAACTGAAAGATCATCATAATAGAACATTTGAATATTAAATATAAACAATATATTGCTTTCTAATGTGTGTGTATCAAAATAAATTCTCTAGATTCTATCTACATTCAATGTGTCTAAAACATGTTTAATAAAAAAGTAATGATTTTAGACCAAAAACAATAACTATTCATGGTAGATTTGAGGCCCACTGAGTTAGATTCAAAACCAGCAGCATTGTAGTAAGCCCAAAAGCCCAACCTTAATCCACTTTCATTGGATCTCAATAGGCCCATCAATCTATTGAACTGATTTTGTTTTTGTCCTTCTTTCCAATTCTTCTTAGCTTTCTGACACGAAGCGAAACTGATGAACTCACAGATCTTGTTCGTTTTTTCTCTCTTCCTCTCTTCCCCTGTCTGAATCTAATTTCGCAGTGGTAAGCAGATTGAATTCTTGATATTTCAATTTCTCTTTGATTTTTCAAACCTTGGTTTTTAGATCTGTAACACACAAGTTTCTGAATTCTCCTGATCTTCAGATCCAAATCTTGCGAAGATGGACAAGTCATGCACTCTACTCGTTCACTTTGACAAGGGCACTCCTGCATTAGCCAACGATATCAAAGAAGCTCTCGAAGGAAATGATGCCTCCGCCAAGATTGACGCCATGAAGAAGGCTATCATGCTTTTGCTCAACGGTGAGACCATTCCCCAACTCTTCATCACTATCATCCGCTATGTGCTTCCCTCCGAAGACCACACTGTTCAGAAGCTTCTCCTTCTCTATTTGGAGATCATTGAGAAAACCGATTCCAGGGGTAAGGTTCTTCCTGAGATGATCCTGATCTGCCAGAACCTGCGCAACAATTTACAACATCCCAACGAGTACATTCGCGGGGTTACATTGCGCTTCCTCTGTCGATTAAATGAGGCAGAGATCGTTGAGCCATTAATCCCTTCCATTCTAACCAATTTGGAGCATCGCCATCCATTCGTTCGAAGAAATGCTGTGCTGGCAGTCATGTCCGTCTACAAGCTTCCCCAAGGTGAGCAATTGCTCGATAGTGCTCCGGAGATCGTCGAAAAGTTCTTGTCCACGGAGCAGGATTCGTCCAGTAAGCGAAACGCTTTCCTTATGCTCTTTAGTTGTGCTCAGGATCGAGCTGTTAATTACCTTTTTACCAATATCGATAGAATCAATGATTGGGGTGAGCAACTTCAAATGGTTGTCTTGGAGTTAATTAGGAAAGTATGTAGGTCGAATAAGGGTGAGAAGGGGAAGTACATAAAAATTATTATATCTTTGTTGAATGCTCCATCCACTGCAGTTATTTATGAGTGTGCCAGCACCCTTGTGTCGCTCTCCTCTGCCCCTACTGCTATTCGAGCTGCTGCTAGTACTTATTGTCAACTCTTGCTTTCACAGAGTGATAATAATGTGAAACTTATCGTACTGGATAGGCTCAATGAATTGAAAACATCAAATAGGGAGATTATGGTGGAAATGGTCATGGATGTTCTTAGAGCACTTTCAAGTCCAAATCTTGATATTAGGAGGAAGACCATTGATATTGCTTTAGAATTGATTACTCCAAGGAATATTGATGAGGTTGTTATGATGCTAAAGAAGGAAGTAGTGAAAACTCAGAGTGGGGAGCATGAGAAGAATGGTGAGTATAGACAGATGCTTGTGCAAGCCATACATTCTTGTGCTGTTAAGTTCCCCGAGGTAGCAAGCACTGTTGTGCACCTATTGATGGATTTCTTGGGTGATAGTAATGTGGCTTCAGCCATGGATGTTGTTGTTTTTGTGCGTGAGATTATTGAGACAAATCCAAAATTACGTATTTCAATAATCACCAGGCTGTTGGATACTTTCTATCAAATTCGTGCTGCAAGGGTGTGTTCATGCGCTCTATGGATAATTGGTGAATACTGCCTCTCACTTTCAGAAGTTGAGAGTGGAATTGCTACCATTAAGCAGTGTCTTGGGGACATCCCATTTTATACACCTACTGAGGAAGGAGACAGCCAAGATACATCAAAAAGTACACAGCAGTCAGTCTCAACCCCTGTGTCTATGTCCTCTAGGAGGCCTGCAATTCTTGCAGATGGGACTTATGCCACCCAAAGTGCTGCACTGGAAACTGCCATGTCACCACCTACCCTTGTGCAAGGATCGCTGACTTCTACTGGGAATTTGAGATCACTGATTCTTTCAGGTGATTTCTTTCTTGGGGCAGTTGTCGCATGTACACTGACAAAACTTATCTTAAGGTTGGAAGAGGTTCAGACTTCAAAAGTTGAAGTGAACAAAGCAACTACACAGGCCTTGTTGATCATGGTTTCAATGCTGCAGCTGGGTCAATCTTCAGTTCTTCCACATCCTATTGATAGTGATTCTCACGATAGGATTGTCCTCTGCATTAGATTGCTTTGCAATACGGGTGATGATATAAGGAAGATATGGCTGCAATCATGCAGAGAGAGCTTTGTTAAAATGCTTGCTGATAAGCAGCTCCGTGAAACGGAGGAGATTAAAGCAAAGTCTCAAATATCTAATGCACAACCTGATGATCTTATTGATTTTTACCATTTGAAGAGCAGGAAGGTATATTTGCAGTATTTATCTACTATCTTTATAATATATACTTAACTGATTTATTTGCTTGCTTGTATGGCTTGAAATTTAATTTCTTATGTTATTAATGAGGTTTGAACTTTGATGATTTTACGCTGATATGAAGTCCTATGTTTTATGATTGTTTGGTGTGGATGACATAAAACCAATTCTTATCTAATCTTTCTAGTACTTTTTACCAATAATAAGCTCTTTTACTTCAATGCCAATTAGGTGTGTTTGCTTTCTGTTTCAAGCTATGTTTCGTCTGATTTTGGTCTGCATTTGTTAGATGCTCAATACTACCTCTTCATCTATTTCTTCAAATTTTCAAGCGTTGTATGCTAATTTTCTGAATCCATTCTAGGGTATGAGTCAACTTGAGCTTGAAGATGAGGTTCAAGATGATCTCAAACGTGCTACTGGAGAATTCACCAAGGTTGGGGATGATGCAAATAAGCTCAATCGCATTCTTCAGCTTACTGGATTCAGTGATCCTGTTTATGCTGAAGCATATGTAACAGTGCACCACTATGACATTGTCCTTGATGTTACTGTTATCAATCGAACCAAGGAGACCCTTCAGAATTTGTGTTTGGAGTTGGCAACCATGGGTGATCTCAAACTTGTTGAGCGCCCACAAAACTATACACTAGCTCCAGAATCGAGCAAACAGATTAAGGCCAATATCAAGGTGTCTTCCACTGAAACAGGGGTTATATTTGGTAACATAGTCTATGAAACATCTTCAAATGTGCTTGAGAGAACAGTTATAGTTCTCAATGACATCCATATTGATATAATGGACTACATCTCTCCTGCATCTTGTGCTGATGTGGCATTTAGAACTATGTGGGCTGAATTTGAATGGGAAAACAAGGTTAATCCTCCCTCTATTTCTCATTCATCACCAATTGAGCTCTATAGAACTACCTGTTTATTGCTCATGCCTTCATCATAAAAGAAAAAAGGCTCAGATTAATTATAATGATTATGGGCTCTTTCTTTTCTTTCTTTTTTTTTTTTTTAAGTTCTTTCTGGTATCTTAATTGAGTATATGCTGATGCAGAACAAGTAGGAAACTCATTGAGACTGAGTAATGTTATCAATACCAAACATTCTTAAATAAAGGAAAACTCTAATTCCTGAATTTAAATTCTAAATAAAATCAAAATACTACTAAATAAAAAAATGTTAAACATCTGCATAATATGCTCTTAAATGCTAGGATATGATGTGAGATTTGCCTCATGATATGATTCCATCCGTATCATAGGCAATGAATGATGGTATGTTGATGGTTGATATAATGCAATAAATGGTATTGAAGCAAGTATGTTCATATTTTTGCTGCTTGTCATTACTGTTGTAATCATGCTGAAGTAGGTGACCAATTTGTATGCTGGTTTTCTACCTTGGTAATATTGATGAGACACTTGATAAAGAAAGGTGCTGAATAATTAGATTCTTATTTTTTATCAATGTTTGGCTGTGCCCAAGTGATATGAATAATGGCCTGAGAAGTGATGGCTGGAAATGAAGCCATCTATATACTGTTACCACTATGTCTCTTTTCTGGGCAAATGGGGAAGTAGATCTTGGTAAATTTGTATTCCACTCGAGTCATGTAACATGTACGGGATCATCTGCTTGGTTTTTGTTTAATATTTGTCTTTATAGCTTGGAATTTCTGGTTTGTAACAGTATCATGGGTTCATGAAGTTTATATATATATATATATATTTCACGTGTATGTTTTAACAATAATATTTTTGTAAAGGTGTGTTCTCAGATATGTACCTCCAGGAAACCAGTCTCTGCAATATTTGGATGATATGTCTGATTCTACTTGGTATTAAGTATTAACATTAATTCTTGTTTCTAGGTTGCTGTAAATACAATAATACAAGATGAGAGAGAGTTTCTGAACCACATTATCAAGTCTACCAATATGAAGTGCCTAACTCCTCCGTATGTACCTTAACTCTGCTTAAAGTTCTAATATTAACACTATTTTTATATTATGATTGATCCTTGGTGTGACACTTCAGAACATGCAAACATTTTCTTATAGTTGTTATCTTATATATGCGTGAACATCTACTTTCTGGATTAAAAATCTTAAGTTTTTAGGTTTTAAAGTAGCATTCAGGATTTTATACACCCTGCCAAGATGATTTATGATTTATCTCAAATTGACGATTATAAAATCAGTTGCTAATGATTCCGTTATGTGAAATTTCAAAGAAGATTTTGTAGCAATTTTTAGTCCTAATGCATGGATAAATGAAGCTTGATAAGGAAAGTTTTCCAGATGTTGATATGCTAATCTACATGTTTTATGTTGTTAATCTTGACTTCGTGAAACCAAGAAAGGTTTTTTTTTTTCCTTGGCATTTTGTGTCACGTTTATGAGATTTATTTTGGCTTATACTTTCTTTAACTATCATTTCACTGATTAATATAAAGAATTTTGGAGTTTTTATTGATTCCATCAATGCAAGTCATTGGTCTTGGGCGATTGTTATGTCTTGCACTTACTCATTCTCAGCGTTTTGAAAAATGGGCTTATATCTGACTTGATGTAAATTCATGCCTTGTCATCAACTGATTCATTTATTCTCGTTTTCATTATCACTTCCTGTGTTGGGTTTCAGATCGGCATTAGAAGGGGAGTGTGGTTTCCTAGCTGCAAACCTCTATGCCAAGAGTGTTTTTGGGGAGGATGCGTTGGTGAATTTGAGCATTGAGAAGCAAACAGATGGTAAGTTGAGTGGATACATCAGAATAAGAAGTAAAACTCAGGGAATCGCCCTCAGTCTTGGGGATAAGATCACTTTGAAACAGAAGGGAGGTGCTTAAATTGGAATAGATGCCCTTTCCTGTGAAGCTTCTCTGGACTCTCTGTTTGTATTTCTATGTCAACTTTGTGTAGCTACTGGAGGCAGCTAACTTCAAGCCTTGGATTATTGCTATTAATTCTTTGTGGCTTTGTGTGGCAGCTGATCTCGTTACATAACTTACCTTCGGAGTTCCAATTTTGCTAGTATTTTTCCTTTGATGCTACTTCAGAAGAATCCTTTTTATGCATCTCTCCCTTTACTACACATAGGTTGGACACGTTATATTAAATATCAATCAGTCAATTAAATGACTCTCTGTTCTGCCCATATATAATTCATTATGTGTTTTTGGATAATGATCCTAAATGACATTCTTGTTATTCCGATAAAGATTTGTGCCAATTAGATGACAAAGTAATTAGTATTGTGATATTTTAGTCTCTTTTTTCTCATATTGTCCCGACTTTTAGAAAGGAACATCAGTGTGTAGACAAAGCTACAAGGGGTCGGGGCGCCGAAGTTCTGAACAAGTAGGCGTTTGTTATGTTTGGAATTTCAATAGAATTTTCACTTTCATTACTCAATGAAGTTTGTTCCGAGGTGGAGGTAGTTATGGTTTGGTAAGTTACTTTACCTATATCATCGTACTTGCTGGACTAGCCATAATAACAAAAATGTAATTGCTGTCAACGGCTCAAGTTTTAAGTCGCAGTGGCATGACAAAGTTGCGCTTTAATGGCACTTCAAAGTCTTAAGCAATGACTTGCCTTTGGCTCTAATGAAACAAGACCTCCACATATCTTGCTGATTCACTCAATCAATAGTAGGTGAAGATTAGTCCACAGGCGAAAATCCTAATTTAAAAAAAAATCATTTTTACCTTCTTTAATATGTACGTTCCTTTATTTAACTTGAAAGCGAGAATTTCAATGCTTTTCGCTGGGAGATTGTTCAGATAAGCTACGCTTACGCATGCACGCACGACACTAATAAATCTTGGTCTTCAAAAATAAACAAGAAAGGCTGCAATAACATGATAAATAAATAGCTTGAGAAATTAGTTGCGCAAAGCTGCACCAATTCAAGGAAGTTCTACCTCCTGGTGGTTGAAGTTTATGTCTGGGATGTTTGTTTTGCAAGTGAAGTTTGGTTTGAAGACTTGTGCTCTTCTTCTTTTTTATTTTGTTTGTTGAGTTTGGTGAAAGGAAAGTAAATGGACATTGTAGAAGAAACCAACAAAGAACATCTTTATCCATTGACCATTATGAATGCAATTAAAAAGCCTAAATGGTAATAATAGCGGCTGTGGAAACACTTTGAGATTACCATTTTGTTTCTGCCCATGGCTGATATAGAAAGCATGGACAATCATCTTGAAGCCACCAGGCAGTACTTGAAATCTAGCTTGGAAAAATCAGGTGCTATTGCTTCTGCATTACATCAGTCAGGTTCAAGATTGGAACTTCTAAACCAAAAATGCCAATCATTGGAAGCTGCACTTAGACCCATCTCCATGCAGAAATGCTCATTTCTTGACATCGGTGACCGAATCGATGGCGTTCTATGTTCTGCTGCTGCTGTCCTCAAGGTGTTTGATGCAATTCATCCCCTTGAAAATTCTCTCCTCACTGACCTCAGTTCTGATCTTTGCACTTATATCTCAGACACAAAGAAGTATGAAGAAGCCTTGAAGCTTCTCAGTGCCAATTGCAGACTAGCATCAGGGTGGTTGCAGGGCATATTTGAGTTGCTGCAAGACAAAGCTACCGTCACCAATGAGCTTTACTTATTGAATGTCAAGAAATCTCTAAGAATATTACAGGAATTGCAGGCCATGGAAGAAAGTGCTCGCCTTGAAGGAGGACTTCTCAGTGCAGCCTTTGACAAACTAGAGATGGAGTTCAGGCGGCTTCTGATAGCTAACTCACTGCCTCTTCCTTTGTCTTCATTAGCATCATCACCCATAGGCCAGCAAGCTAACAAACTAGTTTTACCAGCTTCTGCCACAGGAAATTTGCAGGCCATTTTAGAGAGATTAAATGCTAATGACAGGCTAGACAAGTGCAAATCCATATACGTTGAAGTTCGAGGAATCAATGCTCGAAGAAGCTTGCAGGCTTTAGATTTGAGCTACCTCGAGATTTCAACATCAAAGATTGAGGATGTTAATAGTATAGAGAGTTACATTGAACAATGGGGAAGGCATTTGGAGTTACTCGTGAAGAACCTGCTTGACATGGAGTACAGGATCTCCAGTAAAATCTTTGACAAAATGGGTGCAGAAGCATGGGAGGAATGTTTTGCCAAGATTTCCATTGAGTCAGGAATTCTTTGTTTTCTTCAATTTGGAAGATATGTCACTGAGAGTAAAAACGATCCCATCAAGTTGTTGAAACTGCTGGACATATTCAAAGTTTTGAACAATCTAAGACTAAAATTCAACCACCTTTTCAGTGGAAAAGCTTGTGAAGAAATTAGAACTGTGACAAAGGATGTTATCAGTAGAGTAGTCAATGGTGCCTGTGAGATATTCTGGCAGCTTCCAGAACAAGTGAAGTTGCAGAGGCCAAGTTCTCCTCCCCCAGATGGCAGCGTTCCTCGGCTCGTGAGCTTTGTTACCGATTACTGCAACCAGCTACTTGGGGACACTTACAAGCCACTTCTGACACAAGTTCTGGAAATCCATCTTAACTGGAGAAATGAAGTATATGAAGAGTGCATTGTTTTCACCCAAGTTTTTAGCATAGTAAAGGAAATTGCTGTTAATTTGGATGCTTGGTCCAAGGCCTATGAAGATATCACTTTGTCCTATCTTTTCATGATGAACAATCATTGCCATTTCCACAACTTGAGGGGCACTATGCTTGGCAATATGATGGGAGATTCTTGGTTAAGAGCACATGAGCAATATGAAGACTATTATGCAGCTCTTTATCTGAAAGATAGCTGGGGAAAGCTTCTACCTATTCTAAACAAAAAAGATATACTTTCAGTTTCATCCTCTGGCCAAGATTTTGTTAAGAGACTGAATGCTTTTAATGTAGCTTTTGATGAAAGGTACAAGAAGCAATCTAACTGGGTGATATGTGATGAGGTGTTGAGGGAGAAAGTGAGGAAGCATATAGTGGAAGGGATTGTGCCAAGCTATAGAAGCTACATGAAGAACTATAGTTTGACAATTGAGGATGATGAAAAGGCTGGGAAGCATGTCAAATACACAGAGCAGAATTTGGAGAAGATGCTTAGGTCTCTGTTTGAACCAAAGCTGAGCAGGTGTGGGAGTGGGAGCATCAAACAAGCACACTTCATTAGTAAAATCAAACAAGTGGGCAATCAATTGCGCTTCACTCTTGCTACTGTGTAATGTAACTGTACCTAGACTAGTTATCTATGCCATTTTCAATTTGATTAGGAATACATGCAGGTGCATGTGAATGTGAATGTACTGACTAGTATATTCTAAAAGTAGGAGAAAGATGCAAAAGATTAGCAAGTAGGACTTCCTTTAAAGTTAAGTTTAATTGTCCTGGGCTACAACCATAGTGTAAAATATTCATAGACCGTTAGAGAAAGTTCCCTCATGATGATGAACTCTTAACTGATGAACTTTTTTGAGTTTTAAAGTGGCTGTTCTGTTAACCATATCTGCCATGCCCACCCTCCGACACTTGTTTTTTTTTTATTATTATAATTTTTTCCTTTCTTTCTGGGTGCCAACAAGAGTGAGAAACGTGGTTTGAGACTCTGAGTTCATCAAAATTTGTTTTTGATCTTTAAGCATGCAACTTTTTCATCCCTAAATCTTACCATTAAAGTTGTACTTGCTCCCACAATAAACAATTAGTGATTCTTTTATTTTGGGAATGAGTCCCTTTTTATGTTGTTTGGCTCAACTTGCTTTACTATTTCTGTTAGACGGAGAAACAATATTAATTGGTTCAGATTTGTCATTCACTCATGCAGTGGCCAGCATGATGAAGGAGACAACAAATTGAAAAAAAAAAAAGCTTTAAAACGATTTGAAAGAATAAAGACAGAAAAGTGACGTTATATCCATCAAAACCACTTGACATAACTCCATGTTTAAGAGGCACTTCTCCATCCTTATCGTGCATGACTATCTCTTCCTTTTTCTTGTGCTCAGCAAAGATAGTTCATTCCACAAGGAGGATGGGGCAGAAACTTAAAATTACAAAAAAAAATGAGTGCAAACTAAATTGAGTTTAGCAACCTTGACCATCTAAGCATCAAGCCATAAATGAATCAACACAATAAGCACAAACATGTTCTAGGAAGATTACAATTTCGCTAAGGATCCGTATTTGATGAAAGATTGAAGAAGGGGTAAGCAAAAACAAAAGTTGAAATGAGGCATCAGGACTTTATGTGCTTCAAATGCTTCACCTTCTCAAAATCTGGGGCATTAAAGTTCTTTTCCACCTCCCAAGCCATTTGTGACATACAATTAAATGTTGATTTGGCACCTTTTTCATCAGTGACTTCTCTAGGAAATGGTATGCGGACTTCAAATATGCCTTTCTCGCAGGAGCAGAGACGCATGTCAAAGCCCAATCGGTCAACCCATATCATCTTTGCCTCCAAGACCTTGCAAGCCAAATATAAAAAAAATAATACAGTTAGTTTGGTGATCACCAATCATCTTCTGCATCATGGAAGTAACCTAAATCTCCTATGTATACTCTTCTCTAACCCCTCAAGTTGCTAATATTTTTTTGTGATCCGAAGGGAGTACATTGCAACATGCAAGTAAAAGACATTCATAAGCTTCAGAGCAGACCTGGAAATCCAAATCAACATATACATTGCAAAAGCGAGTAATATCTTCCATGTTGTTGGTGTTAATTTCATCCACTAAATTCTCTGCACAATCTCGAAGAGGATCAGGTTGTGCATTTTTATAATCTAAAGAAGTCACCCATACGCCATCCTGGAACAAAATGGACATAAGATTTGGTGTTAGATAAAAACCTAACTTTCTATATTAATGACAATTATCAACAATAAAAAGTAACAAAATTGAATATAAGATAATAACTTTCTATATTAATGACAATTATCAACGATAAAAAGAAACAAAATTGAATATATAAGATAATAACTATGCACAAAACATGAGAAAATATAAAACCTGTCACACCTCCTGGAAGTCTTCCATCTGCAGGACCTTCTCTACAGCAACAATGTAAATAAAATCTTCATTGACATCTTCTCCAAACCTCTTCTTCCATAATGAATTAAGCCGCTACATTATGGTGATTAACGTCAAACAATATAATCAGAGACTCAAATAAACAGAAAATGAGAACAAATATTTGTTCCAGCTACAAAACAGTGCCAACTGCCAAAGAAAAGCATTCTAGTATATTTTTCACTAACAAGTCTGAGTGATTTAGAACAGATGGTCAAGTGCAGCAAATTAGCTCAGCCACTTGAGATTGAGATACAGAAATCCTGGAAGATTGTAACAACATTGAGTAGACACTTAATCTCAATTCGCAATGAATTAATTAATAGTGTTGCAGAAACTTTAAAATCCATATCCTAGCCATAGGATGGCTTTTACAAACCTCATGAACCCAGTAGGAAGTAGAATTTCATTAAAATTGCAGCAATCTCCTTAAAATTACTTGCGTAAATCAATAGAAATTTGGAGCTAGCAATTTAAAAGGTAAAGCCATTAGCAGCATTCAAGAGAACATAACAAACAACTACTGCTAATTAATAAGTATCTCGTCAACTTTGTGAGATGCAAAATGTAAAGTTAACAAGAATGTTTCTCATATGATGAAGATTACCTTCATGAGGACTCTATCCTCTGGTTTGTTAAGGCTTCCTTGAAGTGTGCACTGGGGAGTGCGTAACCCACTCTGTGTTAACTGATGAACAAAAAACTGAAATTCGTTATAATGAAATTCCTCCAACTATAGAGCCAGAGAGAAAAAAAGACGCACCTGAACATGAAGACTAGACCTCGCGTCAAAAGAGAAGTTCTTATTAGCAGCGTTCAATGACAACATTGGGGTCCCTTCCGAGTCAACGGCGAACCGCACGCCGATTCCAAGAGGCTGACCCTCTTGACTCAACGTAGAAAGCGTACCTACAGTGGCTAATTCCATTATAGTCCTTGAAACTTCAGCTGGAAGCGGCTTATTATTACTCTTCAATTCCAATTGGGAAGGCTCTGATAACGTCGAAAGGGAGCATTTTAGAGTCTTGAATGCGAAATTGCGAAACGATACTCGTTTAGGAGAATTGAATGCACTGAACTGTGTTTCTTTTAAGGGTTTTGAAGGAGTGAACGAAGGTGCAAGATGCGATTGGGTCTGAAGAAGCATTTGAGAGAAAGAAAAAGAATTTCAAAGAAATGTTTCGGTTAAGAATAGGCGTTGAATGGGAAGAGCTAGAGATTGCACAGAAGAAAGACGACGACGATGACAAATGAATCAAGATGATAAGCAATCGGACAAAAGGGAAAGAAAGAGCGTGCAACGACGTCGTTGCAGATGAAATGACAAGCACGAAATAAACGACACTATTATTTGGCGCCGTTTTATAACTACAATCAAACGGCACCGTCTTCTCCTTCGTGAAAAGGATTACGAGACTATTATCACTCACGCACCATGGTGGCTTCCACTTCCAGAAATGGAGGCGGCAACATCAACAAGTTGGTGCATACAGCACCATCCAACTTTTTCCTTCTTCCCACCTTTTTCCCGCCAAAATAATTTCCTGCTTTCTCGTTTTGCGCCATACAGAGGTGAGAGCAAATAATCAACCTTGCATCTTCTTCTTCGTCTTCATATTGCGTCTCCAGAGTTGTTGAAGAGTGAATTGAACGAAATTTTAAATTTCTTTGCTCGTGTAGGTTTGAGATTGTGCAGAAATGGGCTTCTACACTCTACTTGTTGTGCTGTCTCTAGAAGTAAGGAAGAATATGTGTCGCCTTGGGATGATAAGCCCTTCGAGATTCTTCCGAGTGGTAGGAAGGCTTACTTGGATGAACAAGATGTGGTGGCATTTCTTGATCCTCCTAAGGAATTGATTCCTTTGGACCCAACTTCTTACAATCCCGCTGCATATCTTTGGTCAGTGACTCAGTGTCTTTCAGTTTTTCTTCAGAGGATATTGATTATGCTTAAATTACTTAGAATTTTTAAGAGTTTTCTTGTTTGCTTCAGTTTTCCTCTGCGTATGAAATATTTTATTCTTGCTTGCTAACGAATTTAGTTAACATACCTCTGGCTGGCTCCATTTCTATACAAAGCAGAAGCTAGACTGAACGTAGCTAGCCTTACTTAGTTAATTTTTTTGTTCTGAAAAATTAAAACTTTGAAGGCTAACACTTACGGAATATTGGGAGCAGCAGCATAGTACAGAGCACATGACGGCTCTAGCTACCAAAGTGGAAATAAACTCAAATAATTGAGACTTGATAGTTAGTAATATAGATAATTTGGAGTTTGGACCTTTTGAGACTTAGAACTGCAACCAAGTTGAAATCAGTATTCTTCTTCCTTGAGGGAATTTAAATTACTGACGGATTCATTTATGAATATCCATATACTCAACCATTGTATTGGTAGAGAAAAAGGCCAGCTTAAATTGTTTATTCCTTTCAATATATTAGTATACTCAGCAGTTACATGGATAGAGAAAAAAATAACGTCCCAATATGGATTACTAATAATAAAGGATGTCTTTTTTACTTTAATTTTCCATTATTGGAATTTAAAGTGAAAGGGACACTTGTTTGGAAGGTGATGAATTTTTTTACAGTTTGTGAGCTTATTTTGCAGATATCAAGCATATGACATTTCAGTAACTTACAAGAAATTATATCAGGATTAACAATAATAGGTGTGGATAAAAAAGAAAAGTAAATCTTTGCATCATTTTTTTAGTTCTATGGTAAAAGGATTTTCATTTATATGAAATTGCAAAACAATTTCTATTTTCAATTACTTTGTTTAGTTTATGCTTCCTTCCTATGGATGCAAAGGTGACTTGCTTAGTTGCATAAAATTAGATGAATATGGTTCACTCGTGAAAATTTAAGCAACAAGTGATGCAGCTTGCAAGCTGTGTGACTTTCTATTTAGTTACATCAATGACTTCTTAAGGTAAATAATTCAAAAGATATTGTCTTAATGCCAAAATCTGCTAATATGAAGTTGGAATTTATTTGCATGGCTTTATTGGTCTACTCCTCATAAGATGGGAGTTTCATGTAATTATTTTAGTGGTTTAATGATAAACATTGGCAGTTCTAATTGACAGAAACTATTCTTTCTCACATTCTATCTTTCCTGTGTTCAGGAAAAAAATTGAAGATATTCCTGAGGAAAGGCGTCATCGACTGCTGCTCTTGTTAGAACCTAGGTCTCTCTAACACTTATTTGTGATAGCTATAGTATAAGTAAAAGTGGAATTATGTTTTTATATTGATCTTATGCAAGTGTGGAAAATGATATCTTTAGCAGAATTATGCAGACTTATATCAAGGGCTTGGCAGATAGCTGGCACACGATATGAGGACTCGAAGTTAGTAAAGAAAAAAACTGCATCTACCTTAATTTCTAATGAAAATGATGCAATGCTTGAATACTACAACTGCCGAACTAGTGAAGGTTAGTTAAGAGATTCATATTAATCATTATAAAGTTGAATACAATGCATTCTATTAGCTAATACATTATTCCGTTAAGAGAGAACATTGTGAAGAGTGCGTAAAGTAGTTGAAACGAATTGACTGGTAACTTATGGGCTAGTGTTCTTGTTTGCCAACACTAATATATGGTACAATTAAAATAGAGGGTTAAATTGTCTTTCCATTTCTTGTTCATAAGCAGTGTCTCCTGACTCCTGGACCAAAGTATTTTAAAATTTGGTTTAACTGCCATCATAGAATCCTTTATATTCAAATGTTAAATTCCTTTTTCACTGCTTTGACCTGTCTTCTTTTGTTACCTTCCTTTTTGTTTGATCGTGTTGAACTTAAATTCTGAGGCTACCAATTTTATAGTTTTTTTTAATCTCACTATCGAACTTTTTTAAATAGGACTAATGCCAATTTCTTGGATCAAATTCTTCAAAAAGGTAATTTCATCGTTCCCTTTATGCTTTCTACTCTTGTAAAGTACATTTGAAGTTTTTGGTTAATTCTTTTGCTTCTTCTTAGGTTGTATTCTCTTGCAAGGATGGGAAGACCTATGGACGACTAATTGGTAAGTCCTTATCATATTTGACAGAAAAATGTGCACTTACATAATGACTAATTTTAGTGAAGATGTCCGCGTTCTATATCCTTGTTAAACACCCATTGCACCTTAATTCTCGAGGTTGTATCATTTGTCTGATATTTATGTCACTTCCGTGTCCAGTTAAATCAAATGCAATAGCATGTAGACCAAAAAACAAAGATACTAGTTTAGTAGATTGACTTGAATATCGTGTTATCTTTCCAACTCCCTAAAACGTAAGGTTAATTGAAATGGATAGTGCTATATATTCTTGTCACTCAAACCTTAAAAATAGAGAAAAATGGTGAAAACTTGAGTCTGTTGTTAAATCATCACTGATCATCTTATGCTTCTGAGGGAACATAATATGTTTAACGAAATGGTGCTTCACTTGTTTATAATGATTCAGGTATGCAAGAGAATCGTTTTTCATAGATATAGACACACAGAAGGAAAGGAGTAAAAGAAAATCCCCTTGTATATAAGACTTGAACTTCCCAGGATATAGAAACTTGTAGTGCCTTACTTGGTAACTACTTTGACTATCTGAAGGGGAAAAAAAAAAAGAAACAATGTATTTTAATCTTATACTTGGTAGGTTTAACTGTTCAGTGGTCACCCTTCAATTCAAAATTACACTGTTTCACAGTCATAATGGACAATGGTAGTTTATTGAAAAGTGTATATGAAGAGAGGTTGAAATGTCATGCTACTTTTCCTTTTATATGCCGACGTAATGGTGGTTAATTAAGGTTCTTCGATGATTCATTTGTCCTGCCTAGCTTGTTATCTTATCCACTATCCACTCCTGCAGTTGCATTATATTGCAAGTTTTAAAGCTATATTCAGTTGTTCGTATTAAGGAATAATGAATTTTTTTGTGAATAATGGAAACAATCCAGGTGGACCGGTTTTAGCTGCATTAGCTAATTCTTTTAGTCCTTTGTATTTTACGGTGAGTCAACTCAAGGAAGTGATGTCAACTGAGCAGCCCTGTGATTTTGCATATGAATTTGGTGATGGACTATGTGACATCCTAGAACTCCCAGAAGGTTTTCCAAGACCAGGTGGGGGCTGTTTAATACTTTTATACATGGTTATAATCCTAATATGAATGACGACAAAAATCCTATAGTTTAAAGTACTCACTATCTATTGTAAAATCACCACCTTCATTAGGACATTGATGTAAAATCCACTACCTATCATATCTGTATAGTGAATACTTGCAGCACTAGTTTGCTATTTAGGCTCTTACAAGGTTCCTTTTCATAAAGTCTACCAGATAACAACACGCTGGGTATTCATGTCAATTGCTTTTGTTTTTGCAGTCAAACATCCTTATCCTTTCAACGATCAAGTTGTTATATATGTACGTTATCTAGGACCTGGGGTTTCAGTAGGGCAAGCATGGCAGGAAGGGAAGAAGTTAGAGCAAATACCGAGAAAATTATGTGGTGAGATTTTAATGGTGAAGGATTATGCTTCATTACCACAGGATCAGTGAATATGGTTATTGAGCGAGCTTCCTTTGGAAAAATTGAAAGATAGTTGTGTAAAACACACCTAAATGCCTAATGAACTGTGAGCTGCTAGATAGTGACATACTGACATGTCACATGTGTGATGGGTGCTGAATGCTGATGCAGGGACAGCAAAGTTTTTCAAGTCAAATTTAGAATGAAACATGACTCCACGTGTGCTGTGTAGAGCTAGTAGAGAGTAGAGTACAGGACAACATTACTTGCACATTTGCGTTTGAAATCTCAGAAAGAATGAACACTCTCTGAAGTATTGTTTTTGTTTATGTAAAACCCAATTCTATATAGTTCCAAGTTTCATGTCATTTTCAGCTTAAGCAAGCAACTTGTAGGTCCTTTTCCTCCATAAAAACTCGTGTAACTTGTGAAGCTCATTGAAGCTAATGATAACTAAAATAACAGATTAGGCTTTACTGCTTTACAATGTTTTATTGCATTGGAACCAAGAAAAGAAAGAAAAGTGGCAAAATGAGAAATGTCGGTGAAGAGTGATTGAAATGCAATCATAAATGTTAGCATAGTTGGAATTGGAGGAATAGTGTTGGGAAAAAGGAGCTAACTGTAGTGTCACCTTTCAAACAAGGGTCCAAAGGCTTGCACGGTAATGGGAAGTTGGCCACTTGCGTCCAAGTTTTGTTTGGTTTTACTTGTATGCCTCACTATTCCACCAAATTCTTCAACACAACAAAACTATTTTAAAAAAAATAAGCCTTGAATGATTTCAAGTAACTTAATTTAATCATTGAATCATGAAAATTTTAAATTTAATCTTTAAAAATACCTTGAATGAGTTGTATCACAATTTTGTTCCTCTTTAAAAAATACAAAAATATAAATGAAGGGACGAAATTGTGACACAAGATATTTTTTAAGAACTAATTTAGTATTTTTGTAATTTTTAACCAGGAAATTAATATTTTTGTGATTAAGGACTAAAATAAGGCAAGCGAAACAAAATTTACTCATTTTTTAAGAAAAAATAATAGCTAACAATTTCTTACATTAGGTTTTGCATTTTTATGTGAAAGAATAGTTGAATTATTTTGTTTAGGAGATAATTGTATAAGATCTTAAACATGTCATTGGTATCTAATGTAGAGTAATGAAATCTTACTACTATTTTTGTTGCAAAAAGGAATAAATAATTGTTATTATACAGTGGTTGGTGTTGTGTGGGAATAAAATTTTCATTCTATCCACTAGTTCATTCAAAGTACGTACTTTTATATTGATCAAATTTTTTAAATTACTCTCATCCATTTTTTATTAAAAAGTTTATAATTACTTATAAATTAATATTTTATTAAGATTCAAATATTTTTTTCACTAACGCCTCTCGAATTCAATCATAGAAGGAATAGAAATAGAATAGAACGTCATCTGTTAGGAGGATAATGGATTTCACAATATCCAATGAATTAATCATCAGGTCCGCTCTTATAGATATTCTGTCTTAGACTAAATAAAATAAGAAGCAATGCATAAATACATGGATTATAGTATATGTCACTGATTCTCTTTTGTGTGCAATTAGTAATTAGATGAGTATAGAGCGATAATCACGGTTCACGCGGAAAAGGTGAAGAGAAAAGTACAAGTGAGATAATATAAGTATTAGAGTAGTTAGGTAGCTTATAGTTGAATGTCCTGTCAAAGGTTACATTTACACTTGTTTTCTATCCCAAACGCCAAATGTAACATTACATAATTGTATACATTAACAATATCACAATCATAAATTCAAACAAAAAGCTTTTCCTCCATAGCTGGATCCGCTCCGCTCGCTTTCTAGATAACATACACCTTTGCCTCTTACATTTTTAGTGTTACTTATATTTTCTCTTTTTCATTTTGATTCTTTTTATGTTTAATAAATATATATATATGCATTGATGGACAAGTGCCAACTAACAAGTTTCTCGTGTATCTTTATCAATCGTTGCTGGAATACTGACAGATTTCAATATTCGATATTTCGATTATCCTAAAACTACTATTCATTCTAAATACTTCTCGTGTTGGAATTAATAATATTTGAGCAAATTACAATGGCAAGAGATCTTGCTAAAATTACATTTTTCTTATTTGCAAAATTACACTCTCTTTTGATCAACTTACAATTTTATTTATTTTTACCAAAATATTTTATATTTATTATTTATATAATTAAGTACTAAACTTTATCTAAATTTTTTTTCTATAATTAAATATGTATTCGATTGATATAAATTTTTTAAAGAAAATTAATAAAATGACTTGATCATTTTTAACTCAAAATAAATAAAAATTTTTTAAATGTATTTTTCAAATAAATTATAATTTTTGAAAAAATTAAAGAATATTTTAACCAAAATAAAATTTTTAATTTTGTAGTCTTTCAATTCAAGAGAAAAATATGTAAAATTTTTAAATAGAGAGTAAGAAAGTATAATTTTAATATCTCTAAAGCAAAGAGAAGTATCTTTTAGGTTCATAATATGCCAAAAAAAACCTTCTTTCTGTCTCTTTCAATTTTATCCCACACACTCACATAAATATGTTAAACTAATTACTAATGGTGATTTGAGATTCCGGTGGTAATCTGAGAGTTACAAGGTGCCAAAAAGAGAATAATAGCTATGCTTAGAAGAAGATCATAAAAAGAATCAAGACTTCAGTTCTAGGATGCTCCACAAGACTTGCATGAGAGGTAGGTGTTCTGTTTCATGTGCATTGTGCCCTACCACTATAGGAACAGCGATTGCCATGGGAGCAATGTTGTAAGAATCGAACCGGACAAAGACTCGGACAAGTGTTCGGTTCATGGTTTGATCGGTTTAACCGGTCGAACCGTCGGTCGAACCGGATGACGCAATAAATAATAAATAATAAATATTCTTA
This sequence comes from Senna tora, assembly GCA_014851425.1. Taxonomy (NCBI): domain Eukaryota; kingdom Viridiplantae; phylum Streptophyta; class Magnoliopsida; order Fabales; family Fabaceae; genus Senna; species Senna tora. The sequence goes on from CM026260.1 coordinate 302,842, forward strand.
ATATATAAAATGACATCACTCAAATTTTAGGTTTCAATATACATAATTTTGAAGTTTTAAATTACATGACTTCTCAAAGTTTTAATTTTTAAGACTTGTCAAGCTTTGAAAGAACTTAATCAAACCAAATATGAAATTATTGATAATCATGACTTTTAAATTTTAATTTTTAAGACTTTTCTAATTTTAATTTTTAAAATTTTTCTAATTTCTTTTTTTTATGTTATTTTTCCTTTTTATTTTTTAATTTTTTAATTTTTTTTTAAAAAATAAAATTGGACCGGTTGGACCACCGATTGACCGGTCCAACTCCGGTTAAATCCGGTCAAATTGAAAAAACGGTTTTTTGGTCCAACCGACTCGCCTTTGTATTCGGTTGGCGGTTGAACCGGTTAGACCGTCCGGTCCGGTTCTTACAACATTGCATGGGAGCACATACCCCTAAGCCAAAACCCAAAAAAAAAAAAAAACCCTTTGGTTTATTTAACTTAAAGTGTGTATTAAAATATAGGGGTCCCCCATGTGGGACTTTCCCACGTTAACTCGTCCTTTAGCAAATCCTTGGTCCTAATATATCTCCATTGACCATTAATAAACCAACTGTCTCTATCCATTATCTTGTGCTTCCTTTCTTCTCAATTCTCACTGCCTGCCGACACTCTCTTCTTTTCCCATTTCTAAAGTAAAAAAAAAAATGTTAATTTTAAGGACATGAATGAATGCAAATTTCATCATCATCTTCACCACAGCATAATTACCATGAAGAAAACAGAAAAAAAAATATATACTATAAACCTTCACATCATCTTCAACAGATACATATATGACTATGATTATGAACCAACTGAGATTAAGAGGGTGATACTGTGAGTGATGATAAAATGAATAGACTTATGTTACAGAAAATTATTCAGAAGGAGAAAAGAAAAATGATTCTACTGTGGAAAACGACCAATGGACAAGTGAAAAAAGAAAAAAAAAAAAAAGGAATTTCTATGAGGACACTTAAAGAAGAACAAGCTTATTTTACGAGTTGACCCATGGTAGCTTCAAGGTTTTACCTGAGCCTGAGTCATATTCAGACACCTCCAATATGAATGCTAAAACCAACTCCCCTGATCCTGAAGCATTCTGGATTGGTTGGCTTTTCTCAAATTATTTAACTTGTTTATGGTATTCTTCATTTCTATGTTGACCATACTTTCTCATCCTCTAGCTCATCTGTTCACCAATTAGATCCAGACCTACAAGCAGGAATGACACACCTTGAAACAATAAGTAGTAGAAGTGCATTCCTTGTGCTGATAGGAGGCTCCTAATTGCAGCAGTCAGCAGTAAGAATGCAAGAGCAAGCTCTTTCTTAAATATCTTGTTCATTTTCTTCTTCACATGGGGCCTGGGAACAGATTCTTGGCATTCCTTTATTTTGTTGAGCTCAGAAAGTCCACTATCAGAAGTCCCTCTCTGAAGTTGGAGACTCATAGCCTTCGATTCTCGTTCTTCGGCTGCCAATAGGTCCGTCTCTGATGAGCGACCTGCTTTTTTCGTGACAATCCATTCATACGAACTTCCCAGCTGGAACAATCCCGACACCATAGCGTTGAATTTGGTAACCGACATTGTGTTCTCAAACAATAGGTAAGGCACGATGAAGGGAAAGGATTTTGGTGCAGGAAGGATGTTCAAGAATGACATAAATACAGGGATATAGCAAATAACCCAGATAGGAAGCTCAGCTTCAGGGACAAACATGGTCAAAGGAAGAATGATGCAAAACAATGTGAAGGAATAAAATGGGAGGATTAGCTTTCTGAGCAGAAAGAACAGAAATATTAAATTTCCTTTCTTCCAGAATGCAATCTGCAATGTTTTGACATCAGAACTCGATTAAATTAGGGTTCTCCTCAAAGTAATAAAACATATGCTACATATATATATAAGTCTTACCTTAGAGGTTATAATGGCTGGGAGGCACAACCGAAAGAGCTGCATAGGACCCGAATGCCATCGATGTTGTTGTTTTCTATAAGCTTCATAAGATTCAGGAAGTTCACAAAGCACCTGAAAGAGTGTTCTTGAAACTTAGGCATTGTTGCATCTCAAAGAATATAAATAAATTGCAAAATTAGTTGAACTTTAATTGAACTGCTAAATAATTGTTAGTTGCAGGCACATAGTAATGCATATATGTTACATGAGAGGATTGGCCTGAAATGAACAAAGAAGTTAAAAGGGTTTACCTTCACATCATTGAGAAAGATAAATTTCCATCCATTAAGATGGGCCCGGACCGCTATATCCATGTCTTCAACAGTTGTCCGCTCAAGCCAGCCACCAGATTCTTCAAGTGCTTTTATTCTCCAAACACCAGCAGTGCCATTAAAACCAAAGAAGTTGAGGAAGACTCCATTAACCTGCTGCTCCACTTCAAAGTGGAAGCATAAATTAATGTTTTGGAGTCGTGTCAACAAGTTTTCGTCCTTGTTCACGAAAGTCCATCTAGCCTGAACCAGTGCTAGCTCTGGATTGTCCTGCGATGCAACTTCAAGAATGAAAACGGGAAACTACGGGACAGGAATGGATAACCTTAAAAAAATACAAAATGATTACAGTCACCTTAAAATGTGGAACAGTCTGCTTAAGGAAATCTGGATTCGGTTGGAAATCAGCATCAAAAATTGCAACAAACTCATAATCCTTCACATATGCACAATTCATTGCAGACTTGAGATTTCCTGCTTTATAACCAGTTCGAAACTTTCTATGACGGTAGATGATATTCACACCTCTCTGGCTCCACTTGGACACTTCTCCCTTGATCAACCACTGTATGCTCTCATCATCAGAGTCATCCAGAACTTGAATGAGCAAACGTTCCTTCGGCCAATCAAGTTGGCACGTTGCCGAAATAGATTGTTCATATACCTACAGTTACAGTCAATGCCAAATTCATCATCACTACCTTCAATAGGGAGATTAATCCATATCCATACATAAAAACAGCAATCCCAGGAGCATCATAATATGTTCAAAGAATTCATAACAAAGCAGTAAGTACACAGAAATAAAGAGATATTGTTAGTTGTTACCTCTCTCTCATTACACATAGGAATTTGAACAAGCACCATAGGATATGTATAATTGGATGCTTCCAAATCCTGTGACTTGAAGGGATTCCCTCCTTCAATCCTGGGCTTAATCTTCTTGAATTTGATCCAGAAGCAACCTAGACACAGCACCATTCTGTCCACAGACTGAATTAAGAACAAAATTATACAAAAGGTTGAGAGAGATTGGATTAAGGGTGCAATTTTGTCTGCACGGAACTCCAACCACAAAACATAAACCGTGTGAAACCATCCTTTGATTTCCAAAGTTTGTGGAATGTGCAAATTATGGTTCTGAAAATAGTGCCAGCCTCTGAGGTGAGCAACCACTTCAAAAGACAGAAAAGCCAAAGACATTACTAAGAATGTAAGAATCAATCTAAACAGAAACTTTCCCTTTGCAGATTTTTCACTCTCCACTGAAACTCCTTCCCCAAATATGAGTCTCTTCTTAATAGCACCAAGCAATGCCCAAATAGCACTTCCAAGCCAAGCAACACAACCGACAGCTTTGTGAGCTTTAAGGAGCAAAACCCATGTAAATTGTTTAGCATTTTTACCTCTGCCCTTGTCTACTGGTTGGAATGCTGAGTCTGGGCCATCTATTTCCAGTACAGAGTAATTGGGATTCTCCATAGTTACCACCACTGGGTTTCCCTTCCTAGTATTGTCTTCCTTTCCCCACCACCTAGAAAAATCTATGCCTGGAGCCATTTGTTCTCCCACAGAAACAACAAGAAGATGATACACAAAAGGAAATTGTCCCAAAACACTGACCAAACCAAGTTCTACCACTTCACCATAACCCCATTACTGAGAAAGTCCAAAACCCCATTTTGGCAAAACCCAGAAACGGAAGATTCACAAACTCATTTGGGGCATGGAAGATTCAGATCCACCACGAAACAATTATGAGTAACGTAGTGGTAGTGGAAGCTTCAGCATTTTTTTTCAGCTCTCAATGCTGCAGCAAAGGAAAAAGGCTAGAGAGAGAGAGAAGAAGCAGCTGGAGGAGTGTGGGGTTCTTGGCTTGCTTTGGTACAGTGGAGACTGAAGAGAACCAAGTACAAACAAGCCAGCGGTAATGATGAAATTACCAACAAGAGGATGGGTTAAAGTTAATTAACTTCTTTTCTTCAATTTTTGAAGACGTCATTCATGTGTATGATTAGTCAACTTGTCAATTGCAGCTATAAACAAATAAAAAAACGCATTTTAACTTTCCACTGTTAAAGGGGTGGGATTGGATAAGAAAGAGATTCCAATAATACCATAATCCAGGCTCAGTAATTAAAGGCAATAGATACTATTAAGTGTTAATGACATCAAATTATACGGATAAGTTGTTTAACTGTAAATTAACACTTTGCAACCAACCTAGTGTCACACCGATTCTAAGAAGTCTATGTGTCTTTCATTAATTATTATTTTTTATTTTTAGAGGGATGAGAATGGAATATCATTTATTAAGAGGATCGTTCTTGTAGTATCTGAAAAATTAGTCATTAATTTCGCTCTTATAAATACTCTAGTTACATACTCACAAAAAAAAATTGGCCTAAGAAGAATAGGTTTAAGTGATAAGTATCTCGAGTTCAAAATCTTATGAATATAATTATTTTTGTTGGGACTCTCTACATAATATGAATCAATTAAAATAAAATTTTAAAGACTAAATTAAAACTTGACCACCAGAAAGTACCAGAAACCAGAACATGTGAGAATGGACAATGACATTACCTAAAGGGAAAGAGGCAGTTTGTTTTGGGTTTTAAATTGTTTTAGAGCTTGTGTGCTATTGCTACCGATTTTTCTTACTTGAAGTACTGAAATAAATATAACTTTTGTTCTTATATTTAATGTTACTCACAAGAAGGGAAAGTGATTAAGAAAAATGATTTTTTAAAAAAATTAAAAAGAAAAAGATGGAGAGAAGGAGGGCAGAGAGGATGAGGATCCGAAGTGGCCTTAGCTAGTGTCTTCGTGATTTGGAGTAAAGAGGATGGGTAGGAACTAGGAAGGAGCAACTCCCACATTATTTTTGAGGAAACCCTACCCACTTGCTTCTTCCTACGCCCATTCAGCAATCGCCACCATATATTTCATTTTAATTCTATATAATTTATTTATTTCATTATTTGTCCCTCGTCTTTTATTTAAAACAGTGGGGTATTCTTTTTCTTTTCGTTCGTGTATTTTATTTAAAAATATTATATATACTCTTAAAGAGAAAAAGATATATTTCTCATTTGGTAAATGGTGAATAAAAATAAGATGAGACGTTGTAAGGTTTTAATTTGACATTTTAAAATTCAGATCGGTCATTGAATCGAAAAATTATATGGTTTATGGACTAATCGATTTTACCGTTGTTCCATAATCACAAGAGATTTGATATTATAAAATACACAATGCATATACTCAAATATAAGTTAAAATATTGAGCTCAATCAATGAAAAAAAAAAAATTCTTTTGACCGGGTCAACCCAAAAAATCAATCCGGTTTCCAGTTAAACACCGGGTCAACTCCTCATTTGAATTTTTTGGTCTAATCGAACCGAACTAGTGAACAGGTCCCGACTCAATCGATTGGACTGTCCGATCTGATCCGGTCCAATTTTTAAAACATTAGTTTTAATAGAGAAAATTATCTTCGCTCATGAGTGGAGAGCAAGCTTTCTTGTATGGGAAGAGAAAAAGTTAAGAAGGAGAGAGAATAACAATTTTTTAGAATCAAAATATTTTTAAAAATTTATGATAGATAATAAAAATAAGGATTTATCTAACATGTGTCTTTAGAGCACATGTTAAGTTTTTATTTGATTGGTTAATAGAGTATTTCAGACTTTAAAATATATAAAAATTCAATTAAAAAATAAAATTTAATATTTAAAAACTCTATTAACCAATAAGATAAAACTTTAATATGTGTTCTTATAACACATATTAGATAGACCCTAAGGTGCCGTTTGGTAGCCGGTGAGTGTTGTAGAGGGAAGTGGAAGTGGAAGTGGAAGTGGAAGTATGTGATAAAAAGTATGTTTGGTATGCAGGGAAATGGAAGTGGAATGTAAAAGTAATATTGTTTGGTATGGTGGGAAGAAGATAGGGAAATAGAAGATAAAAGTATGAAAAACCTTTTTTGCCCTTACTTTTTTAAAAGCTACAAATTTTTTAAGGGTATTTTGGTCTTTAAACCAAACCTCACCTCACCTTCCCTCCACTTCCCTCCACATCATGAGGGAAGCTTCACCTCACCTTCCCTGTACTGAAGGCATACCAAACATACAATAAGTTCACCTCACCTCACTTTCCCTGTGAGGAAGGCATACCAATCGGGTCATAAATTTAAAGACAAACACAATTTTTATTTCTTACTTCCACTCTTACCTTTTTTTTACTTTAATTTCTATTTTCTACTAAATTATTCGACTCTTATTCATTACAATTCATGTTGTGTAGGAGCATCAATAGTCAAAAAAATTTGAGTTCCTTGATGTCAGTGACTTGGTTTACTTGTGCAAGTGAACTAAGTTATTCTAAAGGTAATCATGAATCATGATTATATAACTTTTATTTTTTCTAAGGAAGATATATATTATATTTGTGACCTTTTTTAATGTTACATTAAATGGCTTTTTAGTTTTTCTAATGAAATTGATTGTTTTTACATTGACATATATTGTAAATCCTACAAATCATAAAGATTAAGAGATATAATAATAAAGAAAAGTTTAATTATCTATCTTATCCTCTACTTATATAATTCTTCAAAAATGAGCTCATACTACATTCTTATTTGTTATTTGTATTCATAATTGCACTTCAAAAAAATTTCAAATACCATACTCAGAGAGTCTTGAACATATTGTTTTTTTTATATCAATTACCAAAGAGAGCATGAAAAGTTTCTTTACCAACCATCCAAAAGAAAATACTTAACCATAATATCATTCAAATGATGTAAGTTGATGTCTATTTATGTACACTCACGTATACTACTTTCGGGACGTGAAGCTCTTCACTTGAAAGAACGCTTTTTTTCCCCCTAGAAACTTAAAAGAACACTTTAACAATTGGTTTGGTGTTTAATTTTGATTTTAAATATAATTAAGAGTATCAAGAACTAAATAGGTTCTCAATTTTGTTTTTCCATGTGTTCTCAAATAACTCTGTCATCTTCTAAAGTTCATCTTTTACACTCAAAGTTGTTCAAGCTAAGAGTTAGACGTGCCTGAGGTGATTATATATACAATTTAAGAGACGAAGAGTTAGATGTGCCATTTTTACTATTATTTTATTTTGAAACTTGGCGAACTTACACACATTCAACAATAGAAGAAGTTTCTTTTTAATGGTGTCAACTTGCAACCTATAATCATTATCTATTTTAACGGTGTTAGTGAAAATGGTAAAATTGTTTGAAAAATGAAACCGTTAAGGGCATAATTGACTTCAATTAAACGTTATAGATATATTTGATCGAAGGATCAAATATTGAGAGTACCAAAAATATTTTACCTTTAATAATTTAGGTCCTAAAATATATATGTTCTCACAAATTAGTTTTTAAAATAATATAATTATTGAGCTGTGATTATGTGTAATTTATAAATATAATATATTATATTTTATTATTTTATTGTTGAATATGATATAATCTATGACAAAAACTCTATTTTGATGGGAAAGATTTAACACCTTAGGACCAAATTGTTTATAATTTCTCACAAAAAAATTGATTATAATTAGAAGTTAATATTTTACTTTTATGCATTAAATATTTAAATTATTAATTTAATAAAATCTTTGGAATTAAACTATCGAAGCCCAAGATGAGGCCCGTTATGGTCCATATATGCCGGAGCCCAGAGGTTAAAAGAGAAGATACAGAGAGCTTGAACATAAGATCGGGTAGAGACGAGCTGAGAAAGAGAAGAAGAAGAAGAAGAAGAAGAAGAAGAAGAGGACGATGGCGTCGAATGCAGCGGTGCCGTTTTGGAGGGCGGCAGGAATGACCTACATCACCTATTCCAACATATGCGCCAATCTGGTGAGGAATTGCCTCAAGGAACCCTACAAATCTGAATCCCTCTCTCGCGAGAAGGTCCATTTCGCCGTCTCTAAGTGGATCGATGGCAAGCCTGAGAAGCCTAGTAAGCATTCCCATAGTTTTCCATTTTTCTCTATTAGATTCCTCATGTGGATTGTTTTTATTTCTTTTGATCACTCTGATTCTGAATACTGGTATTTCATGGGTTTTACTGTTTGTTGATGGGATCGATTGATAATTCTTTTTAGTATGTTATCACTTCAACTATTTAACGGGAAATGTATTCACTCAGTTAGCCATTTTGAATGTTATTATAGCTCCAAAGCAGCAATATTGACCATTCAGTTTTAATGGTTAAACTTTTCATTTGATTACTCATTTACTCTTGATGTCTTGTTTTCTCTGGTTTTTTTATGTCTCGAACTTGGTCTTTCAATGCCTATTAATTAAGATTTGACTTTTGCAAAAACATTTTATAAACAATGCATGGGATGAAAGCTCACGGGAGGATGGTGCTCATCAATTTTATTTCAAGAATAATGAGAAAATGGAGAAATTTTGGATGTGTAATTAAGTTACCCAATAAGTTAATAACTGTTGTTTTTTCATTGTAAATTTCATGAGCAATGGTTGCTTGCTTTGAGGAATTAGCTTCATGATCAAGCTGGTTGAACTTGGGAAATTAAGTCTCTTTGTGCAGGAAATAGTGTTGTAACCTTCTTGTTAATCAAAACTCACTCTCTGTTCCTCTCCAAATAAGCTAAAAAATCAAATTGTTTCTAGGTAGCCTTTAGGCCAACCATGAAAATTTGGTTGATAGTGTAACAGCAAAATTGAGTGCTTAAGGTCAATCATGAACCTATGCATACCAAGCATAAGCATAGTTTACCATGGGAGATGCAGTGTAGTTGAAGGCGCTTACCTAGGCAGAGCCTTCTTTGAACCCAGCGCCTCTCGAGGCGCTATTTTCACCCAACCCCTCTCACACCTTGGGAGGTGCCTGGTTCAAAGAGGCTCTGTCTAAGCGAGTGCCTCTTCCGCCTCTACTGTTAAGAAGGCAAGCATCTTAGGCGCCTTGCTGAATTAGGGTATGCTGTTTTGTTTTGTCTTTGTTATGAGTGACAAGTTAGTTTTTAGGTTTAAACAAGGTTAAAAAGTTAAAGCCCAACCCAACATTTTAATAGATTTAAAGTAGGTTAGTTTTCGAGGTTTAAGTAAACAAAATTATAAAACAAAAATACACACACAACCAATATGGTAACCTCAGAAACTCTTCAACAGTCTAACGTGAATAGAACGGAGTGCAAACAGAAAAACAAAGACAGATGACAGAACAGACACACCAGTTCCACGCTTAGTTTCTTAGATTTTCTTTCATTCTCTTCCTAGTTCCTACTATTTTTCATCTAGTCTTCTACTTCTTCTTCCTCTTCCTAGTTCCTACTATTTTTCATCTGGACTAAACTAAGATGAAGTTATTTGGATTGAGTGTTTGGTGTGAAGTTCTCCCATAAAAATAAGACACGTGGCAAAAAGTACCTATATAACCAATCATAGGGGGAGAGAGAATATAGAAGATTAAATTATGATAACCAATCATTGAAGAAAGAGAATATAAATAAAGCACGTGATTAGTGGAACTTCATAACAAGCACCTCAGTAACTTCACCTTAGTTTTTCCTTTTCATCTAGCCTTTGACTACCTTGGGCAGATGATATATATATATATATATTCAGTTGTTATGTACATAATGATTTGCTGTTATTATCAAATTGTGTTGGCTCTGTGTTTATTATATTCTGATGAAAGTGTTGCTCTATTATCAGCCATTCGTTCAGACACTGGAGCACAATGATTGGGGATTAGTTGGAAGCTTGACATGCAAATTTACTGCAAGCAATTGTCCCTGTTAAAGCTGCTTGTGGTTTGCTATTTTTCAATGTAATTTTTCATGAAGTTCTACAGATCATTTACACTTGGTTTCGGATTTGCATGGTTAATCGTGTAATAATGCAATTTGCACCGTCTAGTTTAAATGTATGATTCCAAAATTATTGAAGAAGTGCTGAGTACTTTCATATCCCTCATCTTTGTTGAGATGAGATCTTCTTGAATTAAGCGTCTGAAAAATATATTTTATAAATTGGTTGGAGTGATAAATACTATATTCTCTTTAAATATATTTTTTTTGTGGACACCATTGGTATTCAAGCTATTATTAGGGAATAGGGACCAACTAATCTGATTTGGGATTTAGTCACAGTGAAGGCTTTTATCCCTTCCTATAGGTGTGTTATGTGGGGACCTATAGGTGTGTTATGTGGTGATCAAACTCCGAGTTTTTCACATACTCAGCTTGTGTTACCTACTAAGACTTATACATAATATTTTAATTTCAAGTTTTGTGTATGCAAAAAATCTCTTTGAAATTTCTTTCCTTCAATTATAAGACCTTAGTTACTTCGAATTAGATTACTTGGGACTTGATTGAAAGAATTATTGAGAGTAGTGTAGGGTGGTTTGAAGCTCGAGTCTTAACCTTTGGTTGGAAATTTAATAAATCACTAGTGTGGTGTAAAATGATTTATGATGGTTTGGAAACTAATTCCAAACCATTCAATACTACAATTTCCAATGATCCCACGCCATTGACAAACGGAAAAAATTTAGATCCATTTTCTTATGTCCATTTCATCCAATTCTCCAATATAATTATGACATGTGGCAAAAAGTATTTAAATAACCAATCACAGTAGAGAGAGAATATAAAAGACCACTTTTTATATGACCAATCATAGAAGAAAGAGAGTGTAAATATAATATATGATTGGTGGAATTGGATGAAATGGACATAAGGAAATAGACGTAAGTTTTTTCCTTGACAAAATCCCTTAAAATTTTCAAGTGCGTCCTTCTCACCTTCTTTTCCTTATAGTTTCCTTTCTCTTTATTTTCATTTACTTTCATCGTAATATCAAGATTATTCTCAACGCAGCAGCAAGATTTACATCAAGGCCAACCTATTATACACCAATAACACAAATTATCTGATCTACAATTTGAAGAAAATCATATAGAATTTGAGCTCTCAATTTTTAGATCGATGGTCTCAAAATAAAATAATAACAAATAATTAATATTAATTTATTACAATCACATTAGCAAAGATCAAAAGCTCAAGGTCTCTTCATCAATATTCAGGAAGGTCTTTGATGAATTCCAAGGCAGAAGGTGAAATCAAGCTTCCCAAAAACTCTAATCCGAAGAATTATACTTATATATCAGGCGAGAATTAGGGCTAAACAAATAATTCGATGAATTTTTAACATATAAGATTAGTAAGTTGAAATGTCAAATAATTTGGTATAAACATATTATAAATACTTTCAACTCACCATTTTCTGTTAAATAAATTAATTGTGTCAGTGGTTATGAAGTTTTTTTTTATATATAAAATTAAGGTATCAAAATGATCCTGATCAAACTTAAGGGATTAGAGTGAAATTTGAAGTAAAGTTAAGGGACCAAAAGTATTTTTTTTGCTAAAATTTCATATCTAAGTTAGTTTCTATTAATCTGACTATAAATGAATTCATTACCCATAGCATTAATCGAATAATAAAATTAATTAGAAGTTGATATTTTACTTTCATGTATTAACCTTATGAAGCCCAAGAAGAGGCGTGTTACGTGGTCAATATAAGCCGGAGCCCAGAGGCTTAAAGAGAATATATAGAGAGAGCTTGCACATCGGACCGAGTGGAGAAAGAGAAGAAGAAGAGGACGATGTCGTCGAATGCAGCGGTGCCGTTTTGGAGGGCGGCAGGAATGACCTACATCACCTATTCCAACATATGCGCCAATCTGGTGAGGAATTGCCTCAAGGAACCCTACAAATCTGAATCCCTCTCTCGCGAGAAGGTCCATTTCGCCGTCTCTAAGTGGATCGATGGCAAGCCTGAGAAGCCTAGTAAGAATTCCCTTACTTTTCCATTTTTCTCTATTACATTCCTCATGTGGATTGTTTTTATTTCTTTTTATCACTCTGATTCTGAATAATGACGGATTTTATTGTTTGTTGATGGTACCTATTGACGATTTCTTTTAGTATTTCATCACTTCAACGATTTGACGGGAAATGTATTCATCAGCTAGCCATATATATAAGCAATAAGCCATTTTGAATGTTATTATAGCACTTGCCCATGCGGTTTTAATGACTAAACTTTTCATTTGATTACTCATTTACTCTTGATGACCTGCTTTAATTTCTATTGTATATCAAACAATTAATTAAGATTTGACTTTTGCAAATACATTTTATAAACAACGTATGCATGGGATGAGAGCTCACTGGAGGATGTTGCTTATCAATTTTATTTCAAGAATAATGAGAAAATGGAGAAATTTTGGATATTAATTAAGTTATCCAATAACTGTTGTTTTTTCATTGTAAATTTCATGAGCAATGGTTGCTTGCTTTGAGGAATTAGCTTCATGATCAAGCTGGTTGAACTTGGGAAATGAAGTCTCTTCATCTAGGAAAATGTTCTGTGACCTTCTTGTTAATCAAAACTCAGTCTCATCCAAATAAGCTAAAAAATCAAATTGATTCTAGCTAACCTTTAGGCCAACCATGAAACTTTGGTTGATAGTGTAATAGCAAAATTGAGTGCTTAAGGCCAATCATGAAACTATGCATGCCAAGCATAAGCATAGTTTACCATGGCAGATGATATATATTCAGTTGTTATGTACATAATGATTTGCTGTTTTCGTCAAATTGTGTTGGTTCTGTTTTTGTTATATTCTGATGAAAGTGTTCAATTGCTCTATTACCAGCCATTCGTTCAGACACAGGAGCACAATGATTGGAGATTAGCTGGAAGCATGGCATTCAAATTTACTGCAAGCCATTGCCCTTGTTAAAGCTGCTTGTGGTTTGCTATTTTTCAATGTACTTTTTCATGATGTTAATCATGTACACTTGGTTTTGGATTTGCATGGTTAACCGAGTAATAATGCACTTTGCATCGTCTAGTTTAAACCTATGATTCCAAAATTAATGAAGGGTTGCTGTTGTTAAAATTTATATTTTAATATTAAAATCTTAGGATTTTATTATTTTACACTTTTAAATCTTGTTAGATCGTTTGCAAAATTGTTTTGGTGCAAAATCGCTGTAAAATTGATAGAATAGGTAGAATTAGGTAAATCGCATGAAATCTCGATTTTACATAGTAATTCTACGATTTCACCACAATTTAAAAAAATAGACTCATTTAGAGATTTTTTTTTTGCATGATTGTGTAATATCCCATAACCCAATCCAACCCCAAAGAAAGTTCTTCTTGTTAACATTATTGATAATCTTGTGATTAATGTTGATAATACTCGAGTTCGTAGTACTTCAAATGATATATATTTAGTTTTACATAACATTAGGAATAAAGTACCAAGTGTTGATAATGATCCATGGTGGTAATTATGGTGGTAGAAGTAGATCAAATGATGGTTATGTAAAAAGATCATTTAATTATCTTAGTTGAAAATATAGTTTAATTTCTTTGGTTTAATTATTTGTCTATGAATTATTAATTATTAATTATGTATTGAACTATCTGCAACCATAGTTAGGTCCACGACGTGGGTTGAGTCTGCATTAATAATTCAATATATAATTCTTTAGAAAAGACAATCAATTATTTATAGTTGTAAATAACTAAATATTATTTATAGTTTAATTTGGTCTATAGTTCTCTAGAAAAGTCACTGAATTATTTGTAGTTGTAAATAGCTAAAGATAATAAGAATTATTAATAATATTCTTATAATATTTTATATTATTTTTTAAAATTTAGACGATATTAGGAGACGATAATAATTTTTTTTTGTATAACCATGGGTGTCCCCCACCTATTCATTTTAACGGTTTAGATGAAGACTAATTCCATTTGGACCAAGAGCAAACAGTTAAAGCCCTCTTAACAATATCGACGCCATGACAAATCTTGGATACTCATGAAATCAATGCCCAGATTTGGAATGGTTCATTCCATAATGAATGTTGATGCAACTTCCAATTCTGAAGAGAATAAAGTCTCTTCTTTGAAGCCTACGGACTTGTTGGGAATTAAGAGAGGAAAGAAAAATAAGTGATTAGAGGAGAAGGGAAGGTTAATCTTTCATATGTCCTCTTCATGTTTGGGTGATGATACCTCCTCCAAAATATTTTAATTTGAAGTATTATGAAATTGTGAAGGGGAAGGATGATAGAGGATTAAAGGATTAATTTTTCATCATTTTCCTCTTCAATTTTTATCTTCTCAAACAAGGAGAAAATATCTTGAATCTCTCCCTTCTCTTTTCATTTTCTTCTTTAATCCCCAATCCAAACATGCCCTACAAGTCACAATATTTTGATCCACATTAATTTTGCACATTAAAAAAGTGAATGAGTTAACGTGTAAAACTGAGTTTATTTTTGTCGCCTATTTACCTAACCAAATAGTTAATATGCAAAACAATTGTACATTATACTTTACAAAATACATACTTCAAAAGATTTGTTCTCCAATAAAAGTGGTTTTTGGTTGACGATATATTAAAGTATTAATATCATCATTGATCAACAGAAAAGATTGACAGCACTATTTTTATTAAAAAACAATAATTAGGTACATAATTAAATTTTGGTAAAAAGGCAGGGCCATAATTGTCTATCGGATACCAGCTTGTTTCTTTCTAGTCATGAGATGGCTATATTCCTTATTTTATGCAGATGATGTTCTAAGGTATCCTCTTTCATGTGCTTTTATATTATTTTCATTGTTTAATATAACCAAATAATTCTTGAACTCGTCTAAAAATAAAAATCGAAGCTCCAACAATAATAAAAAAAAAACATTGATGTGTCGATTAGCATAACAACAATTGAGTAAAGCATGGTACATTTTGAAAAAGACAGGTGTCTTCAACATCAACACCTGTCTAATGTGTGATAGATAGTATGATGTTAGATTTTAAATGAATATAGAAGACGTAATTACATTTACATATAATCTTAATTCACAAAGTTTAAAGTATTACTGTTAAAAACTCTGCTTTCTTTAAAAGTTAAGTGATTTTATTATCCTTTAAGTTTTAATTTGATCATTATTTATAATAGATTATATGATAAAAGTTAAAAATTCTAGAAAAATGTTGCATTCAAAATTAATTGAGAAAAAAGCGCATAAATTGTGCCATCATGTATTCATGTCCATATACATATCAACTTTCGTATCCACGTTAATGTTCTTAATTTCTTAATAATTTATTTTTGGTAAAAATCGTATCATAAAGTCATACTCACTGTGGCCTTGTTCATTTAGAGCGAAAGATGATAGAAAAAGGGAGGTCCTCGTCTTTTCTTCCTACTAAATAAATTATATTTTTTATAATGTGATAAAATTATATTTTTATCTTATTTTTTTACCTATTTTTATTTCATTCTCATTTTTAATGTAAGGATAAATAATCATTTTACCCACTTTTATTTCATTAACGTCATATCACATTGACATAACATTTTAATTTCCTCCAACATTCTCATTTAAACTTTTCAATGTATGCATTTGCATACCAATAACGCAAGAAAGAAAACCTCACAATATAATTAATTAATATTTGCATTTTTACTAAAACGTTACATACATTTAATACTTTAAATAAAATTACCTATTATGAATGACATTTACAGAAACAAAAAAGCTAAAAATTAATTTAGAGTAAATTACACTGCCTTTCTCTGAGAGATGCTGAAATTACACTGCCCTCCCCTCTCGTTTGCAAAATTACACTGCCCTCCCTTGAGAGATCAAAAGTCATTACACTTTGATCCAAAACACCATTCTCCAATAAAAAAAAGTCTAAAAGGTCAAATTTTTTCAACTTCCAATACAATAAATATTCATGACTAAATTACCCCTCACAAAAGAATGAAACTTTATAAAATGTGACCTATACATACTTCCATCCTCTTATAATAACATTGTTTCATTTTTTTATTGTCTTTTATTATTTTATTAGTATTTATAGTAATTATTGTTGTTAATAAAATAAAATTCTAAAAAAAAAGTCTGTAAGTTAAAATAGTTTATAGATTTTTATATTAATAATATAATGTAATGTAATATAAAACATCTATTATTTTACTTAATTTTCGATAATTAAATTTAATATATATATATATATATTAATATATAATAATAAAATATATCAAAAAAATTTTGTTAGATGTACTAAAATTTAGTTTTATAAATTTTTTTGGTAAAGATTCTGATTTATAAATTTCGATGAAGCATAATGTTAAACATTTTTTTATCTTGTGTGAGGGTCAATTTAGTCATAAATATTTATTAGTCATGGGAGAATAGTATTTTGGATCAAAGTGTAATGACTTTTGATCTCTCAAGGCAGTGCAATTTTAGAAACTAGAGAGGAGGACAGTGTAATTTCAGCATCTCTCAGGGGAGGACAACGTAATTTACTCAATTAATTATTGGGTAGAGCATGAAATTAAAATTAAAATATCCAATTTGGTGCATGGTAATTATGGAAATTTGTTAATTGACATGTTTTTTTGGCTGAACTTACCCTCGACTACGACAGTCAAACGCTCAGCTGATCAGCTCAACGCCTGAAATCAAAAGCCTCAGAAAGAAAGAAAGATAGAAGCCACCAAATTGAATTGCCAAGAAAAGGAAAGAAGAAAGAAACTGTTCCACAAAAAGACGTTAGGCAACGGAAGTTGTGTTGTGCTTGCTTAGGGATTCTCCTTTCCTCCTTCTTATCTTAGCTCTATACTTCACCTTCCTTGCCATATTTCCGTCTTTCTAGATTCGTCCTTCGATCTAGCTTTTTGTTTTTCCTCAACCCTAAATTTTGCTTTTCACTTTTGATCTCCCTATTCCGACGTTCAATTGCGGAATTCCTGCCAGCATTGTATACCTTATGGCTACGGGCAAGGTAGCTCGGTCCAGGAGTACCCCTGTGAAAGAGAATGGAGCGAAGCTCGTGGAGGGTCTCAATTCTTTCAAGTCTGATAAATTTGATGCCGACGGCTATGTCCAGTCCAAGTGTTCTCTCAATGAAAAGGTTGGTTTTTTGTTTGAGTGTGTGCAAAGCACTCATTTTTCTTACTTTCCTCGCTAATACGTGACAAGTGAATGAAGGCTTTACCGATGAAATTAGTCCCCCCCCCTTTTTTTTTCTGGTTTAAGATTGTAAATACTCGTCTTATCTGATCATGTAGTAGTAATGCCCTCTCATTTTCGACCTTTTGAAGTTATAATATTGTGTCGGATTGTGGCTGAATTCATTTCAATCGGTGGAGAAATTTTATGGATTCTTAGCTACGGTTGATGATTATATATACTAGTGATTCAGCCCTTTCTGGTCTTGGTCATATCAAATGGAATTGTTTCCAATACCGTTGCTTTTTTCATCTTTTGCTTCAGCCTTTGAGCTACCTGTGCGCATTGATCTGTTACTTTGGTTATTTTTCACTGCCCTTGCAATACGGGTGATGGAGCATTTGGTTATTTTTATTGCCCCATTTACTTGTATAGTTGTATATAGAAAAGGGAAACTAGTTGCCTTTACTGCCTTTGTATATTGTTTATATTGGAAGGCATATGCATTATTATCTGTGACTATCTTTGTCTGTTTTGTTGCAACTAGCATTAATGTGCAACAGTAGTATTTAAACTCATAAAAAAGCTTGAGTAATGACTAATGACGCTTCGTTACTGGATGTGCTTGTTCCTGCTATCCAGAGAAGGGTTTTCATTACTTCATGTTGCTGGTTCTGAATTCTATAAAATAATCCATGATAATGTTTGCCTCAATTTTCAGGAAATAAAGCAACTATGCTCATATTTAGTGGATTTGAAGAAAGCTTCTGCTGAAGAGATGCGTCGAAGTGTCTATGCTAACTATGCAGCCTTCATACGGTTAGTTGTTCGTCTGCATGCATAAAAGTTGTGTACAATACAAAATAATAGTTTGCATGGTGCTATTTGGATTTCTTGGGATATTTTAATACTTAAAAGTCCTAATAATTTTAGGTGCATACATGTATATCATTCAAATATAAGTATTATATCTGGATTAGATTAACCAAGGGAGTTTAGCATTCACCTGTTTTCATTATCTCAAAATATCATATTGGTCTTACTTTTCTAATTTTATTTATGGGGAACACCATGTTAGGGGAGTTGGTAGTGGTCATTGATCTGTCTTTCTAATTTTCACAAGTTTTATTTGTACTTTTTTCCCCTTTAAATTATTGTTGTAGTGATCTTTAGCTGATGTATCATTTGTTGTGTTTTAAATTAAGTAATATGTATATCTTACAGTACATCTAAGGAGATATCAGATTTAGAGGGGGAGCTTTCATCTATGAGAAACCTCCTATCAACACAAGCTACTTTGATTCATGGTTTGGCTGAGGGAGTTAACATTGATTCCTTGTCCATCTCCGACTCAGAAGGCTTTGCTGCAAATGCTTTATCAAATTCTGAAGATAGGGAGGCAGCAGACCTGGACAAATGGTTAGTTGAGTTTCCTGATCTCTTGGATGTACTCTTGGCTGAAAGGAGAGTGGATGAAGCTTTGGTTGCTCTTGATGAAGGTGAACGTGTAGTTTCTGAAGCCAAGGAGATGAAAACTCTGAACCCAAAATCACTTGTCTCTCTACAGAATGCCATTGTTGAACGCAGGCAGAAGTTAGCTGATCAGCTTGCTGAAGCTGCTTGTCAACCATCCACCCGTGGTGCTGAACTTCGTGGAGCAATCTCAGCCCTTAAAAAACTTGGAGATGGTCCCCGTGCTCACAATTTGCTACTTAATGCCCATTTCCAAAGATACCAGTATAACATGCTAAGTCTTCGGCCATCAAGCACCTCATATGGAGGAGCATATACTGCTGCTCTTGCACAATTGGTTTTTTCTGCTGTTGCGCAAGCTGCAAGTGACTCATTGGCTATTTTTGGTCAAGAGCCATCTTATACTTCTGAGCTTGTTGTGTGGGCTACGAAGCAAACCGAGGCATTTTCTCTTCTGGTTAAAAGGCATGCATTAGCTTCATCAGCAGCTGCAGGAGGCTTGAGAGCTGCTGCAGAGTGTGTTCAAATAGCATTGGGTCATTGCTCTCTTTTGGAAGCTCGTGGCCTGGCTCTTTGTCCTGTGCTTTTGAAACTTTTTAGGCCTAGTGTTGAACAAGCATTAAATGCTAATTTGAAACGGATTCAAGAAAGTACTGCTGCTTTGGCTGCAGCTGATGATTGGGTCCTCATTTGCCCTCCTATGGCTAACCGTCAGACTGGTAGGCCTTCAAGTATATCAATTAATAATACAACAGCATTTCAACACAAACTTACAAGTAGTGCCCATCACTTCAATTTGATGGTACAGGTGAGAATTTTACTTTGAATGCAGCGTTGACTTGTATATTGGAATGATGTGTCTGATTTGGAAAAAGGGATGTAGAATTGGTTGTCAATGTCATAGTGATGTGTGAAAAGGCACTGTAAAATCAAATGCACATTTTTTTTTATTATTCAGATTCTCAATCTGGATTTGTTTTCTCTTGCAGGGAAGATATTTAAATTTTGCAATCAAATTACTTTATTCATGTTCATTAAATACTAAATTTTCCATATCTTTTTAATACCTTCTATTTTCTTGTTGTAAGTATATTTTGAACTCTTTTATCAATATCGAATAAGAAACTGTTTTCTTATTAATAGACACATACACATACACAATTTATTTCAATCTTGTTTAACTGTGTGTTCAACGGCCAATCATTCTTATTGCTTAAGTCTGTACCAATGGTCAATCTTGTGTTTGCAGATTTAGTGGTTTATATTATCAGTTCATTTTATACCGGATTTTTTGTATTCTTATACAGGACTTCTTTGAAGATGTAGGACCGCTGCTTAGTATGCAGCTGGGAGGCCAAGCTCTGGAAGGGTTGTTTCAAGTATTTAACTCTTATGTGAACATGCTCATAAAAGCATTACCTGGGTTTATGGAGGAAGAGGCCAGCTTTGAGGATTCTGTAAATAAAATTGTACGAATGGCTGAGACTGAAGTTCAGCAGATTGCTTTGCTAGCTAATGCCTCATTACTAGCTGATGAGCTACTTCCGCGTGCAGCCATGAAACTTTCTCCTCTTAGTCAGGCTGCCTACAAGGATGATAATAGAAGACCATCAGACCGGCAAAACCGTCATCCTGAACAAAGAGAATGGAGGAGGCGACTTGTGAGTGCTGTTGACAGATTGAAAGATATATTCTGTCGTCAGCATGCTTTAGACCTCATTTTTACTGAGGAAGGTGATAGTCATCTTACTGCTGACATGTATATAAATATTGATGGAAATGCAGATGAGATTGAATGGTTTCCATCTTTGATTTACCAGGTAAATTGATAACCTAAAATTTAAGTGTAATTACCCTTGTATGATTGTCTCTCGAAGAATTTACTGCCTCATTTTGTTCTTAGAGTGGATTTTAATTTTTCTTTTATTGGTAGGCTTTTCTGTGTGTGAGATATGTTTGTATTGAGAAGACTCAAGATCCTGATTCAGTAGTCCTTGTGGTTGTCCACGAAAATTGGACCTGCATTAGGAAAGAAAATTTATAGTGTCTTTGTAAATTCATCTTTGCTGTATGCTTTTAAAGAATAAATTTTATGTCTGGAAGAACCATATCTCCAAAATTCCCTAGTCAACATTTTAATGTATTACTTGATGAGTGAGGGATTCAGGATGAGAAGATAGAGATTTCGATGATTTTTGTATTTGGATGTATTTTATTATTTGAGATAATTAGGAATTTGTAATAAGTTTATTGAGGTACTTTAGGATTAGTTATGAGTTATCAATTTTGATGTTCGAGTCTTGGGCATTTCTATCCTATCAAATAATTTTATTAGATTAGGATTTATATTTTAGTTACTTATAGCTAGGTCTTTAGGACTACAAATTAATTAATAATATTGGTATCGAATTTTGAGTTCTAATAGTTCTCTCACTTCTCTGTTCATTTACTGTTAATATGCCAGTGAGATTGCAGTTTGAAATATTTTATTCTTTGGAATCACTTCTGCACTAAGTATGAAGGATCTTCTAGTTCCACTGCAGATTTATGCGACAGTTCTTGTTCATGATTTGATGATGATGTTATTTTGTTGTCAACCAGGAACTTTTCATAAAACTAAACACAATGGCCAATCTAGCTGCTGATATGTTCCAAGGGAGGGGAAGATTTGCTACATTGCTTTTGATGAGACTTACAGAAACTGTCATTTTGTGGCTTTCAGAGGACCAAAGCTTTTGGGATGACATAGAAGAAGGCCCAAGGCCCTTAGGTCCTCTTGGTCTTCAGCAGGTATGCAATCTTTATTCATCCTTTGGAGTCTATAATTTCATACATTCTTATTTCCTAGCACTCAAGTATCTATTAGAAACACATGTGCCAAGACAAGCAGAAATGGGAGTGTCTATTTGCAAATCTGAAAGAAAGAGAGCTTGATGTAGGGTAAATTTTTGTAAGCAATTCTTGCATAATTTAGGAAGGGGAAACTACATACACCACCTGATCTATAATGAGAAAACTTACTTACTGTTCACCAGTTTTTTTTAAGTAATAAATCCTTTTTTCAATATAATTACTAAAATAATTGATAGAAAGTATATTTAGTCAACAATCTGAGTTCTGAACCAACCAGATTTTAAGGCATAAATTAAATAAAAGTTACAATTGATGGGTGTTTACATAACTTTTTCATCATCTGAATTTTTCTGTTCCTTTATATAATTTTAAATTTGTGCAAAGAATCAAAAATAGGGAGAAAAACAGTGAGAGAAGCAACTTCTTGGTCAATGTTATCCTGTTTAGCTTCCAGTCCTTGCTTTCAACTGCATTGTCAGATCACATTTATTGTTACATTGAATTTTAATGCTTTTCTTCACTTTAGGAAAATTTCTATGTCCTCTGTATTTGTTATATTATTTAAAAGGGCCTTATTTAGTTATTTATATATTATTACATTGCTGAATTCATTGTACTTGGTATTTTTGAAAGTGCATGCGTTTATGGTAATGATTTGCTGACATGGAAGATAAAAAAGAAGACTTAAAATGACCCAATATTCTGAACTACAAAGTTCATCACAGCCTTGTAATTTATTTGTTTTTTTTTGTGCAGTTCTATTTGGATATGAAGTTTGTAGTATGTTTTGCTTCCCAAGGTCGATACTTGTCTCGGAATTTACAAAGAGTTATTAATGAGATCATATCAAAAGCAATGGCTGCATATGCTGCAACAGGGATGGACCCATATAGGTAGGGAGATCATATCAAATTGTAGCATATCTAATTTAAAATGTGAAAATATCAAAGCTCAAGGTAAAACAAGAAAAAGGTAACCATTTTTAAAATGTGAAAATATCAAAGCACAAGTTAAAACATCAAGCACGATTGCAGCATATCTAATTTCCCAAGAGATGGCAGATTTAGCATCTGCTTTTATTTAAAAAAAAAAAAAATTATTTACGTTTTGTGCATGATATTTCAACATGAGCTTTGATTCTTTAAGGGAAAGACTTGTGGTTGTGGATAGCAGAAAAATTACTATAGTGATTACTATATCTCTAAATTCCCTAGACATAGTAGCTTAAGCTGCAGCAGATGATTTTTCTATTGGTGGTTCTGGAATGGAAAATTTTTGGTTTGTTTTTGGGGATGAAAACATCTGAAGAGTTGATGCCACGTGATGGCTAGCTTTCCAGTAGTGTTCTCTAATCTCTTGTATGTTATATTCTATGTGCTTTTGCTATTGTGATTTGCGCTTTGACATTTTGTTGTACATATTGTTGTGGCACTAAATACACTTGCTCTTCCAATATGGCTGATATGGCTTTTGTTGTCAGTGAACTTCCTGAAGATGAATGGTTTAACGACATCTGTCAAGATGCTATGGAAAGATTGAGTGGAAAACCAAAGGAAATCAACAGCCCAACTGCTTCTGTCTCTGCTCAGTCAATTTCATCTGTTCGATCTCATAGTAGTTCCTAAGCTGTAATTTCGTTCTTGTAAATTAGAACAGCCCATCTCATGAATTTTCTGGCAGATCCTTGTATCCATAGAAAGATGTATCTTTGTTAGTGCTTCTGGTGGTTCTCACCATATCCTTCATTATTTTTTGAACTCTATTGCATATGCGTAGATTTAGGTTTGCGTAGTCAGGTGTTTGGCTATAATGTTCCCTTTTCTGTCAGTTTTTGTAAATGATGATTCCATTATTTTGAACTGAACCTGATAATATACCATTTTTTAAAGCAAGATACATTCGTGCATTTATAAAGTTGGCTTTTTAATGCACACTACGCTAATTGCAAAGGCTGGCGATGAATGCACTTAACTATGCGTCGTTCCTAATTTACCTTTTTCTAAACTTGTACTCCTTTTGTAACAACTCTTACGCGGTGCAATAAATTGAACAATATCCATTAGAGAAAGGCTTGAATATTAGCCATATTGAAATACACTTTAGTCATAGGAATGTTTCTAGGACCACCTCAGTTAAATGCATATATTCTCCAAGATCCAAACACTATGGGTGGATTAAAAGCATCAATAGGCTTCTACTAGTATCTTTGGAGTGAGCTAAAAGTGACAAGCAGTGAGAATGTAAACCACTAAAAGGTTGCTTAGGTTATTCCACTTCTGGAGACAAGAAACAAAGCAAAATTCCTATCTTTTACAATGGATGGATTAAAAGCAAAAAACAAAAAACTAGCTCTTTCTACTTCTTGTCCTGGGATTAGCATCTTCTAATTGCCTGATGACCTGTCTCATTGTGGGTCTCTTGTGGGGATCCTTCTCGGTACTTCTCAAAGCCACCTGAAGCACCTTGTTAACTTGTTCAAGTACAGTTGAATCCAATAATTCATTGGCAAGACTTGAATCAACAATTTTACCAATATCTTCTGTTTGTCCCCACATGGTTCTGACCCAACTCACTATATCCATTCCCTCCATAAATGTTGGATCTACTACCTTTTTTCTGCTTATCAACTCGAGCAAAACCACCCCGTAACTGTATACATCAGATTCTCTATTATTTGCTGTTGTATATGCATTCTCTGTCACATGTAAATGTAAACATGTTAATCCATATGAGAACAGACTTTGAACATATAAGAAAGCACATATTCACATTAAGAGTAGAATGAAAGAAGAAGAATTACCTGGTGCAATATACCCTATTGTGCCAGGAACAGATATAGATGGTGCTGAAGCAGAACTTTGATCCAGAAGCTTGGCAATACCAAAATCAGCAATATGAGGCTCCATGTCAGCATCTAGAAGTATATTTTTCGGTTTAATGTCGCGATGCACAATGGGAGGATCACAGTCAAAATGGAGATAAGCCAATCCATGAGCAATTCCAATCGCTATGTTATACCGAACATTCCACTCTAAGGATGGTGGTGGATTCTTTTCATGCAAGACATCATGAAGGCTTCCATTTGGCATGTATGTGTACAAGATTAGACCAAAGTCCTTCCTCAACCAAAAGTCTTCCAATTTGACAAGATTTCGGTGCCTAATCTTTCCAAGGGTTTGAATTTCTCTAACCATGCTTAGGTTCTTGCCTTTGTTCCCAGCAAATGCAAGTTTCTTCACAGCAAAAACTTGAGCAGGATCAACTGGAGCTTTATAAACAACTCCATGTGCGCCTCTACCAATAATAAATCGATCGCTTAGGTTTGCAGTAGCTTCCATCACTTTGTTAAGAAGTGAGGTAGTACCTTCTTTTGCAGAGATCTCCACTTCCTGCTTAGATTTTCCACCACTGACAAACATATACACTAGTCCCAACAGCAAAAAGACAACAAATATGGAGGATCCAAGTGCTATCATTGCAATTTTAACTTTACTTAGACCTTTCTGGTGAGTTGATTTTTCATCACATGGCTTTACATAGCTGCTTGCTTTACAAATTGAGCCGTTTGATGATGAACAACTGATACATAGGCCAGGATTGCCAAGAAATGCTGTTGAAGAATAATAAGGTGACTCTATCAGCTTCTTTGGAATAGGACCTTGAAAGGAATTGTATGAAACATTGATTTCAAGTAAGAAAGGAATCTGGGAAAGAACTTGTATGCTTCCATTCAAGTTGTTTCGAGATAGATCCAGACTGAGAAGATTCATCAAAGTTCCAATCCCAGAAGGAATTTCGCCAATCAGCCCATTAGCACTTAGATTCAAACCATACTTCAGCTCCTGCATTGTCCCAATTGATCCAGGAATTTTGCCTCCAAACATATTTCCTCCAAGTTGTAGATTAGAAAGCTTGTTAAACTCAGACAAGAAATCAGGGATGCCCCCACTAAAATGATTCTGTGTTAGAATTAATGTCTGAAGACCAGTCCAGCTCCTCAAACTTGATGGAAATGAACCATTTAGGAAATTGAATCCCACATCGAAATTTAAAATCTTAACACAGTTTGACAGCTGAGGTGGCAAAGGACCTTCTAATTTGTTGTGAGAAATATACAGATACCTCAAGTTCACAAGGTTTCCTAGCTCTGGTGGTATATGTCCCACAAAGTTGTTTTCTGACAACCTTAAATCAGTGACATTAGTGCAGTTTTCCAAACTTGGTGGGATAGGGCCACTGATGTTGTTTCTTGTGATATCCATGAAATTGAGATATGGACTCCTTTCAAAATCAGGAAGAGGCCCTTCAAGATGATTTCGTTCGAGAATCAACCTTGTAAGAGTGGTACACCTTCCTACATTAGAAGGTATGCTACCTCGAAGTTGATTGAGGCCCAAATTCAGTATTCTCAATTGCTTTCCGTGACAAAGATTTGGAGGGATTATGCCAGTGAACTTATTGTTTGTGAAGTCTAACACTACTAAGCTGCTATTAATTCCTAAAGTTTGAGGTATGACTCCAGAAAAGTGGTTGTTAAACAAAGTGATATTCTTCAAATACTTGAGCTCTGTCATCTCCAAAGGTAGTTCTCCAGAAAGGCTATTATTGTACACAAGGATATACTCAAGACTTTGAATCTTCCAGACACTAAGAGGGATTTCACCAGTCAAATGGTTCGAATACAATTCAAGATCTTGCAATTCACTCAACTTTCCCAGTTCACTGGGAATTTCTCCCTCTAGTTGATTGGAATACAAAGTTAACTCAGTCAAAGACTTACAGTTGCCGATTTCTGGAGGTATTTTTCCAGACAAATGGTTCTCAGGAAGGCGTAGAATCGAAAGACTTCGAAGTAGACCAATGGAGGATGGGATACTGCCAGAAAAGCCACTGTTTACAGCAGCAAACTCTGTTAAACCACTACAATTCCCCAAACCTGAAGGAATGCCTCCACTGAATACATTATTTGACAGATCCAACATAAATAAATTTTCACAACTTCCTGAACCCAATGGAACAGTACCCCTAAGAGCATTATCGGCAAAGTCTAAATAAACAATATCATGGAGGTTGTTAAGAGTGTGAGGCAAGACTCCCTCAAACTGATTCTGATTCAGAAACAGTTCCTTCAATTTACTGCAATTCCCAATTGATGAAGGAATTTCCCCAGACAATAAGTGATTACCTTGTAAATACAGCAGCGAAAGCTCACTCATGTTTCCTATACTTGAAGGGATGGGACCACTAAGACTGTTATAAGACAATTCAACAAGTTGAAGTTGAGGAATTTGAGTCAAGGATTCAGGAATTTGACCAGTGAGTTCATTAATAGAAAGACTGAGATACTCCAAATTAAGCAAGTTTTTGAAGCAATCAGGTATTTGTCCACTAAAGTAGTTGCTAGAAAGGTCTAAGTGCTCTAAGTGGGTACAGTTTCCTAACTGAGGAGGAATTTTTCCAGAGAAGCCATTATTCAACAAGGCAAGTTTCTGCAAGTGAGTCAAATGTCCAATCTCAGGTCCTAATTGACCAACAATCCCATAATCAGAAAGGTTAAGAGAGATCACATTATGGGCATGGTCACACTGGATTCCACCCCATGAGCAAGGAGTAGAATGAGAGGCATTCCAGGTGGAGTTAATGGGAGGAGGCACTGAAGTCCAACGCCTCCGGAGTGACAATAGAGCCACCCCATCAGAGCTCAAAGCAGAAGCAGAATAGAAGAAAGAAGAAAAGGATAGTAGAAGAAGAAGCACCGAGAGATGCCTCATTAGGAGGAAGATAAGGACACCAAGGTTGGAACTTGGAAGAAGGGTTACGAGGAACAAAAAGCACGTACCTCGATGCTGTTGTTTACAAGAATTGTCATGGGAATGGGATTGCCATTCTGATAAAGAGGAGCTGAAATGAGATTGAAACAGAGTTGAATCTGTGAAGAAGAAAGAAGGCAGAAGTGTGAAAGGAGAAGAAGGAAGTAGATATGAGTCAGGGGGCCAACTAGCAATTAATGTAAATATAAATAGAAAGCATGGCATGATTCATTCATTGATGTTCTGGTTGGGTGCCACGTCATCACTGACACTATCCTATTAAATAGGACTTGTTTTCATAAATTCAGTAGTTGTCATGTGAACGCTATGGTGAGAAGTTTCTGAGTTAGAGACACGTATGGGAGGCTTTTCACATTAGGAAATAGGAAATAGGAATGGAAAAGTGGAAAACAATTGTCTTTGTTGGGCACAAGGCTGTAAAGGGACGTAAGTGAAAGTGGATGGAGCCTTCAACTCTTGACTGAAAGCCAATATGCGTTAGGTTTTAGCGTTGTTTAAGACTGAAAAACAAGTTTTAACAAATTTTGGTTTACTATGTAGGTGTTTGTTTTGTCTTGAAGATATGGTTTAGTTTTATTATTTTTAAAATACCAGTTTGAAACAAACAGATTGGTCTTCTTGACTGAGAAATTTTGGCAGAAAATGGGACAATACTTGCACGCTTGGGGTGGGTGACCAATCATACAACTGTTTTAGATATTTTTTAAGGTTTACTATAATTAAAGAAAAAAATGTATTACTTGGTGAAAAATCAATAAAAATAATAAATTTTAATATCTAAAAACTCTTTCATAATTCTTAACAAGTGTCGTTTATTAAAATTCTTGTAATAAAGAATTCACATTTGGTGCAATGCAATGCATGTGCTGAACTCTTTATATAAAACAAAAGGTATAGAAATCAATATTGTTATTATTTTAATGTAAAGCCAGTTCATGATCATGAAGGTCTTCCAAAACGTTACCTCCAAGTTATATATATATATATATATATATATGCGCAGAGACGCACAATGCACTTAATAAAATACTGCCTTTATTCATTTATTTATTTGGGTAAAGCAATATTTCAGTGATTTGCTACCTGATTTTAAACGCGGTTCCTAATGTAGTGGCGAAATTGAATTTTCAATCCTACACGCCTACACTAATAGTATTTTTTTCCCTTATAAAAAAAAAGAAAGAAAGTATTTTCCATCTCTACCCTCCTCCATCCATTATGTGTAAATACTAAATAGAGTTCATAAGAATTGCTCAGAAAGGAGGAATAACATTAATTACTCTAATTAAAAATATATAAGACTTGAGTGTTGACTTTTCTTTTTGGTCTCAACTTGAGTGTTGACTTGTTGAATAAATTAAAGAGACTCTGAAAATACTTCTAAACTCATTTGTATTAAGGGTTTACACGGGTCGGGTTGATCTGGGTTTGAGAACGACCCGAATTTACTCAGGTCATTCGAGCTGGGTTGGCCGGGTCTAACCCGGTCATTTGTGTGTGTTTTTAATTTATATAAATTAATGTTACATATAAATTATAAATTTTACATTAAATTTAACATATTTAAAAATCTTTCAAAAAATAATTTTAATTAAATTAAGGTTATATTTTGTGTATTGTCAATTAATAATCAACAAAAAATAAAATTATACATACAAATAATATATATCTTACATGCAAAAATAATAAATATAACCAAATTAAAAAATGAAAATGAAGGTATCCCGAGTCTGACCGGGTCTGAGAGTGCCCAACCCGAGGCCCGACCTACCTGGACCGATGGCCAAAATGTGCCCGGGTCAGGTTAGATAAGAAATGTTCGGGTCCGTTTTGTACACCCCTTAGTTTGTATGACTTGAAAGAAAATAAAGTTTAGCCTCTTCCGTCTATCGATCTACGGTTGTTTCTGCTTGAAAAATGCGCCGTAATTAAGCAAAATTATTGAAAATGTCTTGAATTTTGTTTAGTTAATTTTTTTTTGGTGGCATTAATTGGAAAGAAAACAAATCCCACAAATCTTGACTTATACGAGACGAGATGGGATCCTCTAAAGTAATTCTCTACATTTCTTGGTGGAGTTATGAGAGAGATAGAGATAAGGAAAATATTTTCTTTCTTGATTTTTTTCTCTCCCAATTTTTCTTCTCTCTATCTCTCTCATAACTCCACCAAGAAATGTAGATGATTACTTTAGAGGATCCACTCTCATAGGAGACAAAAGCATTAAATGTGTTGAAGGTGAAATTGTGAAAATTGGTTCATGATCTTCGGTATGTATTTTTGTTAGAATGTGTTAAATCAGGTTAATTGGATATAGTTCTAGCTCATTTTGACCTTATTTTATTAGGGTTAGGCTTGGCTAACTCATTTTTAATAGGGCTAAGATTTTTTTCAGCCATTAAAGTGGAAATTATCTTTAATATATAAATATTAAAAATAAAAATGGGCTAGCTCGACTTAGTCCTAACTCAGTTTAGTCCTATTTATTTTAAGGTTGGATTGAGTTGACTCATTTTTATAAAGGCTAAAAATTCTCAAACAAAGCCTATATATATTTTATAGGGCTGAATGGGCCAGCCCATAGGACCAAACCCATTTTAAGATGTCTAATTTTCATATCTTTTATAACCACATTTTGTTGACTGTTTAGATCATTCACATTAATGCTTTCATATTATGTATCGTGGCTATATAAGAGAACATGGAAGCATGCATTCGGTGCAAAGGTGAAGTGAAGAAATTAGTTGCAATGCGGAGGTGTTCTTTGTGTGTATGCTTGTGTTCAAGCTTTAGTTCCATTCTTGTATTTTTTAAACGGAGATTATACACTTTTTTGAGAGAAAAATATTGTGAGTAATTTGGGTGTATTTGTGTGTGATTTTGAGTGTTCATTTAACCACTCTTGTATCCATTTATATTCTTAGTAGAATTTACTCTTTATTTTTGTCTATAGACATAGACTACAAGTCGAACTACGTTCAATATTTTGTCTATTATTTCTTACCCTTAAATTTCATTTATATTTTGTTATTATCAATCAAATTACTTTTGATCCCATTCAGCATTTTTTCAACAAAAATAGTATCTTTTTTAATAACTAAATATTTCATTCCTATAATCGTTCTCACCTAACAACAAAAAACTTCGATTATTGTTGTAACTTGCAACTAAATATTCCATTCCATTTCACATGGCCATTCACATTTTGATTAATTAGGACCTATTGCATTGAAAAGAATGATATTTGACTATCACATCAGAAGACTAAAAGACTCTCATATGACTATTGTTAGTTATGACTAAATCATATTTTAGTTAATTTAACCTTAAAAGAAAATGTTTGATGCTATAACATATATAAAAATTCAGAGGTTTCTGCAACACTCACAGTCACTGATGAATTATTTAAATAAAAACGTACACAAATATCGTTGATTATTTTAAGATATATACTAGCTTATGAGGGATGAAAACATTAGTTTTAAAAACTAAAATAACTACTCTTTCAGAATGTCCACTGTAGAATAGTTGAAAAACACCTAAATGCTACAACTGCTTTAAAATAGTTGGAAGTTACCTACAATTCAATATTAATCAAAAGTTAACAAATTGAATAAGTATATACGAGGCTAGTTAGTCAATTACATGAAAATAATGAACTCTAACAATGTTTGTAAGAATTGAAAAGCAGGAGTATTGAAGTAAGAAATAGAAAATCCCATCTTAATTAAGGACTTTAGTTTCAAACTTCTTTTAAAAAGAAAAAACTAGCTTTATCTTCTTCTTGCCTGGAGATTAGTAACTTCTAATTGCTTAACAACATGTCTCATTGTGGGTCTCATGTGGGGATCCTTCTCAGTGCATCTAAAAGCCACCAAAAGCACCTTGCTAACTTGTTCAAGTACTTTTGAATTCATTAACTCATTTGCAAGGCTTGAATCAACAATTTCTTCAATATCTCCTGTTTCTCCCCACACTGTTCTGACCCAACCCACTATATCAATTTCCTCCATAAATGATGGATCCACTGCCTTCTTCCTAGTTATCAACTCAAGCAAAACTACCCCATAACTGTATACATCAGATTCTCTACTACTTGCTGTTGTATATGCATTCTCTGTCACATGCCAATGTAAACAAGGTAATCCATATGAGAAGATACTTACAAAATAAAAGAATGTACAGATTTACAATAAGACCAGAATTAAAGAAGAAGAATTACCTGGTGCAATATACCCTATTGTGCCAGGAACAGATATAGATGGTGCTGAAGCAGAACTTTGATCCAGAAGCTTGGCAATACCAAAATCAGAAATATGAGGCTCCATATCAGCATCTAGAAGGATATTTTTCGGTTTGATGTCGCGGTGCACTATGGGAGGATCACAGTCATAATGGAGGTAAGCCAATCCATGAGCAATTCCAATCGCTATCTTATACAGAACATTCCACTCTAAGGATGGTGGTGGATTCTTTTCATGCAAGATATCATGAAGGCTTCCATTTGGCATGTAAGGGTACAAGATTAGACCAAAGTCCTTTCTCCACCAAAAGTCTTCTAATTTCACAAGATTTCGATGCCTAATCCTTCCAAGGGTTTGAATTTCTCTAATCATGCTTAAGCTCTTGCCTTTGTTCCCAAGAAATGCAATCTTCTTCACAGCAAAAACTCGAGTCGAATCTATTGCAGCTTTATAAACAATTCCATGAGCTCCTCTGCCAATAATATGCTGATCGCTTAAGTTTTCAGTAGCTTCCATCACTTCATTAAGAAGTGAGATTGTGCCATCTTCCACGGAAATGGGGATTTCTTCCTCAGATTTTCCACCACAGACAACAAACATGTACACCAGTCCTAGAAGAACAAAAACAAAAAATATTGAGGATCCAAGTGCTATCATTGCAATTTCAACTTTGCTGAGACCTTTTTGGTGAGTTGATTTTTGATCACATGGCTTTACATAACTGCTTGCAGTACAAATCGAGCCGTTTGATGATGAACAACTGACACATAGGCCAGGATTGCCAAGAAATGATGATGAAGAATAATAAGGTGACTCAAACAGCTTCTTTGGAATAGGACCTTGAAAGGAATTGTAAGAAACATTGATTTCAAGAAAAAAGGGAATCTGAGCAAGAACTTGTATGCTTCCAGTCAAATTGTTTCGGGACAGATCCAATCTCTCAAGATTCTGTAAATCTCTAATCTCAGAAGGAATTTCGCCAATCAGACCATTAGCACTTAGATTCAAACCATACTTCAGCTCTTTCATTGTCCCAATTGATGAAGGAATTTTGCCTCCAAACATATTTCCACCAAGTTGTAGGTTAGAAAGCCTTTTTAACTCGGACAAGAAATCGGGGATGCCCCCACTAAAATGATTCCCTGTTAGAATTAATGTCTCTAGACCAGTCCATCTCCTCAAACTTGGTGGCAATGAACCATTTAGGAAATTGAATCCCACATCAAAACTAAGCAAGCTGACACAGTTTGATAGCTGAGGAGGCAGAGAACCTTCTAATCTGTTATGAGAAAGATTCAAAGACTTCAAGTTCACAAGGTTTCCTAGCTCTGGAGGTATATGTCCCACAAAGTTATTTTTTGACAACCTTAAATCAGTGAGACTAGTGCAATTTTCCAAACTTGGTGGGATAGGGCCACTGATGTTGCTTCCTGTGATATCCATGAAATTGAGATATGGATTCCTTTCAAAATCAGGAAGAGGCCCTTCGAGATTATTTTGTTCGAGTCTCAACCTTCTAAGAGTTGTACACCTTCCTACATCAGAAGGTATGCCACCTTGAAGTCGATTGCGGCCCAAATTCAGTTTTCTTAATTTCTTTCCATAACAAAGATTTGGAGGGATGCTACCAGAGAAGTTATTATTTGTAAAGTCTAACTCTACTAAGCTGCTATTAATTCCTAAAGTTTGAGGTATGACTCCAGAGAAGTGGTTGTTATGCAGTGTGATATTCTTCAAATGCTTAAGCCCTGTCATCTCCAAAGGTAGTTCTCCAGAAAGGCTATTATTGTACAAATGGATATACTCAAGTTTAGGAATCTTCCAGACACTCAGAGGAATTTCACCCGTCAAGTGGTTCAAATACAATCTAAGATCTTTTAATTTACTCAACTTTCCTAGCTCACTGGGAATCTCTCCCTCTAGTTGATTGGAATACAAATTTAACTCTGTCAAAGACTTGCAATTACCAATTTCAGGAGGTATTTTTCCAGACAAATGGTTCTGATAAAGGTGTAGAAGCGAAAGATTTCGAAGTAGACCAATGGAGGATGGGATACTGCCAGAGAAGCTACTATTAAGAGCAATAAACTTTGTTAAACCACTGCAATTCCCCAAGCCTGAAGGAATGCCTCCACTAAATACATTATTTGATAGATCCAAGAAAAGTAAATTGTCACAACTTCCTGAACCTAATGGAACAGTACCCCTAAGAGCATTATCAGCAAAGTCTAAATAAACAATATTATGGAGTTTGTTAAGAGTGTGAGGCAAGACTCCCTCAAACTGATTCTGATTCAGAAACAGTTCTTGTAATTTACTGCAATTCCCGATTGACGAAGGAATTTGCCTGGACAAGTGATTAAATTGTAAATACAGCATCAAAAGCTCACTCATGTTTCCTATACTTGAAGGGATGGGACCAGTAAGATTGTTATAAGACAGTTCAACAAGTTGAAGTTGAGGAATTTGAGTCAAGGATTCAGGAAATTGACCAGTGAGTTGATTAGTAGAAAGACTGATATACTCCAAATTAAGCAAGTTTTTGAAGCTATCAGGTATTTGTCCACTAAAGGAATTGTTTTTAAGGTCCAAGTACTGTAAGAGACTACAATTTCCTATTTCAGGAGGAATTTTTCCAGAGAAGCCATTATTGAACAACACTAAATTCTGCAAGTGAGTCAAATGTCCAATCTCAGGTCCTAATTGACCAATAATCCCATAATCATTAAGGTTAAGGGAGATCACATTGTGGGCATGATCGCACCGGATTCCAGCCCAAGAACAAGGAGTAGAATGAGAGGCATTCCAGGTGGAGTTAATGGAAGGAGGCACAGAAGTCCAACGCCTCCGGAGTGACAATAGAGTCTCCCCATCAGAGCTCAAAGCAGAAGCAGAATATAAGAAACAAGAAAAGGATAGAAGAAGAAGCACCAAGAGTTGCCTCATTAATTAAGACACCAAGGTTGGAAGAAAAAGGGTAATGACTAACACACGTACCTTATTGTAGTTGTTTACGAGAACTGTGTTGGTGAAATGAGTTGAATCTGTGAAGAACAAGAAGGAGAATAACGCAACAAGTTATAAATAGATTGAGAGCATGATACATCTCTGACACTGTGCTGGGAATACTTGTCTGCAATATGTGCATTTGTTTGGTTTAACATTACTTTAGTGGTTTAGTCATGTGATGGCCAGGTCAGTTCATAGTGAAGTAAGCCTTCTTTTGAATGTAAAATGTTCTCATCACGTACTCCAATTTGTCTAACTTTATGTGAACCTATCACATGGGTTAAAATGAAGAATAATTTAATTTTTCTGTAACCATCAACTAAGGCTCCACCCTAATTTTTCTTTTTCTTCATTCAACTCTTAACACGGCAGATCCAATAATCCATGTATCTATATTAATATGGTTGTGACCCCTTCTGGTCATTGGGGGTCACAAAATAGCCATATTTTCTAATTAAAAAATAACAAGAAAATATTTGATTGGAGGAAAGGTAAGTGAGGAAGTTAAAATATATAAAAATATATCTATATTAATATGGCTGTGACCCCTTCTAGTCATTGGGGTCACAAAATAGCCATATTTTCTAATTAAAAAATAACAAGAAAATATTTGATTGGAGGAAAGGTAAGTGAGGAAGTTGAAATATATAAAAATATAATGGAAGGTAGTGGGAGAGAAAAAACATATATGATGGTAGTTACTAAAAAAGTGGAAAGTAAATAACTTCCCATCATTTAATTCTAATTAATTATGATAATAATTCTTTAAAAACTATAAAATATATTATTTTAAAATATAATAATTATATTTTAAAAATTTAATGATAGATTGCATGCACTTTCGTGCATGCTAAGCCTCTAGTAATTTATATAGACTTGAATCCATAAAAACATCACTCTTTTTGAATTAGACACATTGAGAACCGTTTTCCTAGTAATTAGGAAAACAATTGTTTTTGTTTCAAGTTGAACTATATATGGTGTTTGTACAGAATAAGGCTTTAATACTATAGTGATAGTGGAGCCTTCGATTCTTGACTGAAAACCAATAATACAAGGAAATGACACATGCGGTGGTTATTGGCTGACCATTATAATAATAAATAAATCTAATTTGGTGCTCAGCTCTTTGGATTAAAAAACGTTTAGAAATATTGTTACTTGTTAGCTTAAGATAAGATAAGCCAGTTCATGAATCATGAGGTCCTCCAAAACTTAATATTTATATTTTGGTAAGGCAATAGTTTAGTGATTTGCTACCTGAACTTGAACGTGGTTCCTCATATGGCGGAGAAATTTTATATCCTACACTTTTGTCTTGAAGAAAGAATTTAGCTTTATTTTTTTAAAACAATTTTGAAAACAACCAAAATGGTCTTCTTGACTGAGAAAATTTGGCGGTTTTCTTACATGTATATACATTTTTTTAATTATCTATATATTTGTCTCCTTTTAAAACATATCAACTACCACTTTTCTTGTAGTGGTAATAATCGCGGACGATTTTTTTTGAAAGTTTTGTAAATGATTTATCGGTCTAAAAAATCAACAATTAAGGACGTTTTTTTTAAAATTTTTGTTCAAACGCCACTATGAAAGGGCGTTTTTTAGGAAATGGTCAAAAGGAGGAGAAGAAGAAGAACCAAAATGAAAGAATACAAATATGATGTATAAGGAAGAGATGAAAAAGAAAAAGAAAAATATATAAACGCGTAAGAAAGAGTATGAGAAAAAGAGGATAGAAAGAAAAAGAAGAAGACGAATAGGCAAAGGAAGATGAAGAAATGTAAGTGAAAAAGAAAAAGAGATGGTGAGAAGAATGTGAACATGAAAAAAATAAAAGCAAGTAAATAGAGGAATGGGAAAAATAAAAAATTAATAAATAAATATAAATATAAAAAATATAAAAATAAGTAAATAAATATGCATAAAAAAATAAAAAGTAAATGAGTAGAGATAGACATAGAAAGAATAAATAAAAAATAATTAGAGAGTAAAAAAAAGATAGAAATTAAATAGAAAAAATATGATTAGATAAGAGTAAGTCTTAATATTAATAATTATTTATATATAAAAATAATATATTAACTATTTCATTAGAAAAGTGTAATATATATATATATATATATATAGGAAAAAACTAAGGTAAAGTTGCTTAGGTGCTTGCTATAAAGTTCACCAATCATAAACCTTATTTATATTCTCTCTCTAATTTGATTGGTTATGTAATTTATTGCTTTTCATTTTCTCTCTCTACCATGATTGGTTATACAAAAAAATTTTGCCACGTGTTTCAATTATATTGGTGAACTTTATAGCAAGCACCTAAGTAACTTTACCTCAATTTAGTCCTCTGTATATATTACACTTTTCATTATTTTTTACTTATTTCAATTTCAATAGTGCATTAAGCTCTTTTCTCTTTCCTAAGCATACAACTCCTTTTCCGGTATTTTAGGTTGCAAGATTCTATGCAATTGGGTTTTCGAGAATGGAAAAAATATGGAGAGTTCAATTTCTTTAAAGGTTAAGTATTTTGTATTTATTAATTTTTTTAAAATTTTTTAATAAAATAAAAATAAAATAAGAAAAAAATAGACATAAAAATTCAATCTAACGATAGATTAAGCTCTCCACATAAGAACCCTTTCAAAATTGGAAAAAACTTAGGTCCATTTCTTTATGTCCATTTCATCAAATTCCACCAATCATATGTTGTATTTACACTCTCTTTCTTCTATGATTGGTCATATAAAATGTGGTCTTCTATATTCTCTCTCTACTGTGATTGGTCATTTAAACACTTTTTGCCACGTGTCATAATTATATTGGAGAATTAGATGAACTGGACATAAAAAAATGGACCTAAGTTTTTTCCTTCAAAAAATTGTTCAGCTGTTAGTCTGCTACACACTCTCTCATGTATCTCTCTTCCATTATAATGTTTTATTATTCATCTCTCTTATCTCCATTCAAACTTCAAACCAGTTTTTCATTTCTCTCAAGTCTGCTAGTATATTCTCTCTTTCTCTTCATTCACCATCACATCTATCTTTGTTTTATATAATCTCTGTATCAAATATCTCACATAGTCTTAGAACACAAAAAACATCCAAACGATGTAGTTTAAGTCAAAAATAAAATCACGTTGAGACGATCAATATGAAACTCTAATGAAATACGAAGGACTAATATAAAATTTTAATGAAACACAAATGACTAATATATAACTTCAATTAAACATAAAAGATCAATATAGAACTTTAATGAAAAATAAAGGACCCTGAAAGACAAATATAAAACTTTCGAGAACCATAAAGGACCAATATAAAACTTTTGAAAGATAAATGACTAATTTAAAATATAGGTGAAACATAAAGGATCAAAATAAATATTTCACCGTAAAAAAATAACCAAGACTTATTGATCGGAAGAGAAAAGATTAAAAAAAAAGCCCCAAAAAAACCAAGAGCACCTAACTAATAATAGATGCAAAGATGATATTCCACTCCTTATTACTCAAGTCTCTAATCTCTCTCACCACACCCCACCAAAACTGATATTATAAATTTAAATTTTGTAAAGTTTGAAATTCCTGAGCTTCCTTTAATACCAAGAACCCAAATTCTCTCTTCCTTAGTCCTCATGCAAACCACCTTGGTTAATAAGGGCTAAGGCCATGTATGATATAATTATATCATGCCTCGCTATTCGAACAAAATTATAGGTAATCTAGAGGATCCCCTCTCCTATCATGTCATATCTTCTCACGGAATTATGGAAGCGGATAATCTTTTATATTTTTTTTTATGGAATTAGAAAAAAATAGAGAAAATAATTTTTTTTCCTCTTAATTTTCTTTTAAATCTCTCTCATAATTCCACTAAAAATTATAGAGAATTAATGTAGATGATCTATTTTCAAGAATTATCATCTTTCCAAATATAATATAAACAACCTCCTCGCATACACTATTCCCTTACTATCTTTTAATTTTTATGTTTTTTTTAATAAGAATTTTTATGTATTTTCTTTTTTTTTTATAGGAATTTTTACGTATTTTCTATTCTCAAAATACATATTTTTTTTTTTGTTATTTGTTGAAAACAATAAATCGAACAGGATGTTTTTAAAACAACACAAAATATTAAATAAAAAATTTTATAAACTGCTACCAAACAAACCCACTAAGGGCACTTCTTGTTTTATTTATTTTTTGGGTCCAAACTGAACCCAGACAAGATAGCACTCACTTACAAGGCCATTGGGCTTGATATCTTTTGTCCAAGAAAAATATTTGGGCTTGATATAAAGGTTAGGATCTCTCTTTTAAGTACAAAACCCTAGTCATTCTGCTCCTCCTGAAACCCTAGTTTTTGAGCAGAGCTTGCAATCTTGCATTTGCTTCGACGTAGCTCGGTAAGCACTAAGCAGACATTGAATTTCTTTCTTTCCTCTTCAATTGATTTGATTTTTTCGAACTCCTTCTTAGTCTTCTGAAACTTCTTGAATCTTCCTTATTTTATTTGCTTTCTTCCTAAATCTATGGTATAGATGTATCACTTCTGGGTTGATGTGATTCACCTCCATTTTTATGTTTCAAATTTGATTTCTCCCTTACATGTGGTGAAATGCTGAAAAACTTTTTCTAAAGGGAAGGGAAACATGGTATTGGGAAAGTTCGTATTATACTTAGATGAGGAAATTTGCTGAGATATGCCTCATTAAATATATTGACATTGCCTGCAAATTTAGGAAAAGCTAGACTCTTTTTTTTTTAAAAAAAAATGGGAAAGAAGCTAGACTGTTATAGTTTAGGAGAGTAGTGCTACATGCCCTTAATGATTCTAATTCCCTGGGATTGTCCTTTCTCTCTTTTAATGTTTCTGGAGCAACCTAATGATGGGATAAACCAAACCTTTTTTTAAATAAATTTGTCTCACTCCTGATTAAGATCGCTGATGTAGCTACCAACTTAAACTTAGTAGATTTATTCTGAATCATTCTCGTATTAAGTTATTATAATAAGACCTTGTACATTTTTCGTAATAGATATGGGTGAGGTCAAGGCAATTGTTCCTGAGTCTGTGTTGAAGAAGCAGAAGAGGGAAGAGGAATGGGCATTGGCCAAAGCACAGGAACTTGAAGCTGCAAAGAAGAAGAGAGCTGAGAGCCGTAAGCTGATCTACAACAGAGCTAAGCAGTATGCCAAGGAGTACGAGGAACATGTAAATGTCACTTGTCCTGTTAAGTTAATATGATGGTTATTGTAATTTATGGTAAAACATAGAAATTAATCTTCACCTTATTGTTTTAACTGTTTTGGCCTTCTAGGATAAGGAGTTGATCAGGTTGAAACGTGAGGCCAAGCTGAAAGGTGGATTTTATGTTGATCCAGAGGCCAAACTCTTGTTCATTATTCGAATTCGCGGGTATGTGTATGCTCTAAGTTTATTTATGCTGTCTTGTGAGTTCCGACAATTTTGCATCTTACACATGTAAACCCTACTTTTTTCAGTATTAATGCCATGCACCCAAAGACAAGAAAGATCTTGCAGCTCCTGCGACTGAGACAGGTACTAAATATAATTGTAGAATGCTTAGTTTTGAGAAAAACAGATTTTTTTTTTTGCTTATATTTTTTCTTGTCACACCAAATTTTAGTGTAGGCACTTGAGAAGTTGTCTTTTGTGCTCCTAAGATCATAATGGCATACCACAAGATTTATATTAAATTTCGTCCTGCTATATATGTTTCATTAAGCAAATATAGTCATCCTTGTCTCCCTATGAAACAGATATTCAATGGTGTATTTCTTAAAGTTAACAAAGCAACAATGAACATGCTGCACAGAGTTGAACCTTATGTGACTTATGGGTAAGTAATTTTTGTGTTATATTTGTTTGCTTCTGACATTTCTTTTCACTTTCTAAGATTAATCTGGTTGGTTTAGTTACCCCAATCTGAAGAGTGTCAGAGAACTTGTTTACAAGAGGGGCTATGGTAAGCTCAACCATCAGAGAATTGCTTTAACTGACAACTCCATCGTTGAGCAGGTATATATTTGTTTCTTCTGTTATTTTATGATAATGTTTACCGCATGCTGCTGACTTGCTCTGATGACACCTTAGGCACTGGGCAAGTATGGAATCATATGCACTGAAGATCTTATCCATGAGATCATAACGGTTGGACCCCATTTTAAGGAGGCAAACAACTTCCTTTGGCCGTTTCAGCTCAAGGCGCCTTTGGGTGGTCTAAAGAAGAAGAGGAACCATTATGTTGAAGGAGGAGATGCTGGAAACCGGGAGAATTACATCAACGAGCTCATAAGGAGAATGAACTAGACTGGCCGTGTTGGGTCAGAATAGTTAGTGAATTCAGTCTGTGTTTTGATTATCGGCTTTAGAACAATTCCAAACAACATTGTTCCCAAAATTTTGCATTTTGATATTTATATTTCATTTAAAGTTTAAACGTTAGAATTGAGTTGCCTTTTCGCAACACCAATCTGCTTTATTTTCAAATGGTTAAATTATTTTTTTTGTCGGTTTGCACGAAGTTTAATATTGATCCTCAATATTTTAAAAAAGTTATTTTAAGTTCTTAACGTTTTTTTGGTCAAAATTGGTCTTTAGTGTAACATTCGTTTGGTTTTGTCATTAAATGTTGACATGAAAGGTTTATGTGACACATTCTCTCTCCTAGGTGTTATATTTAAATGATTGGTCTACGGTGTTGTTTTGCTGAGTTTGAGTGAGAGAGAGTGTTATGTTATTTAAATATAACACATGGAAGAGAGAGTGTGCCACGTAAGCCTTTCACATAAAAACCTGCGCCCAACCTATAGGAACTATTCAGGATATTTCAAAAAAGGTGGGTGTTTTTATGGAACTTTATCCTAATCAATAAAAGAAATTCAATTAATGAACTAAATAAAAAAAAAAAAAGGGTGTGGAGGACTTATATAGATTTATATAACCCTTTTCTCTCTTGTCCCAATGGCTGTAACATATATATATATATATATATACTAGAGGTTTTGCACGTACCGTTCATGTAATTTATTTTTTTAATTTTTTAAAAAATATATTATAAAATTATGATTATTATATTTTAAATTAATAAAAAATTAAATATTAAATTATTTTAAAATTTTAAAATATAAAATAAAATATTTATTATATTTAAAATAATAAATGAAATTCTGAAAAGTTATCACTATTTTTATTTTCTCTCACCCATGATCTTCTCACATCATATTTTTATTTTTATTTTTA
This sequence comes from Senna tora, assembly GCA_014851425.1. Taxonomy (NCBI): domain Eukaryota; kingdom Viridiplantae; phylum Streptophyta; class Magnoliopsida; order Fabales; family Fabaceae; genus Senna; species Senna tora. Next base: position 344,870 of record CM026260.1, read on the forward strand.
ATTAACTAATTGACTATATTAGGAGACCGTTGACGGGAAGACCCCACAGTCATATTAATATACTAGAGGCTTCACATGCACGTACGTGCATGTCAAAATTTTTTTAATTTAAAAATATAAAATAAATTATTATTAATTGTAAAATAATAAATTAAAATTTATTTTCTTTGATAACTACCATAATCATTATTTTTTTTAAAAACAAAATTACCATATCACTATTCTCCTATTTTCTGTCACCTATGATCTTCTCACATCATATTTTTATTTTTTTTATTAATTAACTAATTGACTATTTTAGGAGACCGTTGACGGAAAGACCCCACAACCATATTAATATAGATATATATTCTTTTTATTTGATAGGACATATACATATATATATTCTTGAAGAATTTCCTTGTCTTGTTTATCTATACAATTGTTAGAAAATACCAAAAATTCAATGGCCACTGACTTGAAATCTTTCTATTCACAAAATATAAAATCAGGCGACATTTCAGTACAGAAACAAGAAGAAAAAAGAGAGTAAATGAGTGGTTTCAATATGCTTTTTACATCCTCATATACTGTAAAGTGAAACAAGACACACTAAACGGCTTTTATTAATTATCATCTCAAAGAAGCTTAATAACTCTTCTCATTGTGGGTCTCTTGCGTGGATCCTTCTCAGAACATTGAAGTGCTATACGAAGAACTCTAGTAACTTGTTCCACTACATTACCATCTGATAACTCTCTTGCAAGTCTTGAATCAACAATGTTTTCAATACTTCTTGTATGCATCCACATGGATCTAACCCATCCTACTAAAGTCATTTTCTCCATAAATGATGGATCTAATACTTTTTTCCCAGTTATCAGCTCAAGCAAAACTACCCCATAACTATACACATCAGAAACACCACTCTGAACTATTGTATATGCATTTTCTGCAAAAAAAAAAAAAAAACAAACAAACATGCTATTGTCAAGAGTTAACCCCATGTGAAAAATTGATTCACAGACAATTAACAAGTATAGAATGAATCATTACCTGGTGCAATATACCCAACTGTACCTAATGCAATATATGTAGATCTCTTTTGTGTTGGAGAAGACGAGGACGGATTCAAAAGCATGGCTACACCAAAATCAGATATGTGAGCTTCCATTTCAGAATCAAGAAGGATGTTTTTGGGTTTGATATCTTGATGAACAATGGGAGGATCACAATCATGATGGAGATATGCAAGTCCATTCGCAATTCCAACGGCTATCTTATACCGGATATTCCACCCCAAGGTTGGTAGTTGATTCCTTTCATGAAGAACATCATGAAGGCTTCCATTTACCATGTAAGGATAGAAGATTAGACCATAGTCTTTCCCCATCCAGAAGCCTTCAAACCTGACCAGATTTCGATGCTTGATCTTCCTGACCGTTTCAATTTCTCTCAGCATGCTTAAACTCCTCTTCTTGTTCCTTCTAAAAACAACCTTCTTCACAGCAACAACGTGACCCGATCGCGGATCGATTGAGGCTTTATAAACAACTCCATGGGCTCCTCTTCCAATGATATGCTTGTCATTTAGGTTCCCTGTAGCCTTCATCACTTCCTTGACTAGGGAAGATGATGGCTCATCTCCAACTATTCCATGGACCATTCTGTCAATAGCTGTAGACAATTCGGCTTCTTCTTCCATTTCTCTCTGCTTTGATCTGTATTTCACGTACTTGTAAACTAGTCCTGGTAGTATGAAATACAGGAAGATTGAGCATCCAAGTTCAATCATCACAATTTTAACTATGCTTAAGCCATTCTTATTGGTTGATTTGTGGTGACCACATAGCTTCAAAGTTTCAATTTCAGCACAACTCAGACCTTTTGACAGTGAACAATCAATACAAAGGCCAGGATTTCCCAAAAATGATGACATAGAAGAATTGAGATATTGCATTAGCCTTGCTGGTACGGGACCAGCGAATGAGTTGTACGAAATATTGACTTCAATCAAAGAAGAAAGTTCATTAAGAACATACACACTTCCTGTCAGATTGTTCAGAGACACATCCAAACTTAGCAGCTTTTTCATCTTCCCAATTTCTAAAGGAATCTCACCTGTGAATCCATTAGCACTCAGATTCAACCCATATAAGAGGTTCTGTAATGCTCCAAGTGAGTTAGGAATTTCACCCCCAAACAAATTTCCACCTAGTTGTAGCTCAAGAAGCTTGGAAAATTCTGATATGAAAACTGGAATACCCCCAGTGAACTGATTCTCTCTTAAGATTAATGTGGTTATTCTAGTCCAATTCCTCAAACTTGATGGAAAAGAACCATTTAGGTGATTAAATCCCACATCAAAATAATCCATTTTTCTACAGTTTGACAGCTGAGGTGGCAAAGGACCTTCCAACTTATTGTGAGAAAGGTTCAAAATCCAAAGATTCACAAGCTTTCCTAGCTCTGAGGGTATAAAACCTGTTAATTTGTTCATGGACAAATTAATTTCAATCAAACTTGTGCAGTTTCCCAAAGTTGATGGAATCTCTCCACTGATGTTGTTGTTGCTGATGTCCATATATTTGAGATTCTGATTCCTCTCAAAATCACTAGGAAGAGACCCATTAAGATTATTTCCTTTAAGAATCAACATCCCAAGTGTTTCACAACTTCCCACATCATGAGGCATGCCTCCTTGAAGTTGATTAAGACCTAAATTCAGTACACGTAATTGCTTTCCAAAACACAGATTAGGTGGGATGTTACCAGTGAACTTATTATTCATCAAATCCAATCTCTCTAAACTGCTATTAATCCCCAAGCTTTGAGGTATTACTCCAGATAAATTGTTGTCAAACATATATATATGCTTAAGCCTCAGTAAGTTCTTCAAGGTATACGGTATTTGTCCACTAAAATAGTTATCCGAAAGATCAATATACTCAAGCATACTACAATTACCTAACTCTAGAGGTATTATTCCTGAGAAATCATTTGACAACAACACAAGGGTATGCAAGTAATTCAAGTTTCCAATTTCTGGTCCTAGTGTACCATTAATCCCAGAAGCAGTGAGATTAAGAGAGACCACATTACTGTGATGGTCACATTGTATTCCTACCCATGAGCAAGGGGAAGAATCAGAGGCCTTCCAGCTTGAATTGATGGAAGGAGGCACAAAAGTCCAGTGCTTTAAGAGTGATAATAGAGTCAATCCATGGGAGCTCAAAGCAGAAGAAACACATAAAGGGGTAGAGAAGCATAGGATGAAGAATAGGAATTTCATAGAGAGAGAGAGAGAGAGGAAGAAAAAGGACTTACCTTGCAAAGAAGAAGAGGAAGCAATTGGAGGGGTGTTTTGGGGATTTTCACACTGTTAAGGAGAAGCTGGAATGAAATGGGAGGTTGGGACTTGGAAGCAAAACTGGACATTAGGATAGCTTGTAAGATAAATGTGCAAGAGTTGAAGTCAAGGAGTGGGGACAAAACAGCCTCTATCGTTGAAATATTGATTGGTGGAATTTAATACTTGTTCTTTTATATTATTATTATTGTTTGGTTAAATTAATCCATTGGCCCCTATAGTTTACACCAATTTCCAATCAAGTCCCTATAGTTTCATTTTTTTGTCATTAGGTCCCTATATTTTTATATCATTTGTAACTAAATCCTTGCCGTTAAACTCCTATAACAGTTGTTTTCTGTTTAAATTGACTCAATTCAACATCACTTACACAATCAATATCCCACTTATATAATATATTTCCCCTATTACAAAGAAATTAGCTTTGGAAGAGTGATTAATCTATTAGAGAAAACAAAAACAATACAAAATTAGAACTCTCTAGTTTTTTACTTTTTGTTCAATCACAATGAGAAAATTTCCAAGACTACTATAAAGATCTTGATAGTGAAGCCTAATATTCATTTTTCAACTATATGTAAGTATAAATTAAATGACAGTCTTCTCCAAATTGTTCAATCGTCAACTATATAGGGATTCAATTACAAAAAAAATATAACTGTAGGAACTTAATAGAAAATTGGAATTAACTATAGGGACCAATGAATTAATTTAATCTTATTATTTTCTTGGCGGTCTCACACAGAGTTGGCTCTGTATGACTCAGTTACGTGTAATGTAGAAATTAAACATGAAGTTGAAGAGTAAGCATATATCTTTAGTCAAAGTCAATGGTTTCCATTGCAATTCTAGTTTACTATTAAAGGAAAGTGCTGAGTAAGTGAGAAAAACGCGTTTTCCATTAAACAGAATTACAAGTGTCAAATACTTTTGACACAAATTGGAGTGAAGATTTTGAAATCTTTGTCCTTATTTGACAACTTTCAACATGTCCCATTTTGAAAAAAAAGAAGAAGCAAATTTAAGACACAATTGAGCTTCTTTTCATAGTTAGTGATGACAAAGTGTGGATAAATGGTTAAAAAATAGAGTAACTTACTATTTTAATCCTTAAAATATTTTATTTATCTTATTTTACTCCCTAAAATATTCATTTTGTCGCAATTTCCTCTTTACATTTCACATTTTTTTCTTTTTCTAGCAATGACAAAATTACTAAATTAAGACATCTTTTATGAATCAAAATAGTAATTTAGTCTTAAGAAATATGTATATTTTATATTCACACTAAGGAACAGAATATACAAGTTATTCAGTGCATGGTATGACATTAGCTAACAAATCGAATAAGTTTGAAGCTTGACATCAATTACACTCTCTTTCACTTTCGTGTATGATAGCAAATGCTTTTTATTATGACATTTCAAAGAAGCTTAACAACAGTTCTCATTGTGGGTCTCTTACTTGGTTCCTTCCAAGAACATAACAAAGCTACCCAAAGCACTTTGAAAACTTGTTCTGCTACACTTGAATCACATAACTCTTTTCCAAGGCCTGAATCAACAATTTTTTTAGTGTCTCCTGTTCTCCTCCACACTGATCCAGCCCATTCTACCAATGCAGCTTTCTTCTCCAATGATGAATTTAATACTTTCTTCATGGTTATTAGTTCAAGCAAAACTACCCCATAATTATATACATCAAACTTGACACTTTCCTCCATTGTAGATGCTTCTGTAAAAATCCAATGAGAAAACACAAGCATGTTCATGTTTTTGCTGAATAACACACAAAAGCACAAAATAAGTGTAGAAGCATATTCATTGGTATGATACATATACCTCTTGCAGAAGAAGTGGATGGCTCAGATATGTGAGGTTTCATTTCAGAATCAAGAAGTATATTCCTCGAATTGATATCTTGATGCACTACGGGAGGATCACATTCGTGATGAAAATGTGCCAATTCGTGTGCGATTTCGACAGCTATTTTATAGCGAACATTCCACTTCAAGGTTTGTGGTGGATGCCTTTCATGCAAAACGTAATGAAGGCTTACAGATTTATAATGTGGAGTTGGAAGTGATCTAGACCATAAAAACAAATAAATTGTCAGTGGCACAAACTAGAAGGCACCTGCAAAAGAAGAGTATATTCCATTTTTTCTCCTTTTAGAAAGATATAAATAATACTTGCCTATATGTTCTAGGAGGGTAATCTTCAGCATCACATAATCGTTTTCCTCGATCATATGCACCTGTACAATCAATTTAAGGGTACTTAAATATAACATAATGATAGCACATCACAGTAGAAAATCCTTTCTCTACTTAAAATTATTTGTGTACAATAACTTGAACGATCAGTTCTCCAGTAAAATAAAAACATGGGTAATAAATTTCTTGTACATAAATGCTCTCAAATGAATAAGTTTTGATGCAATAGCACCATCCAGGTATGCATTGCAGAATCAGATTGATATTACGTATACTAATATGTTGCTGTTTTGTCTTGCTCATATCTGTGCATTGCTCTTGTTTTGTGTTTGTGTGTCATTAACTCATTAGTCATGCTTTAAACCTCATTATCATGCTTCAGTGGCAAAAACTGACTATTGTAACACTGTTATAAATACTAAGTAGAGACTACCCAAAAAAGATAGCAAGTGTAAGAAAATGCCACAAATGTCTTGGTATTTCAATCTGTGGTTTTTTTCACCAATTGCAAAGGAAATAAACCCCCAAAAGAAAGCAAGAAAACCAAAAATAAAGGAAATTTTATGTCAGCAAGGTTGACCCTCAACTGCCATCTAACATTTGGAATGGAATTGTAAATTGCATTGGTTTCACCCAAGACCATTTTAAAATCAAATACTGTATATCTGTTATCCTTTCTCTTCTGAAATTCTGATATTTCTGAGCAAGAAAACCAAAACATTTTGGAATGAAAAACCACCTTTTCTGACCAAATATTGATTATTGGAAATCGCTATGCGCTCCTTTAATCTCATCTCTGCATCCTAAATATAAAAGTAGGATTAGGTAAAAAATGTAGGTAAGCATAGTATTGCTCATAATAGAACCAAAATGAAAAAAAAAAAAAATCCAAATAGCTATTGTCTTGCCTGCTAAACCAATCTTACCTGGAAAGATAGAGAGGTGGCAGACAAGTCAAGGGAATTTCCCAAATAAATTGATTTATGGTCATATTGAACTGAATCTCCTGTACAAATCAGACAACACATAAGTCTCACGACTCTTTAAATTGCTCCGAACATCTTGAATGTCAAAGCATCATTTCTAATCCTTTGATGAAATGGAGTTATGAATCATAGATAATATTATTTGAAATTCTCCGGAAAATAAAATGTACTAACTGTCATATGTCAGAATTTAATATTTTTATTTTCAGTATGACTTCATTGGATATTAGTAATCATTACTTGAATATAATTCCTACCTGAATATTTAAGCGCTTCAAAGAATTTGACAATATCTCTCATTTCCATTCTCTTTCCAGGATCCTTCTCAGTACATATAAAAGCCACCCAAAGCACATCTATAACTTCTTCCTTGTCTAAATCCGAAAGTTCACTTGCAAGGCTCGGATCAATAATCTTTTCAATTTTTTGTGCTTCCGTCCATGCAGATCTAAACCACTCTACTAAAGTGGTTTGCTCCTCCTCAAATGAAGAATCTAATACTTTCTTTCTGGTTATTAGCTCTAGCAAAACTACTCCATAACTATATATATCTGACTTACAACTCAGTACCGTTGTATATGCTATCTCTGTCAGAAAACAATTGAACAATGTGAACCACAAGAGAAATTGTAAGAGGAAATCATACATTTGGCCTATGATCATTTCTTTATATATAGAACTTCTATCTGTTCCTTTTTTATTATAAATAGAAAATACTGATGAACATGTAAGAAATGGAAAATTAATGAAGTGCAGAAAAAAAAGCCTTTACCTGGTGCCATAAACCCACGTGTACCTAGATGATATGTTGATCGCATACGAATCATAGCAGATGACTGATTCAAGGCAATGGAAATACCAAAATCAGTAATATAAGGCTTCATATCATAATCAAGGAGTATATTCTTTGGTTTGATGTCTCGATGCAGTATGGGAGGATCACAGTTATCATGGAGATATGCCAACCCCTTTGCAATTCCAATAGCAATCTTATAGCGAATATTCCACGCTAAGTATGGTAATGGATCATTTTCATGTAAAATATCATGAAGGGTTCCATTTTCCACATACCTAGTGAAGATTAAACCATAAGTCTTTCCAACCCAGGAGCCTAGGAATCTTGCCACATTTTGATGCCTTAAATCCTTGACTAGTTCAATTTCTCTGACCATGCTTAGTCTTCTCCTTTTGTTCCTTGTAATTACAATCTTCTTTACAGCAAAAACTCCAAAACAATCAAGGTCGGCTCTATAAACAACTCCATGCCCTCCTTCACCAATTATATATTGATCATTTAGATTCTCAGTAGCCTTCATTACCTCTCGCTTAAATACTAGGTCAATAATTCTATGGTCTCCCGAGTCTATAGACCACAGTTTTTGCTCTTCATAATAGTCAATGACATCATCTTGAGATATTTGGCCAGAAAAATGCATGTGAATTAGTTTTACCAGCAAAATAGAAACAAGCATTGAAGATCCGAGCTCTAAAATCAAAATGACATATCTAGGGAGGCCTTTGTGGCCGTAGTCACAGGACTTCAAGTAGGTAGTTTTAATGCAATTCAAGCCATTAGAAGGCAAACATTGGACACATAAACCAGGATTTCCAAAGAATGATGATGGAGAAGAATTCAGAAACAGCATCAGCCTTTTCGGTACAGGACCAACAAAGGAATTGTATGATATATTGACATCAATTAATGAGGAAAGTTCATTAAGGATATTTATGCCTCCTGTCAAATTGTTCAAGGATACATCGAGACATTGCAGCTTTTTCAGCTGCCCAATTTCTAAAGGAACCTCACCTGTGAATCCATTACCACTCAAATTCAAACCATACAAGAGATTTTTCATTGATCCTATTGATGTGGGAATTTTTCCTCCAAACATATTCCCACCAAGTTGAAGCTCAAGAAGCAGATCGAATTCTGAAAAGAAAGATGGGATAACCCCACTAAAATGATTCTCTCTTAAAATTAATGTGTTTAGCCATGTCCAACTCCTCAAACTTGATGGTAATGAACCATTTAGAAAATTGAATCCCACATCAAATCTTTCCATTTTGGTACAGTTTGACAGCTGCGGTGGCAGAGAACCCTCTAAGTTGTTGTGAGCAAGATTCAAAGCCTGAAGGTTTACAAGGTTTCCTAGCTCTGAGGGTATAAGCCCGGTAATAGCATTTGTTGACAAAATTAAAGCAGTGAGACTTGTGCAGTTTCCTAAACTAGATGGAATTGGTCCATTGATGTTGTTCTTGCTGACGTCCATGTACTTGAGATTCAAATTATTTTCAAATTCCGGAAGAGACCCAGTAAGGTTATTTCCATTGAGAATCAACCTCTCAAGAGTTGGACATCTTCCTACATCATGAGGTATACCTCCATGAAGTTGGTTAAGACCTACGTTCAATACCCGTAATTGCTTTCCAAAACAAAGGTTTGGAGGGATGCTACCAGTGAAGTTATTATTCATCAAATCCAACTTCACTAAACTGCTATTAATTCCCAAGCTTTGAGGTATAATGCCAGACAAATGATTGTAAAATAATGAGATATTTTTAAGGTTCTTGAGCTCTGTAAGCTCTAAAGGTAATTCCCCAGAAAGGTTATTATCATGAAGAAGGACATGCTTAAGACTATGCAAATTTTTCAAGGTATATGGTATGTGTCCACTAAGGGAGTTTTCAGAAAGGTCAACATACTCAAGCAGACTACAATTGCCTAACTCTGGAGGTATTGTTCCTGAGAAACCATTTCTAAACAACACAATGGATTGCAAGTGATTCAAGTTCCCAATTTCTGGTCCAAGTTGACCAGAAATCCCAGAAGCAGTGAGGTTAAGAGAGATCACAAAGCTATTATGGTCACATTGTACTCCAACCCATGGGCATGGGGTAGAATCAGAAGCCTTCCAGCTTGAATTGATGGAAGGAGGCAGAAAAGTCCAGTGCTTTAGGAGTGATAAGAGAGTCAAACCATCGGAGCTCAAAGCAGAAGCAAGATATAAAGGGGCAGAGAAGCATAGGATGAAGAATGAGAATTTCATAGAGAGAGGAACAAAAAGAACATACCTTGCAGAAGCAAAGAAGAAGAGGAAGCAATTGGAAGGGTGTTTTGGGATTTGCAAGCTGTTAAGGAGAAGCTGAAATGGTGAATAGAATGGGGAAGATAAGTTATTAAGGAGTGGAGGCACACAGACAAGTCTTTATTATTATTATTATTATTATTATTATTATTTATTTACACGTTGGTTTGCTTAGTCAACGTCAAGTCGTCAACAGATTCATTGCAATTATTTTTTGGTCAAAACCCCAAATTGGTCCCTTATGTTTACACGAAGTTTCATATTGATCCTTTATGTTTCAAAAAGTTTAAATTAGTCCTTTATGTTTCCCAGAAGTTCTAAATTGGTCCTTCCGTCCAAATCCGTCAATTTCTTAAGTTAATTGCTGATGTGGCGTGCCGAGGTAGAGACATAATCTCTCCTACGTGTATCAGATAGCTGACGTGGCCTTAGACACACAAAAAACACTCAAACGACGTCGTTTAAGTTAAAAATAAAACCATGCTATGAAACTTTAATGAAACATAAAGGACTAATATAAAACTTCAATGAAATATAAAAGATCAATATCAAACTTCAATGAAACATAAAGGAGCAATATAGAACTTCAATGAAACATAAAGGACCAATATAGAACTTTAATGAAACCTGAAGGACAAATATAAAACTTTTGGGAAACATAGAGGACCAATATAAAACTTTTGAAAGATAAAGGACCAATTTAAAATTTGGGTGAAACATAGAGGATCAAAATGAGTATTTGACCTTATTTTTTTTAATTGGCCAATAATATTCAATGCAATTCCTGTTTACTGTTTGCTGCATAAAATCATAAAGAAAACTAGAAAGGGCCGAGACGTAAAAATGAACAGTACGTTCTTTACGCATAAATAGAAATGAAAAGAGAATGGAAATATGTTTACTGCGTTTGGTAGTAAAAATTTGAGAATAAAAATGAAATGAGAATGTATTAAAATTACCATTTTGCTTCTTATATTAAAATAATAAAAAGAAAAAAAATTATGATTGTGTCAAATAAAAAGTATAATAAATATTTTATTTATATTTTTTTAAGATGAAAAAGAAAAAGTAAAAGTAGGAGCCCACCTATTTTTTTTCTTTCCTTCCTTCATCCATTTTAACAAGTGAACGTCACCGTAAAAAAAACACGTCTTGCCTTCAATATAATTAGTATTTATCTAGTATAATATTTGGGATTATTATATAATTAAGTATATATAATGTTAATGTAAAATTTTAAAATTTATATTTTAAGATTTTTACTGAAAAATTAAATTAATTAACTAATAGATATAAATAGAATAAAAATACATCAAAATATAAACTAATTTATGCTCATACAAATTATACAAAGAATATTCTATAACATCTTACTATTAATAAAATAGAGGTGAAATATCTATTTTGGTTATTTATTTTTTTTATTAGTTTCATCCTTTATCTTTTAAAAATTTTAAATCAGTTTTTTATCTTTATAATTTATTCTAAATTAGTCCTTTTGTATAACGCCATTTATTTATTTTATTAAATGATGATATTGCATGCTGAAACTTTTTAAGAATTTTATTTTCACCCCTTCTTCAACATCAAATTTTCATTTAAATCCTTCCACTCTATTTTTCTCAATCTCCTCATTCTTATCATCTTTTTTAATCTCGAGTTGACGACGACGACTTCAAGCAGTATACTAATCAAATTGTCTGGAGCCACCGGCGACTGCAAAAGTATCTTTTTGTTCACCAATTATAGGTTTTCGATTGATTTTACCCTTAAATTTTATTTTCAATTAACTGTTTTTCAAAACTTTTAATTTGTAAATAATTTTGCCGTTCACTCTAATTCTATTTAGATAATTAACATAAAATGTAAATGTTATTATTCATATAGTCTCTTAAATGTTGATTGTGATACCAAATTATATATTTAATTATATTGTTTCATCAATTCAATCACAATTATCACTGTGATGCTAAAAACATAAAGAACGTAACTATGACTAAATTGACAAAATACTATAACTAAATATATGACTTGACATCTATTTAATATTGGAGGGTATGTAGATTGTCATATTTACATTTGTCATTGATTATTTAAACTAATTTAGAGTAAATGACAAAATTGTTTGTAAATTAAAAATTTAGAGATATAACTAACACCTAACCAAATTTAGGAATCAAATTGACAAAAATTATATAATTTGGGACGACCAAAAAGATACTTTTCTTTCTTTGTTTTATGTTGTGTATTTGGAATATAATTTAGTTTTGGTGCACAATGTGAATTATGATATTGGTGAAGTAGGATTTATACGAGTTAATATAACTTTTTTTTAATTTTAAAATTGCACATATTTTGAAGTAAATTCAACAATAAAAAAAATGATCGGCCTGAGCTCACCATCTTCCATTCTTCTTATAATGTTAGGTTTATAGCCTTATACGGAGAAATTAAGCTTTGGAGTTATGACAATTAAAGTGTTTTGATGCTTAGTGATTAACAGTGGTTCTCAATTATCTTGTACAATTAGATTTCGTGTAATTACTTTAAAATACACATTTTTACTTTATTTGTGAAGTACTAATAGGGACACACTAAGAGGGACACATTTTTACTTTTGTTCGATGTATACTTAGGCCATATTTGGTATCACTTCCAAAGAGAAGGTGAGAGGAAAGTTAAGATTGAAGTATGTCTGGTATGCTTTGAGAAGTGAGAAGGTGAAGTTGAGCTTCCTAGTTGAGAGGGAAGTTGAGGGAAGGCGAGGTGAGGTTTGATTTAAAGACCAAAATGTCCTTAAAAAATTTGTGGCTTTTAAAAAAGTAAGGACAAAAAAGGTAATTTGATACTTTTATCTTCTATTTCTTTATCTTCTTCACACCCTACCAAACAATATTACTTTTACATTCCACTTCCATTTTCCTGCATACCAAACATACTTTTTATCACTTACTTCCATTTCCCACTAAAACACTGACCGGATACCAAACGCCACCTTACAAATGAAGGGAAGGGAAGCAAAATTTTGAATCCCAAGAATTTACTTGTTTGGTATACTTTACATGGAAAATAGTGTTCACCCTTTGATTTTTCCTTTGACTCTAGCTACAGGAGAAATTTTGAAAATATTCCTCCTAATTATTCTCTTTTTATTTTTCCACCCACTAAGAAACATTTTAGGTCAAATATTTATTTTGGTCCTCTATGTTTCACTCAAGTTTTAAATTAATCTTTTATCTTTCAAAAGTTTTATATTGGTCCTTTATGTTTTCCAAAAGTTTTATATTTGTCCTTCAAGTTTCTTTAAAGTTCTATATTGGTCATTTATGTTTCATTCAAGTTCTATATTGATCCTTTATGTTTCATTGAAGTTTTATGTTACTCCTTTATGTTTTATTAGAGTTTCCCAAACAGCGCCGTTTGGGTATTTTTGGTGTATCTAAGGCCACGTCAGCTATCTGATACATGTAGGAGAGATTATGTGTCTACTTCGGCACGTCACGTCAACAGTTAACTTAAGAAATTGATAGATTTGGACAGAATGACCAATTTAGAACTTCTAGAAAACATAAAGGACTAATTTAAAACTTTTGAAATATAAAGGACTAATTTGAAACTTGAGTGAAACATAGAAGACCAAAATGAACCTTTGACCAACATTTTAATTACAAAGTATGCTAAGATTATAGCAATAAAATTACGATTTTATATACCTAATTCTATGATTTAACTTGTTACATATATATGTTACGATTTCATATATATTAGAAAATTATCATTTTTAAGAAAAAAAAATTTAAAAGACATTAATAAAAAGAAATATTTTATAAAAGTGGTTTGAACGTAAATTTAAAGAGTAGGTACTGTGTGCAGCAGAATTGATTGTGTATTCTATTGATGTAAAGATAATTTATAGAATGGGGAATTCACAGTTAAGTCTGCCTAGTGCTTACCATGAAGAACACCACTTGGGGAAGCATGTGGAAAGCAATCTGGAAGTGCAATTATCTCCTAAGATAAATTCCTAAGATATTGGATAGAACAATTATCTCCTAAACTAACTCCTAAGATAAGGTATATCTATAATTTAAAATAAAAGAACAGAATTAATAATTTAAAATACATTAAACAGAATAAATTACAGCCATAAAGATAGGAGATAAGCTCACAGAAAATCAGCTCCTAGTATCATGGGAATTTATATTCTCGTTACAATTGCTTAATATATCTTGACATATTTTATGAAAGTAAAATTATTTTTTAATGAATTTGTACTTCTAAAAAAGATTTTATATTATTATATGTATATTATTTATTTATTTTGGTACAGGGGCCCAAGGCCCAAGAAACACAAACCAGAAAAGAAAAACTACTAAACTAGTCACTAGCCCCCTGGTTCCTCCACTTCTCCACGCCTGAACATGAGTTTTTTTTTTTTTCCTTTGGTATACAAAAGTCACTCTCCTTTGTTGATTTATTTCTCCATTCCCAGATAAGCATGCAAGCAATTGGGAAGAGAATGTTTGAGGGGACACCACTAAAAGTTATGTCTCTTTTGAGATTCCATCTAATCCATTCTTGTATTGGCATGTAGAAAAAAAGAGCTCTATCTTTTGGGTTGACAAAAGTATTCCAAATTTTCACAGATCTAACACAATCTCTTACAATATGAATGTTTGTCGCTCTTTTATTCCCACATCGTGTACAAAGAGGTGATGTTTGGCTCCATGAAGCAATCCTACTTCTCGTTGGGAGCTTATTTTTATTTTATAAAAATAATAAGATGTATCTTGTATTTCTTTGGATTTTTTTTGCAAGATCTCGATCTTAACTTTGCCCCATGATTCGATTTCTTGCTTAAAAGGAACAAGTAAGATGTATCTTATATTTCTTTGGGTTTTTTTGGCAAGATCTCGATCAACTAGTAAATTAATATTTTGGTTATGAAAGATGTAATTTATCTTAATTGAATCTTTGAAAAATATAATTTGTCTCAATTTAGACCATAAGAATTTCTATTAATTACACAAGTGACAAAAAGTTTTACAAGGATTAAATTGAAACAAAGTTTAAATTTTAAGAATTAAATTTGACATTTTCATTTTTTAAAGATTAAGGTGAGATAAATTGCACTTTTAAAAGATTGAACTAAACATTTCTATCTTTTACTACTAAATTAAAACAAATTACATAACATCTGTCAAAGTGCCTTCCTTTGCTATCATTTTTTGTACAAAAAAAAAAAACAAATTACATCTCTCACTACCAAAATATTAATTTATTTTAATATTTGAGTAAATTACACTGTCCTCCCTGAGAGATACTGAAATTATACTACCCTCCCCTCTAGTTTGAAAAATGACACTCACCTCCCTTGAGAGATAAAAAATAATTACACTTTTACCCAAAGCTCCATTTTTCAATAAAAAAAGTGTCTAGAAAGTCAACATTTTCAACTTTAAATAGTACATATCATTTATGACCAATTTACCCCTGTTAATGAATATGGCCAATCTCTCTTCAATTCATCGTGGGCTCCCAGGTTTGTTATTTTTTTTTCTTTCTATTATTATCTTTTATTATTTTAATAATAATTAATAGTTATGATTAATTTATTAAAATAAAATTTTAAAAAACTGTAATTATTCTTGCATTAATAATATTTTTTTAAAATTGAATATAAATAAATAAATGAAATTGTTGGAAATGTATAGTTAGTATTTTTTTTTAAGAAATTGAGAGAATTATCGTGGAAATATACTATTTGTAGTTTTTTAATGAATTGAGAGAATTACTTGACTTTCTTTATTTTGTTTACAGCTTTTTTTATTAAAACATGATAATTTTAAATTAAATAATTAAGTGTTTATATAAATGATAAATCTAAATTTAAATAGTCCACATAGAAATGATTTTAGAGTTTAAATTCAATCTTTTGTGATGGGGAAGTTTAATATGACATATTGCTAAAACTATTTCTTTCAATTTTAGATTACGTGAACTAGTTAAATGTAGATTTATTATTTAATATAAAATTATGATAGATTCAATAAAAAATTGTAAAAAAATAAGGAGACCAAGTAATTATTTTAATTGTTATAAAATATTACTAATTATACTGCTAATAATTTATTTTAATTTTAATTTTTGTAAAAAATAATTTGTTAATACAACAACAATAATTATAGATTTTTTTTTAAAAAAATTATTTTATAAAAAGAAGAAAAAAAAAAGGAGCTGGAAGATGGAAGGAGGAACACTCACATTTTATTTAATTTCTTTCATTAAGAGGGGTAAATTGGTCATAAAAGATATGTAGTAATTGAAGTTAAAAAAAAGTTGACTTTTTTGACATTTTTTATTGAAAAATAGAGCTTTGAATGAAAGTGTAATGACTTTGTATCGATGAGTGTCATTTTTCAAAGTAGAGGGGAGGACAGTGTAATTTACTCTTAATATTTAACACTTGATCAAAATGGGTCACTAAGGCTTAGTTTGATTCGACCTTTTTTTAAGGCCGAATCGAACTAACAAGTTTCTAATAGTCAGAGATGACATTGAATGGTTAAATGAATTAGTACTTGTCATCTATTACACCTTCTTTTACTTTCTACTTGCCACTTGCAAGATAAAAATTAAAAAACAATGCCTGAACTGGAATGAAACAAACTAGTTTTCATTATAATTATCATCTCCAAGAAGCTTAATAACAGTCTTCATTGTGGGTCTCTGGTGTGGATCCTTGTCAGTACATAACAAAGCAACAGAAATCACTTCAGTAACTTGTACCTCCACATTCAAATCAACCAACTCCCATGCAAGCCTCGAATCAACAATTTTATCAACATCTCTTGTTTCCATCCACGTACATCGAACCCATTCCACTAAACTAGTATCCTTTAGAAATGAGGGATCCAAATCTAATACCTTCTTCCCACTTATTAGTTCAACCAAAACTACCCCATAATTATATACATCACATGCAACACCCTCCTCTCTCATATATCCATTCTCTGTAAAAGGAAAACAAGCATGTGTAGAAGGCTCACCTGCTGCACAAGAGGACTGATTCCAAGTCCTGGAAACACCAAAATCACATATGTGAGGTTCCATGTCAAAATCAAGAAATATGTTCTTTGGATTGATATAGTGATGCAGTATGGGAGGATGACAGTGGTGATGGAGATATGCTAGTTCATGTGCAATTCCAACAGCTATCTTATAGCGGACATTCCACACCAAGGTTAACATCGGATCTCGTACATGCAAAACATCATGAAGGCTTACATATGGATGATATGAAGGTGAAGCCATGAATCTGGACCATGTAAACAAATAAATTGTCAGAATCAAACTAAGAACAAACATAGATGGCTTTGACAAACATTTGAAAACACAGTATTATTCGTACATTCCCTGAACATCGGATGGGAGATAATTAGGAGAAGAAGGACTTGCACTTCCATAACCAATGTGAGGGTAATCCACAGCAGTGCATAATCCTTTGCCATGAACATTATCATATGCACCTGAAAATCAAATTAAGTGCCTTAAATAAATAAAAATGATAGAACAAGAGAGCGAAACATCCTTTGCAATCCTCAAGATATATATATATATATATGTATGCAAAGAAATGCTCACAAATAAATCAAATATTCACAATTAACATAATAGCAGGATCAGGAAATAGTACATACTCAGAGTGATGTAGTACACATATCCTG
The DNA here is from genome assembly GCA_014851425.1 of Senna tora. Classification (NCBI taxonomy): domain Eukaryota; kingdom Viridiplantae; phylum Streptophyta; class Magnoliopsida; order Fabales; family Fabaceae; genus Senna; species Senna tora. The sequence goes on from CM026260.1 coordinate 362,233, forward strand.
CATGAAACCAAGTTTAAGGAATACCTGAACTATTAAAATTCTGCTGTATTTTCCTCCTCATATTGGTCCCTTTATCCGTGCTTCTCACATCATTTTCACGCATCACTACTATAAATGGAAGGTAAAAGAAAATGCCATAAAATTTCAGCTTTTCAACCTAAGGTATCTCCATCAATATATAGACAAATAAGACCAAAAATACAAAGGATAACTAGGGATAGGACAGAAATATGAACTTGTATGTCAATAAAATGGACCCTCAAGTGCCTTCTTCTCACACTTGGAATGAAATTGCAATTGCATTAGTTTCACCCAAGACCCGAATGAAATCAAATATTTTTACTCCAAGTTTGAGTTAATAAGTCAAAGTAATATGGAATGAGAAAACACCTCTTTTTACAAAATATTGTTTATCAGCAATCTGTGAGCGTAGCACTGACTTTGTCTCTGCATCAAAGACCAAGTCCTGAAGACTATCTTTGGCTGCAACTGCTTGTTGTGCTGTGTTGAAGAGAGCATAAGCTATGGGTTTTTCATGTACCAAACTCAGTTGAGAAACTTCGTATCCAGGAAACCATCTCAGTAGATTCGGCAGTTCTCTCCGTTTTATGTCTTTGGGAAGGCCTTTTATAACAACGGTTCGAGCCTAAACACAAGCATGCACAATCTCATTCACTTCTGTAAGTGTTTTGGATATTTATAAAGGAGTAGTGATATTGCTAATAGCAACACTTCTAAATATAAGAAAACTAATCATTTGAGCAATTCACCAATCACTTCCAAATTCAATCACTTGCACTATCAATCCTTAAAAAGTGGAAATATATACTAAACAAACTAAAAAGGAAGAGGGAAATTCAGATTTGCCGTTAGTATTTTGTACATAATCCTCCCAAATTACAAACCTATTTATTTGAAAAGAAAGTAATTATTGCAATTTTCGAATTGATAAAAAATCACTGAAATAAGGATAAATAGTAAATACTTAGCTTATTTATGGGAATTTTTAAAAATGTTTTTAAGAGTCTCAAATACTAAACAAATACATAGCTAAGCACAGGGTTACTCATAAAAGAACCAAAAAGAATAATATATATTTATATATATATATTCTCTAAAGTGCTATTTTGATGGTAGTTTTGCCAGTTACACAAAAATTACCTGCATAAAAATAGAAGAGAGAGCAGTAGAAAGAGCACTCCCCAAATGAAATGAAGTTCTGTCATTTTGAATATGAATTCCTATATAAATCAGACAAGGCATAAGTCTCACATATCAATCTCAAATCACCATATCTATTCTATTGATGAAATGAAATCATGACTGGTGCACAATTCAGTTAATAACACATGTCATTCTCAATTGCTACCTTGAACTGTGGGTGCTTCAAAGATTTTGATAACATCTCTCATTTTCAGTCTCTTCCCAGGATCCGTCTGTGTACATATCAAGGCCACCAAAAGCACTTTGATAACCTGTACCACTACTTTTAAATCTGAAAGTTCCCTCGATAGGTTTGAATCAACAATCTCTTCAATTTCTCTGGTTTCCCTCCATACAGATTTAAACCACCCTACTAAAGTGGTTTCCTTCTCTTCAAATGAAGAATCTAATACTTTCTTTCCCGTCATGAGCTCAAGCAAAACTACACCATAACTATATACATCAGATTCACTGCTCGATACTATTGTAGATGCAATCTCTGTCACAAGAAAAAGTAAACATGTTCAATTGCAAGAGAAATTGTATGAGGGAATCATATGGGATTAAGGAACTAATAATATCTAAATGTGGAGGGAGAATTGCATCCCCCCATCTATCTACACATTTACCTAAGCCACTAATGCATCATTGGGGTAGATATGTTCATCTTAGAGGGTGAAATCAATTCTTTTTATAAGATATACAGAAATACTAATGTTCATGTGAGAAATTACCTGGTGCTATAAACCCACGTGTACCTAGATGATATGTTGACCGCATTCGCTGCATAGTAGAGGGCTGATTCAAAGCAATGGAAATACCAAAATCAGTAATATAAGGCTCCATATCAGAATCAAGAAGTATATTCTTTGGGCTGATGTCTCGATGCAGTACGGGAGGATCACATCCATGATGGAGATATTCCAGTCCCTTTGCAACTCCGACAGCTATCTGATAGCTCACAGTACAATCTAGGGAATGTGGTGGATCATTTTCATGCAAAATGTCATGAAGGCTCCCATTTTCCATGTACCTGAGGAAGATTAGACCGTAATCATCTCCTATCCAGCAGCCTAGAAATCTTGCAACATTTTGATGCCTAATCTTCTTAATGATTTTAATTTCTCTAGCCATGCTTAATCTTTTTCTTTTGCTCTTTGCAACAATCTTCTTTACAGCAAAAACTCCAAAATCCAGTTCAGCTTTGTAAATGGTCCCCTGCCCTCCTCTGCCAATTATATATCGATCATCTAGATTCTCTGTAGCCTTCATCACTTCCCCCTTACATCTTAGGTCAATAATTCCATTTTCTAAACTATGTTCTTCCATTAAAGACCACAGCTCTTGCTCTTCTTCATTATAGCCAATGACATCCTCCATTGATATTTGGTCAGAATCAGAAAGACACTTGTGAATCAGTTTTATAAGAAAAATAGCAACTAACATTGGGGATCCAACTTCAACAATCAAAATTACAAATTTAGAGATGCGTTTGTGATTCGTTGATTCATATTTGTGATTCGTTGATTCATATTTAGATTTGCAATTGTCACATGGCTTCAAGTTTGTATGAAACCTGGACAAATGCAAATCTGGACAAGAGACACAGAGACCAGGAATTCCCAAGAATGATGTCGGAGAAGAACTCAGATATTTCATTAGACTTTCTGGTACTACACCAACAAAGGAATTGTATGAAACATTGACTTCAACTAAGGAAATAAGTACCTGGAGAAAATCTATGCTACCCGTAAAATTGTTCTGAGACAAATCCAAAGTTTGCAGATTTTGCAACATCCAATTTTTGAAAGGAACTTTACCTGTCAAATTGTTCTGGGATACATCCAGACTTTGCAGCATCATCAAGTGCCCAAATAGGGAAGGGATTTCACCTGTGATTCCATTCGCACTCAGGTTCAACCTAAAGAGATTCTGCATTGCTCCAATAAATGTAGGAATTGTGCCTCCAAACATGTTTCCACCAAGTTGTAGGTCAGAAAGGTCAAATTCTGACAAGAAAGATGGGATGCCCCCACTAAAATGATTCTCGCTTAAAATAAAAAATCGTAGCCTCTTCCAACTGCTCAAACTTGAAGGTAATGAACCATTTAGAGAATTGAATCCCACATCAAACCTTCCCATTTGAGTACAGTGTGACAGTTGCTGCGGCAAAGGACCTTCCAAGTTGTTGTGAGCGAGATTCAGATCAAGAAGGTTCACAAGGTTTCCTAGCTCTGAGGGGATCAGCCCTGTAAAGCTGTTCATGGACAAATATAAAACACCAAGATTTGTGCAGTTCCCCAAACTTGATGGAATTGTTCCACTGATGTTGCTATTGCTCATAGCCATGTATATGAGATTCGAACTACATTCAAATTCAAGAGGAGACCTGATAAAGTTATTGTGGCTGACATCTAAATAAGTAAGATTCTTGAGGTTGTTAAGACTCTGAGGCAGAATTCCCTCCAATCTGTTACCTTCCAAAAACAATACCTCTAAATGACTGCAATTACCTATGGAAGAGGGGATGATCCCTGACAACTGATTACCAGAAAGATACAACTTTGACAATTCAGTCGCGTTTCCAATATTGGAGGGGATAGGACCACTAATGTTGTTGTAATACAGGTACACCTCTTGTAGATGAGGAATTTGAAACAAAAACTCAGGAATTCCACCAGTGAGCTGATTAGAATAAAAGCTCAAATACTGCAAATTTTGCAAATTTTTCAAGGAGTATGGAATGTGTCCACTAAAGGAGTTGTTAGAAAGGTTGATATGCTCAAGCAGACTACAATTGCCTAGCTCAAGGGGTATTGTTCCTGATAAACCATTTTTGGACAACTCAAGGGTGTGCAAGCGATTTAAGTTTCCAATTTCTGAGCCAAGTTGACCAAAAATGGAGGAAACAGTGAGGTTAAGGGAGACCACATGGCTGTCATGGTCACATTGTACTCCTAGCCATGAGCAAGGAGTAGAATCAGAGGCCTTCCAGCTTGAATTGATGGAAGGAGGCACAGAAATCCAATGCTTTAACAGTGACAAGAGAGTCAACCCATCGGAGCTCAAAGCAAAAGCAACACAATAAGAGGAAGCATAGAAACAGAGTATTAATAATAGGAGTTTCATAGAGAGAGGGAAAATCACGTTTTAACTTTTAAGGAAAAGAAAAAGGTTTGAAGGAACAAAAAGCACTTATCTTACGGCAGCTTAGAGTGTGGTTTGAGAGGCTGAAATGAGATGGAAACAGAGTCGGACACTAGGAAGAGAATCCTTCATCATTGGAATTTTGAACTTTGATGGGTGGTATTAAATATTTATTCTTTATTTGTTATATAATTATTTATGTGACTTTAGGTCTTGCTTTCTTTCCTATCTTTTACTTGACTAGGTGACACACCAGAGTTGACTGGAGTATGTTTGTTAGTCAATTGTCATTTTTTATTTTTCATCTCTCTACTGTGGAAGACGCCACATAAATAAAAGGACAGAAAGTAGGGACACTGTGATTTGATGTTTCACATTTGATAAATTTATTATAAATATAAATTTAGTTAGTTTATATTCAGACACAAAATTAACTAAAAAAAATATAAATGAATATATAACCTGCCAAAACACGAGATTTCTCAAGAGCTTCCTTCTTTGATCTGAAATGCTTGTGGATTAGTTTCAGCAGCAAAAAAGCAACAATCATTGAGGATACAAGTTCTTTAGAGATGCCTTTGTGATCCCTTGATTCATTCATTGTCACATCGCTTCAAGTAGCTAGTTTTAAGTGTAACTCAAGCACTAAAATATTGACTTTAACAACTGAAGAAAGTTCAGCAATCAACAAGTATATTCTTTGAATTGATATTTCGATGCACTATGAGAGGATCACATTGGTGATGGAGATACGCCAGTTTATGTGCAATTCCAACCACTATCTTATAGCGTACATTCCACTTCAATGTTGTTAGAAGATTCCGTACTTGCAAAACATCATATAGTGTTGCATGTGGACGATAGGAAGGGGGATAATTAGGAGATGAACTTGCATAACCAGCCTTGGTGTGAGAGTAGTCTTGATCAACAGTCAATAACTGATTTCCTCCATCATATGCACCTGAACAATTATAAGTGAATTAATTATATAAAAATGATAGCACACCACGGTGAAAAATTCTAATAAATAAGGTTTGATACGCTATCATGATCCAGGACGTATTAGACAGTAGTACACACTCAGTGTGACTTTGCATGCATGTATTCTGCACACAAGACCACTTCTTAAGGATATACCTGAAATATTAATAATTGGTTGTATGGTCTTGCTCATATCTGTACGTTTCCCTTGTTTATTCATACTTGTCACCTCATTATCACGCTTCACTGCCAAAGAATGAGCATTTCAACGCTGTTACTAATGAGAACACGAAAACACAACAGAATTTTGGCATCTCAATGTCAGATACAGCATCTGTTATCTTTCTATTCTGACATTTTTGAGTAAAAACTCCAAAACATTATGGAATGAAATACCACCTCTTTCGACAAAATATTTTTTATTTCCCATGTCTTTTTGCAGTACTGATTTTGTCCTTGTGTCAAAGACCAAACCCTGAAAATTAAAAGAAGTCACACTTCAAGAAAATAAAAAATGATACCATCATTAATAAGTATATCTAAGAGATCATATTCATCAAAGTGTGACATAATCCACCAAATTTCTTCCTACTTAATTGTGCCAAACTGAACCCTCTATGAGAAATCTCAGTAATCCACATGGACACCTTTCATAACTTGAGTGTGTTTCAGTATCAAGTTCTAAGCATAATGGTGCTTCTTGCACTTCATTATCGGCAAGTGCCTTCTCCTTAGATGTTTGGCAAGAAAGATACACGTGAACTAGTTTTACCAGCAAAAGAGAAACAAACAATGAGGATCCAATTTCTATTATCAAAATTACAAATTTGGAGATGTGCTTGTGATTTGTTGATTCATTTTTGGATTTGCATGTGCCACATGACTTCAAATAGAAAGTTTTAGTGCCACTCAAGCCATCTAAATCTGTACAAGTGATACATACACCAGGAATATCCATGAATGACGTCGGAGAAGAATTCAGATATTTCAATGCGCTTTGTGGTACAACACCAACGAAGGAATTGTATGAAAGATTGACTTCAAGTAATGAATTATGTAATCCCTGGAGAAAATCCATGCTTCCGCTAAAATTGTTTAGAGACAAATCCAAACTTTGCAGATTCTGCAACCTCCCAATTTGTGAACGAACTTTACCAGTCAAATTGTTCTGGGATAAATCCATATTTTGCAGCATGGTCAGGTACCTCAATTCTGAAGGGATTTCACCTGTGAATCCATTTGCACTCAGATTCAACCTAATGAGATTACGCATTGCTCCAATTGATGTAGGAATTTTGCCTCCAAACAAATTTTCACTGAGTTGTAGGTCAGAAAGAAGGTCAAATTCCAGAAAGGAATACCCCAACTAAATTGATTCTTACTTAAAATCAAATATTCTAGGTTCTTCCAACTACTAAAACTTGAAGGTAATGAACCATTTAGAGAATTGAATCCCACATCAAACCTTCCCATTTGAGTACAGTGTGACAGTTGCTGCGGCAAAGGACCTTCCAAGTTGTTGTGAGCGAGATTCAGATCACGAAGGTTCACAAGGTTCCCTAGCTCTGAGGGGATCAGCCCTGTAAAGCTGTTCATGGACAAATATAAAACACCAAGATTTGTGCAGTTCCCCAAACTTGATGGAATTGTTCCGATGATGTTGCTGCTGCTCATAGCCATGTATTTGAGATTCAGATTACATTCAAATTCAAGAGGAGACCTCATAAAGTTGTTGTGGCTGACATCTAAATAAGTAAGATTCTTGAGGTTGTTAAGACTCTGAGGCAGAACTCCCTCCAATCTGTTACCTTCCAAAAACAATGCCTCTAAATGACTGCAATTACCTATGGAAGAGGGAATGATCCCTGACAACTGATTACCAGAAAGATACAACTTTGACAGTTCAGTCATGTTTCCAATATTGGAGGGGATATGACCACTAATGTTATTGTAGTACAGGTACACCTCTTGCAGATGAGGAATTTGAAACAAGAACTCAGGAATTCCACCAGTGAGGTGATTAGAATAAAAGCTCAAATACCGCAAATTTTGCAAATTTTTCAAGGTGTATGGAATGTGTCCGCTAAAGGAGTTGTTAGAAAGGTTGATATGCTCAAGCAGACTACAATTGCCTAGGTCAAGGGGTATTGTTCCTGATAAACCATTTTTGGACAACTCAAGGGTGTGCAAGCGATTTAAGTTTCCAATTTCTGAGCCAAGTTGACCAAAAATGGAGGAAAGAGTGAGGTTAAGGGAGACGACATGGCTGTCATGGTCGCATTCTACTCCTAGCCATGAGCAAGGAGTGGAATCAGAGGCCTTCCAGCTTGAATTGATGGAAGGAGACACAGAAGTCCAGTGCTTTAACAGTGACAAGAGAGTGAGCCCATCGGAGCTCAAAGCAGAAGCAACATATAAAGAGGCAGAGAAACATAGGATCAAGAATAGGAATTTCATAGAGAGTATCATAAAAAATGTTGATAGAGAGAAAGAAAAGGTTACTCTAACTCTAAGCACTTATCTTAAATAGCAGGCAATTGTAGAGTGGTTTGAGAAGCTGAAATGAGATGGAAACAGAGTTGTCATGGATGTGGAGTGAGTAAGAACTAGAAGTAAGAAGAGTGCCTTCACCGTAGGAAGTTCGATGGGTGGGATTAAATATTTGTATTCTTTATTTGTTGTATAATTATTTATGTGAGTTTAGCTCCTCCTTTCTTGCTTTTCTTTTACTTGACTAATTCACACACCGGAGTTGACCCTGACCCTGTGTATCTTAGTCAATAGTCAGTCATCTGCTAATCTCTCTAGACAGTGCAAGACGCTACATAATTTTTCTTTTATTTAATAAGACATATTACAATATGCTAATCCTTCAAGTAACCATAAGTCCTATGCTCCAATATATAGAGGTGCAGGGAAGCACAAGATCAATATAATAATAGGAATTTCATCACGTTCTAACGAAAGGAAAAAAACGTTGTTGCACAAATTGATAGCTTTCGATTTGATATGAACAAAAAGCTCTTGCCTTTCTGCAGCTTCATCAAAGATCAAAGCAATGTGGAAAATTGAAATGCTAAAGAATACTTTCGACGACTTTTGAACAGAAAAACTTGCAATTTTGTTGTTTTTTTATCAAAATATATGTTATGTTTATTATTTATATAATTAAATTTATATTTCATTGATATAAAAATCATTTTTTGAGGACCATTAATAAATTTTGATAGAATTTCACCAAAAAATCTTTTTTTTTTTATAGAATTGCCAAGCGTGTAAGCAGGGAAATCATGTTTACCATTAAATAAATTTACAATTTTCAAATTCGAATTAAAGTGTTGATGGAATTGCAAAAGCATATTTTTTTTTTAAAAAAAAGAGTAAATTAAAGAAACCAATACTAAAACTTAATATTAATTTAAAGATATTAAAACTTAGGTATGATATTCAAATTGGTTCAAAGTGTTTTATATTAGTCTTAAAAGTATGGGATGGATTTTGTTGGTAAAAAATGTTTCATTTGTTTTACATTGGTCATGTGCATTTTTATCGTGTTTCAGATTAATCTAGCTATTACAATCCGTCAGTTTTATCTATTAACCGTGCTGACACATGCACTGATGTAGTATCATTCTCTCTCTTGTCTTCATAATTTCTCTCCTAAATGACTAATAACATGAAGTAACAATTAAAAAAACTTGTCTTTTAAATCATCCATGCTTACCAAGTTTTTTTATTTTAATAGGAAAAAATGCATACAAATAAATTTGAGAGTTATACAAAAATTATAATTAAACTATTTTTTAAATTAAATTATTTTCAATTTTATCCATACAAGAATATTTGATGAAGTCAAGTGAGTGAGAAGATCTTCCCTAGTTTGTATTATTATTATTATTATTATCTCAAAAGGTCAAGAACAGTTGTGATTGTGGGTGTCTTAAGTGGATCTATCTCACAACATAACAAAGCTACACAAAGCACTTTAGTAAGTTGTAGCACTACAGTTGGATTGAATAACAGCTCCCATGCAAGCTCTGAATCAACAATCTTCTCAAGTTCTCCTGTTTTCATCCACACACTTCTAACCCATTCCACTAAACTACTTTTCCCATAATCTGATACCTTCTTCCTCGTTATTAGCTCTAACAAAATTACACCATAATTATATACATCACACACAACACCCTCCATTATTGTGTATCCTTTCTCTGTAAAAAAAAAAAAAAAGCCAATGTAAAACAAACATGCATGTTATTCTTCATCTATGTGAAATAATACTTAAACTAAATTACCATTTTGGTCCCTGAAAGATGTATTTTGTCTCAATTTAGTCCTTAAAAAATCGAAAATATTAAATTTAGCCTTTGAAAGATGCATTTTGTCTCAATTTAGTCACTGAAATATGCAATTTGTCTCAACTTATTCCTTGCGAATCTCCATTGACATAACTAATAGAAAATTTTGTGAGGACTGAACTGAGAAAATTTGCATCTTTCAAATACTAAATTTGATATTTCACAAATTGCATCTTTTAGGGATGGGACTAAATTGAGACAGATTGTATCTTTTGAAGACCAAAATAGTAATTTACTCAAATACTTATTATGAAAGATTTTTAATGACAAGTATAGAAGCATTACCGGTCAGAGAAGACGAGTGATTCAAATCCATGGAAACACCCAAATCAGGAATGTGAGGCTCCATTTCAGAATCAACAAGTATATTCTTTGAATTGATATCTTGATCTTGATGAAGATATGCTAGTTTATGTGCAATTCTCACAGCTATTTTATAGCGAACATTCCACTCTAACATTAGGAGTGGATTCCTTTCATGCAAGACATCATGAAGGCTTCTATATGCATGTTCTGGAGTTGAAGGTGAAGCCATATTTCTAAACCAACAAAAGAGATTAAGTGTCAGTGTCCCATATGGCAAACAAGCAAAGATGCATGACTTGATACATATTTGAAGGAACTTGCAAAAGAGCCTAATTAATCTTGACAAATATATATTCCAATTTCCATTTTTCTTTTTCTTTGGATAATTTTAGGGCTAGAAAAGTATAGATGGTACTTACCGGTATGTTCCCTCAGCATTGGATGGAGGGCAGTTAGAAGAAGATGGACCTGCACTTGCATAACCAGTGTGAGAGTCATCCCTAGCAATCCATAATCCTTTGCCTTTATCATATTCATATGAACCTGAATAATCAATTCAAATACATTTTTTAAAAAATAGTGATAGCACATAAGGACAACAACTACAAACAAACCCTTTTTTCACTAAGTCAATGAGGGTTGGCTTATATATATGATCACCTTCCGCCCATCACAATGATGACTTGGGTTCAATCTATAGGTGATCTCTCATTTGTTGGGTTTTTCACTATGTGAGGTCAGCTACATGAATGAAATCAATGTGTTCTTTGGTCTCTCCTACTTCTAGTTCTTAAACTATCTTTCACTTTATCAACTCTTCTTATAGGAGCTTTGAAGATCTCCTCTATACATATACATGATCAAACCAGATAAGGCGCCGTTTCTATTAATTTTTCTATTAATAAAGAAAATAAAGTAAGGAAGTAAAGCAGAGCAACAGAATATAATATGATGTATTATTGAATTGTTCAATGGATACAATAGCTACCTACTCTATATATAGAAGGCTACATAGAGAGGTTCAAAGATATAGTCACAAGACTCTAGATGGATCTATAGAGACTAGCACGTGAATTGCACAATTCAGATCTAACAAAGTTTGCTGAGTCACACGTCTAGAAGCAAGTCACACATATTACACATAGCAACGTGGCAGTCACACTCTTCACACTCCTTATACTCTATCATCTATGATAGGTGTTATCCCGACCTTCTCTCTAATGTAATCATTTAGTCCTATATCTTTTAATAATAATAGGACATGAGAGCAAAAAATCCTTTGCACTCACTCCTTAAGATATAGATGCATACAAATAAATGCTCTTAAATAGAAGTAGTAGTAGTAGTATGCAATGAGAGTAATGTTACACAATATACCTGAAGAATACCACATTTTAAGAATACCTGAACAATTAATATTCCTCTCTACTGTCTTGCCCATATCTGTGCCTTGCTTGGTGTCTGTGTCATTATTCATGCTTCTTACATCATTATCATTCCTCACTGTCAAAGAATGAGCATTGCAACACTGTAGTTATATAGTAGTAAAAGAAAAAAAAAAAGGAGGGTTAGTTCCCAAGACTCCCAGCAGGTGGGTCTGATCAGATGTACGTAGTCTTATCCCTACAAATAGAGAGGCTATTTCCAAAATTTGAACAATAGATCACATGACAGGCTCACCCACATATAGTAGTAAAAGAAACACCACAAAATTTTGGAATTTCAAAACAAGGTTTCTTCACCAATAACAAAGGACAAAAAGATATAGAAAAGGCAAAAATGCAATTTCTGAGTAAATAAACCCAACATTATGGAATGAAATGTCACCTCTTTCGACAAAATATTGTTTTTGGGCCATCTCTGTGTGCAACACTGATTTCATCTCAGCATCAAACACCAAGCCCTGAAAATCAAAACAAGTCCAAATTTAAGGAAACAAAAGCAGATACCATTGTAATATCTAAGAATCCATGTTACATCAAATAAGTCAACCTGAAGAATGTCTTTGGCCATAACTGCTTGTTTTTTTGTGCTGAAGAGAGCATAACCTATGGGTCTTCCATGTATGAAACTCAGTTTAGAAGCTTGGTATCCAGGAAACAATCTTAGAAGATTTGGCAATTCTCTCTGTTTTACATCTTGGGGAAGCCCTTTTATAACAATTGTTTGACGCTGAACACAAGTACAATTACATTCAGCTTCTCACTTAATCATCAGTACAATTACTAAGTGCACATGAAAACTTTAAACAATTTTAAGACACTAAACATATAGTGTGTAAAGTTAATATGTTTATTTTAAGACACTATCAACTCCTTTTTGTTTTTGTTTATATGTTTATTTGAGTTTTCCGATCGTGTCACAAAAATAACTATTTTTTAATTTAAAAATTACAAGAAAAATTTATAATAAAAGGATGTGAGAGAAAAAAAATAGATATGATGGATAGTTATTAGGAGGAGTACAATAACTTCTCATTATTTAGTTTATTATTTAAAAATAGTAATAATCATTTATATTGTGTTTTAAAAATTAAAATGATTTAATTTGTTAAATTTTAAAATATAATAATAATTATTATATATTATATGTTTTAAAAGTTAAAAAATAAAAAAGCCTATAGTTTTTATTATTCCTTTGAGAGTGTAATTGTGTAAATAACTATACACAAAACTTTCAAAATTAAAAGGATGACTCATAACTATTTTATAGATAATTCTCCCAAATCTAAACCTTATGTATTCAAAGAGAAGTTATATGAAATATTTCTAAAAGTACCAATAGTTAATAAAAGGAATGTAAGCAAAGTGATACTCATAATAGAACCAAAAAATAAAAAGAATCTAAATAGATATTTTGATGTAATCAAATCTACCCTGCTAAACAAAAACTACCTGCAAAATTATAGAGGAAGCCGCAATAGCTAGGGTACGCCCCAAATGAAATGAAGCTCTGTTGTGTTGAAAAAATCCTGTATAAATCAGACAACACAAGTCTCATTAATATTATTATTATTATTATTATTATCTTCTTTATGACTTCATGTATGCTAGTAACAGACAAAACTCCTACCTGGAACAGTAGGTGCTTCATAGATTTTGATAATTTGTCTCATTTTAAGCCTCTTTCCGGGATCCGTCTCTGTACATATCAAAGCCACCAAAAGCACTTTGATTACTTGTACCAATACATTTATATCTGAAAGTTCCCTTACAAGGCTTAAATCAACAATCTCTTCAATTTCTCTTGTTTCTCTCCAAACAGATTTAAACCATCCTACCAATGTCGTTTCTGCCTCCTCAAATGAAGAATCCAATACTTTCTTTCTGGTTATTAGCTCAAGCAAAACTACCCCATAACTATATACATCAGATTTAGAGCTTGGCACTATTCTAGATGCAATCTCTGCCACAAAATGTAAGAGTAAATGTTAGACATAACATACATAAGTATACAACATTGGCATATCTCCATTTCTTTTTATGGCATTAGGGAACTATAAGAGTAATTACCGGGTGCCATAAAACCACGTGTTCCCAGATGATATGTTGACCGCATAGTCATTATAGTAGAGGATTGATTCAAAGCAAGAGAAATGCCAAAATCAGTAATATAAGCCTCCATATCAGAATCAAGGAGTATATTCTTTGGTTTGATGTCTCTATGCAGAATGGGAGGATCACAACCATGATGGAGATATGACAGTCCCTTGGCAACTCCTATAGCTACCTTATACCGAACATTCCAATCTAAGGAGAGTGGTGGATCATTTTCATGCAAAACATCATGAAGGCTTCCATTTTCCATGTACTTGTAGAACATTAAACCAAACTCCTTCCCTATCCAGGAGCCTAGGAATCTCGCTACATTTCGATGCTTAATCTTCTTAATCATTTCTAGTTCTTTGACCATTCTTGATCTCTTCCTTTCGCTTCTTGCAAATACAAGCTTCTTCACAGCAAAAACCCCTACATCAAGTTCAGCTTTATAAACAATTCCATGCCCTCCTCTGTCTATTATGTACTTATCATTTAGATTCTCTGTAGCCTTCATCACTTTCCTTTTATATCTTAGGTCAATCATTCTATTTTCTCCAAAACCACTTAAACTCCATGGCTCATGCCCATCATTATTGTCAATGGTCTCCTCCTTAGAACTTTGGTCTGAGTAACGCATGTGAATTAGTTTTACTAGCAACAAAGCGACAATCATTGAGGATCCAAGTTCTATTATCACTATTACAAATTTAGAGATGCCTTTGTGATCCATTGAGTCAAAGTCACATGGCTTCAAGTAGCTAGTTCTAGTGCAATTCGAGGCGTCTGAAGGTGAGCAACGAACACAAAGGCCAGGATTTCCAAAGAATGATGATGGAGAAAAATTCAGATGCTGCATTAACCTTTCTGGTACAGGACCGACAAAGAAGTTGTACGAAATATTGACTTCACTTAAGGAAGAAAGTCCATCAAGAACATTTAAGCTTCCTGTCAAATTGTTCAGAGATATATCCAGAATTTGCAGCTTCTTCAGCTTCCCAATTTCTAAAGGAACCTCACCTGTAAATCCATTAGCACTCAGATTTAAACCATATATGAGATTCTCCATTGCTCCTATAGATGTAGGAATCTTGCCTCCAAACATATTTCCACCCAGATGTAGCTCAAGAAGCTGGTCGAATTCTGACATGAAAGATGGGATAACCCCACTAAAATTATTCTCACTTAAAATCAATGTGTTTATCTTTGTCCAGCTCCTGAAACTTGATGGTAATGAACCATTTAAAAAATTGAATCCCACATCAAATTTTTCCATTTTGGTGCAGTAGGATAGCTGATGTGGCAAAGGACCTACTAAATTGTTGTGATCAAGATTCAAAACCTGAAGGTTCACAAGGTTTCCTAGCTCTGAGGGTATAAGCCCACTGATTATGTTCATAGACAAAATTAAAGCAGTGAGATTTGTACAGTTTCCCAAACTTGGTGGAATTGCTCCACTGATGTTGTTCTTGCTGATATCAAAGTATTTGAGATTCAAATTACTTTCAAATTCAGGAAGGGACTCAGTAAGATTATTTTCATTGAGAACTAACCTCCTAAGAGTTGCACATCTTCCAACATCGCGAGGAATTCCACCTTGGAGTTGATTTAGACCTATGTTCAACACACGTAATTGCTCTCCAAAACAAAGATTCGGTGGGATGTTACCAGTGAACTTATTATTCATCAAGTCCAACTTCAATAAACTACTATTGATTCCCAAGCCTTGAGGTATCACTCCAGAGAACTCATTGTCAAACAATGAGAGATTTTTAAGATGCTTGAGCTCAGCCATCTCTGGAGGTAATTTCCCAGAAAGGCTATTATTATGAACAAGGATATGCTTAAGACTTTGAATCTTCCAAATGCCAAGTGGAATTTCACCTGTCAAGCGGTTGAAATACAATTCAAGGTCCATTAATTTAGTTAGCCTTCCCAACTCATTTGGAATTTCTCCCTCCAGTTGATTGGAATATAAATGTAACTTCTTCAAAGATTCACAGCTACCAATTTCTGGAGGTATTTTCCCAGACAAATGGTTCTCAGGAAGGCGAAGAATGGAAAGCTCACGAAGTAATCCTAGGGATGATGGGATACTGCCAACTAAGTTGCTGTTCACAGCAGCAAATTCTGCTAAACCACTACAATTCCCCAAGCCTGAAGGAATACTTCCACTGAATACATTGAATGAGAGATCCAAAATAAATAACTTTTCACAACTACCAGAACCAAGAGGGATAGTCCCTCCAAGGCTATTGTTTTTGACATCTAAATAAACAAGATTCTTGAGATTGTTAAGACTGAGAGGCAAAATTCCGGTCAATCCGTTATCGTTCACAAACAAAGCCTCCAATCTACTGCAGTTACCTATGGAAGAGGGAATAGAGCCTGACAAATGATTACCAAATAGATACAACTTCAACAGTTCTGTAGTGTTCCCAACATTGGAAGGGATAGCACCACTTAGTCTGTTGTTGTACAGGTATACCTCTTCTAGGTGAGGAATTTGAAACAAGGACATGGGAATTAAACCAGTGAGAAGATTAGAAGAAAAGCTCAAATACCTCAAATTTTGCAAATTTTTCAAGGTGTAAGGTATGTGTCCACTCAAGTAGTTTTCAGAAAGATCAATATACTTAAGCTGACTACAATTGCCTAACTCTGGTGGTATTGCTCCTGAGAAACCATTTTTCAACAACACAAGGGTGTGCAAGTGATTCAAGTTTCCAATTTCTAGTCCGAGTTGACCATTAATCCTAGAAGCAGTGAGGTTAAGAGAGACCACATACTGGCTATCATGGTCACATTGTACTCCTAGCCAAGAACATGGAGTAGAATCAGAGGCTTTCCAGGTTGAATTTATGGAAGGAGGCACAAGAGTCCAGTGCTTCAAGAGTGACAATAGAGTCAACCCATCAGAGCTCAAAGCAGAAGCAACATACAAGGTGGTAGAGAAGCATAAGATCAATAATAGGAGTTTCATGAATAGAAAAAGTTGATACAAATGATGGCAAAAGGTTTTAGAGGAAGAAAGCACTTACCCTGATGCAGCTAAAAGAAGAGTAAGCTAATGGAGAATTGCTTTGCTCTGGTCATTGCATTCTGATAAAGAGAAGCTGAATGAGGTGGAGGGTGGAAACAGAGTAGGACAATCATAGTGGCTTTGGGAAAGAGAGAAAAAGTTAAAGATTAAAGTAGAGAGAGATAAAGCTTTTTCACGTTGCAATTATGATTGTTGTGATTTAAATTAATGTCATTTTCTCTTCATTAGGCCTACTAGTATTTTGTAACACTTCCTTCTTGGGAGATGCTAAGTCAAAAAGAAAAAAACTTTCTCACTGTTTTTGCAATACAATCTGTAATACAAAAAAGAATAAGATATTGTAATTTACTATAACCTTTTTTGAATTAGAAGATAATTACAGTTGACATGATTTTGAGATGTTTTCTGAAAAATGGTAGGATTGAACAAGTGCTTTTCTGAAACTAGTAGGTGAGAGTTAAAGCAAGATTTTCTTTCCTCTTTCTAATTCTAGCAACAACTGGGTTTTGTTAATAAAAGAAAGAAAGATGGGTCGAGTATGCTATGTTAACAATGGCTGAAACATGAAGTGGCTGATTTGCGAGCCGCCTCATTCCTCAACACAAACTACTTTCTTTGTTTCTTTGTTTTATTATGTTGAGTATTTGGAATATAATTTAGTTTTGGTTAGGATTTATTGGAGTTTAACATTTTTTAAAATTTAAAATAGTACATATTTTGAAGTAAAATCAAGGGTGAAAAAATAAAGAGTTTGAGCTCATCACCTTTCTAGAGTGTTACGCTTAGATGGAGAAATTGGGGAAGAGAATATGTAGTAAAAATGAATAGAGAAAGTTGTTGAGTTATGAAAAATAAAGTGTTCTGTTTTGATGCGTGGGTGATTAACATTTAACAGTGGTTCTCAATCAGTCAATTGTTTCCTGCGTGTAACAAGTTATAGAGTATAGTCTCATTGATTGAAGTTTAGTCTTTGCTGCTGCTAGTCTTTTCAATGCTTTCACTGCTTGTTAAATTTAATATTATCGTAGACTATAATATGAAAAAGACCAAAAAAAAAAAAGACCATAGTGTGAACATGTTATAAACAAGTGCAGCACAGGCCGAAAGTACTCCTAAACTTGTTTTTAACTTTTTCTTTTTCGTGAAATTGGAAAAAATTAAGGCATAAAGTGGAACAATTACAGAGAGGAAAGACCAGAAAGAAAGAAAGAAAGAAGAAGAAACTAACAACCTAGAGACGAGAAGGAAACAAGTGAAATTACAACAAAGCACCAGCGCCAAAAAGACACAGCAGGTCTAGAAAAGCTAGTTCCAGACAGATCAGACCATAAAGACACAGCAACAAAGCAAAGGGTGAAGTCCTTTTTACTATGTAGCCCATGCTTTGCCAAGCTATCAGCACATGTTTCCTTCCCTGTGGATATGTTTAAACTTGATCTCCCTCAAAAACACCTGCATTTCAAGATTAGAGGAGCAAGGTGATGACAATCATTAGCATTATCATCTTCATTGCAAGTCCTTCACAAAAGCTAATGATAAAAGTATGAATTTTAATTCTTTTAAAAAGTCACAAACATTTCATTTCATAAATTTGATCTTCGTATTTTTGTTCTATTTAGGATTAGTGCATTGTTGTTCAGTTGCTCTTAAGCGTGATTTCCTTCCCTATGAAATTCCTATTGTTGATCCTTCGCTTGTATGTTGCTTCTGCTTTGAGCTCTGATGGTTCCACTCTCTTGTCGCTGTCAAAGCACTGGACTTCTGTGCCTCCTTCCATCAATTCAAGCTGGAAGCCCTCTGATTCCACTCCTTGCTCATGGCTAGGAGTACAATGTGACCATGACAGCCGTGTGGTCTCCCTTGACCTCACTTCTTCCACCATTTTTGGTCAACTTGGGTCAGAAATTGGAAGCTTAAATCGCTTGCACACCATTGTGTTGTCCCGAAATGGTTTCTCCGGAAGAATACCCCCTGAGTTAGGCAATTGCAGTCTGCTTGAGAGTATCAACTTTTCTAGCAACTCCTTTAGTGGACAAATACCATATTCCTTGAAAAAGTTGCGAAATTTGCGCTATCTCAACTTTTATTCTAATCAACTCACTGGTGGAATTCCTGACTTCTTGTTTCAAATTCCTCATCTACAACAAGTGTACCTGTACGACAATAGCATTAGTGGTCATATCCCCTCCAATATTGGAAACGCCACTGAATTGTCAAAGTTGTATCTTTCTGTTAATTACTTGTCAGGGATCATTCCCTCTTCCATAGGTAATTGCAGTCATTTAGAGGTATTGTTTCTGGATGGCAATAGATTGGAGGGAATTCTGCCTCAGAGTCTTAACAACCTCAAGAATCTTACTTATTTAGATGTTAGTCACAATAACTTTATGAGGTCTCCTCTTGAATTTGAATGTAATCCGAATCTCACTTACATGGCTATGAGAAATATCAATATCATTGGAACAATTCCACCAAGTTTAGGAAACTGCACAAATCTTTCTGTTTTATATTTGTCCATGAACAGCATTACAGGGCTGATCCCCTCAGAGCTAGGAAAACTTGTGAACCTTCGTGATCTGAATCTTGCTCACAACAACTTAGAAGGTCCTTTGCCGCAGCAGCTATCACACTGTACTGAAATGGAAAGGTTTGATGTGGGATTCAATTCTCTAAATGGTTCATTACCTTCAAGTTTGAGCAGTTGGAAGAAGCTAGGATATATGATTTTAAGTAAGAATCAATTTAGTGGGGGTATCCCGTCTTTCTTGTCAGAATTTGCCTTTCTTACTGACCTACAACTTGGTGGAAACATGTTTGGAGGCAAAATTCCTACATTTATTGGAGCAATGCAGAATCTCTTTATCTTGAATCTGAGTGCAAATGGAATCACAGGTGAAATTTCTTTCAAATTTGGCAAGACCCTGACCATTCTGGATGTATCCCAGAACAATTTGACCGGAAGCATAGGTTTTCTCGAGGGACATGATTCATTAGAAGAAGTCAATGTTTCATACAATTCTTTTGTTGGTGTTGTACCACAAGGGGCATTGAAATATCTGCATTCTTCTCCCACATCATTCTTGGGCATTCCTGGTCTATGTGTCCCTTGTTCAACTTTATTTGAGTTGAGTGGCACTAGCACTTTCTACTTGAAGCCATGTGACAATTGCAAATTCAAATATGAATCAGGAAAACACATCTTTAACGTTGTAATTCGGATAGTAGAAGTTGGATCCCCAATGCTAGTTATTATAGTTGCTATTTTTCTGGTGAGGTTCATTCGCATGCGTCTTTCTGACCAAATATCAATGGAGGACGTCATTGCCTATAATGAAGAAGAGCAAGAGCTGTGGCCTTTAAGGGGAGAACATAACTTAGAAAATGGAGTTATTGACCTAAAGGGGGAGGTGATGAGGGCTACGGAGAATCTAGATGATCCATATATAATTGGGAGAGGAGGGCATGGGACAATTTACAAAGCCCAATTAGATTTTGGAGTTTTTGCTGTAAAGAAGATTGTTGCAAAGAGCAAAAGAAAAAGATTAAGCATGGTTAGAGAAATTAAAATCATTAAGAAGATTAGGCATCAAAATGTTGCAAGATTTCTAGGCTACTGGATAGGAGATGATTACGGTCTAATCTTCCTCAGGTACATGGAAAATGGGAGCCTTCATGACATTTTGCATGAAAATGATGCACCACATTCTTTAGATTGGACTGTGCGCTATAAGATAGCTGTCGGAGTTGCAAAGGGACTGGAATATCTCCATCATGGATGTGATCCTCCCATACTGCATCGAGACATCAGCCCAAAGAATATACTTCTTGATTCTGATATGGAGCCTTATATTACTGATTTTGGTATTTCCATTGCTTTGAATCAGCCCTCTACTATGATGCAAATGCGGTCGACATATCATCTAGGAACACGTGGGTTTATAGCACCAGGTAATTATTTTTGTTCCACAGATTGGTCATTAATTTTCAATTTCTCACATTAACATTGGTATTTTCTGTATATCTTATAAAAGGAACTGATTCCACCCTCTAAGATGAACATATCTACCCCAATGAAGCATTAGTAGCTTAGGCAAGAGTGTAGATAGATGGGGGGGATGCAATTCTCCCTCCATATTCAAAAAGAAAATAGGAAAATCAACAAATGCCATATGTATGACTCCCTCATACAATTGAACATGTTTACTTTTTTCTTGTGACAGAGATTGCATCTACAATAGTATCGAGTAGTGAATCTGATGTATATAGTTATGGTGTAGTTTTGCTTGAGCTCATGACCAGAAAGAAAGTATTAGATTCTTTATTTGAGGAGAAGGAAACCACTTTAGTAGGGTGGTTTAAATCTGTATGGAGGGAAACCAGAGAAATTGAAGAGATTGTTGATTCAAACCTATCAAGGGAACTTTCAGATTTAAAAGTAGTGGTACAGGTTATCAAAGTGCTTTTGGTGGCCTTGATATGTACACAGACGGATCCTCGGAAGAGACTGAAAATGAGAGATGTTATCAAAATCTTTGAAGCACCCACAGTTCAAGGTAGCCATTGAGAATGACATGTGTTATTAACTGAATTGTGCACCAGTCATGATTTCATTTCATCAATAGAATAGATATGGTGATTTGAGATTGATATGTGAGACTTATGCCTTGTCTGATTTATATAGGAATTCATATTCAAAATGACAGAACTTCATTTCATTTGGGGAGTGCTCTTTCTACTGCTCTCTCTTCTATTTTTATGCAGGTAATTTTTGTGTAACTGGCAAAACTACCATCAAAATAGCACTTTAGAGAATATATATATATATATATTATTCTTTTTGGTTCTATTATGAGTAACCCTGTGCTTAGCTATGTATTTGTTTAGTATTTGAGACTCTTAAAAACATTTTAAAAGTTCCCATAAATAAGTATTTACTATTTATCCTTATTTCAGTGATTTTTGATAAATTCGAAAATTGCAATAATTACTTTCTTTTCAAATAAATAGGTTTGTAATTTGGGTGGACTGTGTACAAAATAGCAACGGAAAATCTGAATTTCCCTCTTCCTTTTTAGTTTGTTTAGTATATATTTCCACTTTCTAAGGATTGATAGTGCAACATTAAAATTTACACCCCTGTGCAAGTGATTGAATTTGGAATATCCTGTTACACTAAAACAAAGTGGTGAATTGCTAAAATGATTAGTTTTCTTATATTAGAAGTGTTGCTATTAGCAATATCACTACTCCTTTATAAATATCCAAAACACTTACAGAAGTGAATGAGATTGTGCATGCTTGTGTTTAGGCTCGAACCATTGTTATAAAAGGCCTTCCCAAAGACATAAAATGGAGAGAACTGCCGAATCTACTGAGATGGTTTCCTGGATACGAAGTTTCTCAACTGAGTTTGGTACATGAAAAACCCATAGCTTATGCTCTCTTCAACACAGCACAACAAGCAGTTGCAGCCAAAGATAGTCTTCAGGACTTGGTCTTTGATGCAGAGACAAAGTCAGTGCTACGCTCACAGATTGCTGATAAACAATATTTTGTAAAAAGAGGTGTTTTATCATTCCATATTACTTTTACTTATTAACTCAAACTTGGAGTAAAATTAATTTCATAGGGGTCTTGGGTGAAATTAATGCAATTGCAATTTCATTCCAAGTGTGAGAAGAAGGCACTTGAGGGTTCACTTTATTGACATACAAGTTCTCGTGTTCTATCATTTGTATTTAAGGCACTTAAATTGATTTGCAGGTGCATTTGATCATGGCAAAGGATTATGCACTGCTGTGGATTACCCTCACATTGGTTATGGAAGTGCAAGTCCTTCTTCTCCTAATTATCTCCCATCCGATGTTCAGGGAATGTACGAATAATACTGTGTTTTCAAATGTTTGTCAAAGCCATCTATGTTTATTCTTAGTTTGATTCTGACAATTTATTTGCTTACATGGTCCAGATTCATGGCTTCACCTTCATATCATCCATATGTAAGCCTTCATGATGTTTTGCATGTACGAGATCCGATGTTAACCTTGGCGTGGAATGTCCGCTATAAGATAGCTGTTGGAATTGCACATGAACTAGCATATCTCCATCACCACTGTGATCCTCCCATACTGCATCACTATATCAATCCAAAGAACATATTTCTTGATTTTGACATGCAACCTCACATATGTGATTTTGGTGTTTCCAGGACTTGGAATCAGTCCTCTTGTGCAGCAGGTGAGCCTTCTACACATGCTTGTTTTCCTTCTACAGAGAATGGATATATGAGAGAGGAGGGTGTTGCATGTGATGTATATAATTATGGGGTAGTTTTGGTTGAACTAATAAGTGGGAAGAAGGTATTAGATTTGGATCCCTCACTTCTAAAGGATACTACTTTAGTGGAATGGGTTCGATGTACTTGGATGGAAACAAGAGATGTCGATAAAATTGTTGATTCAAGGCTTGCATGGGAGTTGGATAATTTGAATGTGGAGGTAGTACAAGTTACTGAAGTGATTTCTGTTGCTTTGTTATGTACTGACAAGGATCCACACCAGAGACCCACAATGAAGACTGTTATTAAGCTTCTTGGAGATGATAATTATAATGAAAACTAGTTTGTTTCATTCCAGTTCAGGCATTGTTTTTTAATTTTTATCTTGTAAGTGACAAGTAGAAAGTAAAAGAAGGTGTAATAGATGACAAGTACTAATAATAATAACATATATGGCAGCGACAAGGGTAAAAGCAGATGGGTGTTAACGTATATGGCTATATGCTATGTTTTTTCCCTTAATTACCATTATAGTATGTCTTGTAAACATATACAATTGAAACTTACAAATGCATTATAAAATATTCCTTATTATAAAAACATTTCATAACATTTAGAATTTTGTTTTGATATTTGATACCCCTAAGCTGTATTTTAAAGAACAAAATTTGCCATATGCCATAACCCAAACACCAATTTCAGTGCAATATAGCCTGAATAAAAGGGGTTAAAGATAAAAGCTTAATTACAAAAAAGCATATTCTTACAAGTATTGTTATCAACTGTGGTGTTGATAGGATAAATGTATAATAGAGCAAAGAGGCAAGAGTTGTAAAATAACAGCCAATTTATACCCGGATCATTTTCCTTTTTTGACTTGTAATTAATCTACCAATTGTTGCTGCTACAACGAGTTATCAACACCTAAGTTGAAACAATTAACTCTTGCCACAATCTAAGTTCTGGGCAAGTTGCAGGGAAAAACATGTTTGGGATAAATGTAATCAACAGCTTCAAGAAAAAAAATCCAAGGATATTGTATGATTGAACAAGCCAGCATCTTTGGAAATACAACAGTTGTTCCACCATACGAGCTGTCAACTCAACCTCCAAAGGGGTATTTGTTATGGTAGTCTTGCCTAGTAAACAAAAATTACCTGCAATATGGCAGCAGCAGTAATGGACCTCCCCAAATGGAATTCCTGTATAAACCAGACAACATATAACTCCCGAAATGTTTTAAACTGATCTGAATGGTGTGAAATGTCCAAGCATCATTACTAATCTTCTGATCAAATGGAATCATGACCGATTCAGTTGAAAATTGAAAATGTGGTGTAATGCCAATTGTAATGTTATGTAAAGATGGAAGCATGATCAAAGCCAATTATAAAATTAGTAGAAACGAAAGCATGATCATTGGTGAAATTTCCTTATTTCCCCGTATCCTAGCTAAGTTGTGCCATGGAATGAAAGAAAAGCATCATCATAGGATGTCATGCCAACTAAGCAACAAATCAACCTAAAATCAACAGGAAACCTACCATAATGCCTGTTTAAATTAGCATTCCTAATGCCAATGTACAAAATGTAGACATGACAAAAGCACACAAATATAAAATTATTCAGACCCATGCATCAATTCTACAAATGATATCTGAACACCTATGAAGGTAATTCAGGCACCAACACATGCTGCCGAGAAATGCATGTCTGATAAGTTAGTATAACATGGCCAAATGTATGTTCATGATGCCACTAAGTGCATTCATTCATTCGCATGAGCAGGGATGCTAATGGCGATGACTTGAAAATCGATGATGCATGTAACAGCTGCAAGATGATCCTATTATGTAGAAATTTTTCTTGGAGCAAAAAGAACAGAGTACATCCCCTTCAAGCTACTCATAAGTCATGTCTGGTGGAGCTCCATTGGGACTGGGGGCAGCAACAGGGTGATTGAAATCCTTTCTTTTACCAAATGGATTCTTTGAATATCTACTAAGAAGTCAAGAGAAGCACAAAATATTTCTTACCATAACAAACAGTCAAGTAAATGTCAGAAATCGGAACCAATTTACACCAGACCAGGGGTTTAGAATTTCATTTGATGCATGCATATGAAGATAAGTCAAAATTTTAAAAAGCTAGAATTTGAAGATGTAAATTGTAATTTGACATAAAAAAACAAATATACAGTAAAATAAAGGCATTTCAGGTACCCTTAATTTGACTCGCCTACTCTATATTATAAATTATTAGTACGGTTGAGACAAGTGAATTAACCCCAAAAGTGACTCACATGGCTTACAAGAGCAAGCACTTCAGCAAACAATCCATGTCTAATTCCCAGACTTCAACCCCAATCAATTTTATTTAATGGACATACAAGAAATAAAACCAAAATAATTGAAGTTTTATTGCTAAGACAATGTGAGAAAGGATATTGTATTCTCATGCCAACAGAACCAGAACTTGGGATAACAGCACCCTGCAGACTATGGTGCACATTGGTAGCACTATTGACATCCTGCAATGATATTGTAAATCATTCTTTTAGGTCATAACTCATAAATACTAAACTCAAATTCAACAGCAACAACAATATATAGCTAAGGCATGGATGTCAGAATAAGGTTACTAATATATGAGAAAGTTACTGACTTCAAATTCAATGAAGCAAACTGTATGCCTCTCCTGTCTCAAAGCCTTCATTTGCTTAAAACCAGGTTGACTGCATCACAAAAAAGTTTCAGTTCTTTAGAGAGCATATAATACACAAAAACAACTATGAGAAGATCCAGCACCAAGGGATAATAAAACTTACACACTAAAAAGGCCCCTCAGTTCTTCCTCGTTTATGTTTTCTCCCAAGTTCCCAATAAACAGGGTGTTGCATGGGGGATTATCTTTTGTGTTCTGTATGGGAAGAACTAAAAAATATTACAAAGGAAGAAAATAAGACTAAACGCAATACTCTCACACACACTCACATTGCACATAGAGGATCGCTTATAATTTAATCAAATTCTAAAGCTTATTTTAAAAAATTTTGTTCATAAATTATAATACAAGGATAAACCAATAAAATAAACCAAATTATAGAGTTTTTTAGGAAAAATCTATGATACATCAATATTATAGTAATTGAACACTCCCTTGCAAGGATATGTCTAATGATAAACCAGATCCTTACCTTAGAAACTCTACAATAAATCCATTATTATGTAATGAACACAGCAAAAATGAATGTGAACAACTTCAATAACTAAAGAATAGAAAAATTAAATCACCAAGAAAGGATCTGGTCATCTTCATTCCCAAAAGAACAAAGTAAATCATCAAGCATTAAGGCATAATTCCACCCAAAAAAAATAATGATATATTCTGTTTTTTTTTTGGAGTTGCAAGTCGAGGTGTAAGGGAAATCAATGTAAACAAAATCTCAAGAACAAGCCCTTTAACCCAAAATAAATGAGTGTGCAACTCACCTGAACAGGGACATAACTACTTGGAGCTGGTACGGGTGCAGGAGTAGGCATCGGTACTGGTGCCACAGGATAGCCATATGGAGCATATGGAGGAGGATGTGGTGTCATATATCTGGACCATAAAATCAAATAAACTGTCACAAGCTAAAACATAAATGACTCTATACATCCAAAAGCACATGGAAAAGAAGAGGGGTCTGATATTGTAGATATAATGTTTTTTTGATAGAAAAAAGAAATTGTATTAAAGAAAGTAGATATAATGTTCAATATCATTAGTTGCTTCACATGATGCCTCATCCCCCCACCCCTTTTTTTGGTTCCAGTACTCACCCATGTGGTCCCCAAACAGGTGCTGGAGGAGGGTGAAAAGGAGATGGACTTGGATAACCAGTGTGTGTATAATCACCAGCAGTCCTTAACCGTTTGCTTTGATCATATGCACCAGAATCTGCTACTATGCCTAAAAATAAAACAATAAAAGTGCACTTAATAACAATATAAATGTGAGTCTGTAATCTGTATAGGTGTGTCCCTAGCACTGCTTATTAAATACCTCTTTTGACAAAAAGGTTTTTCTTGGCCATCTCAGTGTGCAGCACTGACTTAGTCTCTGCATCAAAGACCATGTCCTGGAAAGGAAGAGAGCACGTCATTCATAAGAAACCATCAACATTGAGTCCATGTAACATGTCAGATGCATTAAATAGGTAAACCTGGAGAATATCTTTTGCAGCAACCGCTTGCTGTGGTGCGGTGAAGAGAGCAAAACCCATGGGTTTTTCACCTTTAAAATTCACCTGAGACGCCTCGTATCCAGGCAACCACCTGAGCAGATTCTGCAGTTCTCTCTCTTTTACATCATCAGGAAGACCCGTTATAAAAATTGTTCGAACCTATACAAACACAAGCAATCACATTTAGGGGTGTTCGGCAGACGGTTTAATCAGGGGCATTGGTTTTGTTCGTTTTCAACACCCCCAATCACATTGTCATGGTATCAAACTAAAGATTACACAAAAAACCAAGGGGAACCAACAACTCCATAAAACCACAAGTTTACTTAACTGCTACAAACAATTAGAAATATCAAAATTGAGGTATGACCTAGTTCAATTCCCACGGATCACAAAACCAGTCCTACATAAAACTGAAAATTTAAGCATACCCAAGTGAAAGGCCACTCGTAAATGATCCAACGAACACGGAATTCATTTGAGTTTCCGAGTCTTGGCAAAAAAAGAAGAAATTTTGAAAGGGAGAGAAATAGAAAGAAGAAAAAGAAACCTCATCGGAAGGGGGACGGGGAGAATTGTCGACGAGGATGGGAGGAGGGTGAGGAGCAGGAGGATGGGCGGCGGCGGCTGAAGGGGGCGCAGGAGGAGGAGGAGCAGCTGCGGGAGGCCATTGCTGGTGGTATGGATGGATGCCGGTACCAGCCATGGAAGGGAAGAGAAGTTAGTGAATGGTAAGAAGAAACCCTAGACGAGATGAGATGAGAGGAGTATTGGTAGACGAATGAATGAAAGGGTAACCACCGCGCGTTCCAAGTTAGCGCTATAACCAGTTACCCCACTCGATGGACCAATCTATGAACTTCCTATGAACACAACCCAAACCCTATTCCAACTCTAACGCTGCTTATAAACTCCTACTACTACTACTTTGTACTTTCTACATTATTGTGTTTTTTTTTTTTTGGGTAAATTTTTTGGTAAAAGTAAAAAGTTGCATACTTGATATTTATTTTTTATATAAAAATATGAAAGTTAGTTAATTTTTTATAACAATTTTATACTTAAATTTTAAAAATATAATTTTTTTTTAACCAAAGATATTTATATATTTAAAAAAAAAGTTACACATTTTTTATATTTTTTTTTAATTTACGTATTAAAATATGATATGTATCATTTTTTTCTTGTCAACCTTATCGTAACACTCTCTTCCCATCGTTCGTTATCTTAGAGATAGTGAATTGCTAATAAATTTTCACACTTTCTTTTCAGGTTACTCTGTTTATTTATTTAGTTTTATTTTCTCTCTTGAGTGCTGGTAAGTGGCATAAATTGATCTACATTTAAGCAATGTATAACTTAGATGGCAGTGAATAGATAGTAATGAGTGGAAGTGAAATAGAAATGTGCTAGACAATGCAATTGCAACCAACCTCCTTACCCAATTGTTAAGTGGGGAAAGTATTGGGTGCATGCCTATTGCTGAAGGTGTTGTCTCAGATTTGTTTGATCGCCCTCTATTTTTCTCACTATATGATTGGTTCTTGGAGGTAATTGCCCTTTTCATACATCTAACCTTTGCATCAAATACTAATTTCCTGCTCTCAAGAAGCCTTCTCAATGGAAAGAGTGGAAGAGAAGAAACGTCATGTTTCCTAACTAAAAATATTAGGGTTTTTTTTAAAATAAAAAACAAATTAAAAAAGTTAACTACAGAGTTAAAGATAAAATATTGACCGAAAAAAAAAATGACACATGTCATGTTTTAATAAGCAAACTTAAAGAAATAAATGTAAAGATTTTTCCTTATATATTTATTTAAAAAAATTTTAAAAAAATATATGATTAAAGATACAACAATAAAAAATTATAATAAAATGCTAATATAATAAACAAGTATATATCATATTAAAGTTTAACTAAAATTAAAAATATAATTATGAAATGACATTTGAATTTTATGATCTTCTAATTGTTTCCTTAAACTAATAAAATCCATAGTTTGATTTACATTTATATGAATTTTGGATCGGAATATTTACGAGCCTAATAATTAATTTATCAGACATTATAAAATTATCATTGAGAATAATATTTTTAATAGCTAAGGTTCAATTTTATCTTTATGTATATCCAACCAAAAGTCTTAAAAAAAATATTAACACATAGACATATGACATTTTATTAATATAATATAATATTTAGAATTGAAGACAAAATTGATAACTATAGAAATAAAATGAATGATAAAAGAATTTAGAGAGTAATACTAATTTTAAAGTTTTGGAGCCAAAAAGTTATTTTTGCAAAAAAAAAAAATATAATGCTACTGCCACCTCACCGGTCACCCCCCCAAACGCATTTTTAATCCGCGACCGCGCGAGTTAGGGTTTTAGATTGGTGGTGCCGGAGGGATTCTACTTGCTTTCCAAATCTCTCTTCAACCTCCTCCACTGCGCCTAACACAAGCACCAGCAACCATGGCTAGCACCAAGGTCCAGAGGATTATGACCCAGCCTATTGTAACCTCATTCCCTCTCTCTTTCTTTTATTTTCCTTTATCAAGTTTTTTCTCCTTCGCCGCTAATCTTGCCTTTTTTCTTTTTCCTTACTTCAGAATCTCATCTTCAGGTTTCTTCAGAGTGTAAGTAGATCTTCACTTTGTGTGTTTATTGTTAATTTTCCTGCTCAAGTAAGAAACTTTTGCTGAATCGTGTTATGCTTGATTTTCTAACCGTGTTGCAGAAAGCGCGGATTCAAATTTGGCTCTTTGAGCAGAAAAATCTGCGAATTGAAGGCCGTATAATCGTAAGCTCCTTTTCGTTGACTTGATATTTTATTTGAATTGTACAATTTAGAACATGTTATTCTCAGTTTGCATTTCTTGGGCTTTTTTGGTTATTCTGAAGCTTTACTTGTTTAGTATTTGCCTTATGTCTTTACCTTGTTGTTTGATTTTTTTCTTTTCCTAGCTTTGGTGTCCTTGGAAGCCTTCAAATTGAAAACCTTTCTGATTTTGAATTTGTTGCTTCTTGCACTTCCCAATACCAATTAGCAGATTTTGCAGACATAAATTATGGGGGCGGGCTATATGTTAACCCTGAATTTGCATATTTTGCTACAAGTTCAACTTCTTGGAACCTTCAGTCTGTTTGCTGTGATTTATAAAATTGTTGACTTTAGCTTAGAGAATGGAGATCGTTATACATGTTGCACAGATTTTCTCCATTGTGGATTATGAGGGTGAAGTATTCTGTGTGTTGTTCATTTAGCCGCAGCTAAAAACATTTTTTAGGTGCTTTATTCCTAACGGATTTTTCTGCTTATTTTGATTTTGTTCATACATGCTTGATATGTGTGGGTAGAACATAGCTATTTCACTGCTTTTAATTGTAGTCCAAACTAAATCATGCATTATTTGTGCTGTTAAGGGGTTTGATGAATACATGAATTTGGTTCTGGATGATGCTGAAGAAGTAGACGTCAAGAAGAAGAGCAGAAAAACCCTAGGTGAGTAGTGATATGTGATTTTTGGGTTTTGGGTTTTGGGTTTTCATGTTATGAAATTTTAGTACTTTTCATTTTCCATTTGTGATTATTTTGTGACTTAAAACTTTTCAGGTAGGATTCTACTGAAAGGAGACAACATAACTCTGATGATGAACACGTAAGCAATGCTCTCTCATTCTTGCTTGCATATTTTTATGTAGATGACTTCTATCAAAAAAAAAAAAATTTTATGTAGATGACAGTTGCATAAACATGTTTGTATTGTCTTGATATTCAGGGGGAAATGATGTCTGAGGAGCAGCAGCAGCAGCTTTAGTCACATTTTGGGGTGTTGATTTTGGTGGTCAACCAAAGAGATGCCTTTGAGATTTAGTCTTTCATTATCTTTAATGATATAGGGAAACATCTCAGGATGAAAACTTATGTACTGATTAAACTTCTTCCTTTTACAAACCCTTGTATGTTTTCTAGTTAATGATGTTATCTAAATTCCAGTGCGTACTTAATTTTGTTGACAAATCTCGCCCATCTTTACTTTTTTCAAATTAAAGATTGACATTGCAATCTCCCGCATCTACATTCATGAGCTATATAATTAAATGGCAGAAGTTTCTTGCCAATACAAGCACAATAAAACAAGTACTTTTTAATGGGCAGTAAGGATTACATAGCTTACAAGAGAAAGACCACAAGTACAATAACATATCAATTGGATATGTAATGCTATAAACAAAAATAAAAGCTTTGACATTGTCTGGAAAAGTTGTTGCAGAGACTTTATGGATAGGTGCAGTCTTCTAGCTAGTTTTATTCTCAACACACACGAACCCATTTGAGATACCTCAAGATATAGCATACTAGAGTTTGAGAAAAACAAACTCTTCTACAGCAGGCACAGACCCTATCTTGGTAAGAGCCTCCTTATTTGGTTCTTCATCCACACCAATAGCCATAATGGCCTTCCTCCTCCGTGAAGTCCTTCCCACACTCATGAAGCTCACATTCACATTATGGTCACCCAGTATGTTCCCCACACGCCCAATCATGCCAGGTTGATCCAGCTGGCGGCACAAGATTAAGTTCCCTTCTAAGCTCACATCCACACCAAATGATCCCACACGTATGAGGTGAGGTATCCCATACTTCACTTTCCCCTCAATGCTTATCTCACCATTCTCAGATACAGCACTTGCAAATTTGGACTCCACATTTGAGATCTGAACTTGGATTGAGTCTACAGGGAGCTCTGGAGATGAATCAACCACTATCCTCTCCTCACTTATGCGAAGCCCTTTCTGCTTTGCAATGAAATCAGCATTCACAAGGTTAATGATTGAGTCTGATATGGGTTCAATGATGCCTTTTGTGATCATGGCTCGAAGAAGCCTAGTGTCCAGGTCATCAGGGTCCCGAGCTGATCGATAAACCACCTTCACAGATTTGATTCCACTCCCTCCAGACACAAGTTGTACAGCTAGCCTCCCCAGCTTCTCAGCTAGCTCAACATAGGGTGCTAGTTCTGACAGAACCTGATTATGACAAGAACCATGTTAATTTTGAGTAGCCTCCAAAACATAGGAATACAAAGTCATAGGTTGTTGTAATGGTATTGCTATTACTTATTGGAGATCCAAGAGGTTTTTAATTTTACCTCAGGAGCAACCATAGGAGCATTAACAGCAGTTGCTGAAAGTTCCCCCTTCAATGCTCCAAGCACAGCTTCTGCTATTTCAATAGCTACACCCTCCTGTTGACTCAAAATTGATAAACTTGGTCAATATTAAAGAAGAGAATTTAAACGGAGGTAAGAATATGTTTGGATGAACAATAAGAAAAGGGGAAAGAAAGGTTTTATCAAAACCTCTCTAGTTTGGGAGTTTCCTATAAAGATATTTTGGAAGAGAAAGTTCTCCCAAACAAAGAAAAAGAAATTTACTATTAAATTTTCTATTCTTTTTAATCCAAACATGCGGAAGAATAGTAGAAGTGTAGAGAAGTGAAACAAACCTGTGCCTCTTTGGTGCTAGCTCCAAGATGAGGCGTGACAGTGACATTCTCATGTTGCACTAATTTACTGTCACTGGATGGTGGCTCCTCAGTGAAGACATCAAGTGCAGCCTATTCCATTTTATATGCAAATACAATAAATATCTCAAGCACTTCTTAACAATCAAAAGTGAAAGAAAAAAGAGTAAATTATTCTTTTGATGCTTGAAATTTTTCATTTGTCTCAATTTAGTCCCTGAATCAAAAAAATATCAAATTTAATCTAAAAAGATTTTAATTGTTTCAATTTAGTCTCCGAATGAAGAAAGTATGCAATTTAAGGTTTAAAGTTTAGGATTTGGAGACTAAATTGAGATAAGTGAAACCTCTTAGGGAATAAATTGAAAAAATGAAATCTTTTAGAGATCAAATTGTGGTTTACTCTAAAAAAAGTGAAGCAAAAAAGTCAACAAAGATGGCATATACCTGAGCAACAATTCCACTATCAAGGGCCCTCACTAAAGCATCTTCGTCTATAACTCCACCTCTAGCAACATTGATGATCCGAACTCCCTTCTTCATCTTTGCAAAAGTATCATCATTCAAGATCTTGTTGGTAGTTGGGGTGAGAGGCATATGGAGAGAGATGAAATCTGCACTAGACATGGCTTGCTCAAATGACACCAATTCCACACCAATGGCACGAGCTCTGTCTGCTGGTGCATATGGGTCATGAGCTATCACGTTCATACCCAATCCTTTTGCACGCCTCGCCACTTCAGATCCTACTTTCCCAAACCCCATTACTGCTAATGTCTTCCCCACTAGAGAAACTCCAACATATTTGCCTCTTTGCCATTTTCCTGCAAAACAAATTGTATCTTGTCAAGAAAAATCACCCTCTCCACACATAATAAGATACCAAATATTTCAACTTTTATAACAATTAAGGCCCTGTTTGGTTCATTGATTTTGGGGAAGGAGTGGGAATGAGGTAGGTGGGTTATTAATCCTATGTTTGGTTGCACACATGAAGGTGGGAGTGATCCCGGGAATCCACCACCCACCACCACTCCCCCACCGCTGCTGCCGCCACCATCACCGCTATATTGGTCATTATCCCAATCCTATTTTTTTTATGTTATGCAAAGGTAACCTTCCCATTCTCCTTGACACTCACTCAAAATCAATCACCAAGCAAAGGGTCCTAACTTCTTAGATCTACATCAATGATCAAACATATATTATGTGAAAATTTGAATCTTCCTCAATACTCAAGTGTTAACAACAGCTTTTAATGCTGAATTCTACATACCCAAGATTAGATCCGTAGATATCAATGGTCAAACTTATAAAGATCTACTTGTTGCTGCTTTTGATTCCAGAAAAAAAATTGCTGAAAAGTTCAAAACTCAAAAGACTCTTTCTTCTTCCCTGCTCTGTTTTGTTCTTCTCTGTTTTTTGACAAAGCAAAAGGAAGAACAGAACAGAACAGAACAGAACCGAAACTGGAATTCCTTACCAGCTTTCATGGAGGCGTCAGCTTGAGCAACGTTTCTCGCCATGGCTGCAAGAAGAGCGATCCCATGCTCCGCCGCAGCGATAGTATTGGCCGTCGGCGCGTTAACGACGAGACAGCCAAACTCCGTCGCAGCTTGCAGATCCACATTATCAATGCCCACTCCAGCTCTACCCACAACCTTGAGCTTCCCTTTTGCAGCCTCAAACACCTCCCTCGTCACCTTGGTACCACTCCGAACAATCAAAGCATCAAAAGACGCAATCTTTGAGCACAGTTCTTCAGGGGACAGATTGTACGCACACTCAACATGTCCCAACTCTCGCAGCACTTGCAGGCCTGCGTCTCCCAGCTTTTCGGAGACCAAGATGGTGGGTTTTTCACCCAAAGGAGAAGATTCCACCTCATCGTTGGAGGACAGAACAGAGGATTGAGATGGGTCTAGTGTTTTCAAAACATTGGTGATTACAGAAGAGCGCTTAGAGTGGCCTAAAGGAGAGTGATGATGGGTGAGCTTGAGGGAAGTGGTGGGTGTGGAGGTGGTGTTTTTGAGGAAGGAGAAAAGAAATGATTTTGAGGTGGGGTGTGAAGAAGATGAAGGAGAAGAAGAAGAGAGGAAGATGGGGTTGTTACAAGGAGCAGAGGAAGCCATGGGAGAGTGTGATTTCTCCGAGTCTTTTTCTGTTTTCTTGATCTGTGTTACAAGAAAAGAGAAAGAGTGTGTGTGTGTCTGTGTGTGCACTTCTCAAAGGTTTTGGGATGTTGCTTATAAGGAACAAGGCAATATGGGGGTGATGAGAATTTTCAAGTCTTGTTTCCCCAAATTCATAATGCATTTGTGGAATAAGTACTATTCCAATCATTTTGTCATATCGAAATTAACAAAAAGATATTAAACTTAACATAAATATGGGATAAAATTCCAATCAAAGACAAAGTTACATCTTACAAAATTGGAAAAAAAAAATACATTTTGTCATATAATTTAATTTTTTAAAATTAAAATCTTCAATTAAGTCCTTCAAACAAATATTTTCTAAACAAATTACTCTTTACATTTGTTACATAGATGTCCAAACAAATTACAAAAACTGAAACAAAAATAATAATATAATAGAATAAATTTAGATAAAAAATTTTATATATTTATTATAAAGTTTTTTAATATATATATATAAGACACATGACAAAAAAAAGTTGTATGATCAATCATGAAAAAAGAAAAAATATAAATAAAATTAATAATTGATGTAACTTTATAATATTATATTGTAACACAAAACAACAATGCACTATACTAGAGGAAACAAATTGTTTGAAATGTATTTTCTGAAGAACAAAATTAATAATTTTAATCTTTTAGAGATTAGATTAAAATAATAATTAGTTAGTAGATTTTCAACTATACTAGAGGAAACAAATTGGAGCCAATATTTTTAGCATGTATTTATTAAGTGTTAAGGCAACTATAATTTATAACCTATATATTTCACATGATATTTTTTTATATATTTTGGTGCTAGTTTTTTTTTTTTTTAATCATATATGATTGAGTGTTTCTTAACAATTTTGTAAAGTAACATGATTGGTTTGCGCAGTCCAAACCTATTATTATTTTTGTTTAGAGATCTAATCTAATCCTATTAATTATAAAGTAGCAAATAAGTGGGAATAGAAAAAGGTAAATTGTGGGGTCAGCAATGGATCAATCAATAAACTAAACCAAAAATTACGTTATTGAAATATCTTGCACGTTCTTTTGTTTTTTTATTCTTTTATTTCATTACAATAATAATGTTGGGGGTGGTTGGTGTGAATTATTATAATATGTAGTATTAAGCATATGAACTTAGGATCTGATTTTTCCATAGTACACTCACTATCCTTTTTAATTAATAAACAATAATCAACATCATCATTAACGCATAACTCAAATTTGTTGGCATTTCTTCTCAACACAACATCAATTGAATAAATTCTACAAAAGCAAAGGAATTGTTAAGATTATGTAATTTTCTTTGCTAATTAAATGAAATGTGTCTAATTAAAGACTATTTTACTTAAAAGAAATTTATAAAAAAAAAACTAAATCATGAAAATATTTTATTTTAAGAATTTTAATTTTAAAAAATAAAGAATAATTGTATATATTCTTTTTTTTCTATGTTGCAACTTGCAATTTTGTCCCTTATATTTTTTTTTTCAATTTTTTCTCTTACCTTTACTGATTGATGCACTTTCTTAATCTAATCAAATGTCATATATACATCTACTCTTACTTGAACATAATTAAAAAATGCTCTTAAATTTTGGATTTTGTATATCGAATTGAAAATTTTAAAAAAATAATTGAAGCATTTTAAACTTGTATAAGCTTCAATTAAGCTTTGATTTTAAAGAAACTCATTGAGTTTCACATATAAGTATATAACCGATGATATATGGAGATATAGGAAGAAATTGTATTAATTAGTAAAAATAGAGGGCAAATTAACACTTTATATAAAATTAGGTATAAAAAATAGTTTTAGCCTGTAATTATAGCACCAATTATTGGTTTTTTTGGAATTGCGCATATTTTGTTTTTACCCCATAATTCCAACTTCCAATGTAGTCAAGTTAACGTCATCAAAAATCCGGAACTCCAAGTTTTACTTGTTCTTCAGCTCATGTAACCTATGATGTATATATTATTGGACTAAATAAATTTATTTATATCTTTGTTAATTGTTATAATATTTCTTTTTTTTTTTTGGTAAGAAAACGGGGCACAAAGGCCCAAGAAGGCAACATACGGGAAAAACTAGCCACCCGGATCCAGATGGATATGACCAGTCATATCCACCTGAAACGCAGGAAGCAAGTAGCAGGGAGGGGAATCATAAGTACAGAAGCCATTCCTAATGCTAATACTTTTTTTTGCAAGCACATCAGCACAGTTGTTGCTTGATCTGGAAATATGTTGCAGTCGAACATCCCAATTCTGGTTGAGCAGGTTCATTATGTTTCCCATCATCGGTAGCTGGTTTGAAACCTCTTTATGACTAGAGCGGATCTCATCGATTGCATTACTTGAGTCACTTTCCACAATTACTTTTCTGTGCCCCAAGTTCCACACCATTTTTAGGCCCAAATAGATACCCCATAATTCTGCACATATTATTGTTGTTTTACCCAGGTTGCACGTAAATCCCTTTATCCAATCTCCCTTGGAGTTCCTTAGCAAACCTCCACACCCCGCATCATCCGTGATTCTGCAAACAGCCCCATCCACATTCAGTTTAACCCACTCACCTTGCGGTCTGGTCCAGCTTTCATTCAACTTCTTATGTGATCTAGATGTAGCCTCATAGGTGAACATGGCTTGAGCATGTATTTTTGCCTGGTTAAGAATAGCTCTGTGGGCTCCATTTGGGAACTCGAATTCTTGATCTTTTTGTTTTAAATTTCTCCAATGCCAGCACATGCCGCAGACAGTGGAGAAGATAAAGGGCCATGGGACACTACAAAATGACTCTTTCTTCCTCAAATTCCATGTAATCCACTCTTTGGCAGGAAGGTTGAAAAAAAGAGCTCTATCTCTAGGATTGATGAAAGCTTTCCAAACCTGAGAAATTCTAGGGCAATCACGTAAAGCATGGCTGTTAGATTCACGGGCACTTTGGCACCAAAGACACATCGGATTAATCGAGCTCCAAGACGCCAGCTTGCTTTTTGTAGGTAGGCGATCATGCATAAATCTCCATATTAGCATTTTATTCCTTTCTTGCATGTTGCTTTTCCAGAGAGTAGACCAATGCAATTCAGGTTCCTCTCCAATCCCCATGATTTTATTGTATGCACTCGAGATACTAAAATTACCTTCTTTTCCATCATCCCAGTAGGCATGGTCCGGCCCCAGGTTGGGGTTAGGGGGGATAATTTCCACAACTTTGGTAATTAAACTGGTTGGAAGGATTTCAGAAAGTTTCTCAATATCCCATTGCCCCTGGTTATTGATGAAATCTTTAACAGTAGCTTCAGTGTTCCTTCTGCCCGAGGGGTCCATGTTTTCCTGATTAAGATTAGTTATCTCTGGTATCCAGTGATCCTTCCAGAATAACACTCTGTTGCCATTTCCAAGATCCCATCTAACATTACTATAGAAGCTGGGCCATAACTTGCACAGATTTTTCCAAAGCCTGGAGTCCGAGTCTTTATAGTTTGGAGAAAAGTGAGGCTCATGAGATGCTTTATATTTATGGGAGACAACAGTGACCCATAAATTATTATTGCACAACAGCTGCCAAAGAAGTTTATGGTGAAAAGCCTTGTTCATGGCTTCCAACGAGCGAATTCCGAGGCCTCCAATCTTCCTAGGTAAGCACACTTTCGGCCAGCTCACCTGGTGTTGCTTCCTTTTTTCATTGGTGCTTCCCCATAAGAAGTTCCTATTCAGTTTTTCAATCTCATTAGTCACTCCCTTCGGGATCGAAGAATGTTGCATAAAGTAGTAGGGGATGGTAGATAGAACAGATTTTGTCAGGGTTGCTCTTCCAGCTAAAGACAAGCAATTAGCCTTCCAACCGGCTAGTCTAGACTTTATCTTCTCAATGATATGGCTATACTTCATCTTTGTGTGCCTTCCATGTATCAAATTCGCACCAAGGTATTTCCCCACTTCTTGAGCTTGTTTAAAACCTGTAATATTTAAAATTCCATCAATAGACTCCCTCTTGGTATTCTTAGAAAAGTATATAATGGATTTGTTTGAGTTGATTTTATGACCCGTAAGGTTACAAAATAAATTCAAACAGTTTATAACACAATTGGCTTGTTCAGTAGTTGCTTCCCCGAAAAGCAAAAGATCATCAGCGAACATAAGGTGGGTAAGGTGCATTCCGTCCTTACCCATCCTTATACCCTTCCATCTCTTATTATCCTTTGCTGTGTTAACTATGTGAGTTAGAATATCCATGCAAATAACAAATATATATGGGGAGAGGGGATCACCCTGTCTAATACCTCTGGTCGGGCTAAAGTCTTCTGTTTTTTCCCCATTCCACAAGATATTCAGTTTTGTAGTAGTTATACAATTCATGAATAATTCTTTTAAAATATCTGGGCATCCTATTGAATCCAGTGTTTTAGCTATACAATCCCATTTTAGTCTATCATAGGCTTTTTCTAAGTCAATTTTTATGATCATGAATCCATTTTTTCTTTTTGACTTATCAATATAATGAATTATTTCTTGTGTGATAATTATATTCTCATGGATATTTCTCCCCCGGACAAAACTAGCTTGAAAGGGTGATATGAGTTTTGGAAGGATAGACTTAAGTCTGCCCACCAGGATCTTAGAGATTATTTTATAAGATACATTACACAAGGATATAGGTCTAAATTGGTGAATAAATTCTGGGTGTTTGGTTTTTGGGATTAGAACAATATTCGTGTTATTAAGCTCAGCAATTTTACTAGGATTTAACCAAATAGAATTAACTAGATTGAGAATACTCCCTTCAATGGTTTCCCAATTATTATGGTAGAAACTGGCCGGGAATCCATCACTCCCTGGGGCTTTTAGACCTCCAATACTCCTTACAGCAGCAACGATTTCGTCCTTTGTGAAAGCGTGGCTTATGCTTTCCCATTCCTCCTTCCTTATATACGGCCAGCGATAGTTAAAATCGGTTTCGCTAATTGTTTGTGTATCATCGCTAAACAACTCCTTGAAGAAATTTACAATGATTGCTTTGATCTCCTCCAGGTTCTCAGTCCAGGCTCCTTCATTATTTCTCAGCATGATTATTTTGTTCCTTTTCCTTCTATTTATTGCCTTTGTGTGGTAGTATCTTGTATTGCGATCTCCATCCTTTATCCATTGGCACCTCGCCTTTTGGAACCAGAGGGCTTCTTCTTGATTCAGAACTTTCTCCAATTCAACAGCTAGTTTCTTTCCAAGTTTATTCAGAAATGGATTGTATCTTCTCTCCTGGGCACATTGTATTCCCTTCATTCTTTTTAGCAGAGTATTTTTCCTTCTCTTGATATCTCCAAATGTTTCCTTATTCCATTTCTTCAACTTTTCTGTGAGATCATTAAGCATACATTTCAACTCTGCATTTATATTCCAGTTATCCTTGAGGAACTGCTTGAAATCGTCATGTTGCATCCAGCATGCTTCAAAACGGAATGGCCTCTCCCCATCATGCTCCCGCTCCTCATCAATTTCAACGAGCATTGGGTGGTGATCTGAGTGTATTTTGACAATATTCTTCACCGTGGCGTCTTGGAACATTGTACGCCAAGAAGGAGAGCACAAAACTCTGTCTAATCTTTTAAATAGTTTCTCCTGGTTTGGTCTTTTCGGTCCCTCCCATGTGTAGAAAGGTCCCGCTGGAAAAATGTCAATAAGATTGCATCTATCCATCCAGTCTTTAAACAAGTTGCATCTTTGCACATTTGGCTGGCTACCACCCTTTTGTTCAGATATAGCCGCTATTTCATTAAAATCCCCTGCAACCAAAATCGGAGAACTATAGTTAGTACATATGTTCTCAATTTCTGGCCAAACATTATCTCTAATTTGTTGTTGTGGACTAGCATAGACTGCAATAATGGACCATATTGGTTGATTTGGATTTGCAAATTCCAGATGTATGAATTGCTCATGTGATTTTGCACATTTAGCATCAATCTCCTGGTTCCAAGCTGCCCAAATCCCACCAGAGTAACCTCGAGCCTCATTTATCTCGTGACACTGAAATCCTAGACTTTTAATGACATTTCTAGCTCTTAAACCACTGCATCTAGTCTCAAATAAGAATATAATATCAGGTTTATATAATCTCTTAATTTCTTTAAATGCAAGATAGAATTTTCTGCCTGCAGCTCCCCTGCAGTTCCAAAAGAGGACTTTCATCATAAATATTGGTAATTGTTAGTGAGATAAACAAACCAAGCAATATGTAAAAAGATATGTAAAAGAAATTAAGAGGAGTTTCTAGGAGTATTCAACTCCTTTCTACCCCCTTTGATCGAATTCTTGTTTGAACTTTTGACTAGCTTCATTGGTGATTTCTTCTTGTTAATATCTGGAGGTTTTTCCTTTGTATTGTTTGTCTTAGACCCTTCTTCTTTACTTTGTTCTGGGGTAGCTTTTCCAGGTTGTTTTAATGGTGTTCCAATTGCCATTTCCACAATCTGCTCACCACCCTCATCCTCCTTTCTGCGTTCTTCATGTCCTCCTTTATTTTTAATTGGTGTACCAATTTCCATATGATCAACAAGGGGGTCTTCACCATCTATTCCCTTTTCCTCTTGCACTTCAAACACTGGGTTCTTTTTCTTATTCTTCCATTTATCCTGATTGTAGGTTACTGGATTGGGTTCTGATTGCTCCTTCTCTTCAATCTCCTGGTCCTGCAATAAAACCTCGTTCAACACTGCAAATCTTGAATCCTGACCGACATTTGTATAATATTTCTTAATATAAAGAAGATATATGATAAAAAAATATTTTTATGATTAATCACGGTAAAGAAAAAATATAAAAAATTATTTTTTACATGATAAATCATAAGAAATAAATAGTGTAAATAAAATCTATAATTAAAAAAATTTTATAACAAAAATATAAAAAACTTAATCTAAATTTTTTCCTATATTATTATCATTTTCAAACAGAAAGTCCTCAACGGGATATATTTTTTATTGTTTCAGTGTGAATGAGAGTAATAATAGCAAATTAATATAATTCAATTTGTCAAAGATTGTAAATTAATAATTATTATGATGTTAATTAATCCACGGAGGTTGGAAGAAGCATGTGAGTATGTGACTATGTGAGCATAAAACTTATTTTAAAAAAAAGAATAATTTAACATTATACAAGTTTTCAATAACATTCAAGTAAAATTAAATTGAAATTTAATATAGAAAAGGTAGAGGAACAAGAAGTTGAATTCATTCAACATTGTTGTGGCGAATAGTGACAACAACCGACAAGTAAAGAGGCCAGAACTTGGACGCATAAGCATGTAAATACACCCACCGCCAAACAACTAAATATTTGTGGCATTATCCTAAAAAAAAAAATGCTTTTTCAATATTATGGTCTAAATTTATAAATATTTTTACTGCATTAAGCATGAGGAATTAATTAAAGAAGACAAATTAAAATTATTTTGGTTTAATATGAAAAATACCAAAAGTAATGAGTAGAGTGAGAAGAATTGGGATCAGCTGAAGTGCACTTTAGTTGAAGTATAATTACAGTATACATCTCAATCATTACTTTTTTTATGTTAAATTAAAAAATAATAATGGTTGATATGTGTATTATAATTGTACTTGAATGATCTAAATTGAGAGTGAGAGGTATGATTCTGAAGTTGAAACAAACAAAAGTGGTAAGACATAATTGGAGTATTCTTATCCTCAAGTGCATTTAGTAGTTGAGCGAGAGTGACCCTGAAATCCCCACCAGGCGTGAAAAATTGAAAATAATGTACAACCCTTACTTTGGCTCCCTTTATCAATGGCTTACATAGTAAAATTAGCAACTTTATAGAGATTAAAAAAAAAGGCAAAAAAATTGCTACCCAACAAATGTGATGCCTTTCTCATCATCTAATTAGATGAGAAGATAAAGCATTATTAACTTTTGAACAAAAAGTTATAATTTAACTACAATATTAATATCTCAATTTTAAATAAAAATATCTTTTCATTGGACAACACTTAATTTTATGTTAGTATAATTAACTAGTTATTTATAATTGAATAGAATTAACATTTGGACATGAAAAACGAGAGAATCTGAAAAATTATAAAGAGGTGATTTTTTTGAAGTGAATGCTACGGCCTACGAGTAGTATGGACCACATGTGGAAGTGCAAAGTCGTGATCCCGCATCACAAATGAATCAAATTTATTTATTTGTACAAAAACGAAAAGACACGT
This sequence comes from Senna tora, assembly GCA_014851425.1. NCBI lineage: Eukaryota > Viridiplantae > Streptophyta > Magnoliopsida > Fabales > Fabaceae > Senna > Senna tora. The sequence continues at coordinate 405,276 of CM026260.1, forward strand.
CAACTTCTTACCTCCATCCTTTGTGCTTAGTGCATAAGATTCTAATTCTATGTTAATAATACTAAATATGCAAGAATGATTAAGATTGTTTATTTCAATATGAAGAAATGTAGGGCTAAACAGAATATATGTAATCATGGTACATATATAAAGTATGATTCAAATGGTGGGTTTATTTTGCATCATGTAATAGGTATCTAGTACAATTAATGGCTGAAATTATATTGCATTTCAAATCATTCTATCCACGTATCACAATTCTAATGACTCGCCCATAATTCTAATTCTTTGTACTTAATGAAGTATTATGGAGAAGTAATTGATGACATGTAAAATGTAGAATCACACCCACCAATTTCACTCTTATTTATTTCTTTCTGTATATGATGATATTGTCATTTAAAATAGTTTTTAGATTGTTGGCGGTTGAGTAAGAAAGAGATAAGAAGAGGAAAATCAAATAGAGACTCATTTATGTATGTTTCTTAACTAGAAAAAAACCAACTTGTTGTATTAATGAAAAGTGCACAGAAAATAATAAGGAATGAAGTAATAGGTAGAAAGCATGATAACACAAGATGTTCAATAATGGGGTTTTGTTAAATTGCATATCCACAAAAAAAGAAGAGGGAAAGAGGGGAGCTTCCTCTTTGCATACCACAAAATAGCAAAGAAGCTGAAAGTGCAATCATTTGTGTCTCATCCTTTCTCTTATTATCTTCAGCCCAGTATACCTAACACCACACCACAAATATTAATTATTTGTTCTTCTTTTCAACTTACAATCATAAATGTTAGTTCCTACACTATATGTAACACAAAACAACTTTGGATTGCATTATAGTCTTTGTTAAGAACAAATTATTGTTTTACACTTTCATTTTCTCAATTTAATTTATAAAAATATGAAATCTAATCCCTAAAATACAATATGTCTTAATTTAGCTTTTACAAGATATTTGTGTCACAATTTTGTCCATTATTTCATATTTTTGCAATTTTTAGTAGTGACAAAATTACGGCATAAAATATCTTTTAAAGATTAAATTTAATATTTTAATAATTCAAAAACTAAATTGAGACATATAATATTTTAGGGATAAGAAAATTTCTTTTATTAATTACTCCAATAGAAAAAATAAAATTACATTTGATACTTCATATTTTTTTATTCAAAATTGATTAGACGTGTTGAAAAAGTTGATTTGTCTAAAATTGAAAATATAAAAAAAAAGTTCATTATCATTTAATTTGTTATAAACTATAAATTTTAATTATAATACAAATGTATGTATAATTTACACGAATTTGATTTGGTAGCAATATACAATAGAGTAAATTCATAATTTTTTCTTAAAAATATAATCTATCTCAATTTATTTCTTCTAAATCTCCATTAACATAAATGAATTAAATTGAAATAAATTGTATTTTTTAAAAATTAATATGATATTTTATATTTTATGGACTAAATTAATATATTGAAAAGACTAAATTTAAGGGTGAGGGATTAAATGGACTAAATTAATATCTTGAAAAGACCAGAACCTTACCTTCCAAGCATCATCAAGGTAGCCTGAGGATTGGTACCAGGAGACACACCAAAAACTGAACCATCCACAACACGAAGATCATGAACCCCATTCACTCTCAGCTCACTATCCACCACACTCCCCACCACGCATCCCCCATGATAGTGCCATATCGTACTCACCGTCCGCCGGCAGAACGCCGCCATCTCCCCGAAACTCTTCTCGTTCTCCGGCAACGCCCTCCCCACGTACCTCATTTCCTCCCCTCCCAACCAATTCCTATACCTAAAATCCCTCATCGCTCTGCTTCTCATCACTTCCCCTATCTTCCTCGTCCCGTTCACACACCTCTCCACGTCCATCGGATCGTTGAAGTAGTTGAATCTCACCGCCGGATTCACCCTCACGTCCGTCGACACCAGCCGCAGATACCCGCTCGACACCGGCCCTGCTATTTTCTCCACCACCGACGCCACCGGCAGGTACAGCGGCGGCGCTCCCATGAACACAGAGTGGGCCAGGGACGACGCGAAGAAGGGAATCACGTTGGAGGATGCCTCTATGTAAGCGCCCGAGTCTGTGATGCCCACCACCTGTATGAGAGAATGCTCCAGTGGAACCGAAGGGATGATGTTGATCCCATTGCGAGGATTGTCGTACAGGTACTGTCCAACGTAGGGAAGATGGTGAGCTACGGGGATACCCCATAGAGAAAGGTACGGCCTCGGCCCGATTCCACTCAGAAGAAGAAGCTGAGGGCTTCCAATGGCTCCAGCACACAGAATCACTTCGCCGTTTCCGCGTAACATGGCGTGATGGTACCTAAAATATGATGCATATTACATGTTTAGCTGAAATATAACTGTGTGATGTGATTTATGATTTGGTTATTACCTTCTCATTTGGTCACGATAAACTACCCCAATTGCAGATACGTTGGAATTAGCATAGGAAGCAGAGGAAGAAGCGAGAAGGATTCTCTCTACGCTTGCATATACAGCGACTCTGATGTTAGACGCTCTGGAATACGTCAAAAGATCTGCAGAGCTGTGTCTTCTTCCAGAGCTATCAAAGGTTGATCCTCCAATTTTGGTGCCAATGGCGTGATCCAAACTGAACCCATGGTAGGGACCAACCCCTGCTTCAAGCAACCCATCACGAACCGCCGATTGCCACGTCTTCAACTCCGGTCTGAACACGATTTCCTTCTCCACCCATTCGTACGACTTGTTCACGACTTTGGCGTTCCATGACAAGCCAGAGTTTGCGAAGAATTCGTCATCCGCTCGGCTGTAGAATCCAGCGTTAATGGCGCTGCTTCCGCCAAGAACGCGTCCGCGAGCATTGGGGACGCCGTCTTCGGAGATGAAGGATTGGGCGGGGGAGTCGTAGGGGTTGGCGCCGGCGAGGGTGGCCAAGAAGCCTTCTTGGGTCATGACATTGGGGTAGTTAGAGGGAATGCCCCCACGTTCTAGGACAAGTACCTTGAACTTTTGGGACAGAGTGGCGGCCAAGGGGCAGCCGGCGGTTCCACCGCCGACGATGATGTAGTCGTAATAGTCCTCGGACGGGAAATCGCTGGCGTTGAAGACGAACCTCATGTAACTGGGGTCTGATGATGATTCTGAGGGAAAAAGAAATAAAGGAGATTAGAGTAAGATTTCTTTAATTTGGGAAGAATAAGAAGGAGGAAATGGGGTTACCTTGTTGAGATTGTGAATGTGGGTCTTGAGCAGAAGCATGGAAGAGGAAGAAAGGGAGACAGAGGAAGGCGATGGTGGTGAGTGCGGCCATGAAAGAGAGAGAAAGAACGATGAAGTTGTTTCTTTGAGATGAGAAGAGTGAAGGAAGAAAGGAAGAGTAAGTAGAGAGGAAGGCAGTGCCTTACAGTTCAAATTCAGTTGCTTATTGGATTGAGTGAATCACCGTGGAGTGGGTATGGATGGAGAAAGTAGCTTTTATCTCATCAATTACATTTTATTTTTAAGAATAAAACTATTAACTATTTATTAAATTTAATAGGTATTCGTTACAAAATAAATAAAATTTAAACTTATAGCAACATTTGATCTTTTTATTACCTGTCTTGTTAAAATAACTTTTTTTTCTAATATAATGTACTTTTCCCTTCATAAAATTCAATTTTATTTATTTATAGATATAGAAAAGAAAGAAAATTTCTGTAATTTGCATGGCACTTGCGCAACGCTTACTCGAGTCAACTATGTTCATTTAAGCTTTTCAGAGAGCATTTTGAGCTCAAATTATTTTCTTCTTTTCCTTAATGTGAGAGAGGTCAAAGAAATTATAATATTTATATTGACAATCTGTTAAAGTCCCAATTTTATAGGATGAGAGAAAGTTGTGAGCAGCATAAGTATCTTTTTTACTTTTTTATTTAACAAATGAAATCTCAAAATGCATAACAAAGTTGACCAATCCAAAAGTTTTTCATTTCCTTTATTTTTTAAGGCCATTCTTTTCTTTTTATATTGATTTTTAATTTAATTCTTTTCTGGTCAATTTTTTCTCAAACTTAAAGTTGTCTATTACACTATAATTCAATATGTGTATGTGACCAGCTAACTAGGAATACTTGTTAACATATATAGCTAATTGATCACATTAGAAATTGAGACTAAATTGGCAGCCACTGTAAAAATTTGGAGACAAAATTGATAATAACATTGAACTTTGGAGACAAAAAAATTACGGTTGACCATTTTTGTTTTCTTTTTTAACTTGAAGTTTCAATTCCATTTTTACTATTTTTAAATCCTCTTTGTCCTAGCGCTTGCCTTCAAAATCATCATCGAAAGTCAATGTGCTGATCAACTGGCTAAGCTCGCCCTTTTGAATCGTGAAGCTTACAATGTTTACCAGGATTTTCCTCCTTTCTTGAAGTTGAATTTTTTGGCTGACCTCCATGGGGTCACTTTTGATAGAGCTACTAGTTCTTGTAATCCTTTCCTTTCTAATTCTATGTATTCCTCGGTTTGTAATGTTGTTTCCTTTTCGGACCTCTTCAGGACGTAGTCCTGCTTTGTACTGCCTCTGTGAGGACTTTCTTCAATCTAATTCTGATTAATGAAAAAAAAAAGTCAAAACAATTTATAAGTAGAGAATTGTACTCCAGAGAGAAAAAACTTGATTGAAATTTTTGTTAAGGACAAAGTTAATAGAGGTTGGGGTCTTAAAGTATAAAAAATAAAGATAAAAAGAAATCCAATGAATTTTGTTTTAAGTTCAAGATTCCAATTCCGGTAGGGGAGATTTTTATTTTATTTTGCATGAACTCTAAGTTGCTTCTTCCTCTTCTTGTTTTAATCTTTTCCCTTTCTTTTTTTTTAATACGTTTTCTTAAAATGAATTGTTATAAAAAGGCTAATTTTGACTTGAAGGAAAATTTTGGAGAAAAAAGTCTTTATTATTGTCTCCAAAATTTGGGTTGATTGTGAATTTTACTTTCAAACTCTAGTACAATAGTTATTTTGTTCTCATTCTTAATATAGTTCATTTTTTTACATATGTAAATTTTGTTAGTGTAATGGATAAGGTTAAAATTCGAGTCAAAATTAACAAAATTTGAAAGGTCAACTATAAAATTCACAAAAAATTATGGAATAAATTAAAAGAGAAATTGTGAAGTTTGGAGGCGCTTCTACAATTTTTTTTTTTTTGGTTATTATTAATTTAAAAAGATATTAGGTAAATTACTGACGAATCATTAAAATCATCGAATTTCGATCAAATTCTTCCTTTAGCTTCTTCTCTGCCTTTCATCGTAGACGGCGTTTTCGCATAGCGGTAGAATCCTCTGCATCCAAATAAGGTAAGTGTGTCCTTGAATTCCCTCACATCGATTTCACATAATCTGCTATTTCTGCTTTCTTTCTCAGCAAAGCCTCTAATTACGAGTTCTATAGTAATAATACCTGAAACTGAAAATGTGCAATCTTCATTTTCTGGACTGAACTACAGCTACTTGTGTAGAATTCATCTCTATCTCAAACCACATAAGTGGAAAAGCTGAGTGAATGATCCAAGAAGGGGAAAAAAAATTTATTGTTACTATTGGTGTGTCTATCTTCTGGCATGTCTCACTGTGCTAACTCATTCTCAAAATTTAGCATACTTTTGCTAGTTAGTCCTTTTTATTTATCAAAATTACTCTAGTAGAACTCTGACAAGCTGTTCTCATTGAAGACCCCATATCTACAAAGAACACTAGTTATTGCATTTGAATAATCAATAATGTAATTAGAGTATAGGATTCATGAGTATGACTTCGGAATTTCATTGCAGAGGCAAGTTCTTACCACCATGAATCTTGATGATCTTAACAAGGTTTGGGAAATCAAACCTCTAAAGAGAATTGGAGAAGATGAAGCAAGGAAGATTCTTGAAAAGGTAGCTAAACAGGTGCAGCCCATAATGAGGAAAAGGAAATGGAAAGTTAAAGTTCTCTCTGAATTCTGGTACTTGCTAATTATTTATTTACCTTAATTTTCTTCACAATAAAAAGAAACTTTACATTAGCATATTGCTTCTTGTTATCTAAACTAAAACTTTAGAATGCAGTCCTGCCAATCCATCACTTCTAGGTCTGAATATAGGACCAGGTGCAGAGGTAAAGCTACGATTGAGGAGGCCTGATCGTGAGTGGGATTTCTTCCCTTATGAACAGATTCTTGATACTATGTTGCATGAGCTTTGCCATAACGAACATGGTCCTCACAATGCTCAGTTTTATAATCTCTTGGATGAAATCAGGAAGGTAACTACTGCTTTGTACAATTTCTTCTTTTGCTCAAGTTTTAGATAGTCTGAAATCATGAATCGCAACTACTGCATTCTTCTGGTTACCTGTATGCATAGCATAAGAAATAAGTCAATTTGCAAAATCTGCACACACAAGTAGAAGCAACCAAAGATGTTGGGAGAGAGGTGACGACCAGGAGTTTATTGTCATATTGTGTCAAATAACATTGAATAATTTGCGTTTAGTTGAGTTTAACAACAAAGTTCGTGGTTTCACATATTATTAGTACCATTCAAAAGCAGATTATCTTAGGGAGACTAATATAAGGTAACTTACATTAATCAAAATGGAAATCATATACTTGTCACTCATAATTGGTCATAGATTATTATGTATAGTTACTTAAAACAGATTCCACTTGTCTATAGGAATGTGAAGATCTGATGGCCAAAGGGATTAGTGGAACCGGGCAAGGATTCAACCTTCCTGGGAGACGTCTGGGTGGATTCTCCCGTCAACCGCCTTTGCCATTACTTCGGCAGAATGTGTTGGCTGCTGCGGAAGGAAGAGCACGTCGTGGAGCTATGTTGCCTTCAGGGCCTCAGCGTTTAGGTGGTGATAGCAGCATAAGAACTGCTCTGAGTCCAATTCAAGCTGCTGCTATGGCTGCAGAAAGGAGACTGCATGATGACATATGGTGTGGATCAAAGTCTGCAGTGGGTGACACTCATGTCCATGAAAATACAAGTTCTAGTGGGCCTTCTGAAATGCAAAGAAGGTCCTTGAATTCTGATGATCAATCCATCACTCCACCTATTCAATCTACAAATGGTGGAGCAAATTGGCAGTGCAATATCTGCACCTTGTTAAATCAGGTAGAGTTTGTTTATATCGTATGTATATGTTCAACAAAGTTGAAGCATATGGATCTATGTTTTGAATTCTATTTTAATATTGATTTTTGAGTTGTTTCTTACTGTTGATTTTCCATCGGCACCCTTTATCCAATTTAAGTACATAAGATAAAAATGATCATGCATATGTCTTGTGATGAATCTGTCAGGTGTTTGTAAAATATGAAACTTTAGTATTTTAATGATGGACTACATGTAAAGATTAAGGTAGTTTATAGGTTGAAAATAAGTAAATAATGAGGTTGGAGAGTCAAAACTCCATATAAACCCCACATTAGAATCCATATTTCCATGCGGGACTCAAGTCTCAAACCTTGCAATTAGGTCCTAACAATAGATAAAAACTTATTTTATTCCACAAATTTATTTCTACAAGGTTATCATTTATTTTTTATGTTTCTTTGAGTGTAATGCTGGGGGACATAATGAGAAGGAAAAGGAAACCCAATTAATGAATATTGTTGTAAAACAAAAATAAGACATGAAAGCTGCTGAGCCTATAACTATGCTGCTATCCACAAACAACTAATCTTTTGAGTTTGATCTTGGAATTTTCTTTCTAATAACTATGTTAGCTTATGTGATTCAAAACAGCTCCTCTGTTCATATAACTCTATAATCACCTTCTGCATATTCATGGATGCTCTGCCTAAAGTTTGCTGATATCTTGGTTTGTTGCTGCAGTCAATGGCCCTGATATGTGAAGCCTGTGGAACAGAAAGGCGGAAAAATATTGGCAATTTCAAATTGTGGCCTTGCAAGTTTTGTACTCTTGAAAACAGTGTTGAGATAGATAGATGCTTAGCTTGTGGAGCATGGAGATATTCATATGGGCCACCTGTCTCCACTCGTGGGCCGTACGTTGGCACCTGAGTCTGACTGCACATAAGGAAGCCAAGTCAAGGGACCCTAAAAATTTCTTGGCAACTTCATCACTTGCCCTTCATATATGTCTACATCATTTTAGCAATAAAACTCTTGTATTGTATATTGTTGTAGAACTGATTTATTAAGTACAAAGATATATTACACTCTATATTGCAGTGTATGAAGCTGTTGGCAGAACATAAAAGCAAAACGATCCTAATAATGATTTATAAGAAATTAAATAACCACGCATGCATGATTTGGTTATGATTTCCTTAAAAGTGTGTGTGAATACAGAGGAAAAAGACAAGGACATGGTTGACGTTGGACAATATAATAGATGCAAAGAACAAGTACTATTTACTTCTACGACGGGTAATGTGAATGTCTATGGTCATGGCACGAAGATGCAAGGAAACAAACCCTATGACAAGTTGAGGAAGAAAGAAAGCTTCTCTTAGCTCAAAGACAAACACATAAGATGGTTCAAACCCCCTTCTGAAATAAGTATAATTTTCAATGTCAAACAAAAAAATCTTTTTTTTAAGGGTTGAAACTTGAAACACTGGACAAATCAACAGAAAGAACATAAAGGAAAATAGGAAAAAGAAGAAGACCTTAAGAAATGAAAAGTCCACTCATGTAGTAGTATTCAACCTTGGTTAAATTTCATGTTGATGATGTAGCAGAAATGACATATTGACATTTATTATTGTGTCCATGTGAAGAGCATTCCAATTAAGAGTACTATCTCTTTTACTTTTCACTTCCTTTGTATTTGAGTTGCAAAGTCTTGTTGTCGTTATAAGTTGACTATATTAATAGGTCATTTGAATATTAACCTGAAAAGAATTAGTTCCCTATGATAAATCATTATTTAAATCTTCAATCAAAGAAATTATCATTTTTAATATTTGATAATTTATTAAAATGAAAAAAAAATAGTCATTGGAATGAAAAATTGAACTCAAACTAATAGTAAAACACGAAATACTAACTCATGCTAGTTTAACTATGAATTCTTTATAACTCATTACCAAGCTTGGTGTGAATCACTTGGCTCAATTTTGATTTAGACTACAATATATGTATTATTTTTTTTAATAAAAAAAATAATGACAAATATATAAAAATTGAATTTATTATTTTGTCCTATATATATATATATACATGCTCTTTTTTTTTTAAAAAAAAAAAAAGTAAAAGCATAAGGGTCTTTGATAAAAGTTACTTGACTGCATGGTTGGGCCTTGATGACAAGATAAATTCTTAAGTATGTGTATTCTGCCATATTATTAATATTTATATATATTTATTTTAATTTTATTTATCATGTGAATTTTTTAATATAAAAAATAAATATTATTTACAAAATATAACGCAATAGATATACCCAATTTTTTTTAATGATAATTCAACTTGGAAGTGACCTTTTGCTAAAATAAATTCAATGATATTGAGGGTACAGGGAATTTCTTTTTAAAAAAATAATAATATTTTGTTTTAAATAAAGGGGAAAAAAAGAAGGTCATTTTTAAGAGAATGGGGTATGTCCCCTATGCATGCCCCATGCGGGGGCCTAGTGTCTCTCTTTTAGGTGTTTTTATAAAAAGCAAGAGGCAGTCTTTCTCAAAAGGGAAAAAAAATTAAGCTATTATTGCTCTATTTGGGCAATTGTATATACATACAATTTGTATACCATAATAATTATAACTTTTTTTTGGCCTGCATAATAATTATAACTTGGATACACCAATTTCAGAATAAAATATTTTATTATTTGTAATAATTCAAAGAAAGGCATATTATGTATTAAATTTATTTAATTAAAATTGTAATTAAAGAAAAGTTATAAATGAATTTTTCCCAATAGGAAAGCACATGAGTTTGGATGCAATCATATCATTTTACACCTTTCACTTTTCTTTGTGTTGCTTTCCTTCTCCTTTTTGTGGTTCTTAATTTAGCTCCTTTAAATAATTACCAACCATTCAAATAAAAAATTAGAAATTACAATTTATCATTCAAAATGTTCCTATGATTAGCATATTATTAATGTAATGTATTACTACTAAGATCAAGGTAAATTCATGAGTATCAAATTTCTTTATTTATTTTCCCTTTTTAGTTTTTACCTTCACAACATCAATACACCATTGCCTATTTGCCTTTCCTTTTGGCTATTTCTCCCCCGTACACTAGCAAGGACATTTTAGGTATTTCGACGTAGACAAAGAGGGGTAAAAAGAAAAGCAAATCCCAATGCATAGGTTGGATCCAATGGATGCAGAGATCTAAACTACGCCTTGCAGCAGAGGAAAAAAACCAAAGCTTAGACAGAGAGGCAGAGTTGAGTGGGACCCATGAGACCCAATTTAAAAATTTGCACGAGATACAAATGTTTTGGAGTGGAGCGCTGAGATTGTGTACACGCATTTACTATAATCACAAATCTACACCGTGATTCTTTGGAGTGGTGCTTCGACCTGATTGGTCCACGCTCCTCACGGTCCTTTGAGGCGCGTGGACACTCATCCCCTTTTATATCTCGATTCCCTCTTTTGATAGCAACCTCTCCTTCTCTCTAAAAAAATTTTCATTTCTCTATCTCTCTCTCTCTCTCTCTCTGTGTCAATACTCAAAAGCCAAAGCCTTTTCCTCGCAAATCTCACACACAAACATAACATCGATTTTCTTTCCGTTTTCCCTCTTCCAGGAACCTTCTCTTCCTTCTATTTCATGGATTTCTTGCATGAAATCCACAGCCAAATGATGTTGGAGAAACCCATTTGATTCGGAGAGAAAGAGATTGCTACTACTTTTCAGTTTCACCTTCCTTCTTTATTAATTGGATTTCGATACTTCTTTTCACCACCACCGAATCATGAGGCCAATTCAGCCGCCGCCGGTCACCGGAGCCGCCAACCGTTCGAAGGGTCGCCGGAGGGACTTGACCTTACCGTTGCCGCCGCGTGACCAACAAAGAGCGATGCCTCTTCCTCTTCCCCCATCGAACTCGGCGCCGCCGACGAGTCAGCAAGCCGGTCCGGTTCATCAGCTCGTCCCTTTCTCCGAGCTCGAACGGCTCAACCGAATCGGAAGCGGAAGTGGCGGCACCGTGTATAAAGTCGTCCACCGACCTACAGGTAGGGTTTTCGCGCTCAAGGTTATCTACGGTCATCACGAGGAGTCCGTTCGCCGACAGATCCATCGCGAAATCCAGATCCTCCGCGACGTGGATGATCAGAACGTCGTCAAGTGTCACGATATGTACGATCACAACGCAGAAATCCAAGTCCTTCTGGAGTTCATGGACGGTGGGTCCTTAGAAGGGAAACACATCCCTCAGGAGCGACATCTCGCAGATCTGGCTCGTCAGATTCTCCGTGGCCTCGCATACCTCCACCGCCGCCACATCGTTCACCGTGACATCAAGCCGTCGAATCTCCTGATCAACTCGCGCAATCAGGTCAAGATTGCGGACTTCGGAGTGGGTCGGATTCTGGCTCAAACCATGGATCCGTGTAATTCATCGGTGGGAACGATCGCTTACATGAGCCCTGAGAGAATCAACACGGACATCAATGATGGGCAATACGATGCGTATGCTGGGGATATATGGAGCTTGGGGGTGAGTATATTGGAATTTTACATGGGTAGGTTTCCGTTTGCGGTGGGAAGGCAAGGAGATTGGGCGAGCTTGATGTGTGCTATTTGTATGTCTCAGCCGCCGGAGGCTCCGGCGACGGCGTCGATGGAGTTTAGGGATTTCATATCTCGCTGTTTGCAGAGAGATCCCTCTCGGAGATGGTCAGCTTCGAGATTGTTGGGACACCCTTTTATAGCTCAGGGAATTGCTCATCAGAACCCAGTCCATCAGAATCTTCATCAACTACTACCTCCTCCTCGTCCTCTTTCATCATAGTCTTCTGTTCTTCTTTGCTTTCTTTCTTTCTCTTTCTTTTTCTTTTTCCTTTTCTTTCTAATCATAAGATGACTTCCTGTAATTTTTGATAAGATGGGCATTGGAGAATGGGTTTGGGTTTGGGTTTCGGACTCGGATCAAATCAATCTTGTCTTGATAATGTTTACCAGGAAAGGAAAAATATCTGTCACATTGAGCATTCTTGAACTTCAAACATATTCAATGACAGATTAACGATCTAGAGGTACTCAAATCCTCTGCTGTTTCCGTTTCTGGTTAAATATATAGTCTGGTGTATTCTTTTTTGGGAGAGACTCAAAAAGATTAATCTTCAAATGAGCAAAGAGAATGCCTTATACATATAGCCGATTTTATCTAGTAAAGAATTTGTTTGTTGTTGTTGTAGACTCAAAGATGAAACTTTGATCTATTCATTCATTGGAGGTCTTCACTATAACATTGGTGCATGAATCTGGTACCTGACATATATCCCTATTTCAGCCTTGTTTCATGTGTACGGTACTGTAATTGTTAGCAATGTCTGTTTGTCTTTGCTTCATCTAGTTTTAATTTGTCCGCGGAATGAGAGAAAGGAGGAGAGTTGTGTTATAATAATGTATATTATCATTGTAATTGAGGAAGGTGGAAACTCTTAATCAAAGTCTCTTCATCAGTGGATATATGCAATAATTTTGATAAGATGGGTAGGAAGGATTGGATCATATAGTGGAGTGAGGAATATTTGTGAGGTCCCCCCATCTTGGTTCATTCCCTGCTTCTTTAAATCTGCAAGAGACTTCTCTTTTAGGTCCCAATCTCAAACTTTACTGCCATTATTTATTAAAAATCCGATTCTAACTTTGTTAAAAAGTGTGAGGCAGGCAAGTTATATATCTATTGGAATTTGCTGTAATAAGTTAATCTGATTGATTAGCTTCAACTTTACATGGAATGAAATGAGGAACAAAATCTTTTATGGTGCGGTCACTTTGGTATCTTTAAGCCATGGCTTCTCATTTTGAGCAAGTTCCTATGCAGATTGTTACTGTCTTTAGGGTTTCCATTTTCAGTAAAATTGACTCATTTTTGGAAGATTTCTTATACAATTCCTATATTGTGGTTCTAAGATTTTGAAAACGCACCCTCCATATATTCTGGTAGTAAAAGTGCTTTATTCTCTCCAATATTCTTACATTCTTATTGTGGGCTATAATTTATTCCAATTATGGAATCTGTTTGGCACAGTAAATCATTACAGTATTTGCCATTTTGCCAAATGCAAATGAAGGTACCACTTTAAATATATCAAATTATAAATCATGTTCAGTATCAAATATATATATTGAAATTTTCTCCTTTACATTTTTGTTTCGTGAAACCTTCAATATCCATTGGATTCTAACAAATGTGAGCTGAAGTTTTATAATAAGGGTAGAAAATTGAGTACCACTAAGAGACTTGAAGTAGGTAAATTGAATGAGAAATTGGAATGATGGCCTTTATTCAAGTATTTAATTTTGTTTGAGTTTGCTAAAAGCCAAATTTAAATTAGGGGAGTAAAGAATTGAAGTGATTCATTATGTGAATATGCTTGGTTTCGTAAATAATGAAGACACGTTCACATGTGTAAATGCACAATACAACAAGACAAAGCTATCATGTGACTTTTCTTTTTATGGTCAAACATATTTTAATTTACATATATGCTTGAATGAAAGATGGATTTATATGGTTATCTAACAAATGATTGTAACAGAAATTAGGAAAGTGTCATATAAACATTAAAGTTTGAGTGAATTAATAGTCATTCCTCAAGATTTAAGCATTCAATATGTTAAGCGAGTTTAGAAATTCATTTTAAGCTACAAATACTAAAATGTTATCTTCTTTTTGGGTCAATACTATCAAATATATTATTCTTTATTAAAAAATATTTTTAAACTACTATATATTCTAGGTTGAAATTACAAATTTAATTTATTTTAAAATTTTAAAATGCTATTATATATGATTTGACAACATTGCAAGTCAACTTTACAATTACGTGTACTGTAATACCGTTAACTATTTAAGGACATAACTGACAAGAGATATGAAATTTAAGAGTACTAAAATACTTTGGCGTTATATAAAAAAAAGTGTAGTATTTAGCCATTTATATTTTGGTGGGTCAATACTATCAAATATATTATTCTTTATTGAAAAAATATTTTTAAACTACTATATATTCTAGGTTGAAATTACAATTTTAATTTTGAAACTTTAAAAAATTATTATATATGATTTGACAACATTCTAAGTCAGCTTTACAGTTACGTGTACTATAATACCGTTAATTATTTAAGCACATACCTGACAAGGGCTATAAAATTTAAGAGTACTAAAATACTTTGGCGTTATATAAATAAAAAAAGTATAGTATTTAGCCATTTATATTTTGGTTATAACTTATAACTAATAGCGACGTTATGTCGTTATATCCAAATGGTAAAATCTTAAGATATTTTAGATCATAATTATATAATTAGATTTTGGATTAAGAAAAGGCATGAAAATTTGTTAGAGATTCACATAAAGACCAAAACTTGGCATAAATTGGAGAAATTCGGACTTGTCGTTGCTTCTTAAGTTTCGTTTCCTTTTTCTTAGCGATTCACACATTAATATATTCACAAAAAATGCAGATATATAGCGTTCCCTTCTCTATTGTCTCCTCTTTCTGCTCATTATCTGTATATTCTCCAGATTCTGAAAGAAAAGCTAAACCTGAGATACATTATGGGTTCACTTATTTTGAAATTTAAAATTGTGTCAGTTTTATATTAATTAAATACATATATACTTATTACTTATTACATTATATATAAATAAGAGAAAGTGTAATATAGCCATTTATATTTATATTTTGGTTATAACTAATAGCCACGCTATATCCAAAAGGTAAAATCACGGGGTATTTTAGATCATAATTAATTACATTTTCGATTAAGAAAAGCCATCAAAATTTCTTACTCATTCACATAAACACCAAAACTTGGCATCAAGTCAACCAATTCTGACTTGTCCTTGCTTCTTAAAAGTTTCGTTTCCTTTTTATACAAAAAATGGGGAAGGGCCTAAACCCAAACATTAATAAATAAATAAATATCTATTTATAAATATCTTGTAGATATATCCCAGGAATGCTGCCTCATTAATTAATCATTATGCTTCTCTATCTTATATATTCAGAACAAATGCTAAGTTTTATGTATAATAGATCTCGTCATAGGAAAAAAATATATTTTTTTTTCCTTTACTCATTTAGACTTCAACGAATAACAAAATCAATCTTTATATCTAAATCCATCTCTTTAATACTTGAACTTGAATCTATACTCAATAAGGTACTTTTGGTTTCATGTCAGAAAACGCATTTCTTACAATTTAACATAAAATTTTTAAAAACAGGATGAAAACAAGAAATGTCTAAACACATTTTCAGATAATAAGTAATTTGTTTTTGTAATTTTTTACAAAAATAAATCATTTTATCATATAAATGCTATAATATAATTTGAGTCAAAATAAAAAATAATGAAAAATTATAATTATTTAATTTATTGACTTAGAATAAGTAGGAATAAATTTTTTTTTTGGACAGGTAGGAATAAAAATTTAACTTTACAAAATAAACATATTTTATAAATATTTAAAACATGAAAATAAAAGTAAATTTTAAGAAACGAAAATAGAAAATAATAACTGAGAATGTCTTCACTTGCTTGTCAATTATTTTTACCATTCTTTTCAGTTAATTTATTTGACTTAGAATAAATATGAACAAAGTGTTTTTTTCACTAGAATGTCAAACGAATTCTTTATTCTACACGACAAAAAAAAAGAAATTTGAGGGAAATTATTTTTTTGGAGTTTTACTATTTTCAAAATTGGTTTTCGGTCAAATTGCCCAAGCATTTGTATGGAGGAAAAAAAAAAGAAATCTCTTAACATTATATTATAATAGTTAAAATGTAGGAAACATTTAAATTATAAGCTATATGTTGGTCTTGAACTCCCTAAACTTTGTTATTCGTATATAAAATCGTAATGAAATAATGATATGCCAATAAAATTAAGTCATACAAAAATGTGGAGAATTTCCTTAAATTTTAAGTATTACACTTAAAATCTCTAAATTTAAGTTTGGGCCTTGAGCAAAAAAGCATTCCTCCAATAATTTGACATATCTAACATGTGTTGATGTTTTGGATAAAAAGTTAATTGAAAATATTTTCTACACAAATTGTAAAAGTTGGGGAATTTCCTAGGTCAATTTTTATACTTGAGGGGTCATGACCATTAATTCAAGGTTACATTTATTATAATTCTTCCAAACAGAGATTAAGAGGCCGGCCATCCAACAATAAGCATATAGAAAATATTTTCTACACAAATTGTAAAAGTTGGGGAATTTCCTAGGTCAATTTTTATACTTGAGGGGTCATGACCATTAATTCAAGGTTACATTTATTATAATTCTTCCAAACAGAGATTAAGAGGCCGGCCATCCAACAATAAGCATATATGTGATATAACTTTCTTCTTGGTCTTGACTCTTGAGAATGAGATAATAGTATTTCATCATCTCTCTTAATTAGCTGAAATTTTGACACACACACATAAAAATATATAGATATCATTATATCTCAATGAAGGAGAAGAAAGACCATGATTCTGATAAGGAGATTCCTTTGAGCTTGTCACCATCTAGTATCCATTCTTTTGATCTTGAGACAACACATGTACGAACTTTCTCCTGTAAATTTCAAAATTGATAATTATGTTGATATATATTATGAAACACTTGTTCAGGGATCATGTTTTGAAGTCTATGATATGATATCCTTGTATGCAGATTGGTTCTGATAAAAATGTTGTTTTCACCTGTTGGGCCAGCTCATCCATGTTTAACCACACAAGGATACAACCTATGAGGAGCCTACATTTTGTCTTACTTGAAACAAAAATCAGCATGTTGCTACCCTTTGGTCCCTTGGCCATATGGCTACATTACCAAACCAAAAAGGATGTATGAAATCAGCTTCTACAAAAAAATTGCTAGTTGGTTTCTTTTAAATTTTGTTTTGTAATAGGAATTAGCAAAACTAATCATGAATCAGTTTCTATTTTATTAATGATTACGTTGTTGTATTCAATGTGTTAGGTATGGGTGTTCTTTTTCAGCTTATTGGGTATGATTCCTTTGGCAGAACGATTCAGATATATCATTGAGTAAGTATTGGCTTGGTTTGTCCAATGAAATCTTATATTTATAACTTGAGTTTTGTTAGATTTGACTGTTTTGATCCAAGTTTGTGCATAGGCTTGAATCCTCACACATTATATAACCCCTAGACTTGTCTTAACTAGGCGATGTGGGATTTCTTTCTTTTCACATTTCCAACAAGTTTTGACACACCAGTTTACTATTCCTTGGTGCAGGCAGCTTTCATTATACACAGGACCAAAAGGTATATATAGTTGTGTCTTTCACAGTACAATTCTTTGTTAATTGTAGGTAGCATCTCTTATCTTGAATTCTTGATTCTTTAAGTTAAACATCAAGCTCTTACTCCTCTTCTTCTGCTGCAGAAGATTACTAATTTAGTATTGACTCTCATTTGGGAAAGTTCAACTGAACTGACATTTCTTGACCTGTGCAGTTAGTCTTCTGCTGAAAGCCACATACGGAAATGTTCCCGAAACGACGATTTCGGTTTATGCATAGAAAAATGGGATGACTAGGGTTGTTCAGCAATCTTTATTAGGCTCAATTTTGTCAAAAATGCTTCTAGTTCCTGGATGTGCCTTCTTTCTTGGTGGGATTGTCCACTCCAAAAGGCTTCAGGTTTTCAATAAGGTCAAAAGCATAATCTGTAACAAAACTATGGCATAGGGATACAATATGGTATAGGTTAATTCTTCTCATTCTGGTTATCCTAATGTCCCATTTTATTTTGCTTTTGCATCAGGAAGCTGCTGGTGTGAATTCTAGGTTGATTTTGATTTCTCTAATGGGAATATTGTTTCCTACCATGCTTCACTATACTCACTCAGAACTTCATTCCAAAATGTCAGAGTTATATCTATCCAGATTTATCAGCTTCATAATGCTAGTGGCATATGCCATTTACCTCCCTTTTCAACTAAATAGTCAGCAGCAAAATCTTCATACTTTTAAGAGGGTTTGTTCTTTTACTCTAAATTTAAGGACATTACACATTGCAGAATTCATCTTTTTTTTCCTTTTGTGTCTAGGTGTTTTTTTATGTACAATTAATATGTTATAGAGATACCAAAGTGATCTTGGACCAAGGTATCCACGCAGGCCTGATGACAAATTCTTGGGTACTGCAAGGTCCATTGTTGGGGGCAACCCTCCCAACATATGGCACTATATTCCCATCCTTTTAAGGATCAAACTCGGAAGGCAATGATGGTTAAGAAAACACAAACTCCTTACCATCTATACCACATCACGTTTTTTTAATGATAACTATTTTGTTTTAATTTAATATCTTTTCTAATCGTCATTTTGCTGATGAAAAATATAAAGCGCAGGTGAAAATTTCAATATACAAGTATATAACTAGTCATCTTCAGAAAATTTAACACGATTAGCAGTTTTCTGTAATTTTAACACTGATTATCAAATATAGAAATGATTTGCGAGTTTTCAATAAAAAGACACAATATTATAAATACTTGTTTGCCATTTTTCCTACATTTGATGAAATGATTTGCTTATTCACTATTTCTTATAACACTCAATTGATGATCTAGGAAGTAATTGAATTGACTAAATTGGAAGCAATAGTCTGGCTTTTTATACTGACAGAATGGATATTTATATTGTCAATATACCTTATAGATGTCATCCAGGTAATGTCTGTATATATATATATATATATCTGAAACATACTTTCTCACTTCATCTCTAAAAAGCTCATTATTATTGAAGAGTGTATTGTAATATTGGTCACTTTCAGGGGCCATCGGAGTCATTGAACATACCAGAGACTTTTGTAGCTGTTGTGTTGTTTCCAATTGTGGAACATACAAGTGCTATCATGTCTGCCATTAATGACAAGCTGGTACTTAAAATCCTAGGATGTAATTTGTTTGCAGAGATTAATGTCTAATTACTTTGATTGTTGGTGTGAATTTCCTCACAGGATGTCGCGCTTGAAGACACCATTGGATCAGCTGTACGGCTAGTTATGTTTGTAGTATGTTGATGAACTTTTTTTAAGGGGACTTATGCATGTAGAATCAATATAATAATAATAATAATAATGCTTTGATTGATAATTTCAGATGCCGTGGAGTGTTCTTGTTGGGTGGTGTATGGGAAAAGAAATGGACTTGAATTTTCAACTCATTGAAATTGCTGCTCTTGTTATTCCTGTCATTATAGTGGCATTTCTATTGCAGGTATGTGATTTCTTTGAGAACAAATCCTCTCAAGTGCTGATTTTTTGGTCTTGACCAGGATATCCATCAGAATGGGCCTGATGACTAATCCCTCGGTACTGTCGGACCCATTGCTTGGAGTGACTCTCCCAACGGATGATGCTCCATTCCCATCCCTTCAGAGATATAACCCAGGACGCAATGGTTAAGTGAACATAGATCCATTACCATTTGTACCACCTCACATTGGTCTTAAGTGTGGATTTTGTGAAGAGTTGAAGTATGCTTGTTTTATACTGTAAAAATAATGCACTTCACTAAAAAGTAAAAACGCAATTCAGAGGATCGGTCCTCGATTTCCTTGCTTTTCTGGACTCAATCAATAAGGAGGCTCATGGCTAGTTATTGATGTAGTATTGATAGCATTTGTTTGCATCACAAATTCTTGTTCCTTTGTGTAGTTGTAGATTTGTAGTATTGAATAAGGTTTATGACAAGTTTGATACTTGCAGGAAGGGACTTCAGATTATTTTAGAGGCTTGATGCTTATTCTATGTTATCTCAACATTGCAGCTAGTTTTTGGTACATGTAGATACTTCACAACTTATATATATCATCATGAACATGATTCATGAGAGTATGCTTTGATGCACATCTAATACTATACAATATCTCTCTATCTGTAGCAAATTTCTGAATCCTATGTTTGCGTTTTGGCAGAAATGGTGTTACTATGGTGGAAAGACATGACCAAATTTCCAAGCTTACCATCTCCTCATGAAGAGGAGGATGCTTAGGAGAGCATTGCTTAGAACATCCTTCAATTCTACACACTTCTCTATTCTCTCTCATATCATTGCTTTGTTTTAGGTTGTGGGGTTCTTTTGCTGCTAGATTCTGCTCTACAAGTTTTGTAGTATAATATAATGTTGAATTGTAGATGCAATGTTGGTTTTTTTTGGGTTCATGTTTCCAAACAAGAATTTGAAAAGTAATGATCTCTTCTTTGGATTTATGTATGAATTATCAATTTTATGTCATTGTCAACTTTGCTTGATTTGAAAAGTATAGAATTTAATTATCTCTTTAAGCAAAATCATAGACGGCATTTCAGTAGGGGATGATTTAGGGGCATTAGTTGGTCATTTAAACTTTCAAGCATATTTCTTTTGAGCTTTTTACTGCAAAATCATGAATATTATTCTTTTTATTAAAAACAGGAAGTGGAGGTAACACTAATCATTAAAAAATAATGGTGGAAAAAGCACTTTAAATGGTTTGATTTTGTACAAAAGAAACAATTAGAGACACTTGTATGAAAAGTTGACCAGATAGTTTAACAAGAAAAATTGTTAAGATAAATTAAATTTAACTATAAATAATCTCATGATAGAATTAAGCATTAGCAAAGAAAGAATAAAATATATTTTTCCAACATATGCATTTTTCTATAAAATAATATATCATGACATAAGTGTTCACATGGAGAAAATCAAATAAATCTTTTTTACAATATATTAAGTACTTCTTCAAATGTAAAAAAAAAAAATGATAATATAATCATAATGTTTAGAACTGGATATTGCTAATCTAAATTATTCAATCCTAATTTTCTAAATTAATTCGCTCTTTCGCGGAAGCTTCGCATGCGTGACTTGCACAGTTCAAATTGAATATACCGTCGTCCTTCGTTCTTCTCTTTTCTTTCTTCTTCTTCTTCTTCTTCTTCATCGTCCAATCTCTCGGCCAACCAAAGTATAGAAAGCAAGCATATCAAATAGAGATATACGGACCCTCTGTGTGTACCCCCACCACCGGTTTCAGTCTCTACTCTCTACACTTTTTTCCTCACATCTGAGATTTTGTTCTTTGGCAGAGCTGGATTCATCTTGAAGATCTTCCTCTTCTATTCAAAATCCAATATCTTACGCAGGCAACTCTCTTTGTCCTCTATCTGTTTGCAATTGATCTGGTTGTTTTGTAGACTTTGAAATTGCCGCTACTTCACTTGGTTGTGAGTTCTAACTTGTGTACTGGTCTAGTAAGCATCGATTTCGATGCAATACTACCATTTCATGGTTCAACTCGATCATATCGACTGGATTTGCTCAAATCTGGTGCCTTTATACTTGCCCATTACTCTGTCTAGCGATCTCATTGTTGTTATTGCGTTATGTATATCCCATTGTTATTAGTTGCATTTCAAAAACTGTGAGAAGCCAATTAGTGTATCATGAAGCTTCAAGCAAGTGGTTCTAGTTAAAATACTAGACTGGTCATGAAAACTAAAGTTCAGAGGATAGCTGCTACTGTTGAATTAATTTATTGTATTTGAGGGATACATTAATTTTCGTGCTCTACTGTAAAATGCTAATAACTATTCTCCCCGCATTTATGTTCATTTTGTAAAACGCATCTCTACGATCATGATATATAGCCTTGTTATTGGTATGGTCGTGTCATATAATATTATAGATCTCACTTGGATGAAATTTTGACATATCGCTTATCTTTGCATGTAGATGGGTCCTTTAGAAGATAAAATAGACCTTGATTCTGATGAGGAGGTTTCATTTCGATCCTCACCATCAGCTGCAAAAGTACATAATTTTGATTTCGAGGCAACACATGTACTCGCCCCTGTAAATTTGGCCAGCCCATCCATCTTTAAGCGAATGAAGATACGACCTATCAGGAGCATATATGTTGTCTTAATTAAAGCAAAGATCAACGTGTTGCTACCATTTGGTCCCTTGGCCATATTGCTTCATTATGTAACGGGAAAGCATGTATGGAATCTTCTTCTTGATCATCCTTGGCATTTGGTTTCAATAGACAAAAGTGCAAGCATTAGAAATAGAAAAATAGGTCAGGAATTGATAGTGACAATAGCTTGAACCAGCTCCATAGTTTCTTTTGAATTTTGTTTAGAACTAGAAAAATGCGACCTTGTGATATGCACTTTAATAATAGCACAACTAGATGTAGCAAATTGTTGGATTTGCACCTTACTCTAATATGAATTCATTTCTCATCTGAAGATTATTAGTTCGTTGCTTTGCTGGTTTTTATTTTATTAATGGTTACCTCATATGTGTTAGGGATGGGTGTTCTTTTTCAGCTTATTGGGTATTACTCCTTTGGCAGAGCGTTTGGGATATGCTACTGAGTGAGTATGACTTCCTAATTAAACTGGATATTTGCTTGTTTTCTTCATTTTATCTCTATCGCTGTCTAGTTATAACATGTGTTTACTAATCTTTGGTGCAGGCAGCTTGCATTGTATACAGGACCAACAGGTATAGCTGTAGGTTTCATAGTACAAATCTTTGTTAAATTTAGAAAAAAAGGAAAAAGAAAGGTATTATGGAATAATAAATCCACCAGGAACTACTTGTGTTAATTTTTTTCTCCACACTTCAGCCTTTTTTATCTTAAATTCTTGATTTATTAAATCAAACAAATGAATCAAGAGGGAATTAGGTTAAATAATGATAAAATGCTTTTTCAAAAGTATCTTGCTTGGCGTGTCAAAACTATTTCCTTCCTTTAATAATTTCAAATGTCCAGACTAATAAGGTCTGAGTTCAGGTGGATATATGTAGCCTCAATCTTCTTACCAAATAAACTGAGAAACTTCAATCCAATTTCCAGCATCAAATTCATCATTAGGAAGGTGATTGAAATGTAATCTGATTATGATCATTGAAGATTATAAAGACACTGGGGGTTGCAGTTTTGTAAGGGAATAAGACTGCATAATTTTCTTTTGAGTATATTTCAAATGCTGATGTTCTGTCTTGTTATTTGACTTCCTATTTATCATATTAGGGTTGTTTCTTTATACAAAAGCTTATGCTTAGGTGCACCTGGTCTATATCAATTGAACTTACTTTCATGGCTTGTGCAGTTGGGGGTCTGCTGAATGCCACATTTGGCAATGCAACTGAAATGATTATATCAATTTATGCTTTGAAAAATGGAATGATTAGGGTTGTTCAGCAATCATTATTGGGCTCAATTTTGTCAAATATGCTTCTGGTTCTTGGATGTGCCTTCTTTACTGGTGGTATTGTCCATAAGAAGGTTCAGGTTTTTAACAAGGTAGATATCATGAACTGATGGAAATTATTGCCTGAAATATGGTTTCAAAGTGTGTCTTTGCATTCTTGTCCTCATAATGTTCAAGAATTCACACTGTAGTTGGCCTTTTCAACAGGCATCTGCTGTTGTAAATTCTGGGTTGCTCTTGATGGCTGTAATGGGAATATTGTTTCCTGCCGTGCTTCACTTTACTCACTCAGAGGTTCATTTTGGGAAATCGGAGCTATCTCTATCCAGATTTAGCAGCTGTATAATGCTAGTGGCATATGCTAGCTACCTGTTTTTTCAGTTAAGAAGTCAGAATAATCTTTATAGTCCTATTGAAGAGGTTAGTAATATTCTGTCACTTTATATTTCTCTGCTTTAGATACTTAATTTACATTATTATCCTTATGATGCAGGAGGGTGATAGTTGTGAAAATAATGATGAGGAAGAAGTTGAGTTAACTCAATGGGAAGCAATAGGCTGGCTTTCTGTTTTGACAATATGGGTATCTATATTGTCTGGATACCTTGTGGATGCCATTCAGGTATTATCTATTTTTTAGATGCTTGATCACCTTGCTTTGGATATTTATCTCCTCAATGCTCTCATGGTTTTGGAATTTTTAATGTGTACTTTTATGACTTAGTCTTTTTTTTTTAAAAAAAGAAATCTCTCTCCTGTCAAGTTGCATCTGCCTCTGACAGTTAAAACTGAGGAAACTTTTGTCATAGGTCATATCCTTGTTCTTTTACGGCTAGTACCATGAGAGATCTCTGCTTATCTTTTTTTATTACAAAATTAGTGGTTTAGCTACCTTAAAATAAGAATCAGACTGCACCTGATTGATTTTCTTGGACCTACCTATTCCTCTTTCATAAAGTGAAATATGATTGCTTTTTACTTTTTATTATAGTTTCTGAGGTTTGAGATGTTCAAAATCTGCTTCATTTTTCTGTCTTCGTTGTAGTGAACAGCTATTATATCCCTATCATTCTCTGTTTTTATTGTTGTTGGTATCTTGCAGGGGGCATCTGAGTCACTAAATATGCCTGTGGCTTTTATTAGTGTCATCTTGCTTCCAATTGTTGGCAACGCTGCAGAACATGCAAGTGCTATCATGTTTGCCGTGAAGGATAAGCTTGTGAGTCACTTTAAAGCCCACATTTTATTCTTGGTGTACAAGTTTACTTTACTAATGGAGTCATTTCCTCTGCAGGATATTACACTCGGAGTTGCTATTGGATCATCTACACAGATATCTATGTTTGTGGTATGGTGTTGAATTTTTAAACTGATTTTTTGGGATTTACATTTTCTAAGGCGTTGCGTTGCATATATAAATTAACCTTGACTTTGCTTTTGTCAACATTTTAAAACAGTATCATCTTTGATAATTCTTGTTCTATTGATAATTGTAGATCCCCTTCTGTGTCGTTGTTGGGTGGTGCATGGGGAAAGAAATGGACTTGAATTTTCAGCTCTTCGAAACCGCCACACTTTTTATCACTGTGCTAGTGGTAGCATTTTTGTTGCAGGTTTGTGATATCTTTTTTGTCCCTGCATATTTTTTGATAGTTGGTTTTTATTTGTATTTCATACTTTATGGCTTTTTCCCCAACTTCATAAGTCATTCAAATTGGGAGTTATCCCTCCTCAAGTAAGCTAAAAAGTTGAGGTACAATTTATTTAGGTTATTTATGAGGGGAGAAAGAGTGGAATAGAGAACCCAGAAGACCAGAGGGAGAAAAAAGATATATAAGATTCTGAATCAATTCAATTTTTTATAATAATCTGATATAAAAAAGAAATAAATTGCATAAGCAGTTTCTTACATGGATGGATAAATCAAGCTTCAAGGCATAGGAAATCATATCCCAGTTCGACTGTGTGTCATTAATGTGGTTAGCATTATGTGCACTAGGGTGGAAAGTAGGAAAGAGTTGTCCTTTGAACTTTGGGGTCGTGTTGGTCTTTCAAAAGAATGGCTTATTTATATTATGTACAAACCTGGAAGGAGTAAACACCAAGTATTAGTAATACAAGAATAACAAGCAAAGCCTTTTCCCATTAGATAGAGTCAATTACATGAATCAAATAACGCCAACATATTGTACTTACTATTTCATTTATATGGTTAAGTTATTGTAGGTTGTAGACTTGTAGTAATACATCTGGATATATGGGTGTCATTTAACATGTCTGGCATGAGAGTAATATGTCATGAGAATCTATGTCTGTCTCATTGTTTTGAAGATCTTCTTGCGCCCTATTCTCAAGTCATCTCATCATATGGCCTCTCCTTTTTCAGAGGAAGTGACTGATGAAAAAGTGAAAAGTAAAATCATTTTTATAATTTGTCAACTGTTGTAATGCGATTTTTTCTGGGTTTTTCACAGGATCTTTCTTTGATAGTAGAACATGTATGTGGTTTTTGGTTTGAAGTTAAAATAGAGTACGTTTGTTAATGTCTCTTGTCCATAGAAATGAGTTAAGATAAAACACGTTGGTATCATTCGTGGTTGTTATAGAAGTTGCTTTTCCTGTAGCCACAACCATTCTTATTTATGACAGTTATCTCCGCATTGTTTTCACTGTTACAGGAAGGGACCTCAAATTATTTCAAAGGCTTGATGCTTATTCTCTGCTACCTTATCGTTGCAGCCAGTTTCTTCGTACATGTGGACCCTAAAGATGGTGAGCTGCTAGAAATATACTCAACATCATTGACTCATCCGTTCATTTTCGTTGTGGACTGCATATCGTATTATTTTAATGCATTCTCTCGCCTTAGATATGAACTTAAGTTGTTTGATATTTGATTGGCTAAAATACAAAAAAAAAAAAACCTCCAAAACTCTAACGGAAGCAAACTCAAGTCATACGGAAATCTAGAAAACTCCCCTAAATTTTAGGTTTTGTGCAGTAAACTCCCTTGAACATTCGGCCTTATGCAAAAAAAAAAAAAAAAAACCCCTCTCAAATAATTTGACATATTTATCATTCGTTAGGATTTTGGATGAAAACATTAACGGAGGAGAGTTTTTTGCACTTGGGAATTATGCGCACGTGACCTATAGTTTAGAGTTATGTGCATTTTTAGCCCATTTGATTTGACATAATCATAGGACTTGCTGTAATATTGTGATTGTGGGGATGTGGTACAGATGATGACTAGATACAATATTGGCTGTGGCAGCCATGCATGTTCCTTTACCTGCACAACCTGATACTCGGAATATAAAAAAGTAGTGGGTGGCCAGCAGAGTGGTTGAAGTTGAAGATGAAGATGCCTTTCAGAAAATTCTGGAACTTCCAATATTCAACAATCAACATGGCATGAGAAACCCTAAATGATCCTGACCCAACATTGCACTAAGCTAAATCAGGTCTAAATGATATGTATAATTTTGAATATTCTTTTTTGACCACCAAAGGAATGCTTTGATCGCCCTTGTTGTCATTCATTCAACCTAAAATTTTATGTAACCACTTTAGATATGAGCAATCAAAGATAGAACAAGTTGGCTTTTTTGATCTATATATAACCGATTCCATTTAGTGGAAAAAAGATTTGTTTATCATTGACTTTGCTCTCTCCTCTTCACTTACACAACCAATCGTAGTTATTGACATTAGTTGAGAATATTTTGATTGGAAAGTTCAAGAAGACTGGTCAACTCTCTGTGACTCCTTTTGTGGATTCAGAACTACCAATCTACGATGGAATTTTTATTTCATGTCTAAATTCCAAGTACTGCGTTAGCCCCAAGTATTTGAACCAAATATAAACGCAAAACTTGTCAATTCATAACTTACACAAATTAAATATGTATTTAATTGAAATAAAATCATTTTAAAAAATTATTATTTAACTATATTATTTTTAAATGAAAATGTTCGTCTTTAAAATACGTTTTCTTTTCTTGAAGAAAAATTAACATACAAAATGTATGAAAGTATGATTATTTTTTGGTGAAGGAATGAGAAGTGTATACCTAAACAAAATATCATACAAAATATGAAAATATTAAACATGATGGTATCCTATATCTTAATATCATTAAAGATATAGAGATAACAATTTAACATCAGACTATTTTGATATTAAAAGAAGAAAAGAACAATATTGTATTTATAACGTGGAAGATAAACGTCCTTGATTAAAACAATTTGCCTGATGTGATGATCACTTGGGAATCCCATCAATGAAGAACACTTCATATTTATTATTAAACACATCAAATATCTTATATATCTTTCACTTTTTTACTTTTCTCTGAGTTGGATTAAAAATTGGACAAAACTTATATATTATTGCTTACATGTTTTTTTTAAGGTTAGCCAATTAAAAAAAGACATGTGTCCATTTTGAAAAGATAACATAAAAAAATTGACACATGTCTTTTTTTAATTGGTTACCCTTAAGAAAAGCATATAAATAACAGCATATAAATTTTGTCCTTAAAAATTTAGAATTTTTCTAAAATAAAAAATAAAAAAGACCCTTTAAACTTTGGGTAAATGACAAATAACTCCTGAACTTTACATTT
This sequence comes from Senna tora, assembly GCA_014851425.1. NCBI lineage: Eukaryota > Viridiplantae > Streptophyta > Magnoliopsida > Fabales > Fabaceae > Senna > Senna tora. Next base: position 433,372 of record CM026260.1, read on the forward strand.
TAGTAAATAAACCATTATGTTTAATTTTTTTCTCAACAGCATTAATTTATTTCTTACTTTATATTTTCTATATATCAGAACGATTATCTCCATAAATTACAGTTTTTACTGTAAAGATTTCTCACGTAATATACAAAAAGTTATGTAACAAATAAATTAGTACAATTTAAAAAAAAACAGACAAAATGGTCTTTTACTAAAATTAAAATTTTTAATAATCTAATTACTAATTTTGAAAAGGGTCCTTCTGCATTTTTCCAGAAGAAGAAAAGGAAGAAGTATGGGACAAAATATTTGTAATTTAAATTTTAAGACATAATTAACAATTATAAAAAATTATGAACGCAATTGAAAATTATGAGTTATGAGATATCATTATACACGTTTAATATTATATTAATATTTGTCGTTAACAATTTGCATGAGCTGTGGTTTGTGGGATGTAAATATGTAATCAATTGCATCTGAAACTTACATTGACTGTAAAAAAAATGTAAGAATAAAATAAAAGTTTTTTGGAGGACATAGAAGTAACTTTATACTTCAAATTTTTAAAGTAGTAATATTATATCCCTAAAAAAAATAGTATAATATAATATAAGTCAAATTACTCTTTTAGTCCTTAATATTTGCACGAAGTTTAATATTGGCCCTCAACATTTCAAAAAGTTATTTTAGGTTCTCAACTTTTTTTTTTCGATTAAAATTGGTCCTCTAGCATAACATCTGCCTGGTTTTGCCATTAAATGTTGACGTGGAAGGCTTATGTGGCACACCCTCTCTCCTACGTATCATATTTAAAATACATGGCACCCTCTCTCACTCAAACCACGCCGTTTTGCCATTTAAACTCAACAAGACTTGAATCAAAACAGTGTCGTTTTGCTGAGTTGGAGTGAGAGAGGATGCTATGTCATTTAAATATGACACGTAGGAGAGAGGGTGTACCACATAAGCCTTCCTCGTCAGTATTTAATGGTAAAATCAGACGGATGTTACGCTAGAGGACCAATTTTGACAAAAAAAATGTTGAGGACCTAAAATAACTTTTTGAAACGTTTGAAGGACAATATTAAACTTGGTACAAACGTTGAAGATCAAAAGAGTAATTTAGCCCATAATAAAATTTAAAAATTGGTAATATAATGTTTAGAAGTGGATATTGTGATGCTTATACTAGTCAAGCCTAATCTAAATTTTTTCAATGATATGTAATCCAAATTTTCTAGATTAAGTTAAGAAAAAAATAAAGTAATCTCTGAAAAAATTGGCTATTTCGCGGAAGCTTCCCATGCGTGTGACTTCTATTTGCCTACCATCTAACGCCGAATATGAATATACCGTCGTCCATCGCTTTTCTCTTTTCTTCTTCTTCTTCTTCTTCTAATTCATCGTCGTCCTCTTCCTAAATCTCTGGATCAATCTAAATATGGGAAGCAAGCATACCAAATAGAGATATACAAACCCTTTGTGTGGACCCCACTGGTTTCTGTCTCTACTCTTTTCCCCACATCTGAGAGATATATTTTTTTTTCTTTAGCAGAGCTGGATTCATCTTCAAGATCTTCCTCTTCAATTCAAATCTAATATCTTACGCAGGCAACTTTCTTTATCCTCTATCTTCTTTCAATTGATCTGGTTGTTTGGTAGACTTTGAAATTGCCGCCACTTCACTTGGTTGTGAGTTCTAGCTGGTGAACTGGTTTAGTATGCATCGATTTTGATGCAATACTGCAATTTTATGGTTCCACTCGATCATATTGCCTGGAATTGCTCAAATCTGGTGCCTTTATACTTGCCTATTACTCCGTCTAGCTGATCTCATTGTTGTTATTGCGTTATATACATCGCATTGTTATTAGTTGCATTTCAAAAACTGTAATAAGCCGATTAGTGTATAATGAAGCTTCAAGCAAGTGGTTCTAGTTATAATATAAGACTGGTCATAAAACCCGAAGTTCAGAAGGTAGCTGCTAGTGCTACAATTGAATTATTTGTATTTGAGGGATACATTAATTTACATGATCGACTGTAAGTTTCTAATAATTATTCTCTCTGCATTTATGTTAATTTTGTAAAACACATCTATACGATGATGATATAAGCTCTATGATATAGCCCTTTTATTCTATGGTCGTCTCAGATAATATTGAAGATCTGATTTGGCTGAAAGTTTGACATATACCTTATCTCTGAATGCAGATGGGTTCTGCAGAAGATAAAATAGACCTTGATTCTGATGAGGAGATTCCATTTCGATCCTCACCATCAGCGAGGAAAGTACATAATTTTGATTTTGAGGCGACACATGTACTTGCTCCTGTAAATTTGGCCAGCTCATCCATCTTTAAGCGAATAAAGATACGACCTATCAGGAGCCTATATGTTGTCTTAATTAAAGCAAAGATCAACGTCTTGCTTCCATTTGGTCCCTTGGCCATATTGCTTCATTACGTAACAGGAAAGCATGTATGGAATCTGCTTCTTGATCATCCTTGTTGGCATTTGGTTTCAATAAGACAAAAGTGGCAATACCTTGGTTAATTAAAACTTGCTTCATAATTTCTTTTGAATTTTGTTTAGTACTGGGAAAATACCACCTTGTTATATGCACTTTAATAATAGCACAGCCAGATGTAGCCAATTGTTGTATTTGCACCTTGCTCTAATATGAAAGCATTTCTCATCTAATAATTATTAGTTTGTTGTTAATTGGTTTTTATTTTATTAATGTTTACCTCATATGTGTCAGGGATGGGTGTTCTTTTTCAGCTTATTGGGTATTACTCCTTTGGCAGAACGTCTGGGATATGCTACTGAGTAAGTATTTACTTGTTCAATAAAACTGGATATTTGCTTGTTTTCTTCATTTTATCTTTATCACTGTCTAGACATAACATATGAGTTTATTATTCTTTGGTGCAGGCAGCTTGCATTGTATACAGGACCAACAGGTATAGCTGTAAATTTCATAGTACAAATCTTTGTTAAATTTAGGAAACAGGAAAAAGAAAGGTATTATATATTGTATATGGAATAACAAATCTACCAGGAGCTATTTGTGTAGACATTTTTGTCCACACTTTAGCATTTGTTATCTTAAATTCTTGATTCATCAAATCAAAAAATGAATCAAGAGGGAATTAGGTTATTTAATGGTTAAATGCTTTTTTCAAAAATATCATGCTTGGCGTGTCACAATTATTTCCCTCCTTCAATAATTTCAAATGTCCAGACTAATAAGTTTTAGGGCCTTAATATTTTTATTGTGTAAATTGAGAAATGTTAAACCGTTTTTAGTTTACAATAGATATGGTGGGACCACTAAGGGTAATGGCCTTAGGGACTTGTCCTTAGGCGAGGCTTAGGTTCCTACTTACCCCTTAGGGGGCCTTAGGGACTTGTCCTTAGGCGAGGCTTAGGTTCCTACTTACCCCTTAGGGGGATCAAAGTCCACGGAGTTCAAAGAGACATCCAGGCGTCCACAAGGCATTAGGGTTACCTGTATAGGTGCAGCCGAGTAGTGGTTAGGATGCGTGTAACTGTGCGCGAGCGGGTCGCCAATATGGAGCTGAGGGCTCTGCAAGGCTGCCGGAGGCAGGCTTGGAAAGGAGCACTCACGGAGTGAGGGCTGTGTCCCTGGATGGTGGAGAAGGTCACGTTGAGGACGTGATGGCGTGGATGTAGGGTGCTCCTGGTGGTGAGATATCGTGGAGAGAGAAATGATAATGTCAGGACTCCGGTTAAGTTCTACGCGTGTCTATCTCCTAGGGTTTCGTGTGAACGCCATGATCTCACATTAATAAGCCGTAATCCTTGAATCAATGAGGTCAACTCTTGCTAACTCAGCATGACGTCAGCCTCCGCAAATTATGGCGTAAGGGAATATGACTGCATAATCTTCAATGATTATGATCATTGAAGATTATAAAGACACTGGGGGGTTGCGGTTTTGTAAGGGAATATGACTGCATAATTTTCTGTTGAGTATAATTGGATTGCTGATGTTCTCCAACTTGAGATGTAGTTCATTCATTAAATTTTATTCTTTTTCTTGTTGTTTGGCTTCCTGTTTATCATATTATAGTTGTTTCTTGATACAAGGCTTATGCTTAAGCGCACCTGGTCTAATATCAATTGAACTTACTTTCTTGGCATGTGCAGTTGGGGGTCTGCTGAATGCCACATTTGGCAATGCAACTGAAATGATTATATCAATTTATGCTTTGAAAAATGGAATGATTAGGGTTGTTCAGCAATCTTTATTGGGCTCAATTTTGTCAAATATGCTTCTGGTTCTTGGATGTGCCTTCTTTACTGGTGGGATTGTCCACTACAAAAAGGTTCAGGTTTTTAACAAGGTAGATATCATGAACTGATGGGAATTATTGCCTGAAATATGATTTCAATGTGTTTCTTTGCATTTTCCTCGTAATGTTTGAGAATTCACACTGTAGTTGGCCTTTGCAACAGGCATTAGCTGTTGTAAATTCTGGGTTGCTCTTGATGGCTGTAATGGGAATATTGTTTCCTGCCGTGCTTCACTTTACTCATTCAGAGGTTCATTTTGGGAAATCAGAGTTATCTCTATCCAGATTTAGCAGCTGTATAATGCTAGTGGCATATGCTAGCTACCTGTTTTTTCAGTTAAGAAGTCAGAATAATCTTTATAGTCCTATTGAAGAGGTTAGCAATAATTAATCCTTTATATTTCTTGATTGCTTTGCCTTTGAGTCTGATGATGCATTTTTAGTTTGTTATACACCACATGACTTGGAGATGACGTATTAGTCTTTTTGAAAATTACAAGACCTAATCATTCAATTACTTTTATTCTCTTCTGAGTTTACTGGATTCACACATTTGCTAGGCACCATTTTTACAGTAAGGGACAATCTATTATAGGTGAGATTTCAATATACAAGCTAGTTATACTGGTTTAGAAAATGAAAGACAGAAAAGAAAAGAAGTCTATAATTTAAAATTCTCCAAATATGTGTGTGATGCTCTTCTTGGGTCTTTTGGCCAGAATATGGCTTGACTTTGCTGTATATTTTATGGTGTGAGCAATTTGTTCTTCTCTTTTCTGTATTTGCTATAAAGGGAAAAAGATTTGTTGTTCCTTCTTTTGGGTGGGGAGGTTTTGATGGAAAGATTATATAATATATATATATATATATAATTGAGTGTAAAAGAAGTATATGTAAATATATAATTATGTGGCCATTTTCTTTGGTTTAGATGCTTAATTTACATTATTATCCTTATTATGCAGGAAGTTGATAGTTGTGAAAATAATGATGAGGAAGAAGCTGAGTTAACTCAATGGGAAGGGATAGTCTGGCTTGCTGTTTTGACAATTTGGGTGTCTGTATTGTCTGGATACCTTGTGGATGCCATACAGGTATTATCTATTTTTAGATGCTTGATCACCATCCTTCGGATATTTATCTCCTCAATGCTCTCATTGTGTTAGAATATTGAATTTGTACTTTTGTAATATCTTTTCTTTCTTTCTAATCACTCTCCCGTCTCCTGTCAAGTTGCATCTGCCTGTGGCAGTTTAAACTGAGGAAACTCTTATCATAGCGCATATCCTTGTTCTTTTATGGCTAGTACCATGAGTGATCTCTGTGCTTATCTTATTACTACAAAATTAGTGGTTTAGCTACCTTAAAATAAGAATCAGACTGCAACTTATCATAGATTCATTGAATGAACCTGGTGTAGCTAAGAAATTAGTTTTCTTGGACCCAACTATTCCTCTTTCATAAAGTGAACTATGATTGCTTTTTATTTTTTATTATATTTCTGAGGCTTACTGTTCAAAATCTGATTCTTTTTTCTGTCTCTGTCGGTTGTGAACAGCTAGTATATTCCTATCATTCTCTGTTTTCATTGTGTTGTTGGTTTGATTTTATGTTTTTTGTCTTTGGTATCTTGCAGGGGGCATCTGAGTCACTGAATATGCCTGTGGCTTTTATTAGTGTCATCTTGCTTCCAATTGTAGGCAACGCTGCAGAACATGCAAGTGCTATCATGTTTGCCGTGAAGGACAAGCTTGTGAGTCACTTTTGAAACCTACATTTTATTCTTGGTGTACAGTTTACTCCACTAATGAAGTTAATTTCTCTGCAGGATATCACACTCGGAGTTGCCATTGGCTCATCTACACAGATATCTATGTTTGTGGTAGGTGTTGAACTTTGGAACTGATTATTTGGGATTTACAGTTACTAAGGCGTTATATTTATAAATTAACCTTGACTTTGCTTTTGTCAACCTTTTATTACAGTATCTTCTTTGATAATTCTTGTTCTATTGATAATTGTAGATCCCCTTCTGTGTCGTTGTTGGGTGGTGCATGGGGAAAGAAATGGACTTGAATTTTCAACTCTTTGAAACCGCCACACTTTTCATCACTGTGCTTGTGGTAGCATTTATGTTGCAGGTTTGTGATCTCTAATTTACCCCTGCATATTGTGATCTCTATTCTCTAATAGTTGATTGTAATCTATGCCAGTCTCGTTGTATTGAACATGTTCTTACGCCCTCTTCTCAAGTCATCTCATTGTGTGGCCTCTCCTTTTTCAGAGGAAGTGACTCAGAAAAAGTGAAAAATAAAATCAGTTTTTAATTTGTCATAAATTAAAAGTTGATGCTATTTTATCTGCGTTGCTCACAGGATCTTCCAGTAGCCACAATCATTCATATTTATGACAGTTATCTCCGCATTGTTTTCACTGTTACAGGAAGGGACCTCAAATTATTTCAAAGGCCTGATGCTTATTCTCTGCTACCTTATCGTTGCTGCCAGTTTCTTTGTACATGTAGACCCTAAAGATGGTGAGCTGCTAAAAATATACATACTCATCATTGTGGACTGATTATCTTTTTAATTCAATACATTCTTTCACCTTAAGATATGAACTTAGAAGTGGGAATATTCTTACTAAAGATGTTTGATATTTGATTTGACATAATCATAGGACTTACTGTAATATTGTGATTGTGGGATGTGGTACAGGTGATGACTAGATATGATATTGGCTGTGGCAGCCATGTATGTTCCTTTACCTGCACAACCTGAAACTCTGAATCTGGAAAAGTAGTGGGTGGCTAGCAGTGTGGTTGAAGTTGAAGATGAAGATGCCTTCAAAGAAGATTCTGGAACTGGCAATATTCAACATGGCTTGAGAAATCCCCAATGATCCGGAACATTTATTGCACTAAGCTAAATCAGGTCCAAATGGTATGTATAATTTTGATTTTCTTTTTTTTTTTTTGGTTTTCCTTTTTCCTTTTTTGACCACCAAAGGAATGCTTTGTATTCTTTGATCGCCATAGTAGTCATTCATTCAACGTAATATTTTATGTTACCGCTTTCTTTCTTCTCTTGTATCTTTCTTTTTCTTACACAACCAATCGTAGGTATTGACATTAGTTGAGAATAGTTTAATGAGTGTTGATTTTATGGACACTCATAAGAGTTCAGTGAAGACAAATATAATACAGTTCAAATTAAAAATGATTAAAATATATTATATTAAAACTATTTTTTAAGCCTTTTTATTATTTAATTTTATTAATTCAAACTGTTAATATGAAGCAAATTCATATAAGATTTGACGTAATTCAAGTGTGAGAACATTTTTTGTATTATAAAACTGGTCAACTCTGTGTGACCCCAAGTATCTGAACGAATATAAACGTCAAAGTTTGTCAATACACAAGAACTTGCTGATCTCAAGGTTGAAGGCTTGAAGGGTTTTTTTTTTTTTTTCATTTTTCTGTATGTCGTTGACTTCCTTTTATAATGAAATGTTCATTTCAACACAAGAAAAAAAAAAAGGGGCAAGCTACATCAATCTTTAACGTAAATCTTAGCGATATTAGATCATTTTTATTTTAAGAAATAGAAGTTAGTGGATTAAGTTAATTATTGAAAATAAGGTTTATTAACAAGTGCTTATTAACATATATAGTTATAGAGTAAATTATATTTCTTTCCCTTATATTTGGGAAACTTACACTTTTTACCTCTTTTAATTAAAATACATTTATTTTAATATTAGCATTAAGAGCATTTTGATTAAAATATATGAAATTGTAAATATTTTAATTTTTTAAAAAGAGTGCAATTTATTCTCAATTATAATTGATATATCTCTTATTATTTAAATCTACTTCAAAAGTTTCACGACACTATTTTCTTAAACCACAACATTCCAGCACAGCATAATAGCATATGACGTGAGAGGAAGGTAACCACTATAAACCTAACTAAGCACTTGAAGCTTTGTGGGTCCTACTACTGATTGCGTATTGAATTTTAGATATAGTACTCCTAGTACTATAATAAAAACTCACATTAATTAGGGTTCACCTTGAATGATTTAGGGACCAACTGATTGGAGTGATGTACTGAAGTTCAGTATTACCGTACCACTGAACATCTACTCCTAATGGAGGACGATTATAAATTTCGTCATCATCACCATCATTATTATCTGGGTTTAATTAGATTTATAAGTACTTTTCTTTGTATATATCATTTATCCATACATATATGATTTCATCTTTTAGAAACTCTGTAATATATTACGTTTTTATTAGAGAATTAGCATTAAGTACCTGAAAAGATATCATACAAAATATGTTATCCCATATCTTAATATCATTTAAGACATGGAGATACAATTTAACATCAGACTCTTTTGATATTAAAAGAAAAAAAGAAGAATATTATATTTATATGGCGTGGAAGTTGAAGGATAAACGTGCGTCATTGATCAAAACAAATTTTTACACATAATTGTTGTTTTAAAAAAAAAATCACACATTTTATCATAAGCATTGCTATAACCAAGGATGGGAATACATAAATCTAGCAAATCCTTAAATTTGCCCTTCAACTTCTTAAAAGCTTATAAATGAGCATTGCAATAGCAACTTTAATTAAGCAGCAGCAGCAAGTTTTGCTCTTAGATCCTTTCTCAAGATTTTGCCTGATGGTGACTTGGGAATTGCATCAATGAAGAACACTTTGCTTATTCTCTTATAAAACACCACCTGCACATTAAAAAACAAAAAACAAAAACTCTTATTTTACTATTAAACATATTAATTGTCCTATATATTTCAATTTTTATTCTTTCTCTGAATTGGATTAACAAATTCAAAAATTCAAAAAGACCCTTTAAACTTTGGCTTAATGACACTCAACCCCTAAACTCTTATATTTTAGCAAATAGGCCATTGAGTTTACTTTTTTCAACATAAATTTTTTTTTGTCACTTAAAATTTTATTTAATTTTTTTGGTAAAAAAAATTTTTATGTGAGGAAATAACACTCAAGTATAGGGTCAATACATGCCTCAGGCTCAAAGATCACTTAATTACAACTTTACAAGGATTTTTACAATTAACCTACCAAATAAATGATAACTTAAAATTGAAGTCATACAATTGTCATAGACGGAAGATTTATCATTTTCACGATAAAAATTCTCATATGAGAAATAAAAAAAAAGAAGTAACAAAAGAATTAACACAATTTTTTTAAGAAAAAAAAAAGATAAAATGGTCGATTTTCTAAAATTTTAAATTTTATGGTGCTATTGGCCAAAAAAATTTTTTATGGGGTCAATTACTAAGTTTGAAAAAGTTCAAGGAACTATTTGCAATTGATCGAAATTCAAGGGCCTTTTTTCTATTTTTACAAAAGAAAGTACCTGTTTTGAGATAAACTGCTTGATGTCATCCTCGGTGGTGTCAGTGTAACCGTTGGATCTCACCACAAATGCTACAGGAACCTCTCCTGCTGCTTCGTCCTTCATTCTGAAATAACCATATTACCAGTAAAAACGTTAATCCACAGGAGCGGTAATTCCCTGCATTGATGTGCATTTAGATACTGTACACCAGACTTACGGGACCACGGCGGCATCAGAAATGTGTGGATGAGAGAGAAGGAGGGCCTCGAGTTCAGCTGGAGCCACCTGGAAGCCTTTGTACTTGATCAGCTCCTTCAGCCTATCAACGATGAACAGCTCATCATCATCGTCGATGTACCCTATGTCGCCCGTATGCAACCACCCCTCCTCATCTATCGTCCTCTTCGTAGCCTCCGGATCATTCAGATAACCTAATAATTAACCATTACTTTTTTGTTAATTGTTATCAATTATCCAACATAAACTCTTATTGTTTTAATTATAAAAAAAGTCAAAATAATTTGTTTGTTTTACATAATACTAGAGAAAATTATTCTTACCCCTTTGGAATGTATTTGACTACATTCAGTCAATGAAAAATATCGTTTTTTCATAGGAAACATCGAAGGGTAGATTAGGTAAGTTATCAGCGTTGTGTGGGTAGGAAAATAGGTAGTGAAACCAAAAGCTTGAACATATAAATTAAAGGTGGAGGGTAGAGTTAAAATAGAAGGATAAGAATTTGGAAGAAAGAATGTGTTTGTGTGAATTAATGTGGTACGCCTCCAATGTCTCCAATGTTTGGTGAGGAAAGTGCCAACAAAATACTATTAAGTAGTGAGCAAGACTCAATGACCCCACCCACAACCTTTGAAAGCTACAAATACAAACATCCCAAAATTAACCTCTTCAATTTTTTATGTTTCTCTTTCTATCTAAATTGCTATTTACATTACACCTAATAAAGTTAGAGGTTAATTAGTTGGCAAGCTATACTAGTTTATTAATTACTCAGTTATTGGTATACGTATATGGGTCATTCAACATGTGCCTTAAGGGACATGGTAAAGTTTTACTTAATTAATCAATTGAATTTTTAAAATGAATTTTCGTAAATTTCAAAACATGAAATGCTTTATTTACCAATCAAAATTAGATAAATCTTATATATATCCCAAAAAAAGTTTTGTATTACAAAACTACTGAACTCGGTACTTCTCCATTAGTTATGTATCATTTGTTAAAATTAATAATAATTGGATATACCTTTCATAATTTGATCGCCTCTGATGCAGATTTCACCAGGTTGGTTAGGAGGCAAGGAGTGAGAAGTTTCAGGGTCCACTATCTTCATTTCTGCATTTCTCACAACGCTACCACATGCACCTGCTTTTACATCCATCGCTTCCTTTGCAAATGCTAAGCTCATTGTTAATACTGGTCCTGCTTCTGTCATCCCATATCCCTGCATCCACCATCCATATCATCATATTAATTCCCCAATATATACCTCCATATCTCTATACAATATTTCATCTTTTCAGTTTTTGGACATTCAAAATTATTACTTGTTTATTCTCAATTTTACCACTTAATTATACGTCCTTTCCAACTCATTTATTGAGCCCACAACATGTCCACAACTTCTCGCCACTTGTTGACATTTTTAATCAATGTATTTTGTTAGCTTCCAAACTCCCTATATTTGGTCACAATCTCATATACCATGAAAAAAAAGAAACAACTTTATAAATAGTGTCTCACACACTATTTTGAAAAAGACTCTTTTGTTTCTGACTTATTACCTTTCTCAATTTTTTGTAATTATATATGGTAGGGAATGTTTGACAATCAGGAGAGTGAGGGGCCAGAAGAGATTGAAGAGGAAATGAACAAGAGATTAATCTCACTTTTGTTTGGATATTCTCTAAAATTCGTTTATTTTTTATATTTTAAAATTGTAAAAAAATAAAGATAATATAAGATTGATTAAAATCCTCCTAAACTCCCCCTTAATTTTAAAACTTTTCAAACAAGTCCTATAAATTTTATTTGTCATATTACAAATTAACTTAAGAAAAACTTATACTATATTATATTTACAATATAATGCAAAAGTAAAAAAAAAAAAGTTGTATTTTAATTTTTCTCTCCCATATATAAATATTGACTCTGTTAATTATCTGATATTTATATATAATACAGTTTAACCAACAAACAAAAACTCTAAAAAAGGGGAATGACGTGAGAAATTAGTCTTATTTAATTCTTTTGTTTTAAAAGAAATTGATATGGAACTATTAAGGAATTAAGTATTTGTAATCATAGCACATAATACATATATTTGGAAAACAGGGAAATTGCTGAGACATTATTAGTAAGTACAATTAAAATGATGATAAATATATTAACAATAATATCTTAGTCCCAAGTGGATCCCAACGACTGTATCGAAAAGAGCAAAAGAGGAATTCAAAGGCAAAAGAATGTAGGTTATATTTCCACTAAAAGTATTAACAAAAATGAATCCAATCCAAAAACAGAAACCATAACTAACCAGCACACAGTACTACAGTAGTGGTTCGTGAATGTAATACCTGACCAAGTTTAGCTTTGGGAAACTTTGCTCTCACCGCATCTTCAAGCTCCTTCCCCAGCGGGGCCCCACCCGATTTCAACACCCTTATAGAAGAAAGATCGTACTTCTCCAGATCCGGCGACTTCGAAATCGCCAACACAATTGGCGGCACCACAGGCGCAATCGTCACCTTGTGCTTCTCTATCAATCCCAGCAACGTATTGATCTCGAATTTCGGCATCAGGAGAATCGCCGCCTTTGATCTCAGCCCGCACAGCAAGACAGAATTGAGGGAGTAGATGTGGAACAACGGAAGCACACACAGGATCACATCCTCCTGATGGAAGTACAGATTTGGATTCTCTCCATCGACTTGTTGCGCTATGCTAGTCACCAATCCCTTGTGAGTTAGCATCACGCCTTTTGGCAACCCCGTCGTTCCCGACGAATACGGCAGCGCAACCACGTCGTCCGGCTTGATGTCCACTTCCGGAATTTCGCCCTCGTCCGCCTCCGATAACTCCGAGAAATGCGAGTGTCCGTCCGGCGGCGAGTCCACGAACACCAGCTTCACGCCCTCCAGCTCCTTCACTTTCTCGTAGTACGACGACTGCGTGACGAGGAGTTTCGCGTTGGAGGCTTTCGCTTGCTTCGCGATCTCCGCCGGAGTGAAGAAGGGATTCGCGGCCGTCGTCATGGCGCCGCGGAAGGACGCGCCGAGGAAGGAGAAGACGAATTCAGGCGAATTAGGGAGGAGGACCATGATGACGTCGCCGAATCCGACGCCGAATTTGTTGAGGCCGGAGGCGACGCGGCGGGCGGTGAGCTCGACTTCGGAGTAGGTGTAGACGCGGCCGGTGGGAGCATTGATCAAGCAAGGGCGTGAAGCGAATTCGGAGAGGTTGTGGAAGCAGTAGGAGTGGAGAGGGAGGTGTTTGGGGATGTAGATATCGGGGAGTTTGGACCTGAAAACGAAGTCGTTTTTGTTGTTGGTAACAGTAACGGTGGTGGTAGTAGCCATTATTGGCGCGGGGGAGTGCTTAGAGTTAACGGCGTGTGGAAGCACTGTGTGTGTGTTTCCTGAGGGAGAAATGGGGGGGAGGGAGGATTAGTAATAATAAAAAGGAAGGTGGTAGTTGGTAAAGGGATAGAAAGGGGAATAAGGGGAAATGGTAGGGGTAAAAAGGGGAAAGAGGAGGAGTCGTAAATGAGATGGGGTTGGTGAAAGGGAGGAGGAGTAGGATAAGAGGAGATGAGAAACGGAGAAGAGAGGGGGTTGGTGAGAGTGGTTTTTGGGTGGTGGAGATGGTGCAACATGCATGGAAAACCCCTCCTGGGTCCCAACCAATTATACTTCCTGGACTCATACTATTTACACTATGTGGCTATCATCATTTTTAATTTAATTTAATTCAAACAACATCATAATTCGTATATATATGTGTACCTATTTAGTTTCATCTTCTTGTGACTTGTGATGAATAAGGTTAATTATAATCATGAGTCTTTCTAATTTAATTTTTTTCGATACTTTACTTAAAAGATGGAGTATGTATGTTGCATGCAGATGCAAATTATAAGTTGTTTTGATAAAAATAACAAAATAAATAGAATGAATTTTTAGTTAAAATAGTATATATAATGGTTACACAGTTCATCAGTACTCTACCAAATGATAATGCTACTTTTATTTTATTTTTTAAAAATACAAAGCTTTTCACCTACCGCAGAAGATATAAGGCATTAAGGCCAACGGGACCTCTCTTTCTCCTCCTCTTTCGGCCTTTCATTTCATTACCTACTACCACAACCATGACCGCACTAATCATTTGCTTTCTTACGTTGTTTTGTTCTTTTTTTTTTTTCTGTTTTCCTTCTAACCTGTACAAATCCTTTGCGTTCCTTCAACACAATATAAAATTTTGAAAAAAAAAAAAACGTTTTTCTTGAGTATTAATTTTAATTACATATATGCATACTATTTATTATTTTTCACTAAAATATTATTAATGACGTAATATTTATGTATAGCTCATAATATGGAATAGACTTGAGCTTACAAAATTATTATTCTTCCTTCAAAGACCAACAAGGAAACAACCTCTTGTGTTATTGGGTCTCTCATTGGGCCTCATGGGCCCAATTGGCTTTTGCATCCATTGGGACGAATTCGTTTTGGGCCTTCACACTTTTTATACCCACGATTTCTGCTCTCCCTATTCTTTATATCTGCCATGCTTGTTGGATGGAAAGTGGAAACAACCTAACATACAACTGCAACCTTCCCTCTAATTAAAATACTCCAAATCAAACCTTAATTTATTCACTTGACCTTATTTGTTCATAAGTTTAAGCATTTTCAAAGTGAAACCCTTATGGATCTGTAAAGAAATAACATATCTAAACAATATATATAAGTGTATACACTCTACAAATATATATATATTGTGCAGTCTATTATTTTAAAATACAATATTCAAATAGATTTTGTATGTTGTATATATATATGCTCGTCTTTTTGTTAATATAAAATAATATTCTTGCGCAAAATATTAATGGCTCCCGAATATCTAGAGTGTTATTTAATTATAGGAAGCTATAGCACATTTATAGTATATATTAATGGGAGTGGTTTTAATTTCATGTCTTGAAATAATAATATTCAGGAGGGTTAAGTTAAAGTCATATAGGGCTTCTAATTGTGACCTTAACGTTTCTTTAAATGCAGCTTTAAGAATAATTAAGATTACATTGAGTGGGAAATAAATGCTAGCTATATATTATTCATATTAATTATACTAGTATGAGTGAATGGAAGAGACTCGTCCATTCTTTTGAGTGTAGATTTTTTAAAGTTGAAATTTCTTGGAGTTTTTGAAGTTGTCTCTTGCATGTTTTTTTTTTAATTTTTAATTTTTTTATTTCTTAAACTTTCGACCAATCAGAAATGAGTATTGAATCAACTTCAAGAGTTTCATAGAATTTTAATTTTAGAGAATCCAAACTCCCATTCTTATGGTATCAATCCGCTTTAAATCCTTGAATCAGTTCTCTCATCCATCAATATACTTACAAGTTACAAGTTAGCAAAGTGGATACCCTTATTTAAAAAAAAAAAATTAAACTAATAAGAGTTTGATCTAGTAAAATGGACTAGTCTCTCATAATATAATAAATCATATTCGAATCTCAACATAAATGCTCATACTCAATAATACCTCAAATAATATTTTTGCCTCCCATAAATAAAAACTTAATATATATGGGAAAGAGACAGAAAAAGAGGTTGAACGGAAGTCAACGTAGATGTGATGTAAGCGTACAAAAGTGGGCCTGAAAATATCTATATATACAATTATTTTATACACAATTGCATTGAACCAAATAAAAGATCGAAGGTGCTTCTTCTTGATCTGATCTTCTTCCGATCCCCATGGAGTCAAGCATGATGATGAGTGTAAGGATGATGATGATGTTTGTATGTGTTTCATCAATAGTGTGGTTCCATGGATATGGAAGCACAATTAATAATATTGTGCATGTATCGAAGGAGGGGAATGGAGATTACACAAGTGTGAGTGAAGCCATAGCCCAAGCTCCAAGCATGGCCACACAGCAATACATAATCCATGTTGGAAGTGGGAGTTATGAAGAGTATGTCCATATTCCATCTGACAAAACTAACATTGTCCTCATTGGCAAAGGTCCTGATCAAACTAAAATTGTTGGCTACGATAAGGGTACCACATTAGGTATCATCTCTACCTATCTTTTTCTTCCTTCTTCCCCTTTCATCTTCTTCTTCATTATAATTTCTTTTATATATATATATATATACCATTTGACTTCATTTGGTTTTTAATTAATTAAAGTAAATTATACTCTTTTCTTTTCATTCTTAGTTGAGTATATATATGAAGTCAATTTTTTATATTTTGGATTGTGGACAAGTTAACAAAGAAATTAGTCACGGTGTATATATACTTCAATTTAATTTGATTGAAAAAAAATTAGTTAATATATAGAATATTTAATAAAATTGTAAATTTTATTGATGTTTTTTCAATCTCAAACTTATTAAATATTAATTGAGTTCATATCTATGATGTAACATTATTTGTCCTTAAGGCACTTATATTAAGTATTCACTTGATTGACTAATAGAGTTTTAAAATATTAAAAAATTATGTTTTTAGTTAAATTTTCACAAGTCATTAAATATTTTGTTGGCCAATAAAAAGAAATTTTAATAGGTACCCTTATAAGAGTTAAAAAATAATTTTGAAATTATAATTCTTCGGCATCTTGTAATTTAATTCTAAAATAAGGGAAACATTAAATGTAATTTAATCAAATATTAAATGAGATGAAATAATCAATGTCTTGTACTCCTAAAATTATTCAGATTTAGTTATTGCTTAATTATCCTGTTTTAATTTTTATGCATGTCCACTGCTTGGCTCTTCTATGCATTAGTATGTTAGGCCGACTTTTTTCATAGTTTTCTTCACTTTTTTTATTTAAATTTGAGAAATTATAAACTTTTTCTAAAGAATATCTAAAGTATGAAAGATATAGATACAAAAAAAATTTTAAACTTGATGTAAATCGAGATTTACTATGAATGGATTAGAGACTAACTTTTAAAAAGCTGTCGTAATTAAGTATGACTCAATTATTATTCAGTAATTTGTTGTGTGTGTTTTCATCTTAACAATACTTACAAATAATGTCATATATATCCTCAAAGAATTGAGATGTATATTATAAGAATAATAGTTACATGAATACTGTTTCCGTTCAAAATATATAGTGCAATATAATTGAACGTAGATGCGACTATATATGTAAAAGAAAAACAATGACGTAATAATTTCAAAGTTATGTGTGGGGTGTGGGTGTTGATTAAGAGGGTTAGGGTGAGTATAATTAGCTGAAGTAGATAAAGAGATATATTTGATGACTTCAAAAGGCGTTACGTTGAAAACAACTCCAACTACCATCATGGTAGCCTACCAATATGTTATATGTGTGTACATATATACATATTTGTGTATTATATATTTGGGTCACCAGAAAATTACCTACTATCTGTAAATTAATTATTGTGAACCTAATTTGTCAATGATTGAAGGCCAAATGCATCTAAATGTAGCTACTTTTGTACTTGAAAATTTTAGAATTAAAGCAATAAATTAAATTAAAGAAAGGGTTCATTATATTTTATTTGATGCAGACATAGATGGGAATGATTTCATGGCGAAAGACATAGGAATAGTGAACTTAGGAGGGCCAAGCGGAGGAGGAGGCATGGCGACAGCCGTCCGCAACGCAGCCAACAACAGCATTTTCTTCCAATGCTCCATCCAAGGCTTCCAAGACACTCTCTGGGCCGCCTCCGGCCGCCAATTCTACAAGAACACCGTCATCTCCGGCACCGTCGACTTCATCTTCGGCGGCGCCTCCGCCCTCTTCCAAGGCTGCACTCTCCAGGCGCGCCTCCGCCCCTACGTGACCTTCACCGCCCAGGCACGCGAGTCCCCCGCCTTCTCCGCATTCTCCTTCGGGCATTGCAAATTCACTATGGCTCCCGAGGACGCGCCCCGAATCTCACAGGTCAATGCCACCTTGGGTAGGCCTTGGAGGGCCTATTCCACCGTCGCTATCATTTTTTCTTATATTGACTCTATGGTGGGCCCCCGGGGATGGGAGGAGATGCCTGGTGTGCCTACCGATAAGGTTACGTTTGTCGAGTTTCAGAATGTTGGGCCTGGCTCTGACACTCAGTACCGGGTCAAATGGCCCGGTGTTAGAAGGCTTCGCGGCCTGGATGAGGCCCACTCTTTTACTGCTTCCGGCCTCTTGGATGCTGCCTCTTGGATCCCTTCCAAGGGTGTTCCCTATGACGAGCTTTAGATCAATTAATATTTCTCAAAGCTTTTCAACTTTGCTTAGAAAAAAAAAATGTAAAAATAACTTGAGAAATCCCAATCAATTTTAGGGGATTCAATGTAAAAATGTGCTTTTTGAAATAATTGCAATGGATCCTATTTTGGTAATTTAACGATAGTTTAACTTAGGGTAAAGTATCCTTGTCGTCTTTAAACTTTGTTGCAATGTTCATTCCTGCCCCCAAACTTTCAGTTTTGTTCATGTCTGTCCTTTTTGCTAACACTGTTAACTTGCTTGGCGAAATTTGCTGACGTGGACGAAAAATGTGTATCTCTTTTGCCACCTCATTTTACATCTCTTATTTAACTTTTTATTTTTATTAAAAAAATTAACCTAATCCAAAAATTAAAAAAAAATCAAACTTTTATCCTAAAATATTTTTTTATTTAATAAAGTTTGGAGGTAATAAGGGTACTTTACCCGTTTAACTTAAAAATCAAATAAAACATATGATAATCTAGATAAGAGATAAAGCAATTTTGAATTTGAAAACTAGTGTTATTTAATTGGGATTTGCATAAATTAAGAGGCAAAGTTTGAAGGAATGTGTGTTATTGTTTCATAATAATTCCCACCATTGTGCTCTGAATCACTTGCCGCCTTCATCGTCCTCATGGCCATCCTCGCCAGTAAGGATTCAACTCACCCTCATCACCAACATAATAATGCCTCATCATCTTCTTCTTTAACAGAACAAGTGGAATCTCCCCAAATCACATGTGAAATCTGCGCAGAAACCAAATGTAGTACCCAATTCTTCACAAACCATACATGTCACCATTCGTTCTGTACTGAATGTGTAACCAAACAAGTCGAAACAAAGATCCAACAGAGAATCTCAGTGGTTTCATGTCTTGCTTTGGATTGCAAGGCCTTCCTTCAGCTTGAAGATTGTAGGCCGATACTTCCAAAACACTTGCTTGAGAGCTGGCAAGATGTCTTGTGTGAATCTCTGTTTCTCCAAGTTCCTAAATCTTACTGCCCCTTCAAGGATTGTTGTGCAATTTTGCTACGTGAGGAAAAAGAAGAAGAAAGCTTAAGGGAATGTGAGTGTCCTCTTTGCCATAGATTGTTCTGTGCAAGGTGTTATGTGCCATGGCATTCTGGGGTTGAATGTGAGGAGTTTGAGAGAGTGAATGGGATTGTAGGTGAGAGGGAAGATAGGCTTATGAGAGAGCTTGCTGATGAAAAGAACTGGAGAAAGTGTCCCAACTGTAACTTCTTTGTGGAGAAGAAAAGTGGGTGCCAACATATCATTTGCAGGTCAGTTTTCTGTTACTAGTCAATTAAATCATGGGTGTATTAAGAATTTTTGTGGTGTTTTAATTTGGAGTTACAACTTGAAACTAATTAATTATATGTTGGTGAATGGGGTTTAATTGTGGTTGCAGGTGCAAGTTTGAATTTTGCTACAAGTGTGGACAACCAGAGAGAACTCATGGTTGGTTTTGTTAAACTTCTTTTCTTTTGCTTTTATTCATCTTGCGAATCAATTTTGGAGAGTGAGTGCGTGCCCTATTGTAAAGCACAGGATTTTGGGACAGTTTTTTTTTAAAATAAATTCTTGATCTTCGTCGTTAGTCAATGTACAAATGGCATAACACATACATTTAAGTATTTTTGAGCTTTAGTAATATTACACATTTGACACTTTCAACCCTATGAATCAATGCATCATGTGTGCCTCGTACAAGATACAATCTTTGAAAAGATATGAAAGAATTGAAATAACAAAGGCGCAAAAGAATTCTTTGAGTAAATTTCCTTCTGCTTCTCGGAAATTGGTTGTTGGAATAATAAATATTTCATTTTTCTTTACCAAAGTTGTAATTTCAAGTCATTTATTGTTGTGGATATACATATATTTGGATATATAAATATATGTATATTTGAATTGAAATATTTTATAAATAGTTAGGATTACGAAAGAACATTTTTGAATAAGTTTTTAGGAATATTATATTTTGAATTTTGTTAGATAAGATCGTTATCCACGTTTAAGGATAACTCTAAGAGTTTGATTAGGATTTCATATTTTTATGTATAAATATCCTACAAAGGTGAATGATAAAGAGAGAGGATCAAAGAGGATTTTCCCCAATACTTTCTCTCTTTACAATCTTAACATTTACATACATGAACAAAGTTTTGTTAGTATAAATTATTCTTTCATTCGTACTATAGTAAATAAATTTTGAAAGAGAGTGAATGGAGTGTGAAAATTTGTTCTCATAGTAGTTAAACTCAAATTTTAGTAATTTTTTAAGATTTATTATATATATTATTAATCAATATACAAATAAAGTGATCCTAGACTTTGAATTTTGTGCGCAATACATCCAATTTATTTTTGTTTTTGATCCAAACATTTGTTCATACCAACAAAATTGATGGGATATTTTGTATTAAGTTGTAAGTTTGAGAAACTATTTTGCACAAAATTTAAAGTTAAGAGACTTTTTTTTGTCATATTGTTAAGATTGAGAGGATGAATTACATAAATTTAACATTAACTTTTCATAAAAATTTCAAAGAATGGGGTATTTTGCACAAAATTTTAACTTTGATGATAAGTTTATAACTTTTAAAGAGCAAAAAGTGCTATTTACTGAAATAAATGAAGAAACATAGTAATATGACAAAACGCACCGTATATGTAGCCAAAAAGAAATCTAGTCAGAAAAAAAAATGTGTGTTTATTTTTTTTTTTTTAAATTCGCCCAAAAAAGGGGGTTGACTTCCCCTGTTTTAGGACATATGATAAATGACTTCTTCTTAGCTAAGTTTCTTTTCTTTTAAAGCCACAGAACGATTCCATTTTAATTAATACAACAATACCCACATTTCTTCTCTATACTGACTTCATCTTCTTCACATCATACAATACCCCAAATGGCTCAAGACTCTACCTTTGATCTTCTCTGCCTCGATGATTCTCATTTCTCAACTCTGTTTCATGAAGATGGTGAAGAACAAGAAGAAGAACATGTCCTCTTTTCTGATGGCACATATGCTCAATACTTACAGTTTCAGGAAACCCTCATCGCCTCCTTCATCACTTCACAAATGGAGCAAAAAAATTCATCATCATCATCATCTTCCATCCTCCTCTTACCATCATCTTCATCTTCTTTATTAGGAATTGAAGCCTGCTCTGCCTCTAAAACAGAGAAACTGAAGTCCCCAATTGAAACAGAGGAATCCTCCTCACAATCTCAAGTTATCTGTGAAATCTGTGCAGAAACCAAAGGGTGTACCCAGATGATCACAAATCAGAGATGTGACCATTCTTTCTGCTCTGATTGTGTGACCAAACAAATCGCCACGAAGATCCAAGACAGCATATCAGTGGTTTCATGTCCTGGTTTGGATTGCAAGGGTGTTCTTGAGCTTGATGCTTGTCGGCCATGGCTTCCCAAAGACTTGCTTGATAGGTGGGATCAAGCTCTGTGTGAAAGTCTTTTTCTTTCAGCCCCTAAATTTTATTGCCCCTTCAAGGATTGTTCAGCTATGTTGGTGGTTGATAATGAGGAAGAAGAAGCTATAAGCGAAACAGAGTGCCCTGTTTGCCATAGACTGTTCTGTGCAAGGTGTTATGTGTCTTGGCATTCTGGGGTTGAATGTGAGGAGTTTCAGAAATTGAATGAGAATGAGAGAGAGAGGGAAGATCTGCTTGTGAGAGAGCTTGCTAGTGAAAAGAAATGGAGAAGGTGCCCTCAGTGTAAGATTTATGTGGAGAAGATAGATGGGTGTTTACATATCACTTGCAGGTCAGTTTTACTTCAGCACAAATTACATTTTATCCCTATGGCCTAATTACAAAATTGATACACAAACTTCTTCAAAATATAGCAGTTAATTTTTGAAATCTCACTTTCATTATCCTGGTTGATTTCATTGAGTTTTATATGATAAAAAAGATAGAACATGTCGTTTGATGGACCCTACCTGATAAAAAAACTTTGGTTATTGTTGTTGTTTTATATGATAGAAATAACTTAATATAGATTTTATATCTTTGCTATTAGATTTTCTAATAAGAAATTGTAGAACTAGATAGTAAAGATACAAGAAATTGCATATATGTGAAGTCCGTATATGATGTCATTATGAGCTTTTTTTTACTGTGAATATGGATATATATTGGTGAATATGGTTTGTGGTTGCAGGTGCCAATATGAGTTTTGCTATAAGTGTGGAGATGAGTGGACTTCTACTCATGGTGGGTGCCAATGAAATTAGATGTTTTAACAAAGTATACATCATTGTCACTTGTCAATTGTCATTTAGCAGATTTTGTGTTCATGTTGCAGCTAAGAAAAGGAAAGACATCATTATTAGCATGTTCAGTTTGTGGTTGATGTTTATAAGAAAAGTCTATTGGATAGTCCTTTGAAATTTGAATGAACATTATAATAGCAACTGTTCTTACATGCATGTAAGCAATAGAGTTTTTCACTGTATGAATATGACAGATGTTGATACTTGAATCTGTTTACTTTAGCTGTGAACTATAAAATACAATCATTAAGAGAGGGAATGACTAAAACTTTTTGAGATGTAGGTGGGACATTAAATGGTTTGTGTTGTTTTAACCATTATCTTTTCGATTTAATTTTTGAAGGGATGAGAATGAACCTTTATTTATTAAGAAGATTGCTTCTTATAATGTAATGGGTTGCGCAGTACTTAAAAGATTAATTACCAAACTTGATCTACCGGATATCCTAATCCATGAAAAAAAAAGCTATTTAGGATGTATAAATTGATGTTGTACAGAGACAAATCAAAAGTACTGCACTTGTGATGGTTCTAAGTTGTACCACATATCTTGAATCATAGTACATTTAACTTGTCTCTACTCTCTCGTCGAGTACTAGGTCTGGCTTCTTGTTTCATTTTAGTGGATTTATGATGATGGAATTTGGATGTGTTAACAATTTTGGAATCAAAATTCTCGACAAAGAAAGGAGAATAACCTTTAAGTTTACACTTTTCTATAGGTGAGTTAATCATTCTTCTTATGATGTTCAGGAAAACAACCAAGGTTATCTATACTTTTCCATCTAATTTTTTTTGTCTAGTCTCACTGAAGAATTATATTGTAATTTATAAAACTCAATTATAAATTAAATAGATCTTGTTTATTTTGAATGTAAACGAGCTGAGTCTTAAATGTTTAAACTCGATTCGTTTAAAATAAGGCGAGTTCGATCTCGAGCCCGAGCTTTAAAACGAATAAAAAATCATGATCAAGTTTGGCTCATTTAATTAACTAAGCAGGAGCTTAACGAACCGAGCTAAGTAATTATCAATTTTCATAGAATATACATGTATATGAAAAAATTAACTTATATGTTATATTAATTTATGTATTTTATCCTTTTGTATGTTTTATTGATTAAAGGATATTTGTATACAACAATATAACAAATTCAATATATATATATATATATATATATATGTGTGTAAAATGTGTGTTCATTATATATTTAGATATTATAATACATGTAAGATAGAGAAAATTTATTTATTTTTATATTATTCTTAAACGAGTTGTTCATGAACTAAACGAGCCGAGCCTTAAATATTCAAGTTCGGCTCATTCAACTAGACGAGCTTATTTTTATATTCAAGCTCGGTTCGTTTAATAAATAAACAAGCTCGAACAAACTCTTATGCGAGACTTTCATGAACGGCTCATTTTTGTTACACCCCTAATTACACCAAATTAAATTAGTCAATCCTTAATAATCGTTATTAGGGTCTATATATATATCTATATATAAAAGAATGGAATTAATTTCCTTTTAATATAATTTATGGGCTATATTATTGACAAGAAGATAAATAAATAGAAGAAAAAGAAAGAAAAAAATTGGTCAATTTGGATGAAATGAAATAGGTCAAAACTCTAAATTGGTCCCTTATGTTTGCACGAAGTTTCATATTGGTCCTTTATGTTTCAAAAAGTTTAAATTGGTCCTTTGTGTTTGCAAGAAGTTCCAAATTGGTCCTTCCATCCACTTCCGTCAATTTCTTAAGTTAACTGCTGATGTGGCGTGCCGAAGTGGATACCTAATCTCTCCTACGTGTATCAGATAGCTGGCGTGGCCTTAGATACACTAAAAACACTCGAATGATGTCGTTTAAGTCAAAAATAAAATCATGCTGAGAGGACCAATATGAAACTTTAATGAAACATAAAAGACTAATATAAAACTTCAATGAAACATAAAGGACTAATATAGAACTTCAATGAAACATAAACGATCAATATAGAACTTCAATGAAACATAAAGGACCAATATAGAACTTCAATGAAACGTGAAGGATAAATATAAAACTTTTGGGAAACATAAAGGACCAATATAGAACTTTTGAAAGATAAAGGACCAATTTAAAACTTGTGTGAAATATAGAGGACCAAAATAGACATTTTACCAATGAAATAATAGCATTAGCAAGTGTGTTTTTGTTTTGTGGCGCCTAACGGTCCAAACCAACTGTGCACTATCAAAGCAAAAGGCTAACATTACATCCCCAAATCACTCCTTCAATGGCTCCCATCTCTTCCTCTGTCTCTCACTTCTTCAAGCTCTCACCTTTCTCGCTTCTCAAGCTCTCACACTCACACCCCTCTTCACCCAAATTTCCTTCATCCCCATTTTCTGTTCGTTGCGCTAATCAAAACGACGACGGAGGAGACGACGCTAAGAAGAAAAGGCTCTCCAATCAGTCATCCTGGGAAGCCAAAGATGCCGAAGGCAGAGACTATCTCTATAGGCTCGGAAAAGAGGCTGATAATATGAACATCGCTGTTGGCCAGAGGGCTGGCATCATCGATGACCTTTTCGCCGGAAATTTTCTCGGCAAAGATTGTAATAACTTTTCATCAACAAATTTACCTCTCTAGATTTCTTAAAACCCTTATTTCCGTTGATCTAATGTTTCTTGTTTTCGTGTAGCGGACATTGTGTTTGACTATCGTCAGAAAGTGACGAGGTCGTTTGAATACCTGCAAGGTGATTATTACATCGCTCCTTTGTTCTTGGTAAGTAGGTAACCCTTAGGATACTGTCCATTTCTAGCAAATTATAATTTAACACAATTGGTTTTTGTGAAAATATGTTTGATAAAGTGGTAGTTTTAAGCTGAAGGTTGATGCTACATGAGCTAGACTAGAGTAGTACTAGTACCTTTCTTATACACTAGAGAGAAGTCATGTGATTCGTTAGCCTCAAGGAAGTGTGCATACCAACACCTTTGGGAGGGTCACCCCATCAATGGGATGGGCCCAACAATACCCCGAGAAATTAGTCATCAGACCCGATATGCTAGTCAAGACCAAAAAATATGATGTGTGCATGTGCTTGTTGCTACTAGAGGGTGATGGTGGCGTTCTCTCTGCATCTGGGTAACTTAGGGGTTTCAGCTAGGTTGCAAGTTTTTCAAACTTACAAATCATGCATCCTGTCTACGTAGAATGTTGTGCATTTGCATCCAAATTCTTTTAGTGTTACCCTAGGGTAATGTTGGATTGAGGAGAAAGGATGAAAATTGAAGACAAAAGTTGTTTATTTAAATCTAAATAAAAAGAAAATGTCAAAAATTTAAATTTCACTTTTTACCCTTTCTCTTCATTCCCCTTAATCCAATTCCAAGCATACCCATAGAGAATTTATCTGTTACCTTTTGTTTTCCCTGCATTACATGATCTTCAACATGTTGCTTTTTTGAAGCTTTTTACCCTTCTTTAGTGGGTTTGGTTCATTTCCCTTTTATTAGATTAGATTAGAGCAAAGGAGAAAGAGAAGTAGAACCAAACTGACAGTCTTTGCTTTACTTGTTTGACTGCAGTCTGCAGTGACCAGAAGATTATATCTTTTATTTTCTTCAAGTTCTTAATCCCAATTTTATAATCATTTTGTACACTGTTTAATTCTCCCTTTCATTTTGTACATTGTTTTAATTTTTCAAGTTCTCAACTGTTCTTGTAACTTCATTTTGACAGGACAAAGTCGGTAAGTTCTCTGGAAACTGGGCCACTGAAGAAATTTTGATGAATCACATTTTCAAGCAGTAACAGGGCTTGGTAAAAGTGGTTTATTTGGCCACTTTGTAGAAGTGGTTGTAATATTGGTCACATTCTTACTCTAAATTCAGTCCTCGTCATTATGAGTCATATTCTAGGTTGCTTGCAAATGGTTATAGTGCCGAGGTCATAGTCACAACTATTTAGTCTTGCAGTGAAAATTGATATAAATGGTAAATTTCGAATCCTGTGGATTCATGTCTGTGATAAAATTTCTGAATTGGCATCTTTTCTATAATGTTATAGTTTTGATATGCTACTTATAGATGCACTTTGCTGTAAATTTTTTTCTGTGAATGCAGTATGCCACATTGTGAAGAACTACATCACTCATCTTCTCAATACCAAAGTTCCTTTGATCCTAGGTATAGACTAAACTACAAATAGACTTTCCTTTTACCTTATGTAAAACTCTGAAGAAAGAAAAAAGAAAAATGGTTAAGGATTAACAGATGTTTTTGGGGTGAATGTGTATTGTAATGGTGGATGATGCCATTCATATTTGCAAAAAATTGATCTATCTCATAAAATGGGATGTTGATATTGACACTGAAAATTTCTAATCTTATTTTATTTTTTAGTTTAATATTAATAAGCTGATTTAATCTGGCTGAAAAGTGAAACAAACAAAGGAATCCTTTTGTATGTTCTAAAATATATATGGGTACATTCTGTGCTCTCTGTTTAAAATTTCACCTTTAATTGAACTTTTTTTTTCCAGGTATTTGGGGAGGAAAAGGGCAGGGGAAATCATTTCAAACAGAACTTATATTTCAGGCTATGGGAATTGAACCTGTTATAATGTCTGCTGGGGAATTAGAGTCAGAGAGAGCTGGTAAGTTGGAATTGGATTCCGTCCATAGATGCTGTTCTTTCAAGGAAATCAAGAAGTAATAGAGGAAAAGGAACAAAGGAATGCCTATTTCTACTACTAACATACTGATGAAAGTTATGTCTCACGTGTCAACTATTTAAAAAATAATTAATGGAATTATTCAAAAATTCCTTTAAATGATTCTTTTTCTTATGAGGTTTTACCAATTTTAGAATGTAATCAATTATTTAAGTCTCTGTTGTTTCTTTTAATTTTGAGTCCTATGCATATTCATACATGGATATACTCTTCTCATAATACCCTATTATGAGGCACTGCATCCCGTAAATCTGATCAAATCACACCATACTACTAATTTTATGTACAGGAGAGCCAGGAAAATTGATTCGTGAACGCTATAGAACAGCATCTCAAGTGGTCCAGAATCAAGTTAGGAGCTTTAATGTTTACATTTTTAAGATATGTATGTCTTGGTTTGGAAGTAAAAGTGCCGCTTTATGGGATCAATAGTTTAAAAATAAAATGGTTTATGTTTTCCTAGTTTCCTGATTTTTGTTTCCTTTTTCCCTTTCCCCTTTTTCGGGTTTCTATTTGGACTCTTTGAATTCTCTTCCTATCTAATGAAGTTTTCTCTATTTAAAAAATGTTTTTTTTCTTTTGTATTTAGTTTAAAATATAATTGTTTATATTAGTAGTTTTACAGTTAGCTGCAATCTCTATTTCTTGACAAATGTTAATGTAGTTCCTTAGATAATATACTCAAGCATTGTTTTCTGCCTCGTTCAGGGGAAAATGAGCTGTTTGATGATCAATGATCTTGATGCCGGCATTGGTAGATTTGGTGAGCTAATAAATGGTCATGACCAGGGAAATGAAAATACAGAGACTAGAGAAACATAATCACTCAGTATTTTTACTCCCATTCATTTTCTTTTCATTATTATTCCTCTGTGCAAATATGTTTTTATTGTTCTAGTTTTGGCATTATATATTTTTATTGCTAACTCCTCACTGAGCATAACTTTTCTGTTCTGGTATAGGTAATACACAGGTGACAGTCAACAATCAAATTGTAGTTGGGACTCTTATGAATCTATCAGACAATCCTACAAGAGTAAGTATTGGCCAAAATTGGCGAGAAACAGATGTCACAAACAGAATTCCAATAATTGTAACAGGGAATGATTTTTCTACTATTTATGCTCCATTGATACGTGATGGAAGGATGGACAAGTTTTACTGGTAAATGATGCCCTACTCTATGGTTTTTGAACTTTCCATGTATTAATTTTATTTGAGGCAGTTTAGCAGGGTGCATGTTTAGATGCATGGGCCTAGTGAACATTGTGCTCTTTTTATACCTGATGGAGCAACAAAAACAATCCATGAAAAAGCTAATTTTTTTTTCTTGATTGATGTTAAATTAGTTATATATTTATAACTTTTTACGTGGTTACATTATGTGTCATATGGCTTACGTAATTTCCTTCAAAATGTCATATTTTATGCATCTCTATGAACCATGTCTCTTCTCTGAGATAATCTATGAAATGTGAAACAGGCAACCTAATCGTGAAGACATTGTCAATATCGTTCACAGAATGTACGAGAAAGATGGCATTTCTAAGGATGAAGTTATAAAAATTGTAGACACTTTCCCTAATCAAGGTATATCAAATTTTCACTTACATCTTTAACGGTGTTCTTTATCTGGTAATCCGAATAACATGTTTTTCTTTTGGCCAAAAGAAAGAACATGATATTATCAGCAAGAAAAGAAAGAGCATGTTATAGTTATAGTTATCTCATGTCTTCCATTCCATGGGTTGGTAGGGTTTTTAGATGTCATGCCTGCCTACACTAGCTTATTTTACTCTGTTATAGGCTGTTTGTGCTCCCCACCCTCTGCCTTTCATTTAATACTTTCCTTGCGCTCAAATACTTGGTATTTTTTCTTTACCTGAATATTTTCTTCACTGAAAGAATTTTGAAGGCATCATCTCTGACTTACCAGTTCTATTGTTGATTTGGCTATTGACAGCTTTGGACTTCTATGGAGCCCTTAGGTCTCGCACATATGACAGATCAATTTTGCAGGTATGAAGAAGCCTAAGTTTATATTGGAAAGGACATAACAATCTCTGATTGTTGTTATCAATCTCAAAATGAACTTCTAATAAGTTAGAATGGTGTACTTGTCTCTTCAGTGTTCCCTCCATTACGCAATAAATCAATCAATGGTTTGTCTCTTGACAACTTCCAATACTACATGTTCCTCCGGCCCATATAAGATAGAAAGAAATGCAAATTCAGAGATGTACAAATTGAAATTTCCTTTTATTTTTAAAGTGACACACAACTTTGTGGTGGTTTTACTGTTTCATTTTAGTGGATTGACGATATTGGAGGTGTTGAAAATTTTGGAAAGAAAATTCTCAGCAGAAAAAAGGACAACAACCTTCCTGTATATACCCCTCCAGAGGTAAATTAATTAACCCTCTTTTCCCCTTTTTACCTTTATTCCGTGTCCTGTTAACTGTAGCTCATTCATCAATTGAAAATTATTGATTTCTTTTGTAAATCTGAATGACACTGGTTTTGCATGTCATTGGATAGCAAACAGTGGAGGCTTTGGTTGAATCAGGTTATTCTCTCGTCAAAGAACAACAGTTGATAATGGAAAATAAACTTTCAAAGGAATACATGAAGAATATGGATGACTAGTATCAACTCAAGTGTGTGTGTGTTTGCCCAAGTCCTCAAATTTAAGTCTTAGATAGGTAAGGTCCCTCCAAGATGGGTGCCTCTATTAACCAATTTCTCTCTTTATGACATGCATTTATTGAATAGGATATATCCTATTTTTGAGATGAAGAAGCGTGTGTAAAGTTTTTGTACAAGAACAATGTAATACTTAACTGCTTAATCTTTTTTATAGCATTAGATTAAATTACACTCCTCTCCCTTGAAATGTGTCAAAATTACACCTCCCTTCCCTCAAATTTAAAAATTTACACTCTCTTCTCTTGAAAGATTACAAAGCCTAAAATTTCATCCTTTTTTACTAAAATAATTATATTTTATTAATAATTTTTTTTAAAAAAAATTATTATTTCATTTTATTTATTTTTAGTTAAAAAAATTATTTATTTTTATTTTTATTTTTAAAAATAACTTTTTATATTAGTCAAATACATATTTAATTATGTAAATAATAAACATAAGTATTGTAGTCAAAATAAGTGAAACCGTAAATTTTCTTATCTCTAAAAAAGGGAGCATAATTTTTTAAAATAGAAGGAAAGAGAGTGTAATTTACTCATAATATTATTATCTTAAATAAGAAGCAAATATCACATAGCTGCCAAAAAGAAGAAAAATCAGGGATATTATACTAGTGCACAATCTGACTCTCACTATATCTCCCACTTGACATTTTCAAGTTCACTTTTTTAATACTAAATGGAGGAACGATAAATGAGTATAACCAAACCTGCACACTTGACAGTCACTAGATTTGGTCTAGTGGTAAAACCTAAAACCATTTGAACCATATTTGCAAGTGGGAGATTTATTAGTTCTGACTTCTGAGACACTTGTATTAGCCTGAGTTTTGATAAATCATCTCAATCTTGACTCTGTTTCTGGTGCTGATGGATTTCCATGTGAGACACTGAATTAAGACTAGAATGATAAGAAGTCCACTAATATTGCTCAATAGAATGGTTTGACTGTGGCCTATGGTCTTACTACCTCAACAACATAAATGTCATGGAAATACAGGGCCCACAAGAGGACTCTGTATGACCACCACAGAAAAGGAATATGTGCAAATCTCTTACAAAATGATATGAACTTTATGGTTTTTAACTTTTTATGATTAAAAATAATGGATAATATTGCTACCCTATGCTGCTCCAATGGTTGATTTCTTTGGTACAATCAGCCACTTAGAAAAATTTATTCTTTGAATGGGAATGTATTCCATTGATTCTGGGTTATTCCAATATTAAAATCAAAGTCTGCTAAACATCATTGGATAGAAAAACAGAAACAGAGAGAATGGACGTTCAGGAAAAAAAAAATGTACTATTGTATATGTCCTCCTTTATCTTTGAACCATTTGTAAATATTCCTTTCAGTTCAGAAAAATAATACATAACTGAACTCTTATCCTTCAAATTCTAAATTTATTTTGTCTATTTTCCCATGTAGAATTCTACTTCAAATTCTACCGTACACAAAAAACAGAGTTTGTGGTGACATTTCAACCAGCTTGACAGAAAAAGGACATAATGATTAAAATTCCAAAGAGTATTAATTGAAGAGATTGTTTGTATGTAAGAACATAAAATTAAAGAGTATTTCATTTTTGTTTTCCAGTAACAAATAAATCCATATACTGTTAAAACAGAAGGTAGCATTTCCCCAATTTGTGGTGGTCACATTCCAAGAGTCTTGATGTTGAACAATGATATTCCCTAACTGGACAGAGTAAAAACTGAAAAGAAACAGAGGATCACAAAAAGTCTTAGGTTCCTTATGGTCCCAACTTATCTAATTCATTCATCTATCTTTTTTCTTAAGAGCAAGTAATATTTATAATTCATCCCACAACAATCCAGACCGTCCACTACTCTTTATTGGAATCCAATGCTTTTTAACCACTTTTTATGACATTAGGATAAAAGATATGAAGAAAAACTCTAGCTTGCTTTACTTATGAGTCAATGTAACTATCCAAAATTTTGAATAATTGTGATTGGATAAAATTATTTGTAGTTTATGTCTGTACAGTAATCTTTTAGATTGAGTCTCTATTCGTTTCCTCTAATATATCACTGGTGTCCTATCCAGTAATATTTGAGATATCTTCCCTTACTACCAAAATTTTTACCAAAAGAAAGTTGGATAAAAAAGCATCAAGCATCCAAAAGAAACATTCATTTAATTTTACTCACACCCTTTCAATTCCAAAGTTGAATAAATATATAAAATATTTGAACATACCATTTCTGCCATGTTTAGTGGTGTGGATTGGAATATGAACACTGCGTTGATTTCACATATTCTAAAACAAGAAGGACAAACATTGATGGTGGTTCTTATCTTGTCCAAAGGGCTTTGGCCAAAAGAAAGTGTGTGTGTGTGAGAGAGAGAGAGATAAAGAAGAATAAAAGAATGTCAGATTGATACTGTAGTAAGAATTAAGAAAGCCTTATTAATGTGTTTGTTTGACTTGGCCACAAATGGATTATGGGTCCTACAGAATGATGTGGCTCAAGTTGAGACTCTTTTCTCTCTATTGCACATTCAAACCAATATGAATATTATGGAGGGTTGAATATAGTGGAAAGGATTAATTTTATTTTTTTTAATATGATGAACTTAAGTTTAAATTTTATATTTAGTATCCTGAATGCTTTTAATAAAATTGTTTCCAATAAAAAAAATATGTAAAAAAAAAGTAATATGAATGGTGGAATAGCTTAGGAGTTGAATCTTTTTATATGTATAAAATATATAACTTTTTAATTGTTTTTATTTATTAGACTTTGAACAAACCAAAAATTAACAGTAGATAAACTTTAAAAAACTTTAGAAAATTTTAACTATAAGATATTCAAATTCGAGAGTATAACATCATCTGGTTCATTTTGGTGAGAATAATAATAAGGGATCTACTAATATTGTCTTATTCATTAATAAAGAATTTAATGATTTAAAATTTGTAAAAATCAGGAAAGATTAATATTTTTTTTATTGTCCAAAAATTTTATAAATTAATCAACATGAGCCCTACTAATAATGCTTCATCTTTTGTTATGCTCATTCTGTTTCCTGTTATATATAATTTCCCACTTACTAACTCACATTATTCAATGCCAGAATGATTTCAATATATAGATACAAAATGGTGACGAAAGTTGAGACTTTTAATTTGTCCCAATTAAATTTTGCAATAAATTCTGTATGTCGTCACCATTTAGCTTACTAATATGCAATAATCCATTACCACTTAAAATATTTTATGGGAAGCGACAAAGATATGTCACTTCCTTTAAATATATATATTTTGAAAAGAAAATGTTGAATTGAGTCATTAATGATATGTTTATTAGGTAAACTTATAAAGTAACTCTAGAGAGAGGATTAAGATCCTTTAAGCGTAAATTTTATTTAAATGCTAGAAAAAGGAATTTGTTTACCCTTCTAGTCACTATCCATCAATTCTTTGTGTTTGATCGTGGAATTTTTATATAATTTAATAATGAGTTTACCTAACAATTAGTTATAATTCTTTGTTCAGATTAATAAGTGTTTTTATTTATACAAGATTAATAAAGAGTTTAAGCTTAAGATTTCTTGTTAATTATATTTTTCCGCACACCTCACTCTCTTACATTACACTTAAAACATCAATAGCTTGTGAAATTAGTTGGAGATGGAGAAGTTTATGCTCAAATATAAACTTTGAAATCTTTTAGAGTAAATTATTATTTTAGTTTCTGAAAAATAAAAATGTCAAATTTAATCCTTAAAAGATGTCATTTGTCTCAATTTGGTCCCTTAAAAATGAAACCATCATATTTAGTTCTTGAAAAATGTAATTTGTCTGAATTTAGTCATTAAGAATCTTTATTAATATAACTGGTAAAAATTTTTTAAGACTAAACTAAGACAAGTTACATCTTTCAAGGACAAAATTGATATTTTTATTTTTTAAGAACTAAATGGAGACAAATTGTATCTTTCACATACTATATTTAACATTTTCATTGTTTAGATACTAAATTATGACCAATCTTTTAAAAATTAAAATAATAATTTACTCTTACATATATATATATATATATATATATATATATATATATACTACATAATGAACTTGAAAGTTTAAAATTGTGATTAAGAGGCAGTGTGGTTAATAAAATTTAGATTCTTTACTATCTATATCACATTGCAGTAATAAATATTGTAATTCTTTTAAATTATGTCTAAAATATTCTGACAAAAAAAGGTTCTATCTCCATTATAAAAATCAATTAAGCTAAATTAATCAAAAGTTTAACATTTTGAGAACAAATTTTGACAAATTTATTAGCAATAAGAAGATTAAAGAAAACTTGTTGACCTAAAGTAACATCACCTACTACACAGCATATTATGGCCCCCCAATATTGGAAGCGCAGGGCTCACACCAATCTTCTATAGTGCTCTGCTAATTCTAATGAATCTTTTCTTTATTCTTTCTCTTAATCATTACATGAATCCTATTTAATTATAAGGCACAATAATTATTCAAAACTACTTCAATCTATCAACTAATTATTTACATACAAGTATCAAAATAACAAGACGCAAGTATGGTTGTTGTGTGGGCTCGTTTGGTTCGTGGAATTTAGATGAGAGAATGAAAATGAGAATGAAATAGGAATCGAAATTAGTAAAGTTTAAAAAGTTAATTTTATCCTTCCTTCACTTAAAAATTATTAATATTTAAAAGGGAGGGCAAAATTGATTTACCATTTGAATTCCCTCACCCTCAAGAGAAAGTTGTGTGACTAATAATGTTTTGTAGCAAAAAATCAGGTTTAAGGTTAATTTAATTATAGTCAAAAGATGGTATTTTCAATAGAGTTAAAAAAAAAAAAACTCTACCAGAAATAAACACTTAAAGAATCATAATTAACATGTAAGTCATAATAATTAACATTTAAAATATGATGTTTGGACTAGATACAATCGAATAAAAAAATTGTTTCCATATCTCTTATAAGTTCTTTAAAGAAAAAAATGTAAAAAAACAATTACTTAAAAAAAATCAATCATAAGGTGATGAATTGAATATACATATATATATAAAAGTTATTTTTCTGAATAAAAAGTTAATAAAAAATATATTTAAATAATTTTTTCCCGTAAAATAATAACTTTTACTCTAGCAGTAAAAACTTTTTAAACTGAATAATGGAGAGGTTGTTAGAAGATAATGATCTCCAATTGTCCCATTTGATTAAGAAGTTTTATGATTACAAAGTGGAGAAATGCCATAAAGGCTAGATTCGTCCTTGTCATTAGAGGAGAGGAGAGAGAAAATAAAATGAAAGAGGAACAAAATTATTGCACTTGTAACTTGTAATTGGTAACGCTTAAATAATGCATCAATATAATGCTTTCTAGTAACTTCCTGTCTCATCTAAAACACCCATTATATACTGTCTCCCAAATTATCCATATGCAACATCACACCTTTAAATATTACATTTATCAAACTTCCTACAACTACATCATCATAACAAATTAAAACTCCCTATTTCTTCTACTTTTCGACTTCCTTTAATTAATTACCTTTCTTTTAGCAGAAACTTCATAGTTAAGACACATTTGATTACTAAATTAATTATATATACTTACTTTCTTTTCCGATTAAAAAATTATACTTGTTTTGCTTTAAAAGGTTTTGTTAATAAGTATTTTTATGATTGGAAAAATTCAATGACTAATCATAAATAAATTAGACATCAAATAATTAGAAGAATATGCACCGAAATTTAATATTATCATATTACTTTTAACATCTTCTCCCATAAGACACTAGTTTAGGTTTTTCTCACATTTTTATGATTGACTGAGAGGGTAATTACTTGAAACCAAAATAAAAATTAATCACAAACAAGCTTCACCAACCAATCACAAAAAAGTTAAACAGAAAAACCTTTCTTTGGAAAGATTCTCTTTTTTCTTATTTATTTAACAGTTGCCCAACCTATAAATGACCACAAAAGTGATCCAACAAATTGGATGAGCATTGAGATTTGGGTAAGCTTCTAATAATTTTGTATGAAGCTCACTAACTTTGATATATAAAAGAAAAAAAAAAGTACTATGAATAAAGAAATTGTTTTCGCACAAGTTTAACTTAATGTGGGTACGAAGTTAATTAATGCACTCCATCTTCAATAGAAAATATGGACAAAACAGAGAATTAAAGAACAAGATTAGTGTGATAAGTGGGCCACGTGGGACGAACAATAAAAGACAACATTAATGTCCTAGCTCTAGAAGTCATATACTAAATTATGTAAATGATTAATTATTTATTTAGATAATTAGTATATAATGATGAATGTTTGTTTCAATGTTTTTATTAAAGAACATAGATTATTGAATGGTGAGGCATGGTCGATTGGGTTAGGATTTATTAGGTGCAAATAGAGTTGGAGAGTTGAAAAGTATAATTAATTAATTAAAGTGAAGTGGCCCACCATTGCTGCTTCTATTGCCTACCATTGCTTTTCTTGTCACATAAATAATATATATAATTATATGTAGTTGAAGTTGACGACTTCAAACTTTGCATTCATCTCCATTTTAAATCAAGATCTTAATTTCTTTGTTAAGCTAGTTAAATAATCATTGGGGTAAATTCCTCTCTCATTTCATTATATAAGCTATGGTTTAATAAAAAATGACTTTTGGGAGAGAAATTTACTCCCTTATAATTAAATACCTCAACTATAACTCAAATCAGATTAGTTAGGATTCGTTAAAAAAAATCTACTCTAATATTTTTCTACCCTTTATCAAATTTCAATTAGTTTAAATTAAATTAGTTAAAATTTAATAAATTTTTTTAATAATATATATTTTGACTGATATTTAATTATTAAAAAATATGAATTAATAAATGTTTAGTAAAAGAGAAGAAGAGATGTTGTTGATGATAATTAAGGAATAGAAAAAGTATTATATATGTGATGTCTGCTCCTTAATTGACCACGTGGACAAAACCAAACCGACGCTCTACCGGCTACTCCATTATTTTACTACCAAAACTACTTTATTAATTCATTCTTTAATTACTTTTTTAAATCAAGCTAATTAAGCTACCTTCATATATAATATATGATTCTTAATTATTATAATTAAATTAAACCATTTTATATACAATCCTCCTTTTTTAACTTCATTATTATTGCTTATATATATTTGATGGATGGGATATTCAAGAAGAAGAAGGTGTGAAAAAAGTAAAAACTACATAAATATTATTGGTAATAATACATAAAAATAACCTCACACAATACATACATCTAAGGTGGCATTTGGTATCCGTGAGTATTTTAGTGGGAAGTGGAAGTAAGTGATAAAAAGCATGTTTGGTATGCAGGGAAATGAATGTGGAATGTAAAGTAATATTGTTTGGTAGAGTGAGAAGAAGATAGGGAAATAGAAAATAAAAGTATGAAATACCTTTTTTGCCCTTACTTTTTTAAAAGCCACAAATTTTTTAAGGGCATTTTGGTCTTTAAACCAAACCTCACCTCACCTTCCCTCACATTCCCTCCACTTCTTCAAGGAAGCAACCTTCCCACTTAGTTAAGAAGCTTCAACTCACCTCACCATATACCAAACGGGCCATAAAAGTACTGCTCAGCCTCACCCACACAGGTTGACCCACGTGTTTTTTGCCTTCCACAAACTCACTCACAAACCAATAAACAATATATATATATATATATATATATATATATATATATATTATGTGATGTGAGGACAAAACTTGATGGCTTACTTGTTGCCCACTATTTTAAATTATTTATTTACTCTATGTTTTTCACCTTCGGTAAAATGAAATCTGTGTACCCTTTATTATTTACATACATTAATTTAATTGCATATTCTTCTAATCTAAGAAAAACATACCCCCAATCAATTAAGAGACTATATATTATCAAATTATTAAAGCAATTGTCCGACATAAATTAAATTTGAGCAATTGTCTCTAATATCTTCAATAGAGATACTATTAAAAAAATCGTAAATATATGCTCAGCAATTTAGATAAAGTTAAGGAGATGGGAAATAAATAGAATTTACTCAAACATGAGAGAATTCTCAATTTGATATCTGAAAGATACAAATCATTCTCATTTAATCCTTGAATAATAATATCTAATTTATTTCTTAAAAAATATTTTTGTGTTCCAATTTGATATCTTATTTTTTTTAATCAGTGTATATGTTGCATCTTCTAAGAAGTAAAATAATTAAATTAGAGTAAAAAAGCATCTTTCAAAGTTTTTTGGGACTAAATTAAAATAATCTGCATTTTTGAGAGAGCAAAATAGTAATTATGAGGATAAATAAATATATAATTAGGTAGAAATAGAGAATAGAAAAAAGAAGAAATGAAAATGTAGCAATAATGAAGATCACGTGTCGGTGATCTGAGTCGTGGTTTTTTATTTAGAATAAGAGCCTCCAATCTAATCTTACAAGTAGTGACCATTCAACACCAACTAACACTATCATCACTCTAACTTGAATCTTTCTTTCTCTTTCTCTTTCTCTTTCTCTCTCAGTCTCAGGAATTAAGATCCAAGACTGAAGGAACAAGAAACAAGCTCATATGCTCATGCTCATGCTCATGCTGATGGTGATGTTTGTACAACAACATCAAGTAGAAGACTAGTGTGCAAATTTATGAATCAAGAATTGGAATTGTGGGATTTCACAGACTGATCGTTCTGGCCGGGTTTAGAAGAATCTCTGTGCCACTAAGGCTAAGGAGGAAGATCAGTAGGAAGAAGAAGAAGAACAAGATTCCCAAAGTCAAAGATAAGTTGATGGATTTCTTCCACAAGATCATTTTTCCTGTTAGGCGTGTTTTCATTGCTCTCTCTTCTCGCCTCAAGTCTCGCAAAAATGGTACTTTTTTACTTTTCTATATCCATATGCTCCAAAATCTATTTATTTTTCTATGCCTTTCTTCATATATCTTATGTATCTATGTATGTTTGTGTTTCTTCATGTTTTACAAAAGGAACCACTTCTATTCTCTGCCTGCTTAAATATTAAGCTATTATGATATTTCATGTTTTCTCCTTCAATTCATAACCTTTCATCTGTTTTATCTACCACCCAAAGATAGATGAGACTTTAGATAGGATCAACATCTTTTTCAGTGCAACTTTATGCCCTTCTCACTTTACTAATGCCCTCAATATAACATCCATCCAACTCTATTTACCACTACATGTTACATCATACGCTCACTTTAATTTCACACTACACCAATATATATATATATATATATATATATATATATATATATATATATATATATATATATATACAACCACTTTGATGTGTCATCAAATGGTAAGAGGTTTGTGTCGTCCTGTTAACGGGCTTGGAGTACCTGAGGGACCGGTCACCAGGCCCGATCCGGTGAATGAAATATAATAAAAATTCGTATTTGGTGCAGGGGATGGGTTGCTGAAGCTACAAGATGATGTACAGACATGTGGGTATGAGGATGTGCAAGTGATGTGGGAAATGCTAAGAAGAACAGAAAGTGAAGTTACAGAGAAGAGGAAGCAGCAGGCATTCTGGAGGATCTTTGTGTGGTCCTCCAGCAATACTGATGATGATGCTTCATTGGATTCTACAAAATCTTAGTTAAGAAACCAAAACCAGACACTCAAGTTTGATGATGATGATGATGATGCCTTAACTAATAAAACTGCTGCTCTGTGTACAGCAAGAGGCAGGACACAAGTGTTTTTAGTGTTTCCATTGCCACCATTGCAGAGTCATACATAAAAACAACATCAAACTTGTTCTTTTTCTGTCTTACAACTGATCATAATAGACTACTTTATATGTAAATACATCATCAATATCTTGTCAAAAGCCACACCCAAAAGCCTTCACAAATGGCTTTTAGTGGTTTCAGGCTCATCACTTGTTTCTTTCAACCTCATGCAATCTAAGCTTTTTTCCTCCTCTGTTTTGACTCATTACAGAACCTGTAGTGTCGATTTCCAAAGCCAAACCATAGAAAACTTACAATTTCACCTATTTCATCACAATAACTTTATTTTTATTTTTTATTTAATCAAATATATATTTTTAGAATAATTTTTTTAAACAAATTATAATATGATTAAGGGGTATTTTAGTAAAAAAAAATGATGAAATTGTAAAGTGACGTTTGATAGGAGGAAAGTAATTTGATAGGAAGTGAAAGTGAAAGTGAGAGTAGAAGTAAGGGATAACAAGTGTATTTTAAGAGCATTCTGGTCACAAAAAAATTACTTCCGTCTCCACACATGACATCTTCTTTCTGTATCATGAGGGAAACTCCTCCTCTCTTCATCTGACTTCACCTACTTACCAAACATACTAAAATCTCACATTATCTCACCATTTACCAAACAAGCCATAAGTTTTTTAATCTGAGGAGAATATAGTTTACTCTATAATTAAATCTAATTCATATTTGTAACAAGTTCTAACATCATTTTCATAACAAAATTGAAGAGACTATAAAGGTCTATTCTAATTTCTAATCATCAAGAATAAACTTCAATAGAAAGATAAGATAGGTATTGAAGAATTGATGGAGCTATATTATAGCAAGCTTCTGGAATAAATGAAACTGCATATTCTCTCTCTCCATCTCTCTGTTTCTTCATCAACCAATCCATTATGAGATAAAATGATAGAAGCATTGAAAGTCCCTAAGGGCAAGGCTGTGTGGGACCTACATGTGATAACTTGGCAAAAAAGGGAATACCAGTGATGGGTCCTAACTAGAATGGACTTCTCTAGTGAATACTTCTTATCCATCTAGAATTCTAACAAGTACAGTCTGATTCAGACATGAAGCAAGATGGAGGGTTAATAAGTGTCCTACATTATCTCCATTTTTGGTGCTAAGGCTCAAGAGTTGAGGTTCCCATTCTCCAACACTACATACATCACTACTTATCACCTATTACTATTATATTGGAACCCACTTCTTTAATGGAAAAATGAAACTTGTCTCCTGTGTGAGAGGTCAATAACAAATTATTACTATGAGGAAAGCATACATGACATTCTCTTGGCCAAGAAATTGAAATTATGTATTACATATGACTAATCCGCTCCATTTCTGTTCCTTGTGATTCAAAACACAAGAAACGATGGTTAACAAAAGATAGACTTATTATTATATGTGTCATATGGTGTTAGTTGGTTAGTTTAAGAACTACTGAATTCTACTGTGACCAGAATGAAATAAGGTAAAACTAAAAAGGAAGTGGGGGTTAAAAATTTTAAATAGCTAATATGCCTTCCACATGTGCTTTTCTCCAACTTTCCCAATGGAAAAAGCTCTACGGACTATTATATGTCAATATAAAATCGATAAAAATTGATGTCCCGTTAAATCAAATTGAATAAATACCCAACAAAATCGATCAAATTTTGGTTGGAATCGATCTATGTTTTGGTATGTTAAGAAAAACAGAACCAAGCCGATATTATATAAAATATTTTTATTAAAAAAACTTTCTTAATATGAAGCATATTATTTTAAAACTAGTACTCTTTATTTACTCAACTTGCTATTGTTTATTTTTTTTTTAAGGTGAGGTATATACCGTATGTTTAATATTTATAATTTTAAAATAAATTGTATTAAGTTACATTAGTTTAATATCCCAATTTTTTTTTTCATTTATAGTAGGTTAGATTCTCTATATATAGCAAGGTTGAAAATCTACATTTAGAATATTAGATTAAATTTAGCACATCTAAAATTTTATTTTCCAATATTGTCTAATTATAAATTAAATAAGAACATCTATGATTTTATCTTGCTAATGAATGAAATGTTAGTGTATATTTTTGTTAATAAACGTAAATATACAAATTTAACAACCTAAAAAAAAAATTCTATCTAGGTTTCAAAATAATAACAATAAAAAAAGGTTCATCTATCCAAATAGCTCATTTATAGTTTGTTTTGTTTTAGTTTGATACTATAAACTCAAATCGATAAATGTTTTATATTACTTCAAACCGTTCACGAAATACACCTATAATTTAGTCACTTTATCAAAATAATTTCCTACAATAATTTTTTATAGAAAAATTATATAACATTAAACTCATCCATTCTTAAAATTCCTTTCACCATGCATATACTTTCAAAAAAATTTGTATTAGTCCGAGACTGGATTTGTACTCTGCTGATACATATAAGATAATTGAATTGATGAACAAAGAATATACTTTTGAAACAAAAGAAATCATATAAACTAATTATTATTTACATACTTATTTGAGATGCAAGATAAATATGATAATCACCTTCACTACCTCAATGATAAGTACTAAGCATTGGTCTCCATAGCTACTTGTTGTGGATCAAGTTGACCACTGCAATAACTAGAAGCAACTGCTGATATTTCCTGCCTCCCCTTCCATTCTTCACCTGGTTTCAGAGTTATTGCTTTCTCTATAGAAGCAGACTGAACACACAGCATGTGTTTGTACTCTTCATCCCCAAAATCAGGTAAGGCCTTTGATTTCTTATCCCATGGGTTCCATACCACTGCATACAAAGTCCCACATTGAAAAAATAAATGAAGTTTGAATCCTTTATAATGTGAGAGGATGTAAGTTCAAATTGACTTAGATATTTTAGATAAGGCATCCTCCGATCCGCATTCAAGCCCATACAAAAGGCCCAACAATATGGATCAATACTCCACTATATAAACTTGGATCAAGACTGTCAAATTCTAAATCTCTCAAGGGTTTGTTCATTTTGATACTAGGGAAGTATGTATGCCTAAGGGAAAGTTATCTTCATTTCAAATTTTACCTTTTTTTTTAGACAAAATTGGTAGTAAGGAAAAGCACTCTCAATACTATAGGACAGGCGCAAGACCTCAATGGCATATTGGGGAGACCAATAGATCTAACTCAAAGATTACTACACAAGCTTAAACTGCAAGTAACTTTACCTAGTTGCAAGCAACTACTCAACTAGTCCTCGTGGGTACTAAGGAATCTCTCTGGGGAGGATGCTCATCAAGTGGGATTTTAGATGGCTTTAAGAAAACCCTCACCCATAGATGATGGACAGCTTTCCTCCGGATCCTTGACCAATTGTGCCAACTCTCGTTGGCTCAAGTTTCACTATGATCCAAATGTAAATACATGAGAGAACAAATTAACAATGGTAAACTCACCAGCATCAGGAAGTCCATCTTTGCGCAATACATAAGTTCTCTTCCTTTCATGGTCTATGATAGCAATTTTTGTTGGGGTGCCTAAGTATACTTTGTCCATCTTCAGCATCAAAGAAATGAATGGGAATAAATTAAGAGTCACATGTATAGTTGAAGCTATGCAATATAGAAATACTCATAAAAA
This sequence comes from Senna tora, assembly GCA_014851425.1. Lineage (NCBI taxonomy): Eukaryota > Viridiplantae > Streptophyta > Magnoliopsida > Fabales > Fabaceae > Senna > Senna tora. The sequence continues at coordinate 476,769 of CM026260.1, forward strand.
CTAATTCAATGATCAAATCAAATATACTAATTAACCTCAGACTCGAAGGTTATTGCATCCCCTTGTTCAGTAAAACGCTCTCTGTTCTTTAAGTTGTCCAGATAATCCAGTGTCTCCAGCCCTTCTACCCGCACTTCACTAAACATAAGGAATGTATGTGACAATTAGAAAATTACCTTCTATAATATTATAATAGAGTAGAAAGTAGATGATGAATAGCAGTTTCACTTTCAGTATGTTAAATCTATATCCACTATAATATGCCAAATAAGTGCACGAGACTCTCATCAAGTGAGATCTAGTTGTTTCTAAGATTTGAATCCGCGACTTCCAAATCATATGGAATGGAAGCAACTTTATAGTTGCTCCAAGGTTTACCCTTTTATCCACTGACATTATTGAGATTTTTAGTTTTTAAATGATAAACCTGATGTCAGTGACAGAAAAATATGTATGATAGGCAAATGTGAAGGTAAATGATTTCCCATCTGTGTTAGTATTTCGAATGCGAGATGTTAACATCAAATCTCCTCCAGGTCCCAAAGTAATCCTTAGGCGAAACTCAAATCTGCAAATAATTACAATATGTTAATACCTTTATCCAAGCTATTGAACAGAAAGATAGAAAATCAAACACCTGTGTGGCCAAGTCTTTGTATCTTCTTCAGAGTTCTTAAGAATCAAATCAATGAAAGCTCTGTAGTGGCTATTTGTTGAAAATGGTGGGGGATTAGGATCTAAGGTCCAAAACCTGTTCCTTGCAAATCCATGTTGTTCAAGAGAGCCATGATTTGAGAACTGCATACAAATTAAGGAAGGAATGTTACAACTTAAAGAAACAAAATATATAGAAGGAAATGAATATGTGGAAGCTAAAGAAGAAGATAGACTTACTTGAGGAAAACATATTGGAATACCCCCACGTATTGGTTTTGGAGGCTTGAAATTAGCCTGCAAGGAATCATAATACATAATATGGAGTTAATATAGAGCCCAATATCAATCTTGGGCCAAGGGCCCAATATGAGAGAATCGCAGTTATAAATATGTCTCATTGTCTAAATCCTAGACACCTGACATTACAAGTTCAAGAGCTTGCTACTTACACCGCATACCATGCTACCCAAGGAAGTTCACTGCCTCATGCCCTTGTGCTATCTAGCCTACCACAGACATACATGTCTTAGCCGCACACGGCACACTTACCCAGATAACTCTGCAGCCTATCGGCCACCATGGACATCTCAACTCTCGAATTACGTAGAGTTTGATCCCTCTTAAAGATACATAAGCACTTAAATCTTCACCCAAAAACAATTATAATCTCGTTTAAATTTCTATTTTATTCGCTACCTAACAGCTTACAAAAAGGTTGATAAAACAAAAGTTTCCAAATGTCATACCTTACTACTTACAAAGAGCAATTCTTCCCCATGTTCATTCTTCCAAGAAGTAACTTGGCCACCATATAAATACACCTGCTTCAAACCAAATGGATCATGTGACATGAAAATTGTAATACATTTGAAGTTGTATATAACATGAAACAGAATAATGCATCTTAATACATTTGAAAATATAATTTGAGTAAAGAAACCAAAAAATTAAAGTAAATCTATACACTTAGCATATAGTGCTTCTTAATTGTGTCCCCCAAAAATGTTTCTGAATATTAACAAACTAACAAAAAATAGAGTTCCCTCTCTCTGTCTGTCTTAGCAGAGGGCAGTAAACAAAAACTTAAAACCAAATTATCATCATATACAGGAAATGCAATGTTGATATTGCAATTGCAAACAAAAAAGAAAAGTTTGGTAATCATCCAATTGGGAAATGCAAATGTATATATATATATGGATGAGGAGAAAAACGATCAGATTCACAAAAAAGAATGGGGAAATGGGTGATGGAGAAATGAAAAAGATGGAGATCAGATTCATATAAAAATATAAAAACCTGAGCAGAGAAGCCTCGAATTTCTCTGAGAATGATCTTGTCGAGGCCATTGGGGTCCTTACATTGCTCCACATATACCATTTCCTGTGACATCTTCCACACACACACACACAATAATTTCTTCTAGATTTTGTTTCTCCAGTATTCAAACTTCTTCCGGGGAACCTATATTGTATTGATAGTACGTGAAGACGAGAGATCGATGAGGGAAACTATATATTAAGCAAAGGAAATTTGTGTCATCACAAAATATTAACTCTCTCCCTATTTTATATTTCACAACAACTCCATTTTCGTCCCTAATATTTAGCACCTTTCTCAATTTGGTCCTTAACTTTTGTTTTGTCACAATCCCAATTTGGTCCCTTATTATGTTTGCTTAATTTAAATTTGGTCCTCCACGTTTGAAATTGATACCAATTTGATCTCTCCATTATTCAATTATTAAAATTACTTAAAAAATTGAAAGATAAAGAAAAAAAATGTGAGCGATCAAATTGGTACCAATCGCAAACGTGAGAGATCAAATTAGTACTAGCCGTAAACGTGAAGGGCCAAATTGAGAGTAAGCAAATATTAGGAACTAAATTAAAAAAAATACTAAATATTAAAGACCAAAATAAGGTTTTTGTCTTTCATATTTTAACTTCCACTTCTCCAATATAACCACTAAATCATGCTCTTCGTTGCTCCATCTTCATTAATTAAGATTTACACCATCTAATTATTTTATTTTTAAAATATAACACAAATTAATAAGTATTATATTTTTAAATAATAAAAGTTACTTATCTTCATCACTTATTAGCTATAATTTTCATTACTTTTACTTCATTTATCTCGTATTATAGCATTATTTTATTTTATATTATATATTATATAGTTTGGTAGACTACAATTATCAGAACTATTATGATATATAAATATTTATGCTCTTTTTTCTTTGTTGCCAAAACTAACTATTTGTTTCTTAACTTTGTATGAGATTTTAATTTTGTCATTTATTTTTATGAAGTAATGTAATTTCTTCCTCTAACCAAATGTATTGATATATATATATATATATATATATATCGACCTCATATGAGTCATAGGTATGGAATTAATCTCGCTAAAGCATAGTTGACTTGGCAAGAATTCAAATCAGACTATGATAACAACTATAAAATTAAAGACAAAGAAATTATACCAATTAAAAAATAAAAGAATAGTAAAGAACAAAAAGTTAGCTTTACCCTATTTTTAATTAGGTCAAAACCCCAAATTGGTCCTTTATGTTTGCACGAAGTTTCATATTGGTCCTTTATGTTTCAAAAAGTCCAAATTGGTCCTTTATGTTTGCAAGAAGTTCCAAATTGGTCCTTCCGTCCACTTCCGTCAATTTTTTAAGTTAAGTGCTGACGTGGCGTGCTGACATGTCCATCCAAGCTGACGTCAGCGCCACGTCACTGCCACGTCAGCGCCACGTCATCACATATGATATTGGATGATGACGTGGTGTTGACGTGGCATGACACGTCAGCTTCAACTGACACGTAGGAGAGATGGTGTGTCCATGTCAGCATGCCACGTCAGCACTTAACTTAGAAAATAAACGGATTTGGACGGAAGGACCAATTTGGAACTTTTTGCAAACATAAAGGATCAATTTGGACTTTTTGAAACATAAAGGACCAATATGAAACTTCGTGCAAACATAAAGGACCAATTTGTGGTTTTGACCTTTTAATTATTTATCTTTTTATTTACTTATTGTCTTCCACTCTCTTTTTGGATAAATCCGATTATATGGTAAGGTTATAGTCTTATAGAATTGAAACAAAAGAGTTAAAACTATTGGGATATTAAAATGATCATATCCACGTGCAAATGTGGAATTATAAATACGTGTAATAACTAACTTATATTAATGAATTATTTCATAATTTAAGAATTTGTATTAAAATAAACTTTGAGGACAAAGTAGATAGAGATGGTTTGTGATAAATCTTAATTAATGAAGATGGAGTAACTAATTAAATAAGTAATATCATATATATTATAACTATTAAATAGGGATGGGAATCTTATCCGGACCCAACAGGTACCCTGAAAATTTACCCATTGGATCCGTGTCTGGGTATTAAAAAAATGGGTCTGGGTCCGGGTCTGGGGATTTTAACGGGTAAAAGTCCGGGTCCGGGTCCGGGACGGGTAAGGGTGTATTCACCCCGGACCCGGACCCGGACCCGGTGATATAATATATATAAAAATATTTTATATATAAAAATATATTATATATCATATCAAAATGTGTGCTTTAAGTTTATTTTTCTTAAAATTGAAAATAATTAAATTTATGAATGTGTGTTCAATACTTGTGATTAAAGTACTTGTGATGAAAGTAACAAATTTTGTAGAAAAAATAGTAAATTTTCCGAGTCCGGGGCCGGGTCTGGGGATCTAAGTATTCGATGGGTCCGGGGACGGGTATCAAATTTCATACCCGGCGGGGACGGGTCCGAAGATAGGGAAAATATTAATTACTGGGGCCGGAGACGGAGAATACAGTATCCTACCCAGACCCTACCCATTGTTATCCCTACTATTAAACTATAATATCACTTGAATGTTTTTTGGACAAATTCATAATAAGTTATTACAACTGCATGTTTCCTTTCCAATTAATACTCAAAAATTATAATCAGTGTGAATAAAACTGCATTCTTATTAATCAACCAACATTTTCCAAAACTTTTAACATGCTTCACTTCCGCATTGAGATTATTTTGGTTCTTTTATTATAAAACAAACAGAAATAAAATTAATCCGTTTATGTAGTAGAGACTAAACTCAAGAAAGACACATCCATATATATTCCAAGAAACAAGGAAACTGTGTTTTCATTCATCAAATTAAAAAGAGACTAATTAAGGAAAGAACAAAACTATGCGTTGCATGCATAATTGCAAACGCAATCATCACCCTCACTTTGGAAGCATACATATATATGATTAACTCTCATCTCATGTGTATATATATATATATATGTATATGTTTAGCAACTTATGACAAACACAACAAAACCAAAATTTTTTGTCACACCCCCATTTTTCTTAATGTACCTTTTTTATGAAAGAAATTAATTCCCTTCCCATACCCATTTTGGAACAATATTACTGCAATATCATTCCCCACAATAAAGATACCACAGTGACCAACGCCTTAACATTAACCCCAAAAACAGTCGCCGCCCCTGTCTCTTCACCTCCACCGTCCGATGGCGCTGCACCCACCGGAGATCCCGCCGGAGATGTTACCGGAGATGCTGCCGGAGTACCCTCTGATACTGACTCTACTGGCCCTGGTGCTGCCGCCACCGGAGACTTTTTCGGAGGTGCCGGCGCCGGAGACTTCTTCGGAGATCCCGCCGGAGACGTCGCCACCGGAGCCGGCGGAGACGAGGCGGGGGAATTATGCGAGGGAGCAGATGATGAAGATTGCGGAGAGGTGGCGGCAGTTAGACCGGAAGGAACAATGACGGTACTGATTTGAACAACGGAGAGATTATAGGGTTCCGATGCGACGGATTTGACCAATGTAGCAGCGCCGCCGGAAGATTGATCGGCAGCGGAAGTGAAGGAAACGGCGCCGTTCTGCGTATTGGCGACATTGAGGAAGCCCAATTGACCGGTGGCCTGGCCGGAGGCCTGGAACAGAGTGGTAAGGGTAGCGGATCCGTTGTTGAGATTCTGGAACTTGTTGACGTCGTAGTAATCGAGGATGACGTGGATGCTGAGGACCTTCTTGATAACGTCCATGGACTTGCCGGAGAGGGAGGAGATGCCGGCGTTGTCGACGGCGAGGACGGTGATGGTCTGGCGGTTATTGATGTCGGTGGAAAGTTGGGTCTGAGTAAGGTAATTGCTGAAGGAAGAGAAAGAGGGGTATTGAGAGAGGAGTTTGGAGATGTCATGGGAAGAGGAGAGAGAGGGGAAGAGGAAGAAGGAGAAGAGAAATGAGAGGAAGATTATGGAATTATTGGAGAGAGACATGGTTGAATTAATTAATTAATGAATGATTATTGGGTTGAAGTTGAACAACACAAGAAGATTTGTTGTGTGTGTGTGTGTGTATGTGTGAGAGGAGTGATGTGTATATATATATATGGGTGATGGGTGATTGGAAGTGGAAAAAGTGAAGGAAAAGGTCTATTTTTGAGAAAGGAGAAGAAGTGGCATGTTTTGAGGAAGTTTGGTTGGATGAAAAATGAGAGGGCTACTTCCAACTTTGACAATGTATATGCTTTCTTAACTCTTTCTCTATTTTTAGTTTTCTTTTCTTCTCTCACTATTAAGTATTAACTCAACACTATTCTTCATTTTACGCATCTTTCACTTTATATCAATTATACATAGAATTATCGCGTCTTAGAGATTTATTGAAAAAAAATAAACGGGACTCGTGGTGATTTAGAACCGGGCGGGTTGAATTTTGTTTTTGGTTTATTTTGAATTGTTATGCTTCTTTCACACATTGCTAAGTTAATAGTGTTTAATTTTTTTTAGGCAAAAGTATATTTCTGCCCCCAACGTTTGGGGGCCATATCACTTTCGTCTCTAACGTATTTTCGCTGTCAATTGTACCCTTAACGTTTTGTGTTTCTCCCAATGTCAGGCTTTTGGCTAATACCGTCAATTTTTGAACGATCTTTGATGACGTGACATCCTATTTGGCCAACAATTCTGACTGGACTTAATTTTTTCCACATCAGTAGTCAATAGTAAATTTATTGATGTACTGAGTTTTTGGGGTCTATTGTACCCCTAAAATATATTGCTGACGTGAAAATATGAAGTCCAATTAGAACTGTTGGCCATATGAAATGTCACGTCATAAAAATCCGTCCAAAAATTGACGGTGTTAGCCAAAAGCCCGATATTGGAAAAAATACAAAACATTAAAGGTACAATTGACAGCGAAAAAACGTTAAGTGCTTGGTCCTTATGTTGATTTTGCTCATTAAAGGAAGAAGAAAATTTACTAATGTGCTTATACGTTCGTGCCCAAGAAACCATGGCTTATATGTTCGTGCTCATTAAAGGAAGAAGAAAATTTAAATGATTTTGTGCCTTAATTTTTTTAATGGTGTCTATATATAGTCTTATAATGAAAAAAATTAGTATGTAAAATTTTTATTTTTTATATCTATATTAATATAATTGTTATATTTTTATATATTACATCTTTATTGAGTCAATGTGTGTATATATATATATGGTTTTAAAAAAATGTATATATATAAGAGGACAAGGTCTTATTTGGACATAAAAATATGAAATTAAAAAAAAAATCTTTTGAGGAGATTTGGGAGAGTAGAGAGGTAAGTGAAAAGTATTATTCATCTTATTACTAATGTTAAGCGGAGATGACACCCCAATTCCATGTAATTTATAGAGTATTTACAAGAGTTTTTAACTTTTTATATAATACATAAGAATTAAAGTTCGGATCTTCTGCTGTTCGAAGTTCTACTGTCCGATTTAGTCACAGTTATAACCGTGGCCAAATTTTTAACTACGATTTTTTGATCAATTACCGTAGCTAAATTGGACAACAGAGAATTCACGCACAAGAATTGTCATGTACATCTATTGTGACAGAAAAAGTGTATGAGGTGTGCCTTTGTGAGTCAAACTGAAACACTTGTGTGTTCTCGCGAGGAAAAACGAACTGGCACGTGACTTGCACGTTCTCTAATTATGGTGGACAAAGAAGCATTCTTGGAAAAATGGGAACCAATGCATATAAAATAAAAAATCCTAAAATCCAAAGGCTACATACAAATTATGATTTGGAAGTTTCTTCTTAAAACCTTTTTTCTTTTTGTCAAGATAATTTTGTTGATACTATAAGGAGGGAATGATATATGTGTTATAACGTTGGGACTTGGGAGGTATATATGTGTTATAATGTTGGGAGGTTGATTTATGGGGTATAGAACATCTTTTTAAAAAGTGATTCTTATTAAGCGAAATTTTAAATAATTTTAAAAGAATTCGAACTCTTTATTATAAATAAAATGAGAGCTTTCCTTCAAAATTTTAGTCATTTGCTCGCATTTTCATTCTCGTATCCTTCACTCAAACTCATCAATCTATAGGTTTATTCCTCTTCATGTTATGGAACACCCACTTTAATACTATGATAAAATTTAAAAGTTCTATTTAAGTTTACATGGTAAAGTGTTGGTCTACAATATTGCTAGGTCTTTGAATAAATTTGAGTGTGGAAGATGTCTTATATCCAAATGCCTAATAATTTTTATATTCCAACGCATCACTTAGTTTAAAAGGTACACTTTCTTTCTAATTTATTTAATGTAAATGAAAATAAGTTTCTATCCCAAATAAAACATTTTAGTTTTAATAATAATAAATGCAATTAAATTTACTCTAATTTTTATTATGAAAATTTCAATATAACAGTAAAAACAGTTAATTTTTTATTTTTAAAAAACATAAAAATTGGCATAAATATTGTGTTTTGCACCCAGACCAAAAAAATAAATAAATTGTGTTTTGCACAACAACTAAAATTTAGGTTTTTTTTTTTCATTTTGTAGTGTCCTAATCTTACTCATGTGTCATTGTTATGTCAATGGTTTCCTTAATATGTTTTCACATATCAAATAAAAAAATTGTTTTCATATATATATATATATATATATATATTTTAGAAGTAATTTTGTTTGAAATACTCTCAAGTTTAAATGTGGAATATATCTTAATGAGATTTGGATCATTGATTATATGACATTGGAAAAAATTAATTGGTTCTACTAGATTCAGTCCCTATTTGTTATTGTTCTATTAGTATTTTAGATGAAGAAGTTAACAAATAGGCTTATGCTTGAAATACAAAATTGAGTTCTAAATCAATTGAATAGTTGATAAGGCTATTCAAATATCATCTCAAGTTTGATTTTTTTTAACCATAATATATATATATAAATTTATGCTTAACATATCAGTAAACTACTATTATAATCTTTAAAAAATTCTATTTGTCTCACTATAATTTTTAAATCATAAAAATATTAAAATAAATATCTAAAAAACTTTATATCACAATTTTATTTTGGGTCTCAATTTTTTTTGTTTTTTTATATATACATATATTTAATTTGAATAATTAAATAACATATAATTCAACGTGTTCTAAAATCCTGATCATTAAGTTTGTATGATAAGAGTAAATGTAGTTCAGTGATGATGAATGAAGTAACTCACACAAGGTAATTGAGCCTCTAATTACAAGATATCAATTCAAATTAGTTTAAAAAATGTCAAAAAGAAAGAAAAATGTGCATCATTTTCAGGTGCATGTTGGTAGATAGTGGATTCTCTACATTGTAAGGTGAAGTATTCGCTAAAGTAAGGAGAGAGATAGAGAGAACAACTAAGAGAGAGAACTTGTGAAAATGTAGGACCCATAATTTTTTCTTTCTATTTCTCTCACCTTATAATGTAGAGGATCCATTCTCATGTTGGTATTATGGTATAGTCAAATATAGATTTTTTTTAAAAAAAACTATAAAAAACAGAAAAAGAAAAGAAAGACAGAATTATTTTGTGTCATTTCTGATTTCTTCATTCCTGCAAGAGACGAAGCTGTATTGTGTATCGTCTCTAGGGTTTCCTTCTGAAGCAGTGTATAGCTGCTGTTGCCGACGTCATTCTCATTTCTCGGCGACATGAAGCTCACCGTCAAGACTTTGAAAGGAAGCAATTTTCAAATTACGGCTCACCCTTCCGATACTGTGCGTAATCTCATTGCCTCGCGTTCCCTTTTATATATTTAGTTTCTGTCATTTCTTGATTCATTTTATTTATTTTCAAATTTGGGAAGCGAAATTTCTGTGCTTGAGTATTTCAAATCGTTGTTTTTGTTGTTGGGATGTTTTTTTAATTAAATTTTATCTTTGGAAGTATTTGACGCCAAAATGAAAAAGAATACAATCTAGCTTGTCTTTATTTTACTTCACTTTGCATTTGCATTGTATGCTTTCATTTTCTATTTTGTGTAGGAGTATTTTAAGAATATTGTATGTAGTATGTGATTCTGAGATGACGACACTCTAACCTTTTTCTTCTTGATGTTATTGATCTTGAAGAATCTACGTACTGTGTTTTAATTTCATGTTCCGTAGCCTATTTCACTCTAGTAGGTCATAAAAATTTAAAATAATATAGTTAGAAGTAAATACTAGTTTTTGGTGGAGGGGCTAATTTTGATGGTTGTTATACATTAGCTGAAGTCACACTACCTTTTTCACCCCAGATTATGGCTGTTAAGAGGAACATTGAAGATGTACAAGGAAAAGATAATTATCCATGTGGACAGCAATTGCTGATCCACAGTGGCCAGGTGTTGAAAGATGAGACTACACTAGCAGAGAACAAGGTCACTGAAGATGGATTTCTTGTTGTCATGCTTAGCAAGGTATCTTTCCTATTCACGAATTTTTGTTGAACAATATTGTAACCTTCTATCTATTAGGAGGGATTTAGCTATTAATAACCTAACTAAAGAAATGACTAAACACAGAACACGTTGGTATCGCTTAATCCATATAGCCGACCACAACTAGTGGGAAAAGGCTTTGATTGTTGTTGTTGTTTTAATATTGTAACCTTCTCTGTGTGTTTGTGTGTGTTCTACCTTGCTTTTGGTTTCTAAATTTCAGTTTATTTGGTCTATTGATACTAAGTTTGTTTTGCAAATGAAGCTTATGATGAACCACCAAGATTTTATTTGTCCAAAAATTGCCAAATGCTAACTCATTAAACAATAAACTTTGCATTGATTTCTATAACAATCAGTAGATGTCTATTTTAAGTCACAGACCATGTTGACTTTGAAGTTCGAGCACACCATTTTAAAGTGATATCTAAATATGATGAGAGGAAAAGTAAATTGATAATTCTGTATGTTCATGATATAGATAGATGCTGGTACTTACTTTACTCACTTATTATTATGATTATTATTATTTATGATGATGGAAGTTTGATATTTATAATTAGTGCACTCTTTCTAAATAGCCAGTCGCCTACATACCCATTGGATTTGAGTTTTTATTTCCATACTTGTTTAGTGATTGTCCTTGGCAGTGTCTTTCAACCCAAGTACCATGAGCATGAGCTAATTATTGGTTGTCTATTTCCTGAATTAATTTGCCTACTCAAGATAAGAAGGCAATCTGTTCATATATTTTCTAGTATGACACCTATTTAGATTTAATAAATTAAATTTGTTAATAATTTTTGTCCCAATAGTTCCTGAGATGATGTTTTTTAACTTATTTTACCATAATATGGCATTCTACTTCTCTATTTGCAGAATAAAACCTTGAGTTCAGCTGGGACTTCATCTGCTCAGGTATGCTGCGTGTTCATTTTATTTAAGACTTTAAGTTTATCCTTTGTCTTTCTCTTTTCGTCCAGTGATTGTGTGTAAGTGTAACAGCCTGCTAGCAATCCAACTACAACTGTTTCAACTTCAAATTCCATTCCTGTGCCTGAACCACATGTACAACCTCAGTGAGTTTATTTGGATATTCTTTGCTCCTTTTTTTTTTAAAAAAAAAATTACTTATCTATATTTTTCATGTCAGCTAACTTTTTTACTAAGTTTTTTTATTTGGGTTTTGCAGAGCTGCAAACAACATAACATCTGCCACAGATGACACAACAACAAAGTATAGTTTTCCTTCACATTTCTCTATCAGAAAGAAAACCAGCTATTGCTATACAAATGTATAGGGTCATTTAAAAAAATTTGCCCTCGGTTCTATTTTGAAGAATTTTACTTGGTGTGTTTGTCAGAAGTTTTTTTTCCCCCATTTTTTCCCTTTGTAAAGACTAAAGCGAAATTCAACTTCAAAATTTCCCTAACATGATAACATTTTTTCCTAAATATCCCCATTTAAAAGCAATGTGGCATAAAATAGTTCATTTATTAAGTATTGTTTTTGTTGCATATCATTATCAAACAATATGAAATGTTGATGAATTATCCGGAGCCTTGATAGTTGATATTATCTGTCACTTGTCTGTGTTTAAAACTTGGTCTGAGGTTTCTATTGAAAAACTCTTGTTTAATGTGTAGGTTATGAAAGAATAAGAGCTGGGTTGGGGGTTTCAAAGAGTAGGGTGATTATTATTTATTAGAGTGGGGTGGGTTGGAGTGCCACGGATAGAGCAAAAAAGAAAAAAAGAAAGAAAGAAAACATAATAATGTTATAAGAGAAAAATAATAACTTAATCAGCCAAAAATCACTTTATTGTTTAATGCATCTTTCATGCTTCCTATTGCATTTTATTTTGTGATGAAGTAAAAAAAGTGAAGAACTTAGGATCAAACCTGGAAGCTGCAGCCCAAAGGGTGTGGTTGAATGGAAGGGACTCATCCATCCTTAACCAAGTGTTAGGATTCGATCCTTGGCCTTGGGTATGGAATAACTTTAAATCCTTGAGCTAGTTATCCCACCCTTCGAGGTGCCTACAAGTCAGCAAGGGGATTAGTCACTGTGCTCGATGGTGGATACATAGACCAAAAAAAAAACTCGGAAGCTACATAAGTTTGAGCTTTTAGGGGAGTTGGAGTTGAGGGTTGTTCTTTTGACAAGAATGATTAGGGGTAAAAAAAATAGGCAAGTAGAAAATAGACAAATAAAAATAATAAAATTAGGCAAGTGAGAGTTTTAAAAAATGAAACTAAAAATTCTAAAAAATCTTAACCATCCCAAACCTCCCAATTTCTGACTTAAACCACCCCACTATCAAACCAAGCCTTAAAGAATGGATTTCTTTACCAGTGAAGTAGATGTACTAATGCAGCATTTAGTGGTTAAGTTCAGTCAGAGTGTAGTGAAGCTCTCTATCTGCTGGAAAGATATCTTAACATTTGCTTTGTCTGTCTGCTGCTTCCTGCTTATTATTTTTGACTCATAAAAATTTCTTGGCAGAATCCTTTTCTCGATTATAGAGGAAGGCTAAGACCTTGTGGATTTGAGTTTTGTGCCATTGCTCCTTTTCCTGTATGTATGCTGAAAAGCACTTGTCTTTTTTGCAGTGTGCCTATGGATACTTATGATGATGATGCTGCTTCAAATTTAGTTGCTGGTACTAATCTTGAACAGACTATTCGACAAATTATGGACATGGGTAGTGGCAATTGGGACAGAGAGACAGTTATACGTGCTCTTCAGGCAGCTTTTAATAACCCAGAGCGTGCTATAGATTACTTGTACTCTGTATGTATAATGTGTTCTCTAGATCTTTACATTTCTCATACTTGTGTCTTATAGATTTAAACATCACTGCTCTGCAGGGAATTCCTGAAGCAGCAGAAGTTGCCGAACCAGTTGGCCATTTTCCAGCTAGTCAGACAACTGAAAGAAGTGGGGCCCCTGCTGGAGTTGCTCCTGGAGCACCTAACTCATCTCCCTTAAATATGTTTCCACAGGTACAACTTACAATCTAGAATTAATCATCATAGGTTATACAGGGATATTTGAATCTTTGCTGCTAATGTCTATGTAACTTGAGCTAAAACTCCTTCAGGAGGCAATTTCTGGTGCTGGTGCCGGTGCTGGAGATGGTGCTGGAGTTGGATCTCTTGATTTCCTTAGAAACAATCCCCAGGTGAGCATTCTGTTTTTCAAAAGTATTTGTGTCTATACACGTCTCGTAAGAAAGTTTACTTAGTTTGTTAAACTTTTACATATGAAATTTGACACATGAACTGTCTGTTTCAATTGAATCTTCTCAGTCATTGTCTTACAATTCTTAAATATTACTAATAACATGAAGTGTATGGTGGAGAATGGAGATGATAGGTTTCATAAATTTTCGGCAAAAAAGTTATCTTATTTCTCATTATTCATAATATGTTGGGATGAATGAAGTAGAAGGAGCATTTAGTAAACAAACAAGTTCAATATTGTGCATTTTGTTTAATTCCATTCTTTTAGGTTATGGAAGAATTTTGAGAGAGAAGATAAATATTAGTTGGCGGACTATTCTCCTGTCTTTATAGTTAGGTTGTTATGGTTGGAGGTGTTGAGGAATCAATACTGTTATCAGTTATACCAATATGCCTGAGTAGAGTATGGTGCCTAGATAATATTCTGAACATGTCATTCTTATGAATCTCCTTGCTTTATTTTGATAGTTATTAAGTATTTGTTTCCTTGTATGCTTTCTAGTTTCAAACATTGCGTACAGTGGTGCAAACCAATCCACAGATTCTACAGGTATTTGTTTTCTCTATCATTTATACATTTTTTGGCCTTCTGTCCATTTCTAAAGACCAGGACACCTTCTATTGCAGCCTGTGCTTCAGGAGCTTGGAAAGCAGAATCCCCAACTTTTTGATCTGATTCAAGATCACCATGCTGAGTTTTTCCAGTTAATTAATGAACCAGTTGACGGTTCTGAAGGGTGAGTGTAATGATTGCTATATGTGATATACATTATCGTCATTCTTACTACCACCCCTTGTTGCCTTCACCACCTCCCCATTATTCTCGTTTCAACATGCTTAATGTGGAAGTAATTTTTCAAAACCTCATTCTCGTTTCTATCAGAGATATATTTGATCAGCCTGAGCAAGACTTGTTTCAATCCAATGATTTGACGGCAGCTGATCAGGAAGCAATTGCAAGAGTATGTCTGCATTTTATTAAGCCTGATGCCTTCTATTTTCCTTTCCACTTACCCCTCTTTGTCTTCATATTTGGTGATTATTTTACTTATGATTTGTAGCTTGAGGCTCTGGGATTTGATAGAGCGTCAGTTTTAGAGGCATTTTTGGCATGTGACCGAGATGAGCAATTGGCAGCCAACTATTTATTGGAGAATGCTGGAGATTTTGAAGATTGAATCACTAACCCACATTGAAACATAGTTTTGTTTTGTTATTCTGTTTTTTATTATTTTTCTTTCTTTTTTTGGGGGCGGATGGAGTTTTGCTTGGGTAGAGTTTGGATTGGGATTGGCTTATTTATAATTGGTTTCACTGAAACAATGGACTATTACAGTTGATTTTAGAATGTGTTTTATATGATAGCGGATGGGGCAGTTTTCTTCCCCAATGGAGTAGTAGTAAACCAAAGGTCTAACTGTAAGTAGATAACTGGTACTGTCATTTCAATGACCAGCAAACATTAGCTTCTGCTTTGCAGTATAGCTATTTTCTCTTGTGCATCTTCTTCTGCGTATTCCCTGTACCTTTTTATTCCACATTTGGACAGAGGAAAAGGATACAGTTGCACGTCAAACTTTAAAAAAATATAAAACAAGATATGACTATCTAAGTATCTATATATTTAAAGTTTTTTTTTTTTTTTTGTAGTGATACGATTCTAGAAAATAAATAACCAATATTATAAGTAATATATACAATTTTTTTTTCTAATATAAATCTACTAAATCTTATATATATATATATATATATAACAAAAGCATTTAAAAAAGAAGTTCAATAATTCATTTAAAAGAAGTTATAATTTGTTGAGATGTCTCTATGTGTGCCTAAAGTGTGCTCCCAATGTGACAGTATTGATTTCATGTTATGTGTTGAACTAAGTGATGTGGCTTTATAGGCTGGAATGATAGTTACAATATTTGGTCCCAGAAAAGTTGCCAAGAAGTATCCTCCAACTCTAAATAGATTGGAAGAGGGTGTCTCCACGCATTAACAGATTTTGCATCACCTATGTCATGCTTTTTGATCAAGTTCTTACCTTAAAAGCCAACTCCACCACCTGTTTCTAGATTGTAAATAAAACAACAGTTTCTCATCGGTTAAAGTTTCTTTTTTCTGTTATGGCCAATTCCAAGTGTGTTACGCTACGCCCATCTTATTTCTTCCTTTAGGACTATAGATCGTTACATTATATTATATTCACAAAGAAATTCCCCCACCGTTTCCTTTAATTTTCAAGTCTTTTTTTTCAAACCATGTGCAATTTCATCGCTTGCACAACTAGTTTCCCTAAATATTTAATTCAACTAGTTCTTAAACTTTTTATTAAACAAGAATATTGATGAATTTAATTAAAACTTCAATGAAATTGTAACTTTCTATAAATTTTCCATAGATTTGAAAATTATTAGTACCAAATTAGGTGCCGTTAATGCATTGATTAAGTCATTAAAAGACTTTTAATTGATTGATCAAATATTTAATAGTTAAAAGTTATAATTTTTATTGACGTTTTTCAAAGTCAGAACTACTAATCCTAGTAATACCCAAAAAGATTAAGTCAACTATTTATGTGTTGTATTTATCTAAAACATATAAAAAATTTAATTAAAGAGTTAACGCCTATTGGCCTATTGGCCTATTGAGCAAACATAAACGCCTCTAGGATGCAGCCAAGAGGCCATTAGCCACCATTTGGACTTGAACCCCTTCACTTCACTGCATTATATATATATATATATATATATATATATATGTATAATTCAATAGCTAAAAGTCTAAAACGTATTTTTTGCAATATATCCTCCGAAATTTCCATCTTTTTCTATAACTATTTGCGTTTGTGGTAAGTGCTAACCGCGTGGACGACGACGCTTCCACCTTTTCATCCCTTTATTCGTACCCAGTCCGAGACACACGGCAATTCACACACTCCTCCTTCCTCACCAAATCAAGTGTCTTCCATTCTGCAGCCTTCTGACGGTAACCTTCTCCTTCTCTCATTAGATCTGAGCTATTCAGTCGTGTATCTGCCCTTTACTCTCATTTCTACCTCTGGATCTTGCCCTTCTTTCTTTATTTTTCTGGGTTTTTCTTTTGGCATAGAAATTTATGAGCTTTCTTATGTGGCTTTGGCGATGCTTGTGTGTTTGTCCAGTCTTTTCTGATATGGGTAAGACATGTTTTCGGGTGGGCCTGATGTGTTTATGTATGTTGTGTAATTAGAAATATATATGTATAAAATAAGGCGTTTTGTTTTACTGTTGTTCAAGTAATTGTGTCCTAAATCTTGAAGAAAAGAATCCCAACCTGGGGCCATTGTTGTAGGTGTAATGTCAAATCTTTCTTTTTCTCTCATAATTTACATGTAGGCATGTAGCTCGAAAACTAATTAATGTCAGGTACCCTCTTGAGCTGGATTCACTCTTGAATAATGTCTTCACTTGTTGAATTCTCAGATTTAATTTTTAATGAGGCTACGTATGTCATTCGGTCGGCTAGATCAGTACTGAGGATGTTGATGTATTAATTATTTTAAGGAATGCCGTCTTGGCTTGTTTTAGCCTTTTAGGCTTATCGGATTTTTTTCTGAACATCATCATAATAATCATGTGTAGATAATAAGATATAAGGCCTTGATGCAGCATGATGCTATTCACCTCATATATAGTAAATATACTATATTGTGGGTAGAAGTCTTGTTCTTGTCGTCTATGGGAAAGTTCTCTCTCGGATGTGGATTTAGAGTTTTCCTTTTGATAGAGATTTGGTCTAGGTATGTCATGGGAATGAGTTTGTGGGGTTTGTTAAGCTGTCCTTGTAGATTGTAGAAATAATTTAATAATGGTCTCTTGCATTGGACTGAAAATTTTGATTTTTCCTAGTTGGGTTTGGATTTGATAGATTTACTTGAAATTGGGAAAATTTATGTAACTCTAGGACTAGATTTGGATATGTATGACTTGTATTCTGATCTAATGAATGTGATCATTACTTGTATCAGTTGAGAGATGATTCAGAGCAATCTGAATTTCCCCATAGGTTCTGCTTCTTCTGCATTGCTATCTGACCTTGATTTCAAGATTTTGTGTTATCTCTTAGACACCATAATGTGCCTGTTTGGCTGTTTATCTTATCTCTCAAACTCCATTGTGTTTCCTGAGGTTGAAAAATACTCGCATTATGTGCCCCGGGAGAGAATCCAAGCTTTTATTGTCATAATTCTACTAGCATTAACATCTAAAATAGAAATATAGAAGCATTGCTTTTACCAGTGTGTTATGAATTGATGTACAGTTTAAGGTGGGCTGAGGAAGGTTGGTGGAGAAGCCATGGTTCTTGACTCCATTTTGTCTTCTCCACATAGGAGGTCACCATCATTCAGGAGGCAATTTCAAAGGGATGAGCTGGGAAGTTGGTCCACGCTCGTCCAAAGGCATCGCTTCCTCCTAACCGCCCTCGTTCTGCTTGCATTCCTCTGTACTGTTTATCTTTACTTTGCCGTTACTCTTGGGGCCGCTGGTTCATGCTCTGGTCTCACTGGAGCTCAGAAGGCTTCATGCCATATGGAGCATGTGAAGACTTCCATAGGCAAGGGTAAATTGAAAATTCTATAATGTTTCAATGAGAAATTAAAATTATGGTGAAATGGGTTCTTCTTTTTGAAGTTTAGGTGATTGATGATATGAAAGGGCGAAATATTCTCTCTTCAGTATTAGTGTGATATATGTTATACATATCCATGAGCCAAAATGTACCAAACTTGTAGAAAGTAATTTGTTCAATACATGAATGATGATTATGCTGTTTATTTTACCCTTTTCTTTTATATTTTCTTTGCAAGAGAGGGAGAGGAAAATAGTGTATTAAAAATTCTTGAGATTCTTACACTAGTTCTGGTATTCTGATTGCATTTGTTGTCTTAAATTCTTCATTAATTTAATATCATCTCAAAGTTTTTCACTTTATTCTCTTCCTCTATTTATGCCAATTTTACAGCAAGAAGTGTATAATTGATCTTCAGATCCATGAGTGGTATTAGCCTATTAGCATCTGCCTAATAATAGTCTTCTTTTACCTAACCAAACTACCAGAAATGCGTTTTTACCAATTGATCTATGATGTTATTCCTCAACTTTTTTTAATGCAATAATTTTTAATTCTATTAGTTTGTGTTCAGTCATTAACGTAACATTCTCATTCTTTAGATGTTGATTTTTTGTTTAATTGTTCATTAGCTATCATTTGATACCATACAATACTTGTCACAAAATTTATTTATTATTTATCAATATTAAATAAAAATTTGGCTTCTAATCCTTTAATGGTGAATTGTTCTTATTAGGATGAGTTTTTATTGACATTGACAAATGACAGATAATCAATGAAGTATTTCTGTAATACTAAATTTTTCTTCATAAAATTTCTACTAGAAAGATATACATGAAAAAACAGAGAATAGAATCTAATAAGTAATACCGAACATCACTAAAAAAAATAGAAGAGAAAAATAGATACAAGTGATAATTTTTTGGTCAAGATTATCTATCTCTTTATTATCCTGTATTAAACAACACTGGATCCAATCTTAAAGAAACATTGGCTAGTCATTAATGTTGGTGTTGATGTTTGGGGTCATGGCCCATGGCCCATGGCCCATGGCTGAGACTAAAGTAGCTTCTTGAAATGGCGAGCTAGAACTTATTTTGTTTGTTTTGACCAAAAAAAAAACTTATTTTGTTGTATTTTTTTTTTTTCAAATTTGATACTATAATACTTAGTAGTTTTTCGAATTTGACACAGAGGACAGTTTGAAAGAATCATATTTCTATTCAGAATTGTAATTATTTTTAATTATTTCTTTTTCTAACTAACCTTTTCTTTTAACTCTGCATGAAGTTTTAATTTTATCTATTATTTTTTAAAATTTTAATTTTGTCATTTATTTTTACCAATTGATGTGATTTATTTTTCTTTTCAAATATTAACAATCATATTTATAGCTCAAATGGAATTACTCTAGTCAAAGTATAATATAAGCCAACTCACTTTGAAAATTTTCTTTTGGCCATTCTTTATTCAAAAATTAAGAATTTTGGAAGAAAAAAAAGTGGAACTATATGAAAAATGCTTTAATGGTTATTTTAGTCTCATTTTAATTCTTTTTTTCCCATTCATTTTGAATTCTTTTGTTAGCTCAATTATGTTTTGAAAAGAGTAAATTCACACGAATTTCATAGATGGTCCTATGATTTAATATATACATATAAGGAAAAAAATTGTATCAATCAATAAAGATAAAGGATAAAATTGAAAGAAAAAAGAATAAAGGATGAAACTGGAACTGGAACTGCATATAAGAGACAAAAAGTTAATTTTGGGCAACCTTTTTACTTAACATTTTAAATATTTTTTTAGAAGTTTGACGATAAACAAATATTTTGTTTAAAGTGAAGACTTTATGGCAGTAAATGCTTTATGTTTTGAATTCTTATTAGATTGAGACAAATAATATCTTTTATAGATTTTATTAAAAAAATTAAATTTCTAAATGACCAAATTTGTTAGTTCTATATTTTTGACCATAAATCAAACATTTATTCAAATTTTTGTCTGGTTCAATTCTTATAAAAGTTGAATAGTTACCGTTGGTTCTTCTCTTCATATTCCAAATACAAACATGCAACATTGCAACTTCCTATCAAACTGGCTTTGCCCAACCCAAAACATTTTGTCCACTTCCCAAAGCGCTTTTCAAATTCAAACTTCTTTTGTTCCTATCAATCGCACAAAACCAGCATCACAATAATCTATAAACCCCATCTCACCTCAATTATCCCATCAGCCGTTGAGATTCAAACTCTCAAAGTGGACCCCACAAATTTATGACACTCTGACCCAAACCATCACTATGTCTCCCATACACTTTGTAACACAGGAAAATTACTCATGAGCAGGACGACAATAATGTCACACTTGAAATCATCCTAAATTTAAATCCATCTAACGTCAACTCTTTCCCAAAAAAACTACCCCAGAAAAATTTTCTTGCTAAATCTCATAAAGTTTGCTCCTTTGGATCATTTCTGTGATACCCATGATGGAAAGTTGCAAAAAATCCTCCATTTTAGGTCAGTCATACAATTCTCTATATGTCAATCCTCTCACTGAGCTCAGGCACACTCGTAGCTGCAGCGACTATGGCCGCTTAGCTTCCAGAGGAGACAACTTTGAAGATTTCACGCACAGAACAATGTCAGCAGATAACAAAGAGAATTTCACGCCCAACAAGAAAGAGATTGCTGAAAACTGCGATAAGGAAAATGCTGTGCCCATAAATGGGTCTTCTTGTTCTTTGCCTAGACACTTTCCAAAATCTAAGTCTTTGTCTACAGACAGGATTTTGAAGCCAAATTCGCTTCAGTTCTGTATGCAGATGGATGAGCCTGAAAAGGGTTTTGGGTCTAAGATTTGGGATTCTAAGTGTTCTGAAAATTCTAGCTCTTTGAATGTTTGGGATTTCTCTGACTCTGAGGCAGCTCCAGCTTCGTCCTGGTCAACATTGCCCAATAAGTGAGCTAAAAAGATTTTTTTTAGATGAATTACTTACTCTGAATTTTCTTTTTACAGTTAAATTTAATGATAATATGCTGAATTTGCTTTCAGATCTTTGATATGTAGACCGTTGCCTGTAGATATTGGAAGGTGTACATGTGTTATTGTGAAGGAAACAAAGCCTGAAGGATTATCTGGGGGCACTGTGTTTTCCCTTTATACCTATGTAAGTCTGAGATTTTTGCAACAAACTAGGTTGAGTCCATGTATAAACTTCGGTCATTTTATGTGGTTGTGACATTCTTTCATTGCTGCCTATATTTCTATGAACAAAATCATTAACTTGATTTGTTTTTTCAAATGAAGTCATAATGCAAGAAGTTATCTTCATTATTATATTCAATACCTTGTACTTTAAAAAAGAAAAAAAAAAACTTGACTTGTGGAAGTCTTGAAATTACAGGAAGGTCAGGGACGTCAGAATAGGAAACTAGCTGTGGCTTATCACAAAAGGCAGAATGGGAGGTCTCAGTTCATTGTAGCTCAGAATATAAAAGGTCTATTATCCAAATCAGATGATACTTTTCTTGGGACAGTAACAGCTAACCTCATGGGTTCAAAATACCAAATTTGGGATCAGGTTAAGTATTTTTGGTACCTACATCTCCAGGACTCATTTGGGTTGATTAGTGCAAAAAGTTTATGAACTAATAATTCAATTTCTGATCTGTTTGAATGCAGGGGTGTTGTCATAATTCCCATGATAAACAGCTACAACCACCTCTTGGTGTTGTGAAGTAAGCCATTATATTCATCTAACTCAATTCTCTACTAGGTATCAATTTTCTTCTACTCTGTAAATTTCAAGATGTATTCGACTTTTCAGGTTTATACCTACAGTAGCTACATGTACTGGAAGTTGCAGAGGCATGAGGGCATATATACCCAAGCATCAATCCATGTCACTGAAGAACACAACCCAGGTTTACTTGAAACTTCTATAATGTTTAGGTCCATTTTATCATCAGATCCTGCATGCACTTTGTCTGTACACCCACTTCTTTTGGTCACTGGAAGATTAGAAATCGGACTATTTAATCCCTAGAAGATCATAATACATTTTTTGGTCCCTAGATCAAGATAGTCAAGCGGTGTCATTAAGTGCTTTGTTAGACGCCAACTAAGCTTGCCTTTATGGAAAAATGTCATCTCAGTATGCCGTCACCCTATAAACTCATCTCCATATCAGGTTAAGTGCTTGATTGGAGATGGACTTGTGTGTTGGCACATTGAGATGGTGTTTTTTTTACATAGGAAAGCTTATTTGGCCTTTAATAAAGCACTTAACAAGACTATATCATCTTTTAACGTTCCATATCACCTACTCAGTTAAAAGCCAACGGTCTAAGGACTAACAAGTTGATTTCGCAAACTTTAAGGGATTACAAAGTATATTATGATTTTTTTTAGGGACTAAAAAGTAAATTTACTCCTTTTTTTTCACGTTTCAACTACTTGATGTTCTATTTTCGAATTTCTTTGTCATTCAGGTAAAACATATCAAGGGACTGCCAATGGATTGGGAAGGAAAATTGGATAAAGTCCATCAACTATTCTCGAGGGTTCCACTTTACAACAAGGTAAGAAGGCCTAAAGGAGAAGGTTCTTTGTGAATTGTCATCTAACCGTCAGGCTTGACAGTATTGTATGTTCTCTTCTCTTCAGATTTCAAAGCAATTTGAACTTGACTTCAGAGACAAGGGAAGAGCAGAACTCAGAATCCAAAGATCAGTAAAAAATTTCCAGCTCACTTTGGGGGTATGTTTCTGTACTGTTTAATGAGTATCAAGAGTTTTGTTCTTGTTCACACTATAAACTATTTAGTATTGCTCTAGGAGAATGGGAGGCAGACAATACTTCAGCTTGGTCGAGTCGGAAAATCACAATTCGTTATGGACTACAGGTATTATCAGCTAAAATGGTGCTCATTTGAGCTCAAAGTTTAGAACACAAAATTTGAAACAAATATGAAAATAAGTTTAACACCAAGTGCATTTTCCTGTGTGAGTCTGCAGATATCCTTTGACAGGTTACCAGGCATTTTGCTTATGTTTAGCTTCCATCGATACGAAGCTTTGTTGCACTGTCTAGTGAGAAACCTCCTTAGTTCAACCTCTGAACAGAAGATGGCATTTTGCTTAAGTTTAGCTTCCACTGATTCAAAGTTTTGTTGCACTGTCTAGTGAGAAATATCTGTTACCATGCTTAGTTCAACCTCTGAACAGAAGAATGGAAAATGAAAATCAATGTCAAGACTACCTCGTTTTATAGATTTTGTATTCTCGAGTACATAATTGTTTAAAAGAAAATGAAGATTTTTGAGGTGTTCAAGCACTTGGAGAAGTCTCAAGAACAAGAAAATGCTTGACTTAATGCAGTAAAGTTGCAGAGTTCCTATCAAATATTGCTTGTTTCATTTCAGAAGCCTAGAGTATTTCACAGAAGGCCTGTTTCTTCCTAATTGTACTCCTTCATTTTGCCAAAAAGAAAATGGTGCTTAATTGATAAAATTTGATTTTTGAAGCACAATTTCTTCTTTTCTGCTAAGAGATACAATTTCCTTTCCCCCTTTTCCATTCTTTCTCAATATATTATATTTAAGAAATTACTAATCAATTTACAATTCAAACACTTATTTGGTCTACATATGGAAACTTAAAATACAACAACATCAAAGGAAAAAAAGAAGAAAAACTCAAATGACACTTCTTTGTCTAGTACTTTTTTTCTAAAGATAAACAAATATAACTATCTGTATATGATCTAAATAGTGGATACCTACCCTATTCATATGAAACCACAAGACTCTCCTGCAAATCCCACCTTAGACTGTTTGGTATCATACACAACCCTTTGGTTCCTTTGCTGATAATTCCCAATAATGCCGGTTTCATATTCACTCGAAAGACTCGCAAGTGCCAAACAAACTTGTGAAGCATCCTCTTTTACCATATAGAATATGCCATTTACATCCACATTGAGCTCAACATTATCCTCAAAATAAATTCTTATGGTAGGTATGTTTACTTCTTGATACCCAGTGAGATTAAAGCAGGTATCTAAGATTGAAAACCCGGGAACTGAAGGGAAACCCGAAAATTGTTTCAAGAACTCAGCCTTCAGTGCTTTGTAGACAGATGGAGCAAGTCTGGTTATCACTGTTCCTGAGTCAATTATAACCCCACCATTGCCAAAACTTGGAGTTTTAAGAGGAACGTCACCGACATTGATGCCGGTAAGATTAAGAATATAAAAAGTGGGAAGTTGTGGATTAGGAACCATTCTGGTATAAGCTATGGGAGTGACATTCTTAAAAACTGAAAACTCATTTCCCATAACTAATGATCCTGAAGCTCCAGCCTCTACTGTTGGTAAACAGTAAGAGAAAACTCCTCCAAATGTAGCATCAGTTTGAGAGATCATTGAGAGTTTACTTCTTCCCAAACCCATAAGACCTGAGGTTCCTCCAAATAGACCTTTGTTATTCCTACCACAACCAAACACAAAATTTCTCACTGAAACACCTCCAAAAGTAAGGTAGTCCAAAGCTAATTCACCATAACTGAAGGATCCATCACCATAGCTAACCTCATAGTTACAAGCTGTTATGTTGTTATTTCCACATGGTCCTGAATTTCCAATAGCAAGCTGAAGAGATTGACAGATTGATGAATCACACAGAACTGATTGATAGGAAGAGGAGGAGGAAGGATTGAACAAAGGTCCTTGTTGATTGTAACATGACTTGCAAGGCTTACATTGGACCCATGTGAGGTCGCTTCCGGTATCGACAATCACTGTCATATTCTGGCTGCCAAATCCTATAGTGACAACATAATTCAGTGTTTCAAAAACTATACCAGAAGTTAATGGAACTTGGGTTTCTGTAACATCATCCTCAGTATGGCCAGAGACCATTTTTCTGATTTGGCTTTGCATTGAACGAACTCGAAGATCGTCAAATACCAATTGTTTCTGAAACCTTCTGTTCCAACTAAGTTTCTTCTCTGAGCAGTGACCTCTATCCTTCATTTCCAGCACAACAGCACCATTCTGCCTTCCTGAGAATTCAGGTTAAAATAATCACAAAGAACATATATTCAGAGTTCAACTCATAGGACTTGAATTGCTAATAGAACACAATGCAGTTAACAAAGCCACTTAATCTCTACTTTTAGACTCTGACAACCACAAACAGAGAAAAATGCATTCTTAGATACTTAAAGTAAGAGGAAATCAGATTTTGATAAAATAATAGGAGGATCCCAAAGTGTATTATGAAACAAAGCAAAGATATATAACTTCAATGAGCTAGCTTTCCATTTTCTGTTATGAAACTCACTTGATTCTGGGAGGAGACAACCCATTGGACCAAGTAGCTGTTTTGCCTGCATCTTTTGGACTTTGAAAGTCTTCTTCTCTCCAAAAGAGTGAACCCCATTTGCAATAATGATGAGGTAAAGAGAAACAAGGGAAAGAAAAAATGAGGAAAAAGCCATTGCCTTTGCCATTTGGGGGGAAAGAATCAAAGAAAGACGATGGCACTATGAAAGGAGTTAGAAGATATTAAGGAAGAAGAAACATTGAGAAAAAGAGAGAAAGAGAGAGAGGGGTAATGGTGGAGATTCTGAGTGATGGATTTTGGCATGAGAACAAAAGAGGAAGGGCTGGCTTTGAGACCCCACTTGTGCATGAGAAATTATTGGGGTTTCACGTGCACATTTTGAGAAAAGAGAACAAGTGCTTGTGTTTGTTGGTAGTGTATAGTGGGTCAAGGCATTTTGGATTTTCATTCATCTTATTGGTCTATTGAAAACCCTTTAAGATAAGAATTAAGTACTCTCATGGACTCAACTGTCACAACTTCCATACACACTATGTGAATCACATACCATACAAAATGACTAAAACAATTAATACCAAGATTGGTTTGGTTCCAATTCTAAGAAACTTCTTCAGTATAACAGTAATTTTTTTGAGAAACAGACATACTCTAAATCATTCTGGCTCATCAAAAGGAAGCTTATCCATCAATGAGAATTTATTCGAATCCACGCTGAGAGATGTTCATATTTAATGCCTAACAGTGACTCGAACAAGAGTACCTCCAATAGAGTTACCGGTAGGGAACACCAAATGGCAAAAGGAAGGTTATCTTAAGGATTATTTTGCATTCCTATAAAAAAAAAGGGATTATTTTGCATTCCGAATAATAATTAAATACTAATAGCAGTCTTAGAGGTAATTTTGTAATATGATATGAACACAGGAAAAAGGGGTAGGTTACTTTTTTTGTCATTGGTTTAGTAATTGAAAGATTATTATTGATTAGTGTTGAAACACAACTTGTTAGTTGTTAGAGACATGATTGGCAATCCCCCTTTTCTGGTGTTATAAGTCAAAGAAATATATCATAAGCAGTAATGGTGGTTATAGTAATAATAATAATAGCTAGGTAAAATATAGTAAAACCTCTTTAGCTTTAATTTTTTTAAAATTCTTTTGGGGAGGTTTTCATAAATACATATAAAATAATTTGAAGTGACTGACCTGTGAGTATTCCACTGATTAGCTTATTAATTTGTAATAAGATCCATAAGCTTTATTTTAATTTCTGTTGGCCCATGTGCAATCCAAATATGTCACTGTATCATCATATTTCAAAAATATTCTCCAATCAGAAATTCCAAAATAAGTAGGACAATGGTATTATTAAACTCTATTTAGAGTCAGTCAATAAAAAATATATAGATAGACAAAATAAAATTTTAAACTCTCGTTAAAAAGTATATCTTATATGTTTATATATTGTTTCCATGATTAATTTGATGTTTTTTTTTAGATCAAACGTATTTCCATGTTTCTCACAACATGACTATCCGAAATTCCAATTTTTACTAGAAAGGACACATGAATTTAATGCCTGAAAGTATTTTAAACATAATTGTCTCTAATATAAAATATCTGTTGAAAATAAAAATATATTTTAAACAATTTTTTTTAAAGGAAAGGTGGTGAGGAAGCTAGCTAGCAAATGATGCTACAAGATAATATATATATATATACACACACTATAATAGTCCATTATTGTAGCTTGTTGAAACCGAAAAGTGTTAAGTTTGCAATGCATGGTTGCTTCAATATTATGTGGCTGTATCATTGAGTAGTTCATGCTAGAATACTGAGAGTTATGATCAAAATGTATACTACTTTTGGTTGCTTTACTCATTGCATTTGAAAATATATTGTTTAACTTGGGTGGCTAAGTGAAATGGACTAATCTATTATTAATTATCAAATGTTTTGATTTATGGTCTTGAATATGGAGCAGCTTTAAATTCTTAATTAGTCAACTATTATCTTATCTTTTGAAGTGTCTACAAGTTAATAAAGAGCTTAATCACTGTATTCGATAGTGGATACATACTTTAAAAAAAATTGTTAAATATAATATTGATGTCCCTAACTCAGGAAACATCACACTCTCACATAATCAATGAATGCTCTGCTTCTTGAGTTTTCTATATTACTTTGCCAGAAAATGTGTTGTGTCATACACAAGCACATTAACTATTCAGTTTATAAATATGTGTGTGTGTGATAGTGGAGAATATTGATAGGAATTTCCAAGAAATTGAAAGTTACAAATACGTACATATTCAAATAATCAAATTCAATTACTTCAAAATGTATGTTTTATAAAGATTTGGTTGTTATTCTTTTTAGTCATGTAGTTTCACTTAATTTGGTCTTCATCTTTTTAAACAGTTCATTTTACAAATTTGATTAATTATTCTTAATTCATTCTTATAGTTTTACTTAAATTTTAATGCAATTTCCAAAGTTAACCATTTTAATTTAATCCTTGCAATTTAACGTACATTTATCTGTATGTTATTAAAGTTTATCAATGTGGTCAATTATAAACCATTTTTAGTAATTTTTTGTTGTTTATGATTGGGGTATTCTTTAGAGCGAGCCTAATAATTAATCTCTCGGGTACTGTAAGGTTCATTACTGGGAGCGACCCTTCCAACGGACGCTCCATTCCCATATCTCCAGTGATCAAACTCGGGAGACTATAATTAAAAGAACATAGACATCTTCTTACTATGTATGTCTCATCACGTTGGTAAGCCATTTTCAGTATGTATAAATTATATTCAAGCTAAATCATTCATGTGATTTAATATAGATTGTATCACATATTCACATGTGATAAATGAAAGTTAAGTTTTTTTTACTAAAAATAATAGTAAAAAAAGGCGTTCCTAAATATTATCAGCCATAATAATATATATTTTAACATATTTTTTTTAAGTAAGCCATATATAAGTAAAGGAATTCACTTATAAACATACACATGTACCACATATAATACATTTTTTATTTTATAAAAAAATTGAATTGACTTGATTAACTGATTTACTTAATTTTTCTTTAATAAATTTTAGTCTACTTAATTAGAATATAGGAAAAGCTAATTTGGAAAGTTGCTCAATTGTGATAAATCTCCTATTAGATTCCACTAATTGAGCTAAAAATTCTGATCCTGTCAGATAAATTAAGCAAAAGTATAAAAAAAGAAAAAGAAAAGATAATTAAGAAGATGAAGAAAAGGATAATGACACTTGTCATTGTCCCAATTATCATTGTTATAAGGTGAAATAATGAAATCTCTTTAGGATATGCTTAAGCTTAATGATACTTGAGGATTCCAAACTTCTTTAATCAGTTGAACTATTAATACCTTTTATGTTAACTTTATATTAGCAGTATTACTTGCTTTGTAGGTAAAAAGTATAAGTTGGTAGGAAAAGTGGTTATGGCTAAATTAATCAGCTAAGTTAGTTAATTGAAATAATAAGAATTAATGATTGATTGACCAAATAGATAGGTGTTAATAATGCAGATTTGGTGCTGCACCTTTTTTTTATACATATATATAAATTAGAATATAAGACAGAAGTATCTTTTAAAAAATTTAAAATAATGACAACTTGTGAAAATAAAAAAGAAACTATGACTTCAGTCAAGAAGTATTATGAATCTGAAGTGTGGTAAATTTAATTTTACAAAGGTTATACTTGAAAAGTAAAGATTTTTTAACTTTGGCCATTGGAAAATAATATGGTAAATTTATCTAATTGATTCGACATCCCATTATAAGTATGGGTCAACCATTCTGATCTAAATTGCATCGTCAATAGAACTAAAGTGTTAACTTTATTCTGCTTGTAAAACTTTTTTCTTTGATATTATATAAGACCAATAATGCCTATACACCAAACTTCTTTCTATATTTAAATTACATAATGTTTTCCACAAGAAAGAAAGGGAGGGGGAACATATGTAGTAGATCAATATTCTATGTAGGAATTATGGTAAATTTACCTTTTCATGAGATCCTTGTTGAAATTGCTTTGAATTAGGAAGGGAATGGGATGGTATTTACTTATATTAAAATAATAATGGAAAAGGGAATCATATTCCTTATCCTTGAAAGTTCCACAATGAAATTATTAATCAATATGTTGTAAACTTCCATATTGGTTCATAAATTTATATATGTGTGTGTGTGAATTTAAGATTATTAATATATATATAAAAAGTTTTGTCTTTCCCATAAGAAAATTAAAAAAATATCTTATCATCTGAAAACAAATAAATAAGAATAGCTAGGAATTGAAGTAGGAATGTTGAACATGATGAGAATACCCTCACCAAACCTATTATATTCCAAACCATCCCTGACTCCGAAGAAGCAATACAATAAAATATTTAGAAGTTGCATTATCCTAAAAAGAACATATATTTACGATACAAATTAAAAAAAAATATGAAATTATTTATATATATATATATATATATATATTTAAAATTTATATTCCATTCTATCTATTAGGCTAAAATTAATATTTTGTAAGATTTGAATTTAATCCATAATGGTTGAAATAAATTGTATTAATTAGTAAAAATAAATGAGAAAATGGGATAAAACTAAAAGAGGGAACAATGACAGGAGTATCAATTAGCTTACGTGTTCGATCGTTCTACCATATTCTGACACCTGTACACACCCAGCCAATCACGCAACTTCCTGCGTCTAGGACTAGGTTCATGAACTGGGTCCCACTTTTCATCCTTACTCTCAGCTCCTCATGCCACGTGCTTACATCTTCCACTGAAACAAACGACGCCGTTTTCTACTCTCACTCCTCCAAATCCCATATATACCCACACCTCAACGGCAATTCCGTTTTGGGTAAAGGTTATACCCGTCATTTTGAGTCTCAGGTTGACGACTCTTCCTTCGCACTTCCGTTTCTCGCCACGTGTTGGCCACGTGGCATTTGCCCACTCAGAGAGAGAGAGAGAGAGAAGCTTACCTTCTTCTCTGAACCGCCCGCCATTGCCACAGTGCTTCTGAAGAAAGCTCTTTTATACTCTCTCAGATTTCTTCCTCATTATCCCAATTCACTCTCTCACGATTCACCCAAACCCACTTCTACTTCTCTAAGTTTTTTCCCTTTCTTACTCGCTTTTTGACTCCGTGTAACCCACGCGCACCTTCATGGTTCAGTTAATGAATTCGGATTCAAGCTGCCTGAAAAAGGTGAAGTTAGAGCTTGATGGTTCCGGGAAATATGAATCCGGAACTCTTCAGAAGCGACCTAAGTTGAATTCCTCTCACCAGGTTTGGATTGGATTCTGCTAATTGAGTTTTCATAGTGTTTCTAATTTCTAATTGCTCTGTGATTTCTATTTTCTTTTTCTTTTTTTTAATGTTTTTTCCTTATCGTTTTCAAACAGTGGAATTCCAATGATGATTCGATTTTATGCAATTCCTTGGATGAGCCAAGCCCACTCGGTTTGCGTCTCCGGAAGAGTCCGTCGCTGTTGGACTTGATTCAAATGAGACTCTCCAATGAAGGTAAGAACAAGGAAGGAGAAGAAGGAGAAGAAGAAGAAGAAGATAAGGATACTAAAGCTCTTGCTGGTGGTGCCTTGGATGGTAAACTCAAGGCATCCAACTTTCCTGCGTCCATTCTGAGAATTGGGACTTGGGAGGTATGAT
Organism: Senna tora; assembly: GCA_014851425.1. NCBI lineage: Eukaryota > Viridiplantae > Streptophyta > Magnoliopsida > Fabales > Fabaceae > Senna > Senna tora. Next base: position 508,171 of record CM026260.1, read on the forward strand.
AACAACCTTTTCCAACTCTTGTACACAAAAAACATAATGAGCATAGAAGGATAATATGGTAATAGTGGTTGTCATTGCTTGCAGTATAAGTCTAGATATGAAGGAGATTTAGTGGCTAAATGTTACTTTGCAAAGCACAAGATCGTGTGGGAAGTTCTTGATGGTTGTCTTAAGAGTAAGATTGAAATTCCCTGGTCTGACATCATAGCTCTTAAGGCCAACTATCCTGAGGATGGACCTGGGACGCTGGAAGTAATGGTAAGGTTCTCTTTATCTCTTCTTGATATTATTCTTTTCACTTCTTCATTATGAGGCATAGTTTTATTTGACATGCTATTCCTGCTTGTTCCAGCTGGCTAGAAGACCCTTATTTTTTAAGGAGATCAATCCACAACCTAGGAAGCATACCTTGTGGCAGACAACATCAGACTTTACTGGTGGACAAGCAAGTATACATAGGTAGGTACATATACGTGGTTATCTTTTGGTATCTAGATGTTTATCCTGATATATCACAGAGAATTTTGAATAGTTCATACTGATACATCAGCATTATTGTCACAGGAAACATTTTTTGCAATGCCCACAAGGATTCTTAGGCAAGCATTTTGAGAAGCTCATTCAGTGTGATCGTCGTCTAAACTTCTTAAGTCAGCAGCCAAGTTTGGTGTTGGATAATCCATATTTTGAACCCAGAACTGGCTATGGGTTTGATATAAAAAGTGAAGAGCAGGCTGCATTCTTTGGATTGCAGGATGTAGAATCGACATCTGCAATTCAATCATCTTCCTCGATAATTGAACACAATCTTCTGGGTATTGATCTTGAAAAAGATTCCAAGTATACTTCACCAAGCTCAGGTAAGGTGATACTTAGGTTGGGAAGTTATTGCCACCATTTGTTATAGCATTGTCAATGGTCAAGATAAATCATATTATTAATAAAATGCCGAAGGGTAGGTGTGAAGTTAAATGATATATGAAACAATAGTATATCATAAAGAATAAAATACAAAGAGGGCAGTATGTCTGAGCTTTACCACATTCTCTTCCTGATAAATAAACAATTTTAGTATATTCACTTTTCTATGAATTCTGTTCATATATATATATATACTCTCATATGAAACTACACTCAGATTGCCTTGTTTATCATGTACAGTTAGTGACAACAATGCAACCAGAGAGTTTTGGAGTAGAGGATCCAACATTCCAAAGTTTCCTAGCAATTTAAATCAAATCAGAGTGCCTGGACTCCACTCATACATGTCCATGACTGATCTAGTAAGCCAGATTGAACATTACATTTCAGAACAAGTGACATCTAATAATTCCACCTTTGCCCATGACAACCAGAATAGGAGATCAGTTTTGAAGGAAATTACCCAATACTTGCTCAGTGACTCTCAACTTACTGTACCCCCTGATGAACAGTATCTCATGTCAAGGGTCAATTCCTTATGCTGCCTTCTGCAGAGAGATACTTCAACAACACAAAACACACACAACAAGAAAGTTAACGAAAGTCTTGATTCAGATAAAAGTGGTATATTCAAGGGTCAGCAGGATGATGGCTCTGGGTACAAGCAGGAGAAGGAATCAGTGGGAGAGCTTCTTCTTAATCTTCCAAGAACAGCCTCTCTACCACAATTTCTATTCCAAACGTCAGAGGATTCTGGTAACCAAGTTAGATAGTGATGATGATTCACCAAAGCTGTTGCTTACAAGTTACAAACATCCCAAAATTCATGTTCATAAAAGGGAAAATCCAAGTTGACATCTTTAGTTAAGTGAAAGTTAATGACATTTAATGGTGATGGTCTATGCAGCTTGAGGAATATAACTAGTTTTTCACATTATCATATTGTAATGGATGCTTAAGGAGTAAAATGAATAGCTCGGATAATGAATGACATTGAATGATAGGTATTGGTGATACTAGTGTTTTAGTTTCAAACATCGAGAATCCTGCCCCAACTATTAATTTAGTCCCTATATTACAAAAATAAAAAGCGAATTCTCAGGCAAATCTCAACGGTTTAGCTATAACATATTTGAACCACACCAACAAGCATTACCCGTTGATTGGAAGGTTTTGCTTTTGTTATTTTAGTGTATAAGCATTGAAAAAACGAAGACCTTTCAACAACTGAGGGAATTCCACTTCATCATCGCAGAAAAGAGAAATTTTGTTACCAATATTTTTAGAATTTGTAAGTATGATTGAATTGAAGTGCATAAAGCTTGAATTTTTTAAACATGCGCCCTAACTATACCTATCTACATACATGTCCCTTTATTGCAATCATTTTCATTTGATTTAGGATAGCAGTATAGCACGTGTTATTTTTCTTTCTATTCAAAGAAAACTTGTAAAAACATATAGACGCAAGATATTTTCTGAAAATTCCGGCATTATATAGGGATAAAATACCCGATTAGATAATATCTATGTAATAATTTATGTGCTAGGCTGTTATAATTGAAATGGAAAATGATTTTTTTTTCTTGGAAGACAAAAAAAGACTTCTTGTGCAACGTGAGCCGCTCTTGTAATGGACTCTGTGAATTGATCCTAGAGAACTATATGCACAATACCTGACTACCATTTGCTCATTTGTTCGTCTTTCTTTTTGGGTCCAACTCATTTTGTTCGTCTGCTCACTTGGCTTTGGACAGACAGAAGTCTATTGACAATTGATTGGGTTTTGAGTCTTGAGGTTCAATTATGGGATTATCTACACTCTTGTTAGACTCTTTTTTTTTTTTAACGAGCACTCTAGTTGGACTTGAAATGAGTCAATGTCATCTAATCTTAAGATATCCTACGACTCGATTCCTTTTTCCCCTTACCCAAACAAGAGAATTATAACATTGGCTCTTAGATGTATGCATATGCCATGATTATCAAGGAAAGAAACCTTTTCTCTTCTATGAGACAAGATGTTCAAATGCATAATTAGTGGTTGATTGAATAGTGTAGCAACTACAATTTTTTTCCACGTCAGCTGTATAAATCAAACAGCGCTAACATATTTTATTTTTACATATTTTTATAGTTAAATTATTTATTGAATAGTTTAGCATAGTTAAAAAAAATCAGAATCCTAAAAAACTTTTATTATTAGAGGGAAAGGAGTTCTAAAAATTGAAGGTAGAGGTTTGCATCAAGTGTTCAATTTTTCACCAAAAAAAAAAGATTTTATCCATACAAAAGTAGTCGCTGATAGTATTTTGTTTTGGTTTTTCATTTTTTGTTAGTGTGAAAGCACCAAACTCCAGAAGAATCCAATTGTACAATAACAAACATGGTAATTAGACTAACTTTTTGCAACTTAGTAATCGCAATTTGACTCCTTTCAATGACATTCTGGAGTGTATTTCATTAAAAATGTTCAATCAGCTATGGCTTCAAAATTATACCCATATAATATAACCCACCTTCACAGCTATAATGTACTCAATTATGACCTACTTTTAGCTATACTACCCCCAATATTCTATGTCTTTTTCCCTAGTTACTCCTGTGTACTAAAGATAATTTATGATGGGACTGTGAGATGAAATCAAAACACAAGACTGGATTCCTACCCGCGTAGGGCGCAAGGAATGCATGGAGGATCTTTGGATTGGTCTTCTGGGGTTATTCTCTCCAAGCAGTGGTTGTGAAAGGTGTGGCCACATGCTAGAACGGCCGCAACAGGCGGAGGCGACGGCTGGGAAATGGGCCCTTCAGGTGTGAAGGAGAGATCCCTCTTGCATAATAAGCATTTATGTCCAATTAGCTCCGGAGTTTGATCTGCATCTGCACCACCTTACAATTTACTCAGCATTGGAAATTACTCTTTTGTATATATTTAATATACTAAAAAAAATCAATATCCATTAAGTAAAGCAAAATCACAGGATAGGATATCAGCAAGCAAAAAATGAGTATTCATGGACATGGTTCAATTTTTGTCTAAATTAAAGCAACTCTGTTCCTTTAATAGTTGGTAACAACCTTATCTGTCTGAAAGACGTCACACTTTCTTTCCTTAGATATATATACTCTCAGTTGAAACAGTTGTACCAGTAACATAATTCTCCTGTTATTCTTTTAAGCAGAGAAAACAACATAGCATAAGAACAATCTGTAGGCTTCCACGAATGAAACAATGGCATTACAAAATGACACTTATGGACATATCATTCTCTTTTCATTAACATATTGAGTTTAGTTTTAATGTCTGTTCAACTAGATCTGAAAGAGAAATGCTGTTCAAACTAGATTACGAATCAAACCAAATAATTAAAACAATCTGAAACAATCATGTCAGAAAATAAAAGGAAATTGTAATGTACGTGGGATATAAGTTATATCATATAACTTTTTGTTTGAAATACAAGAAATAAATAAACTTCAGGCAATACCTTTACGTTTGATATGAACTGGAGCAATCTGGGGTGCAGATGGTATAATGGGGCCCCTCAAACGTGGGTGAGGCAGAGACTGAGCTATCTGGGCTTGATGTAGGATCCGAGACGAGGGAAGGAAAGATAACATTCTCTTGTCATGGGGTGGGAGCGGTACAGAGGCATAAGCTTGGGATGGAACTGCAGGTCTTACAGGTGGAATTGTCTGGGATATGTTGGGGGTAGATAAAGCAGATTTGGTCAAAGCAGGGATGGATGAGTGAACAAGAGAGTGAGTCACTTGAGGTGTTAGAGATGAGGCTCCATGGATCAAGGGAGGAATTGTTTGGGATGTATTTGGGACTAAGGGAATTGATGGGGGCCAAGTTGGGGGAGAAGGTTGAACGAAAGGGAGAGTCCTTCGAGTCTTCCTCCGACGGAACTGAATAGCAGATGACTGTGGTTCAGAAGCACCCCTCTTAAGAAATGATCTTTCATATGACCCAGAAACTTGAGCAGACATATACTCCATTCCAGTTTGTATTCCTAGATCTGAAACAATTGCAGCTTATTCCTATCATTGCATAAAACTAAAGATATATCCAACAGTGATTAATATGTTTTAAGGTACTCACCAGAGGGAAAAATCGAGGTGTCAGACTGCTGTATTGAACCAACCATCTGAGATTGACCTTGATTACCTATAAGCAAACATAAAATTCTCACCTTGATCATTCAATAACACCAAGATCGCTTTTTCTAACAGAAATAAAATGTAAGTCTATATGCATAAAATGAAATGTTCCCTTTAATAAATTATACTATCATCAGATTTGATTGAGATTTGAGACAGGCCTCTCATTAATGGATTTCCATATTAGGGAGATTTAATACATTGATTAAACAAAAACAGAAAAATTTGTAATAATCCTGAGGATATTCTCTAAACAAATCAAATGAAATAGAGTCGAAAGCTAAATTCAATAAGTGACAATGGATCTAATAAATAAGATGGAATATGTGTTTGCTTGAAAAAAAAAAATTGATGAAATGTAAGGAAGGAGAAGCGACATATAGCAACTTCTATGAACAGAAAATAAGGAGTTAAGTAGTACAGAACTTACTTGAAGAAACCTGCCCTCTGGTGCTTCCAGTGTCCACACCTAAAGGAGGAGTATAAGGCTGTGAGTTCACGTTATTTTCCTGCGGTTGCCTGGATGATGACTGTGTACTCATCATTCCAGCTGAAGGAGAGAAAATTATCTGTTCACTAGGTTTGCTTTGTCCATTGTCGCATTGCATAATTTGACTGCCAACTAATGGTAATGGTGACAAAGCTCTATATCTTTCAAAGATATGTTTTTGACTTACATCTGCAATTTCCATACCTATGTCTTTCCCATCTCCAAAACCTAAATCCATGTTAACTGGCCTTAAACAATGGTCACCAACAGCTGGCCCTTGGAAATCATACAATGGCCCTAAACCTACACCAGGTCGAGCATCAAACATAACTTTGTGATCATCTGTAGTGTGCATCCAATCACTTACATTCAGAGGCAAATCAGGTACGACTTCATTGTTGTACTGAAAACCCAAAAAGGAATCATTCATATCAAAACCAGGATTTAAGAAACCTCTGCTTCCTATTTGAGGGTGACGAGTATTGATAGGAGGAATGAACTCCCTCATGGAGTTACTTTCAGAACCAAAGGTCATATATCTTTCATCATGTTTTCCAGGACAATTTGATGAAACTACACCTTGATTAGGAATAAACTGAGGTGTTCTAAAATTCAAATTTATTGGAGGCTGGCTAATATTAATATTCATTGCTTTTGCACTAGGCTTAAGCACTTGTGGTCCTACAGCCGAACCACTGTTACCAGGGATTGTTAGATAATCATGATTATTATATTGATATGGCTGCCCTCTATATCCATTTGAACATGGAAAATCTAAATCAGGTCTATGCAAAAGAGATTTGTGATCTTCATGTAAGTAATGATGGCCCGTTTGAAGATTCTTAGGGCTATTGATCTGAGAGGAATAATTCAACAAATTTCCTCCAGCTGGAACTATTTCCCTGCTACGAGACTGAGATATTCCAGGTACATTCCAGAAAGGATGAGACTTCGAAACCACGGGTAGAGATATGGGCATATCATCATGGTGACAACCACCAGCAACCCCATTAAGGTCAGCAGAATCATTGTTATTTAAATCAAATCCATGTTCTTCACTTCTTTGGGGCAGTGATGTAGAGCCAAGCGGCATAGTCTCATTATTCAAATTGTCAATTGCCATTACTTGGCTAATTCTTCTGTAAAAGGAAGACAGATCACTCAGACAACATCACTTCCGAATATACTTAATTATAGATCAAAGGGGACATTGAAACTCAAACTCAGAAGTCTAATAAAGACATTGAATTAACACAGAAAAACATACAAAATCAATGGCATTTTGTTAAGTATGTCATACGCAGAAGCTGTATAATCTATAAGAACACAACAATTAATGTACACTTTTCACGTTGTTTGATCCCCACCGTTCAACTCACTGCATTCAGGGACGGGTAACAGTAGACAAAACACAAGAGACTTGAGCAATGCAAGCATCGCTTTACAATTACCAAAAACGCTAGTGCACGCAGCACAATAACTAAACAAGTGACCTGAGCTCTTGTAAGGAAAACAAAACAAGCACACAGATACACACGCATTTCTACTTTAATCAATGAAAAAAACAATCTTGCTCGCGAAACTAAAGAAGACCAACAGTAAACAAAAAAAAGATCGGTTCAAAACCAAACAATAAATCACCGAACAATCACACACACCAAACAAACGGAAAATCCCGATCAGAAGAGCAGGACCAGTACAGGAAGAAGTTCGGGAATGCAAATAACCTAAATCTGCAATCGAAACCGAAGTAAAACCTAAAACCACAAGAGATGGCGAACTGTAGCTACAGACATTGGAAAATCGTGAGTGTAGAAAAACCCGAAGACCGCCAAATCAGAAAGAAAACCCTAAGGGCATTCGACGGAAAAGAAAAGTAAAAAAAAAAAAAAAGGAGGTCGAAATGGAAGAAGCGTGTAGGAGTTACCTGAAGGAGTTAGAAGCAGAAATTGAGGTTTAGAGAAGAGAGTGAATGTGTGTGTGTGGTGACATTGGGGGTTTTTGGCGCCCTAGGGCTCAGAGAGAGAGATTTTAAAGGGTTCGGTGTGGGGTCTACTTTGTTTTACTCATCGCGCCACGTTTTATAGCGCGTGTAACGCTTTGGGAGCTCAGTGCTTTGCTTACGTGGCAATATGAGAAGCCAAGTTCAACCACAGTGCTATACCAACTCAATGAAATTGGATTCAATATAATTCCATTCCGTGCAATTTCGGTGTAATTTTTATAAAACACATTTTTATTTTATTTTAGAAGTATTAATACGGACTCACACTAATAATAATCCACTATGTTCCATCAAAAAAAAAATAAAAAAATAATCCATTATGAATAGATTAGAGACCAAATTAATATCAATATTGACAAATATCATCACCTTAAATGGATTAGGGATCAAATTGTTATTAATATTAAAAAATAGTCTCACTAGGCTATTTAGTGATGATATTTATCAAAATTGATAATAATTTCATTCCTAATCCATTCACAGTGGGTTATTGTTAGAGTAAATTCGTATTAGTACTTCAAAAATGATGTAAAAATATATATTTTATAGGAATTGCACCAGAATTATACGGAAGGGAATTGTATTGGATCCAAACTCCAAAATGATAGTCAAAACGTTCTCTCTTTTTTTTAGTTTTATCATTTTAATAATGATAAATAAAGTGAACGCTTATTACACTCTCCTAGGAAAAATGCCAAAAAAAAATTATTTACTTTAATTAAAATACTATTAAAAAAATATCTTTTTTATTTAAAATAGTAGTTAATTTATTCTAATTAATGTGTATAAAAAAATTTGTACGTTTTTCTTATTTATGAGAGAGAAATATAATTTTAATATCTTTTAGAATATAAAAAAGTGTATCTTATAAAAAAATAGGAAAGTGCAATTATTCTATTACTTAAATTTTGGTCAAGATTTTTCTTATTTATGAGAGAGTATAATTGTGTATTTTTTGAAAGAGGAAAGTGTATATTGCAATATTAGGAAAGTGTATTATATTCTACTATTCACATTTTATAAATTCCATTTAAAATATTCAATTTCTTTTTAATTATTTAAGAATTCATTTCAATTTCACTGTCTTATTGGGCTGTAGTTGCAGTTCATTTCGGCCCGACGTGATTAAATTTGGGCCTACGAACAAATAAATCTAAGCTGAACAAATGTGTTTAAAATTTTAACATAAAGAAATCAAACTAGATAATTGAGTTAAACTTTTGGTCATTAAAGATTGATGGAAATGGATGAAATGAAAAAATAATAACGGAAAAGGATTTTTATTTTGTTTGAAAGCTTTAAAAATAGGTTAATTTTTTTCTTTTTGTTCTTTAATTTTGTGCAAAAGAAGAACCAACTTTGCTACTTAACTTTGCTAACCAAAGCATTTTCTTACTCCGGTAAAATGGCATTTGTATGTGTGTATATATATATTATGAATGGTTGGATATTTAAAGGGGTTGAAAAACTTTGCTGAGCTAATGCTTTATTTTCTATTATTAATTTTCTCCTTTTTTTTATTTTAAGAACTATTGGTCCTCCCCCTTTTGTAATTTTTTTCTTTCTTCAATACAATTTTTTTTTTTTATAAAAAAGTCATATTCATATATAAGATTCAAGTTAAATTATCTTGTATGGACATAATTCAGCTGATTTAGAAATTTGGATGTATCATTTTAAGTGTTACGACGAAAGTCAAATTTTGAAAAAGAAATCAATTGTAGTTCAAATATATTTAGATAAAATTGATCGTAAAAATGTTTAGAAAAAAATTAAAAATTAGTATAAAATATGATGACATAAAAAGTTCTTTTATCTATATAATAAAGAACATAATTATCATTTATCACAAATACTTAATTAAACAGTTTATGACATTGGATTACAGCTTAATTAATTATCCACTCTATTATTCATTATAAACACTCATAAATAAACTTGCATGGGTAAGAAAATTAAACAATCCTCAAGAAAATTAAAATATTCACAATTATAATAATTTATATATATATGATCATGCTGAAGCTGCATAGGAATTGGAAATTGCTGGTATTGTGTGTGGTGTAGGAGGAGATCTTCTTCTCGGAATTGGGCCAGGTGAGCAGCCTGGAGGAGGTGGTGGTGATGGACGTCTAGGCCTAGGCCTGGGCTTGGGCTCAGGCTTCTCCTCTAAACTCTCTGCTTCTCCTAACCAAAATTAATTATATAAGCCAAAAAAAAAAAGAGTACTCATTATTAATTAATTACTTTAAATTAATTATTGAAATATATGCTTTTCCTTTAACTTCAAAACATTCTAAAATAATGGAAATAATGTCCCTAAATTATCCCTCATATTTAGCTTTTATTCTATTAGCTATTCAATCAATTTTTGAAAATTTTTAATTGAAATCCAAACCAACAATCATGTGGGATTGTGGGCCACAAGACCTCCTCTTTTAAGATTTTCATTCATTTTTAATAAAATTCTGTCTATTTTTTAATTAAATCTTATAACGTCGATAAATACTATGTCACATCAATTTTTTTTAGCTAGTTGAAAGGCATTTATGTCATTCTATAAAAAAAAAAACTCCAATCAGATTCATTCAATTAGCAGTAAATGATCGAAATGCCCTTCAGTTTAACTAAAAAAAAAAACTATCATGACAATGTATTTGCTGACCTGATAAAGTCCTGTTAAAAAATAAACAAAATTTCTAACCTATGGTTATATACTCAAAATTAAAAATTCAGGTGAGAGTTGGATATGCGAGGTTTAAAAATTCATGAATATTTTATATATGTGCATGCCTAAAATTCAAGAGTATTTTACTTTAACGTTAAATTTAATACAATACATATTTAAAAAATGAAAAAAAAAAAAAAAGAACTTACCTAATAGCAGAAAAGGCCTAGCTTCATTGGAAGCGGAAGCAAAGAGCATTTGAAAAGCAAAGAAAGAAAGTAGGAAGATAATGGAGAGATTGGTCTTCATATCTTCTTATGCTAATTTTCAGATTAATATTGCATGGCGATATAGTACTGTTGCTATTTATAAATTAAAGGCAGGCATGTAACGAAGTAGTTGATAAGTCCAAATCACATGTACATCACCACAAATCTAACGCCATTTTCTCTTTGTGTATGTATTATACAAAAAGGATTAAACTTAAATGTAATTTTTTATTTTTAGTATCCGGTTTTTCAAATAGAACAAAACATTTGCAAAAAACTTATAAATTAATCAATTATGAGATAAAAAAATGGTATAATTAAATCATATAAATAATCTTTCTTCCACCACTATTATAGCTAGAGCAATTTGTAGATCAAATTAAAGAAAATATAGGACGTCGTCTTTTTTATAATATATATATATATTTGTTCATTAAGGAAACCTAAAGCAACATAGAAAAACCAAAGCAGGTAGCAAAGAAACAATTACTCACACATAGTCAAGATACTAACTCTCATACCTAAACCTTATATGTAAAAGTATATATTTCACAATAAAATAGAAGCTATATAAAAAATTTAATGGTGTTACATATCTGATATATACAGGTGGCATTTCCTGATTATTGGACAAGCTAATTAAATGAGGAAATGCAAAGCTAATAAATAGAAAATTGTAATGTCTGATGTTGCATACGTCAAAGTACTAGAATGTATTTGATAATATATAGTACTAACAAATAAGGAGAGATGATAAGTGGAAAGAAGAAAGGAAAGAAAGAAAAAAAAATTAGGTCTTCCTCTTCTCTGCCGCTCCGCTGTGCTTCTTCATCTAAATTACACTAACAGTTTCTTCTTAGCAGGAGGGGTTGCTATAACTTACAAATTTTTAGAAGTTTAGCAACCCCTCCTTATTTTGCGGTCAAAACCTCAAATTGGTCATTTATGTTTGCACGAAGTTTCATATTGATCATTTATGTTTTAAAAAGTCTAAATTGGTCTTTTATGTTTGCAAGAAGTTCCAAATTGGTCCTTCCGTCCAAGTCCGTTTATTTTTCAAGTTAAGTGCTGACGTGTACACACCATTTCTCCTACGTGTCAATTGAAGCTGACGTGTCATGCCATGTCATCGCCATGTCATTGCCACGTCATCATCCAATGTCATATGTGATAACGTGGCGCTGCCGTGTCATGACACGTCAACGTAAATGAACACGTCAGCACACCACGTCAGCACTTAACTTGAATTTAAAGATTGTAGGCGGGTTTGGTAAATTCAGATGTATATTTGAATTTAAAGATTAAGAGTCGGAAAGAGATAAATATTTAATTGCCTAAAAACATAAATTTATTTTTGAATGAAGAGGGAACAAAGATATGGACAATGAGGCGAAGGTAGAACTTAGAAGTTGACTCAGATATCATATGAAAATTAGAAATATATATTTCACACATATAATATTTTTTTGTTAATAACTTTTTTTAAAAAAATTCAACCGTGTTTCTATCAATTTCGCCCAAAATTTTTTTTGCTTGTAAATAATTTTTATTTTTAACTATAATTTTTTCTCAATTTTACTACATTTTTATTTTGTAACGTAATTAACGATTTTCTGAATAAGGATTAAGTACTAAGTAGAGTGTGTTCTATTAGGTATCTTTGGCCTTTGAGAAGATTGATATGACTCTGCTTCTACAAAACATTACTTTACTTTAAGCTCAAAGAGACTTGGTAAGAGTTAAAAATAATAATTTTGGGATTATAAATTTTAGTATCTTATAAAACTGTGATTGGTATATAAATTGAAATAAATAAACCTCACATTCTTTTATAAATTTTTAATTCTATTTTTTATACTAAACACACTTTTTAATTTAAATAATTCAATTTTAATTCTATCTTATTAATTTTAATTTTAATTCCAAAGCTGCCATAAAGATTGCGAATGCCCCAAGCACGGTATATTCATCAATAATGTGAGATTGTGACTTGTGAGTTGTGAGACACAAAACTAGAATGCAAATATATTAAAAGGTATATATATAGTCCCATTAGGCCCAATGTTTCATAATGTCAATGCATTTCACAGGTACAATTATGAATTACCATACCAAGTGAAGCATATATTATTTAGGTAGTGTTCGTTTATATTATTTAGGTACAATGATTTCGACAACTTGAATCCTAACCTGAATCTCACCATTTCAACAACCCCCACTCTTCCCCTCTCCATCCCCATCATTCCTCACAAATTCGTTAACCTTGGTGTATGCGAAGCCTCTAGTAATAAATTATATAGGACTAAAATTATAAATTATTTTTTAACATGAAAATAACATATGAGATATCTATGTATGTGTGTATATATAAGTGTTTCCACCAATCTAAAATTTTAACAAGTGAAATCTTTAAAACATGTCAAATGACACTCTAGATGCTTAAAAAGTGATCCCATAATAATTTAACAAGTAATGCTCTAAAATTTTTTGTCATATTTTTTAAAATATAAATGTTTGACAAATGAAACTTTAGATTTTTTAATCAATTTAATGAATACAAATTTTTCAAAAATTGAGTTTTTAAATTAAAGTAGAAGAAGTTAAAATTAAAATTAACTTAATCTTACAAAATTAAAAGTTTTTTTATTGGCAATGAAAGTTATAGTATATATATTCTTCTCCTAATATAATCTAAATTTTAAAAAATAATACTAAATATTGTATGAACATTATTAATAACTCTTATTATCTTTAGTTCTCTACAACTATATATAATTGAGTGTTTTTTCTAAAAAATCTATGCATCTTATTAAATTATAAATAATATTTAGTTATCTGTAACTACAAATAATTGATTGGCTTTTATAAAGAACCGTGTATTGAATTATTAGTCTGGACTCGACCCACGTCGTACACCTTGTTATGGTTGCAGATAGTTCAATGCATAATTATTAATTAATAATTTAATAATTCATAGATGAATAATTAAACAAAAGAAATCAAACTATATTTTGAACTAAGATAATCAAATGATCTTTTTCACATAACTATCATTTGATCTATTTTCACAATCACAAATATTACTGCCATGCATCATTATCAACACCTGATATTTCATTCCTAATGTTATGTAAATCAAAACACTTGATATTTCATTTGATCTATTTTGGGTTGGTCGAGTTATTGATATATCTAGTATCTACACAAACATGCCTTCTGGAGCAGCCTACAGGTCTCAACCTATGGCTTCCAAAACTTGCGTTAATGCAAGCCTCTATCAGCTTCCCTTGCCGGACCACCATCCTTTGGCAGGAATCCAAGCCACTTCGGTGCTGCAATGTTACCGCCTTTTCCATGAATTCAAAATTCAAAATTTTTTGAATTTTGTATTTAATGCTGTTTGGCATTTATGCCTACAATTAGGCCTTTATGGTTTAATTGTTTTTTATCCTTTTATGCATTTAAATTATGTTGCTATAGGACCAAGTATGGGTTCTTTATTTTTAGTTAGTTGTTTTGAGTTGGGCTTTTAGTTTGTTGGGGATTTCTTCTGAGGGCCATTTGTAAAAATCCTCTTATTTTAATATATTTGCACATCTTTTACGAAAAAAAATCATGGAATCCCTGTTAAAATCGAGATTTCATGTGATTCTATCTATTCCACCAATTTAAGGCAATTTTGCACCTAAACGATTTTGTACACGATTTAATAAGATTTAAATATATAAAATAGTAAGATTTTAAAATTTAAATATAAATTTTAACAATCTTAATAATAACAATAACAGAGACGCGAAGATTCAAACGCGGACGAGAAAGTCCGAGGGCGGAAAAGCGTGCTGTGGTGCCTGAAATTATGGTGACGATCTGTATCGGAGGAGTCGGAGTAAAGCAGAGGCGCCGATGAGCATGGCTTCAGAATCTTAATAGGTTTGAACTTGGTGGAGGAGCGGGAAGGAGTCCTGGATGTAGGCGAAGGTGATGATGGATGACGGCGACGGTGGGGATTGCTTCTTCGGGAGGATATCGGCGGCGGTCGTCGTTAGAGAGTTCTTTGCGGCAAAGGGGAAATGGAAGAATGGAAGGTATGGCAGTTGTGAGAGGTTATAGAGGTTCAAGTAGTAATGAAATAAATCATCTTATGCATGGCCCTGTATTGAATTCCCTTTCTTCTTTTTTGGATTTGTAGGTTTCTTACATTTGGTAGTTGAGCACTGGAAGAATGTTGAAAAGAAAGAGTGAATAGGTGAGCAAATATGTGTTATATTTCAGTCTGAGAGAGAATGAAAATGAAGACTTGTATTGTTATTGTTTATGAATTATGAGAAAGTACAGTACATGGGTATTTAATATTTATACATATACCACTAAGACAGAGCAGGCACTAACTATCTAACATAACACAATTTAAGAGTAAAACATCATTTTGGTCCTTTTTAGATAGCACTTTTCTCAATTTGGTCCTTTTTAGATGGCCTTTCTCAATTTAGTCCTTTTTAGATTAATCAGTTATCAATTTGGTCCTTACCGTTAAAATTACTAACGGAGTTAGTTGAGGTGGATAATTTGGGGTAACTTTATAATTTTTAAATATTAAGAGGGCTTTTAATGTAATTATTTTGGGACAATTTTGTAATTTTCACAAATTGAAAAAGAAACATGGTACCATTTTCAATTTGTAAAAATTATAAAATATCCCAAAATAATTACATTAAAAAACCCTCTTAATATTTACAAATTATAAAGTTATCCCAAATTATCCACCTTAGTTAACTCCATTAGTAATTTTAACGGTAAGGACCAAATTGATAACTGATTAATCTAAAAAGGACTAAATTGAGAAAGACCATCTAAGAAGGACCAAATTGAGAAAAGTGCTATCTAAAAAGGACCAAAATAATATTTTACTCCACAATTTAATTACTTACTAATACTAACTAACTCCAATTACATATCCTAACTATCAAACTCAAAACTGCCTTAGTGAGAGCATCCGCAACCTGTTTAGCAGCTAAGTATGATAGTTAAGAATAATAGTAAAAGATCTCTAAAAAAAAAGAATAATAGTGAAAGATAAATTAAAGATAATAGATGGTTATCAAATTTATTGTTTCAAAATATAACCTAATACTAACAATTTCATATTAAGTTTCAAAACTTAAAGCAAACAAATTGCATGCATTTATAGGACATCTCTAGTATATATATATTATAGAAAAAAGACTTATAGTTGGTTAAGAATTAAGATGGATTAAAAAAGATAAAATAGTTCATTTTAGTGATGAGTTTTTAACTAGGCACATTTTAGTCACTAGTCTCCTCTTTTTTAAAACAAATTGTTTTGAAGTGTTGTGTGTCATGAAATATCATAGCCTACATTATATTGCCACATAAAACATTCATTCATTATATATATTTTCACGTAAAATAAATTATATTTTCTTTTTTTAAAGCAATTATATTTCCTTTTTTAATAAAATAAATTAGATCATATTTCCTAAAAAAAAATTAATATTTTACAGACTAATTTATAATTGCAATCATTTAATGATAGAAAAATACATGTTTACAAAAGTATATATATCCATTTAACCGCATTTTCATTTGTCTTCTTCTTCTTCTTCTTCCCTCTCTCTTCACTTTCAAATTTGCATGACACAGTCGCTTCCATGGACTCACTCTCCAGACGTCCCTTTCGAAACAACTTCCAACCCCTTTCTCACATCCACATTCTCCCTTCTGAAAATGACCCTTCTACCCCTCTCGTCCACATCCACCACAATGGCCTCACCAAGCACTTCTCCCCTCACCACGTTTCCTCCGCAATGCTCTCCCTACACAAACGCCTAATGCAACATCCCAAACCCTACTTCCTCATCCCCGCCTACTTCTCCTTCCTCCACCGAATCTCCACGCGCCGCGCGTTGTCTTCTTCTTCCTCCTCCGCCGACGTCCACGTCACTCTCGTCGACGAACCCTTCGCCGCCTCCGTCGCCTACCGCCTCCACCTCAAAGCCTCAAGAAACCCTTACACCAACGTTCTTGTCTTCGATCTTGGCGCTTCTTCGTTACAAGTCTCGATTCTCACGAACGAGGAAAACCCTCGCCTCAGAGTCATCTTCACGTCGGGTCCCACGGATTTGGGAGGCGAGGATTTTACGAACCGGCTGTTGAACTCGCTCGCGGAGGAGTTCAGAATCAAGCACGGGAAGGATATTAGTGGAAACCCTAGCGCCTTGAAGAGATTGCGGCGCGCGTGTGAGCGAGCGAAGAGGTTTCTTTCGTCGCAGACGCGTGCGGGGATCGAGATTGATTCGTTATACGAAGGTGTTGATTTCCGCTCGGAGATTTCGCGGTCAAGATTCGAGGGTTTGAATAAGGATTTGTTCGACAAGTGTATTGAGAAGGTGAAGCAGAGTATTGAGCGTGTGGAAATGGACGAGACTGAGTTTGAAGACGTCGTTTTAGTGGGTGGCTCGTCGTTTACTCCCAAATTACAGGAACTACTGAAGGATTTCTTCGATTTGGAGGAGCTACACGTGAGTATACCACCGAATTCGGCTGTGTTATATGGCTCTATTAAGATAGGTGCGTCTTTGAAACGCTTAGGTAGAGAAGAGGCGTCCATGTTTGAAGAAGAATTGCTTCCATTAGGGATAGGTATTGAAATGAATGGTGGGGTAATGAATGAGATGATTCCAATGAATTCAAGGTTACCCACAGAGAGTTTTCAAATTGTTTCACCAGCATGCAACAATCAGACAAGTTTGCTTATCAAAGTGTATCAAGGAGAAAGGGCAAGAACAGAGGATAACTACTTTGTGGGGACATATGAGGTGAAGAACATACCAGCTGGAGCAAGAGGGTGGTATGAGATCAATGTGTGTGTGCAAGCTAAGGCAAAAGGTGTGATTGAAGTGTCTGCTTATGATATGATTGCAGGAGCAGAAATGGGTGTTACTAAGAGAATGAGAAGAGAACTGAGCCATGAGGAGGTTGAGAGAATGATGGAAGATGCAGAGAGGTATAAGGAAGAGGATGAGGTGGTGAAGAAGGCAAAGGCAAAGAGCTTCTTGGAGGGGTATGTTTATGTTGTGATGAGGAACAGCATGAGGAAGGCAAAGGCTAGGAACTGGTGGAAACTGAGTGCTTCAGAGAAAAACAAGGCTGAGAAGGAAATTAATGAGACAATTGAGTGGGTGGATGGAGACTTGGGTAATGCAGAACAATATGAAGCCAAGTTGAATGAGCTTCAAGTATTGTGGAAGTCAATCAATGATAAGTTGAACAGTTTTGACTGCAAGGTTCTTTAGTTTTTTCTTAGGCTGCACATTGACATTGTAGACATGATTTTGGTTTAGTTCTACTTCTTGGGGCATAACAAAAAGTCCCCAAATTGAGTTTGTCTAGACACATACATTCAGGATTTGATTTTGTAGATAGGTACTTGGATAGTAGAAATTTGCATCATTGCAGCACGTGTAGTTTTTGTCTATACTCAGAGCAAAATATACAAGTGTAAAGTGGTACTATATAGAGTAATAAAGCAGTAATTGTATATAGATGTCCATGTTTGTACGTAATCTCACTTTCCATTAGAAAAAAGGTGTGTTTCAGAACAAGATCATGAAAACGATTACAATAAATTTGCACTGTTTCTGCAGGGAAATCATTATATGAAGATATGATATGTGATGATGAATGATGATGATTTTATGAGCAGTTTGGATTTGCTTATGAATGATGATGGTGGTGATAGAAGCACTGGTTTTGATTGTCCTCTAAACCAAGTTTTGCATTGGGAAGCCATCGAGCTAGTTTCCATATTTCTTTTAAGCACTCGCTTTTAATTAATGTTCTCAAGAAGAAGGGAACATAAAGACAGTGGGAGAGGAGAAGAAGAAGAATAGTGGTATTGTTGATTGTGGTGTTCTATATGTTGTGTCTGAGGATAAGGATAAGGATATGGTATGAAATTATCAGTGTTATTCTTTTTAGACCCTAAAATATTCTGCCAGCTGTAAGGGCATCATTTTTACCCTGAAGCTACTAGAAGGAGATTCTCTGTTCCGTGAATAATGGGATTTTCTATTTTTAACAAACTTGAACGCAAAGCACTATATTAATAACATGTCTCCAATGCATTTGCAAAAGTTATCAACTTGTCTGCTAAAGTGGCTTCCATATATTACTTTTCCCGCTACTTGTTTCTTTTATTCTTTTACGTTAAAAGAATGGATATGAATGATGGACTTCTCTTTCTCTCCTCAGAAATTACCTTTTCCCCACGCTTGTCATATCTCATTATGTCACCCTTTTGCATAATATGGAAAATTTGATCTTCTCTACTTTCTAATAAATGAATGTGTTTGTGGATTGCATTTGTAGCCATAGTTAACCTCTCGCCATCCTTTCTCCTTCATTCAAAGTTATAATACAGAGAAGAGAAGCCCCAGTTTTGCTCAAAGAAAATGATGTTAAGATTTCTTCTAATCTTTCTATTCATTTCATTTTCACGTGCTTCATTTCATGGCCAAACACAAGAATTTCTTGGTAAGATTTGTTCTAGTGTTTTGAATTTGGAAACATCCCTTGTGTTGATTTCACTTATTTTGATTCTTAATTGAATTACAGTGAGAGAACAAGGAAGCATAGAAGACAAAATTATGGGATTGGGCAAGAAAATGGAGGAAAGAAAAAAAGAGGTTTTTGATAGTTCACGAAAAGCACAGAGAGGAAGAGGAGGATCTTATGGTGGTGCAAATATCAATTATCGCCCACGTCACTCACAAAACTCTGCAATTTCATCATCAAAAGGGCCTCATTTTTGGGTCTCACCAATACTTCTCTCTCTAATCTTAGCTTTAGTCTATGCCTTTCCCTTTCACTAAATCTCTCATCTCATATTTGCTTAATGCCTCTATTGGGATCCAATCCAACACTTTTCATATCAAGTTGTAAACTTTGAATGAGTGCTTCAATGAATCTTACATCTCTCATCTATGTAAAATGCCATTTTCTTTCTGTAATTTAATATGCAGTTTACCTAAAAATGAAAGAAATCTAGTCTACAGAAACATAGTCTTACTACTATAGTGAAATCTCTTCAGAAAGTTAAAAAGGGTCAAGAGAAGGAATAAATTTTTAGGTGCATATATTGTCTCATATTATTTGTACATTAATAAAAAATATTTATATATTTTTTTTAATGTTAAGAGGTTCACATAATAAATAAAATATTAGTCAATATACAAATAATATGGTGTAACATATACACACGGTGTTTTTTAGTAAGAATGAGTAAGATAATGTTGGAGGTAATTCAATATTTTGCATACTAAATAAATTTTACTTTTTCCAATATGACGAATTTATGTTTTTGTCTTTATTTTTTTACCCACTTTTATTCTATTTTCACTTTTAATATAAGGGTAAAATTATTTTACTCATTTTTATTTCATTCACATCACATTCCATTCTCATCCCTTCCAACATTCTCATTCTCATTCTCATTTCTATTCTCTCCACAAACAAGCCCTTACATATTATCATTCTTGTTGAATCATTCATAAATCTCAATTTAGTGAATAAAGTTTAATATTATGAAAGTATTAAATTTAATATCAATAGAGATTCATATTAATAAGAATTCAATTAAAAACTAAATGATGAAAAAAATATTCTAAAAATCAATATTATGGTAATACTAAATTCTCTTCACTTTGAGTTATTGCCATCATAATCCTCCATCAAAAGTATCAAAGAAAAAAAACACTATGATAGACAATGACAACACCTACTTAAATGTCATAACAACAAATCTTGAAACATTTTCATAATTTTCACAGACCTTCCATCATGTATAGCATAGATAATGACTAAAATTCTATTTTAATCCTCACAAATCAAATATATTTTTTAGTTTGATCATTTTAAAATATTCTTTCAGCCATTCATAATTAAAATGTTAGCAATAAAATTTATTTACTTGTCAATTTTAATGTCTCTAGAATGCGACTTTGTTGTCATGATTGACAGAATAATAATGTAAATAAAAGGAAAAGACGGACCAATTAAAAGTTATTATTGGATAAACATACAAAACTTTAATGTCTCTATAATGAGATAAAATTAGTATTTTGTCATACATGATACAATAATAATATTAATGTAGTATGGTATGAAATAGATGAGAAGTGGTTTTGTTTTTCTAATTATCGCTTTCTGTGTTTGATTTTTAGAAAGATAAGAATAGAACATTATTCATTACTCATTAGGATGATTGTTTTTAATAATAGACCCCTCAGTACTTAAAGAATTAATTATCATATCCATTCTGATAAAAAGCAAATGAGATAACTAATGAAAAAACTCGACCTCTATACCATAAATTTGTATATTTGTTACCTAAATTTTTAGTTAGAAATTAATACGTGCAACTTATATTTTCTATTATTAATTTTAAAAATCTTTTAAAAATATTTTTAATTAAAAAAATTTATCATAAATATAAAAAAAATTGGTTGTAAGTTGTAAGTTGTAATGTTGGAAACAACAATTTTTGGGTGAAGAGTGGGGATAAAAGTTCAATGGTACTGTACTACTAAACTTCAATGCATCCCTCCAATTATGTAATGTCATTTGTTAATATTAATAAAAACTCACATTAATTAGGGCCCACCTTAAATGGTTTAGGAACCAACTGATTAGAGGGACTGAAATTCAGTATTACCGTACTAGTAACATCTAAACAAAAATTAGAAATAGAGCAGAAGAAATGGGGACACAAGCTGGGCGCGTGGCAGCCGCTGGTTTAACACAAAACTGCCATTTCCTACATCAGAGCCACACAGAGAGAGAGAGAGGCACTCTAATAACTGAAACCAAACACGCACACACACATCTTGCTTTCTTTCTTTCTTTCTTTCTTTCTGTTTCATCGATCCCTTACTCTCTCACTCGCAAATCAGTAATTATGCTTCAGCAAACCCTAGACCTCTTAATTATGCTTTCTTTCTTGTTTTTCTTTCAATGATTACTCTACCTGTTCTGTTCTTGATGATTTCAATTTCTGACGTTTTCGGATTCTCTAATCGTATTGAGTTTGATTGCTTTTGGTGTTCTTGTTTCTGGGAAGTAAAGCAAGGTCATATTGATTTGTTGTTTGATTCCATTGCATTGAAACTTTTTCATTCGATTCAACTCACGCCTGATGGATTGGATGCGTCTATTGCTCTTTCTGAGATTTATATTGCTTGTAACATGCCAACTTGTCGTCTCCTTTGTTTTCCTTTCCTCACTAAAGCATTATTGAGATTCTGAGGTTTCGGGTATCTTAGATCATGTGGAATTGCGTGGTTAGATTCGTGACTATGGGGTGTTTCAAGCTTTTCTTTTTTTCGTAGATTCGACATTTAGACTGAGTATTCTTTCTGCTGTGTGTCTAGGCGTGTAATTCGTTGTTGATCTTCGATTTGCTTGCAATTGGAGATGGGGGTATACCTCAGCACTCCAAAAACAGAGAAAGCCTCTGAGGATGGTGAGAACGACAAGCTTCGCTACGGTTTGTCTTCCATGCAGGGGTGGCGTACAACCATGGAAGATGCTGTGAGTAATCTGTTGAATCATTTTATTTCCTGAAATGGCAGTTACCACTTCTTTTTGAGCCATGCTTTGCTATCCACATGTAACTGGCTTGGTTAGTTGCTTATTGTTTCTTGATATGGTATATCAGATGATACAGTTAACTGTCCACCACAGACAATCTTTTATTCATATATCATTTTCACTGAACATGAAGCAAGCTCACAGAAAAAAAAAACTGTTTATGAAATAGTATTAGTCTTAAATTGCAAGCAAAATATTAAAATCTGATTTTTTTTTTCTTTTTCGGGTAAGCCTTTTTAAGAGTTTGATATATTGTTCTACATTCAAGAGGGATTAGTGGTGCGTACCAACAAAGGATCTCCAATAGTAATTGAACCAAATATACGAACACAGTTGTGATTGATTGTCTACACAAATAAGTTTTCCAGTAATTTGTTCATTGTTTTAAAAAGGGGCAATCTGTGATGCATTACTTGGCCGATAAAAGCACATGATCAGATGAATTTTTTTATTCCATTTAGACAACTTATTTACAGGCCTTGGCTGGAAAGCTTTAAGAAATTTTTTGTTTGAAGTGTCATAAAACTCCTTTCAATTGGAATTTTTCAAATTCTTTTTATTTCTATCATTAGATTAGAAAATTTATAAAAGGTGTGGCATTTTATGTTTATGGACTTGTAGATAGTTTTTACCATCATTAATTTGTCATGATGAAGAGAGCAGTGGTACCACATCTTTGTTGCACGTCTATAGCAATAATTTTTAATCAGCTACATATGTGAACATGACTCAAGTGTTCCATAATTGTGGACAGGTATAATGCCCTTCTGCTTATAATAAAATGCCTCTCTTTTGAATTGATTATTGTTGCATTGATATGATATTCATACTTTGCTAATACCTTTGTTCAATGGTAAATCGGTAGCCTTGTGTTATGTTACAAAATTACTGTCTATTCAATGGTGCTTACAAAATTTTCTTCTTTTCTATTGCTTGCCAGCATGCAGCCCATCTAGATTTGGACAAGTCAACATCTTTCTTTGGTGTTTATGACGGCCATGGAGGTCAAAATCTTCATAATGATTTTATAACAATGTTTGTCAATTTTTTTTGGTTGAAAAAGAAATATTATTAGATAAGAAAGAGAGTACAAAGGGAGAGGATAATAAGTCCTCTAAAAAAGGAGAGAAAATAGAAAACAGTAAAAAGGAAAACAAAACTCTAGTTCAACAGAGCCTTCCAATCTCTCCATTTTAAATTATTTAATATTTCTATGTTCTTTTCTTTTCTTTTTTAAAAAAATTCCTTGTGTACTCTATAAATTTATTACAAATACTCTCCATTTTTGGACCATCTTGTGTACACTATAAATAGGGAATTTCTTTCATGACCTACCATGATGGGAGCCTTGAGGGAGGAGTATCAAATACTTGATCAAGTGTGAAGGTTGATTTTTTCTTTCATTATTGAATAGATCCGATCCTTATTGCCAGGGTAAAAGCGAGCAGATTTTTAATTTTTTTTTAGACTCCACCTCAATATGGGTGGCTTTTTCCATTTTTCTTCAAACTTGTAAACTACTACAACAACAACAATTAAAGCCTTTTCCCCACTAGGTGGGGTCGGATTCAAACTTGTAAAGTACTGCTTTAGAAAATTTATTTTTTCTAATTTATTTTAAGGATTTTCCTTGAAGAGACCATGATTTCTTTGTATTACTATTACATGGGATTTTCACAGTTTTCTAAGTTCATCTGAGGTCAGATTTCAGTTTGGACAGAGATGCCTTCTGAACCCACCAAATTCCAACCTGGAATGGCCTTTTAATTGCATGTTTTGGGTTTTTCTTAGTAGACAATTTGAAAAACGAAGAATAAGAATAAATAAAATTTTGCTTTGATGCAAATGTACTCTGTCAGTGAAAACTTAATTTCAGATTTAGTTAGTATTGATTACTGATTATAGCTCACTTGAGCGCTTAATGTGGTGGGCCCAATGTGTACAGCATACTATTTGGCTAGTTTATGGTTTTAAAGTCTTTAACATGATCTGCTTCATTGCAGGTAAAGCTGTTGCCAAATTTTGTGCCAAATATCTACACCTACAGGTGCTTAAGCATGAAGCTTATTTAGCTGGAGACTTGGGCACGTCTTTACAGAAAACTTTTCTCAGGTTATTGTCTAATTTAGTTTTTGGTGTTTCAAATCTCTACATTAATATTAGTGATTTTTTTTTTCTAGCTATAAAATCTCAGGGATAAGGTAGTATTAAGGTAGGTGTCTTTTCTCAGGTTATTGTAGTTTTGAGGTTTAAAAGGGTGAAGAGAGGAAAAGTGTGAGTGAATTCTCAAAAAAAATTGGGGATATTTCTAGCCTCTAGAATAGTTAGAGGGAATTTTTTTTATTGTACTTCTGTTTGAAAGAATTATTCTGTTTTTTCATTCAAAAAGAAAATAAAAAAGAACTAATCTGTTTTGTTTCAAATAATTCTCTAGTTCGATGTTTTGGTCTCTGTCACTTACATATATAATAATTTTCTTGCAATTGAATCAGAATGGATGAAATGATGCGTGGACAAAGAGGGTGGAGAGAATTAGCAGTCTTGGGAGATAATATAGAAAAGTTGTCGGGTATGCTCGAGGGCTTTATATGGTCTCCCAGGACTGAACACAATGCCCATTCTGATGATTGGGTTCTTGAGGAGGTAACTAATAAGAATTGTATTTTTGTTTTGTTAGCATGACAACTGCTTGTTTTCCTTAACTCTGGAAAGATATGCCAAATATATGGCATTGAAGTTTCAAATATATGCCAAATATAAGTGTTCTAAAATTTCAATATTTAAACTTTGTTTCAAGTATTTTCTGAAATGTCTCCCTTATGGGTGTGGAGCACGCTCACTGCTATATACCTACGTGTTAATAAATATATAAGTTATGATCTGTGTGACAATTTGACAGCAATTTACTTTAGAATGACTTTGGATACCGACTATCCTTATTCATTAAAATTTATCTTCTAAAAAAATATGTTACATTGACCATAGATCCTTCTAATTCCTAGTGCATAAATATGTCTATTATGAATTGAGGGAATGTTATGATGCAAATCAGGGCCCCCATTCTGATTTTACTGGTCCAAACTCTGGATGCACGGCTTGTGTGGCAGTAATTCGAGGCAAACAACTCATTGTTGCAAATGCTGGTGATTCTCGCTGTGTTATATCAAGGAAGGGCCGGGTACCTCCCTTTCCTCTTATAGTTCATTTTCTCTTCCCAAAATTTTAATATTCATGTAATATTGGGTACTGATTGAGGGTTTAGGTGCATGATGTATCAAAATTGTGTATGCTTTAGTGGGTATTGATGGGCGTACTAATTTGGAAATGATACAAAGAGTGAGGAGAAAAAAATGAAGTTTTTTAAGAATGTGAAAAGTGAGGAAGGTTGCCAATTTGCTGAGTACAATTTTTGTATTGTGGGATAAATAATTGAGTTATAAAGATGCATGTGGTTAATGCACCATGTTTCATGTACATATCAGTTTGCAATGGTTTGAAGAAATGTGGACATTGACAATTTGACACATTTTTATGATTTATGTCATCGAATTATTTCAATATCGGGACATAATCCATTAGAGTTCTGACTGCCTCTGCTCCTGTTATCACCCTTGATAACAGCATAGCTAATGTTATGCTTGATTCCCATATCTGACTTTTCTACTAAATATTATCTGTAGGCACATAATTTGTCTAAAGACCACAAGCCTGACCTTGAAGTTGAGAGAGAGAGGATTCATAAAGCTGGTGGTTTCATTCAAGTTGGGCGGGTTAATGGAAGTCTAAATTTGGCTAGAGCAATTGGTAATGGAAACTCCTTTCATCATAATTTATCAATGGTTAATGTAAAGGATAGGATGAGAGACTTCTTTTATTCTCCAATTTTCAATTAGTTCTGTCTTAAATTTGCTGTTTACTCCCAATCTTTTTGTAATATAAAGATGTTCTTGTTCCAGGGGACATGGAATTCAAGCAAAACAAGTCTTTGCCTGCTGAAAAGCAGATTGTGACTGCTGATCCGGACATAACTTCTGTATGTAGTATATATTGCTATACTTTATATAAACATGTTGATAGTTATGGATTGATTTCTGGGCCTCTAGTTGGGTTCATGTTATACTGATATGAGTTATATCTTTTTGAAAATAATAATAATAAGAGACTCCATAAACCATAATCCATTTATTTAAGAGTATATGTATTTGATAAAGCTAGTATATAGTTATGCTTTCATAGTTTACCAAGTTGATTCTTTATAATGTTTTTAATTTACAAATAATATTTATTTTCTCCTTTCTGTTTTTATTTTTTAAATTATTCTTTGTAATAGGTTGAGCTTTGCGAAGATGACGAATTTCTGGTAATAGCTTGTGATGGGATATGGTAAGTTACTTGGTTGCTTAAATTTCCTCTATAAAAGTCTGTTGACAGTATTAATCATATATATGGTAATGTCTATAATGGTTGTGTAATCGCTATTACGAATTTACGATTATTTTCACTAATTGTCATATTTTTCTTTTCTAATTCATGCCAACTAAAATTTGGTGGGAGCCTCTCGGACGCCCTTCTATAATAATTTAGTGTCTCCAACAGTTACTTAAAATGCCATATGATCCAGCTCTCATTTAAATTTCTGTAAACTAGTTCTGATATGATGTCCTGTACATTCACGGAATATTTGTCATAGTACATAATGTTGACATTTGACAATGCTACCTTTGTTTTGTTTCTCAGATATTCAAGAAATTAAGATGGATGCTCCTTTAATTTTAGGTGTTCAATTGGTTCTTATAGCCATAAGTGTGTTTTTTACACTAAGCTAGCTCTGAGACTGCTATAGACCATCCTTTGCAATGAACCTTACTGTTGTGCGCGTTTCTTGTCTAGGGACTGCATGTCAAGTCAACAGCTTGTGGACTTCATAGGTGCACAGTTAAAGACGGTAGGTTTTTTTTCCCCATGTTCTTATAGGCTTATTTTTCTGGATTAAAGAATACGTCTAATACAATATCTAGATTGTTGTAAATTGTAATAGCAAAGTGTGATTGTAATTAGTAACATATATATACATCACAACTATGTAGGAAAATAAACTCTCTGTGGTTTGTGAGAAAGTGTTTGATAGGTGCTTGGCACCTGCATCCGGTGGCGAAGGATGTGACAACATGACTATGATTTTGATTCAATTCAAAAGTTTTTCAAGTCCAGATGAAAGTTTAGCTCAATCTTCCAATGTGGATAAAAGTTCAGCTCAAGCATCCAGCGGTGATGAAAGTTTAGCTAAAGCATGCAATGGTGATAGAAGTTCAGTTCAAGCATCTGCCGATAAAAATTCAGCCCAAGAATCCAATTCTGGTAAAAGTTCAGCTCAACCATCCCCTGCTGATAATAGTCTAATTCAGCCGTCCAAGGCTGATAATAGTTTGGCAGAATCAAAGTGAGAAAGAATTTTAGATTGGAGCTGCACCAGATGGTCATCAATTTGTTAAAGCAACAGCGAGAAAAGGAATCATTTCATATCCGTAAATCAGGATTCAGGATTTTGATTCTGAAGAAGGGATTGTATATGTTTGAAATTCTGCTTGCTAAGTTCTTCTGTTTTTTTTTTTTGATGAATGCTAAGTTCTTCTGTTAATTGACTTTTGTACATAAGCTTGGATGTCTAGAATACCAAAGGAAAAAAAAAAAAGTTGAGGAGGCATTCCATGGAAGACTAAAACTGCCTTTGGGAAACTTGATATTATAATTGAATGAATAGGTAAAAGGAGCCGGAAACCGCCATATGCATCTTATGGTATGGAGGTGAATTTCTTAAGGATTCTGGTGTTTCCACTTTTCCAGAGTTAATTTTTTTGTGGACTCTTAAGTAAATGTATGTGTTTGGTGCGTCTGTGATACTTTCATATTCATTTTGTTTCCTTCTTTCTATTGATATTTTGATTGAGTCCAATCTTTGTGGGCCATTTCTTTGTCTCACGTTTGTATTATGAAATTATTCCCTTTGTCGTCTTCTTTAATTTTAATTGGCAGTTACGGCAGTTCTTTCTGGGAATGGTGATTGGTGGCCACTTCCAATTTCTCATCACTCAATGAAAGGATTACTTTCTAGTTTTTCTCTTCTAAGGGAAAAAAATTATGCTTGATTATGATATTTGTTTGGATAGTTTTTTTTTTAATTGTCAAATAAAGGCATTAAATGATGAGTTTGTTAGAATAAATATGAATTAACCAAGTATTCACATACATAGATCATTAGTTGCCCATAATCTTTGAAGATTCTTCAAGTAGTTGGCAAATTTTCAAAGGGGCTCCAGATGAATAACATGTTCCTATTGACTTAAGAATATGCTATAGCAACTCAAAGGGCGGGATTGGGTGGAAGGGATTCATCCATCCTTAACCAAGTGTCAGGGATTGATTCTTACCTTGGGTATGGAGCAGCTTTAAATCTTTGGACCAGCTGTTCCACCTTTCGAAGTACCTACAATTCAGCGAGGGGATTAGTCACCGTGCTCGACAGTGGATACCTTGGTCTAGAAAAAAAAGAATATGCTATAGCACATAGCACATAACAGGTTGTGACTCAGTACGAGTTTACTGATCAATCTCCACATAACATCTGTAGGAAGGGGCAAGGAATTTTAATTGGATCTAAGCCCCGAATTAGTTGGTATTAAATAATAAGATAATGCCAAAAAAAACATGTATAGCAATTTGTTATGGTTATGATTATCGATTTTTTTTATAAATTTTGAAGGAAAGAAAACCTGTTAAAAATATAAACGAACAATGAAACACGAAAAAAAGATAATTGTAAGGATAATATTATGGTGAAAGATTTATATTTACATAACAAAATGAGCAGAAATTTTTTTTATCAATTTCTACTGAAAAAGAGAAACTTTAAGTAATTCGTCAAGTTAAGAATTTCTTTGTTATTTTTGGTAAACAGAAACAGTTTAGAATTCGTTTGAAATGTAATATGACACGTAATAATTTGACTGGTTCTCCTTATCCAGTTTATGAGGAGGACCATATTTAGCCAATCCTTTTGTAAAAAAATCCCGAATTTCAGGCTTCATTATAATTATAATTATTTATATTTATCCCTTCCCTTTCGTTACCCACAAACATCACATGTCACATCTTCACTTCAAAACTCACTTTCTTATGAATGCCACGTGTTTCCCTCATTTTGCCTTTTCGTCCATAAATTTTCCCCTTTTAACATCTCAACCCCTAAATGTGTGTCAAAGATCATTTTTGTTTCAATTCTAGATTAAATCTACTTCTATTTAAAATAAAAAACGAAAAGTTATGAATAAGTAGGAGAAATCAAATAAATTTTTTTACTTTGTATTTGTATTATATTTAAAATACCAAATTTACAATACTTTGGTTATAAAATAATTTTTTTTGGGAGAGTAGGGGATTACAGAGAAGTTAAGGGGTGGAAGAATAAATTTCAAGAAATCTGGAATATCCCTCGTACAAAACCAAAAGAACAGTCTTCCGCATCCAATTCGGACCCAAAAATAAAAAAATAAAACGGATAAGAGCAGTAGCACCACGAATCTCTTTCTTTATCAGCGTTTCTTAACTCACACTCTCTCTTCTCTAAACCATTAACGTATTTTTACGAATTATATATAAAAATCTCCCCTTTCGTGTTTAGCTTGTAGTGGGGTTTCTAGTTTTTGCTTTTATCCTTTGATCCATTCTCCAATTATTGAGTTTGAAAGAAAACCCATTATTTTAGGGTTCAAAATCGGCGTCGCCATCAAATCAACTTGCCTTGCCCATTGATCCATTCCAAATCAGATATTCCTTTAGAGAAAAAGATCAAAGCTTTATTATTTATAGCCAAAGGATTTTTTTTTTTCTCTGTAGTTGTGGGTTTTTTGATTTGTAGATTTTTCTGAGTTTCAAAAAATTGCGATTTGTGCAAGTTTCAATGGCTGCAGCTGCTGTCGCTAGGGTTATTGGTGGTAATGGATCATCTTCTTCTTGGTTGCAATTTAAGGATAAAGAAAGGAAGCAGAAAAGAGTAATTGGGGTTAAGATTTCTTGCTCTTCTTCATCTTCTGTGATGGATCCTTATAAGACCTTAAGAATCCAACCTGGTGCCTCTGAATCTGAGGTTAAGAAGGCTTTCAGACAGCTTGCTTTGAAGGTTTTTGTTTCATTCTTAATCTTGTCTCTTCCATTTTGATTTTTCTTTTGGTTTCATTTGGGATTGTTTTTGTGATATATTGATTGGTTTGTGTTGAATTGTGTTTCAGTTCCATCCAGATGTATGCAGAGGAAGTAATTGTGGTGTGCAGTTTCACCAAATCAATGAGGCTTATGATGTAAGTTTTTACTATATATCTTTCTTTGAATTCTGGTTTTCTGCATTGAAAATCAGAATCTACTGCTTCTTAAGTAGCTTATAAAGTGGTTGGATTATTAAATTCTTTTGACCCAAAATTCTGATTTTTTTGCAATTTCCAATTGGAGTTGATGGCTGAGCTAATTTGATCATTTCCACCATATTGCAAGAAATCATAAAAAAAAAACTGCATCTGCTTCTGTTTATTTATCTGATCATTTGTACCATAGTGAAAGAAAGTATTAATGGATTAGTCAATGAATTATTGGAAGATAAGATTACAATGATCATCCACTAATCATAGAAAAAAGTCCTGAACTTATCTAAATGGGATTGAAATTAATGTTGATTTATTGGAAAGCAGATTGTGATGGCCAATTTGAGAGGAGAATCAAATTCAAGAGAAATGTATGAGAATTCATATGAAGAGGATGATAATGGAGGAAGCATGGATGATGCTATGAGAGGAATGAACGACCCAGATTGGGATTTATGGGAAGAGTGGATGGGATGGGAAGGAGCAGGAATTCGTGACTATTCATCTCATATTAATCCTTACATTTGAAAATTCCCTGTAATTAAATAAAATAAGTAATTAGTATTTTGTGTCATTTTCTCCTATTGGTAAAGTTGTATTGTATATACCCACATGTCCCCACCTAAAGTGGTTGGTGAGGGGTTATTTGTATATAGTCTGAGTGGGTACAAAGTCATTGTCCTCTCTCCTTAAATTAAAGCAGAGGAAGTGACCTTTGTTGATGTAAATGAAAATTCAAAAGCAAAAAGGTTCATTGCATTGGCCATTACATGACCACAGAATTTTTCATTGTCTTCCTTTCATTATTTCTGTTCTATCCAATTCCAAAGAGATAAGGGAGGTGCATTATTAGGTCATATAAGAATTATAGCAACATTTGTTTATAAACAAATGGGTTTTAATGTTTGATGATTTAGCTTTAGCACATTTATGTTTACCGTTAACTATTTAATGTAACAATTTTTTTTGGTCGAAATTACTGGTTTTAGAAGTTTATTTGATTATGATTAATATGATTCAAGTTAGTTAAAGTTTCATAATAAAGATATGGAGCTCTCCTAATAGAAATTTGACTGGAACCTGAGATTTTATTTAAGAAAAATGAGTATTTATACCATTTCAAAAGATCACATGTTGGTAGGCACCGTTAAATTTGATCATGATGGTTAAGTTAAAAGAGAATTATGTTTAAAGGGTTGGTCAAGATAAGAGTGTTCACTTGTAATTACTATTGTAAGTGGGATAAACCTAAAATTAAGTTACCAAAGCTATAGTGAGTACAAAGACCACTACAAATAAGCAAAGGTGATTCATGAAGGAAGGAGGGATACAATAACTAACACAATCATGATTTATACATCAATGTCATGTAGAATTATGAAACCCATGGACCAAGTGTAGTGAAATATATCTCATAATTCTTACAAAGGTAGTAAAATTATTACAAAATTAATTGCTTCTTTTATAATGAGACTAGTAATTTTCATATCTCTTCACCTAACTAACAAGAAATATTCAAATATTAGTTACAAAACTTGACCATAATTGATATGCTTTTTTTTTTGACCCGGCTTAGCCCGGCCCATATTGACTGTACCTAATTGTGTACATCCTTAACTTGGACTTGATACCAAAGACACTTGTATTGTATTAAGTATAACAAAGTAAAAGAGACTAAACTAATTCTATTAAACAATTTGATAATAGTTACATATTTCCTGAAAACAAAATATACACTTCGTCATTTACATCAAAATTGAAAATAACTTTTTAGGTTCAAAATACAAATACACGTCAACCTCCTCTAAAAACTAATATAGAGTTTTGAATGAAAAATTTTAAGAGAAAGTTTTATATACAAATTATAAAATTTAAGAAATTCTATATCCCTTTTAAAAATTAAAGAGTTATATATACGCTTCAGCAAGAAAAAAAAAAGTTATATAGACATGCCCTATAACAACATGATTATTTATATTTGGTTATATATCTATTTTGATCCCTTATTTTTTTTATTAGTTTTATATTGTGTTCTTATTTTTTAAAAATTTTAAATTAATCTTTTATCTTTGTAATTTGTTTCAAATTACTCCTTTGTCTGACATTGTTTATTTTTTCGTTGACTAATAACATGATGTGCTAAGTTGGTGACATGCTCTCTACTACGTGGCAAATTCTATTGTGGTGACATATCATTCTTTTATTTATTTATTTTTTTCTCTTTTCCAATTTCTTCCTTAATTCCTTCTTTCTATTCGTCTTCTTCCTCTAACTATTGAATTTGCTTCAAAATTTGTTATATGTTAAATTTATTTTAAAAAAACTTTTTGACATAGATCGAAATAAAAAAATTAGATTCAATAACTGAGAGATAATAAGCTGAAGTTCCTTTAATATTATCTTTGAAAAAAGCAGTTTGGAGAGCATGACGTAGAATGAGAAAGAGAAAGCTAATGATTGAATTATTTTCAGAAAACTTCACCTCGAGGAAATCGGTGCTAACAGAAACTACCTCGTTGATGCTCTGGGACACCACGCTATAGACCAAGTGCCTAACTTTGGACTCAGTTTTCGAATCCCTCGCCAATTACTTCCACACTCAGATAGGTACTTTCCCACTTTCCTAAATCTAGGTTTCGTTTCCTTCTTTTTCTAGTTTCACTTTCATTTGGTAAAAATCCTTCCTTTTCATCGCTGCAGACTTGTTGTGTTGATCGGATCATTTAATGCAATTTCCAATATTATCTGACATTCTCTTGAAGAACCACCTGAATTACTCGCTCAAGGTACGATTTTTTTGCAGGTATTTAACATTGATAATAAAGTTTATTGATTTATTTTTTTTTAACTTTTTGGAAAAATTCTGTTTTACATCTTTGCCTTGTAATTAAACGTAGAGAAGAATCGGAAGAGTTAATTTTTGTTGGAGAGTGAATGTGATCAAAAGTTGAATGGTAATTTTGAATTGTTAAGGTGCCCTTGGGACTTGACAATACTGAGCCAAATGACATTGACTAATATGGTTTTGCCTTTTTTCCTTCCTTCATTGAATTAAATGGCTTGAAGGATATATCTCAGTGTCTTTTTCATTGCTGAGTGAAGAATTTGTGTTATTCATAAAGTGACATGATTTTACCTTGTTGGATAGCAGGAATGCATTGTGGGTCTATTATTTGTATGTTATTTTCCTCCCTCCAAACGTTGGTATTTCTTTTCTATAAAAGAAGTTGATTACCTAACTCAAGTGTATTGAATCATTAGATCTGCAATCATATAACTGATGACATCATTTTAAGGATGCATACACTCTCCTCAAAGAGTAATATTGTATGCAAGCTTCATTCAGTGTGTCCAAAAATGTATAGATAGACTAATGCTATGATCTATAGCCTAGAATATTGATAGACATTAAAAATATGTTATACTATGTTCTCTTAATGCTACCAAAGGCTAATTCTCTTACCTCATGAGTTTGCAGTACTTAGCAAACGTTCAGAATGGAAGATCTCAAAGAACGGCTAATCCCACCAAAAGCTGCATCAGCACTTAATTTAAGAGAGAGCACCAATCGAGCATCTGCTTCTGGAAGGCAACACTTTCAAGGAGTGGATGTTTTGGGGCTAAAGAAGCGAGGTCAGGGTCTCCGATCATGGATTCGTGTTGACACTTCTGGAAACTCCCAGGTCATTGAGGTAGATAAGTTCACTATGATGCGGCGTTGTGATCTACCTGCACGTGATCTTCGCCTACTTGATCCCTTGTTTGTCTACCCATCAACAATCCTTGGTAGAGAAAAGGCTATTGTTGTAAATCTAGAGCAGATACGGTGTATTATTACAGCAGATGAGGTTCTTCTCTTGAATTCCCTAGATAGTTATGTATTGCACTATGTGATGGAGTTACAAAGAAGATTGACAACAACTGGAGTAGGTGAGGTTTGGCAGCCAGACCATTCTGAAATGAGCCGAAGGAGTGGCAGTAGGAATTTTGACAATGTCTATAGCAATACATCCCCTGATTATTTGCCTTTTGAGTTCAGGGCGCTTGAAGTTGCCCTGGAGGCAGCATGCACATTTCTTGACTCTCAGGTTGGTAGAAGTACCGAATTATGGTAGAGGCTAACCTCAATGAAGTTGGGGTTTATCTCAAATTCTGTTTGTTGGAGTTTCCCCGATATCTTGTTGAAAACAATGCATTTTTTCAGATTGTCCCAAGCCTTATTAATAATACATTTGAAGGTAATCCTTGCAATATGCTTGGGGCATTATCAGTTAGTAACATTATAAGCTTTTGGTGATGTTTATTAAGTATCTTATCTAGATTCTGTCTAAAATAGAATCAAATTAATCTTAGACAGCAAGAAATAGGACTTAGTTTTCTATAAAAAAAAAAAAAGAAATAGGACTTAGTATTAGTATTAATGATCATTCATTTTCATCTGTTGTCATCATCATTAGCAGTTAGCACCATCATCTGGTCATCTTGCTGGTTTATGTATTGTTGAGGTTAACTTTTTTAATATATGTTCAACATCCAGTTATGCATTATTGGTAGAACTTTAGTGGGTATATTTTTGCTTACTAAGCATGCTACATATCGGTAGTAGGTTTGCAATAATTATGCACCATTTTCCCACTTATTAAAGGGCCCTCTCCTTCCTTGCCCCACCCTCCCCTGGCCCTATAGGCCACAAAAATGCATTATTTATTTTTCGAGATGATATGTGTCTTCACAGTAATTCATTAGTGGCTACTGGCCAGCTTTAAACACATAGATGGAAAAAACCAATGTTGTTTTCAGGTGAACATCCCCTTAACGGTAGTATTTGGTAAATCTTGTTTTTTCCTGAATAAAAATGTATTCTCTTGGCTATGTGTCTTACATAATGACTTATAGGAAGAAATTTCCACCCATACTAGGAATTTTACATTTTATGGCATCAATTTTAGACTGGTGGTGGCTTGGTGCACGTGGAGTTTGCATTTCTTCTTAGGTTGTTACTTTCCATAAAAAAGAATCCTTCTGTAACTATAAAAATAGTGTGCTAATTCAGAAAATTCTGCTAGTTAATCTTAGTAGGATTCTAGGTCCATATGCTTGAATAATACATATATATATTTATCATGATTGTTCAGTTGATTTTGATAAAATAGTTAGTTACACTCATTTTTGTTCTGGTCAATTCCAAAAGTCGGCAGAGTTGGAAATCGAGGCTTATCCGCTGTTGGATGAACTAACATCGAAAATCAGCACACTGAATTTGGAACGTGTTCGTCGATTGAAAAGCAGACTTGTTGCCCTGACTAGGAGAGTTCAGAAGGTGATGCTCATTTATGATTTCTTTTTTATGGTTGCAAGTAACAGGGATCATATTCTATTAATCTTATTGTTTCTTTACTTCTATTGGATGCTTATATTTAGGTTAGAGACGAAATTGAGCAACTTATGGATGATGATGGTGATATGGCTGAAATGTATCTTAGTGAGAAGAAAAGGCGGATGGAGGCGTCATTTTACGGAGAGCAGTCTGTACTTGGATATAGATCAATTGATGGTGCATCCATTTCTGCTCCGGTTTCTCCTGTTTCATCACCTCCTGCTCCCAAACTCGAAAAGAGCTTGAGCATTGCTAGGAGTCGACATGAGAGTTCAAAGAGCTCAGAAAGTACTACAGAGAGTATAGAAGAGCTTGAGATGTTGTTAGAAGCATACTTTGTTGTAATTGACAGCACCCTAAACAAGTTGACATCGGTAAACACAGTTTTATTTTATCTAATTTAACTTTTTTCTTTCTTACTTTGCTTTGTCAAACAGTTCATTAACCATTTTATATGTCATTTTCCAGTTAAAAGAGTACATTGATGACACAGAAGATTTCATCAACATTCAATTGGTATGCTTTCTCTCTCTTATTTCTGCTTCATATTATTTAGTCAGTGAA
The DNA here is from genome assembly GCA_014851425.1 of Senna tora. Lineage (NCBI taxonomy): Eukaryota > Viridiplantae > Streptophyta > Magnoliopsida > Fabales > Fabaceae > Senna > Senna tora. The sequence goes on from CM026260.1 coordinate 544,710, forward strand.
ATGTATTCCAGTCAGACTGCTTATAACTGTAGTTCAGTGACGTGAACTTATTTAAATCCGGGAACAGATAACTGATAATTTTTCCTTACAGGACAATGTGCGAAATCAACTTATCCAGTTTGAGCTTTTACTGACAACTGCAACATTTGTGGTGGCCATATTTGGTGTGGTAGCAGGAATATTTGGGATGAATTTTGAAATAGCGTTATTTAATAACCCCTACGCATTCCAATGGGTGCTTGTAATCACAGGTGTTTGTGGGGTCTTCATATTTTGTGCGTTTGTATGGTTCTTCAAGTACAGAAGACTCATGCCCCTATAGGAAGCTAGACAGCCATTAAGGAGATTCAACATTTTCCTATTATTGTTTTGCTCTCTGGCTTGCAGTTATAATCAAAATAAAATGCCAAAGCTCATTTCAAGAGAAATTCTTTCAATTCATTTATTGATGAATAACAAACAATTTTTTTTTCTCTAGGTAGGATCGGCTTTATGAATCAAATAAAGCCAACTTGTTCTATGTTGGTTAATTCATATATTTATCAATTGTAGGAAATTTCTTATGTTTTTCTGTTTCAGATATACATGTATATAATATAAGACACATTATGGAAGTTGTGGCCTTATTGTGTGTTTCAGATATACTTGTAAGGGCCGTGTGCTTGTTGCTGGCTTCTTTACTTAAATCTTCTCTTCTATGTGGTAATAAAATAGTACTAAAGGCCATGTTTTAATCAACAAAGGATTGATCCAAGTAATAAACGTTTTGATATTATTTAAACAAAATTTTAAATTCAAAAATGTAACTGTCTCGACAATGCCCAAGAGTCGGGTAACTGAAAGAAAAGGCCATGTCTTAGAGGGAGAGAATGGAAGCAAGTGAATAATTCATGTTAACTTTTATGTTGTTTGGATAAGCTTTTAATTCCCAAAATTTCTCCAAAAGTAAAATTTTAAAATTTGACCATCATAAATCCAAATAAAAAAAAAGGAACATTGTTAATGTTAATATTTACATGAACAAATAAAATAGAATACGTTAACCTTAATGTTATTTGATCTATATAGTCAATCCCATCTAATATAAGAGTTCCTTTTTTGTTGTAAAAATTAAAAATTATATATATAAAACAGAAGACTCCTCACTTAGACATACCTTTGAAAAGGTTTCATTTTGCAAATCAGAAGGTTGGCCATCTTTACATAAAATGATTGCATATGCCAAATGTTAAGAAAACTGAAGAAAGTGAAAAGAATGGAAGGAAACTGTCAATCATGACATACAATACAAGTACTGCACATGTATGAACAAGCTCCTTATTCTTACTCATTCTCTTTGAATTTATTATTCACTTTTTCTATGCAAATTAGGCATGTTCTTTACATATTTAAGACTAAAAGCTTGGTTTGAACATGCTGTTTGAAGATGCCATCTAAGTGTTGCTTATGAAGGCCTTTCGAGTGAAAGGAACTTTGGCAAGAACACGTACAACCTCTTCCACTAACAAACCATAAAGCAATTGGTTTTTACTAAGATAATACAAGACAAGAAAAAAGGGCATCTCTTCCTTACAAAATGCCGAAGGAAAGCAAAAGAGATAAAAAAAGAAAAAACTGTTCTGAAGCATTCAGGCCTTAACTAATAACTAGTTTTACTTCATTATTAAGCTCTTTTAAAGAATGCTGTGTAGTAAGATCATTTAGCAGAGCCGGACGAGAGTCTTTGGCTTCTTGCTTTATCAGCTTTCTCCGCTTTCTCCATGTAATCTTGATGAGACATTTGTTTGGTTCCTGCAGTCAAAGAATGGAGACACATGATAAGTATAACAGTCAACCCTCTTTCAACAATCATAATTCATAACTCAACAATCCAACAGAAAACATAGTTAGAGGTATGGAAATGATCGTATATAGTGTAGCTTGCTATAGAAAGTGTTATATTATATATAGGGTAGAATACTCTTAGTACAAGACAGTATTTTTTGTCCTGCTTCATAGTTCATGGAATATAGAGATGCAGTATATTACTAAGAGGTAAGTCAGAGAGGGTGGGAAAGACTAGAGTTAATGATATAATATGAAATTATTTTCCACCAGTCAATGCAAGAGAGAAGCCTTCCATAAGGTTCATCACCATTCCCCATTCCACTACAGTTATTGGAATTGGACCAAAAAAAGCATGGATAGAGAGACACATCAAACTTGAAATAATTTTACTATATTTTAAAATAATAAAATAAAGTAATGATCAGTTAGTTAACTTTCCATTCCCCTCATATATATCTAAACTCCCCACTCTCCCTATCTTAACTCTCCACTATGGCATTATCCCCACATTTATTTTAAATTTGTAATTCATTTTACCTACGTGCTAATATATATATATATATATATATATAGATGTTGTAGATCAATATCTTCAAAAGTGTCATAACGAAATATTAATTCTCTAAATTTCTCAGTGCATGAGCTACTTTCAAAGTAAAAAACAGCAAGTATCATCTTATATTCTAAGTACATTGCAATTTTTTTTTCTGAAAAAGAATATCTACAACACGTATTGGATTAAACAGCTATGTGGAAGTAAACTTCTAGGTTGCAAATATGATTGTATCAATGATAAGATGCCTACAGTATATCAGTACCAAATACCAATATCATCTCATATTAATTTAAGTGCTGCCACTGTCAATTGGTGATATTATTGGGTATGGAATACAAAATATAATCTACAACAACAATCAAAGCCTTTTCCCACTAGGTGGGATCAGCTATATAATCTACAAATCTCTCAAAAATTTAAGAGCCGTTTTGCTAATCTGATATCAATATTAAATTTATATTCTGAAGCAATACAATAAAAATAGAAGAGTAGTGGAATAATTGAATTAAAAGATCCTAATTTACAAACAGTTGAAAGTATTCAGGTATAAAGAGCCAAGAATCCTGGACAGAATACTAAAACCATCCCTCTAGCATACATTTGAGATGCCACTTAAGAGGAATTCATTATGGCTTAAAACTTATACAATTACCATATGTAACTAATTATGTAATCACAATGCAGGTGAGCAAGATTAGTGAAACACTTAGATAAGCATGGCACTTGAGGTTCATTTCCTTATGAAGATTTCTTTTCTCTTCTTTTATTAGTAGCATCTCTAAGACTTTGAAACATCAATCAACAACCTCTCAACCAATTGCCAAAAAGAAAATGGAAAAAACAATCTCTGAGAGGGCAGTGTAAGTGGTAAGTCTAAATCCTAAAAGAACCAATGTCCAATGATACTCAACTTCCCCAACAGAAGGAATTATTAGATCTTTCCAAAGATTCAAGCTTTTATAAAAAACATGAAAAATCAAAAGAAAGAGTAGACTTATAGGAGTTGGGGGTAGTGAAAAAGAGAACCTCTGCTCATGAAATACCAAGGGACGGCAAAGACGGCGGTTATGAGAGCTATGCCAACCACAACATGCTTCTTGTCGCCACTGTAAAAGTAGTGATCCAACTTTGCCCTAAATCCTGCTCCTCCACCGTTGGCGTTGGGTTTTGAGTCGCCGCTCATTTTCTCTCACTTTCTCGCTCGCTCAACCCCACCTTCTCTTCTTCTCCTAATTCAACTAGCAATCCATGGGTTTTTGCTTTTTAGCTCACTTGGATTAAGCTCATTAATGTAAAATTAATTTTGTTTCTCTTTTATTTTTATTAATTGCTATAATTTTTTGTTTTTCTCTTCAAACCATTGACTTCACATGTGTTCATTTGGTTTGGGCTTTATAGCTGCACTAGCTGTGTTAGTTTGGCCTACAGAATAATAATTATGAATAAATTTAGGTGAAGTTATTTAAGTGTTTTTTAATAATTATGGTAATTTTTTTAAAAATATTTTTTTATAAAAATTATTAAATTTAATTTTATAATATCTTAATGGATATTAAATAATATTAAATTAATTTCACTTTTAATAAATAAAAAAGAGATAATTAAATTTTAATATTTGACCATACTTTTAATGAAAATTTTTATCTTATAAAAAAATTGCATTAACAAGTGCATAATACACTTATTAAAAAATTTTTGATTCGTTGAAAGATAATTTAATGTTTTGAATTGAATTAAAAATGAAAAAAATAATAAATTTTAATACTTAAAAATTCTCTCATTTTTTATAATTAAAAACTCTTTTATTAGTTGAGAAGAATCCTTAATTATTATCTTAAACTTACCAAAAAATACTCATCTGTATATAAATAATTTGACTTTTTTTAATATATATATATATAATAAAAATAATAATTTTACTAGTTTAAATTGAATACACACAATAATATAAAATTCAATTTTATAAACTCTTTTTTGGTGAAAAGGTGCAAATATATTAAAAGATACCTAGAGTTTTACACATCATAAAATACAGGAAATCGAATTTTATAAATTAAAATAAAAAATTATACATTTTTATACCCTAAAAAATTTATGAGTACAATTTTAGCAGATAAAAAGAGTATTGGTTAAAGGCCAAAAAAAGAGAGTGTTCGTTTACTTTACTCTTTGTTTAATGGCTATCTTATCTATAGACCACAGTCAAAACTCAAAAGAGTAGTATATGCAGGTGTGTACAAAGAAAGACTCACACTCAACTGTAGAACAAAAACAAACCAACCTATCTTGATTCTTGAGTTCACCTCCCAAATCCCAAGCATGGCCACTTCTTCACTCTCAAATTCTTCCCTATTCATTTACTTGTTAGCCATAATCTGTGCTCTTGCTTCCTTCTCTTCTGTCACTCCCACCGACCACATTGTAGGAGCCAACCGTGGCTGGAATCCTGGCATTAACTACACTCTCTGGTCCAACAATCAAACTTTCTATGTCGGCGACCTCATCTGTTAGCATCTTCCTCTCTTAGCTTTATACCTAATGTTGTGTGATTATGTTTAGATCTGTGCTTTACTATAACGGATCTGCTAAATACTTTCCTTTTTCGGTATGCTTTCGTTTTCTTTTCAAGTCTCAATCTTGTCATGTTTCCTTCAAAAGGAAAAAAAGGCAACTTTTTTTACTTGTGCTTCCTCTTTCCTGTTTAATCAGTCATCTCTTTGTGTCTCTTGAAATGGCATCGTTTGTTTTCTATGCCTTTTCTTTTTCTTTCATCTGTGTGTGTTCTTGAGATGTTTTACCTTTCAATAGCATTCATTTAAAAAAAGAAGAAGGAATCTTTCATTCTTAGAGATTCTGCTATGTTTCTGCTCCTTAGTCCTTAGTCTATTTCTGCCTCTTTGATGTTTTAACTTTTAACTTGCATAATAGCATTGAGTACCAAAAAACCCAATTTTTCTCTGCTACTAGAAAAGCCAGATGAATATGTGTTGGAGTTGGATTGAAAAATGCAAAGTAACTTTTCGTTGCAGTTGTAGCTGCTTTTCTTGAGCAATAGTCTCTTCCAGTTTTCTTGAAATGTCTTAATTTTTTTTTTCTGGGTTTTAGCATTTAGGTACCAGAAGAACCAGTACAATGTGTTTGATTAACCACAAAAGAAAAAACTTTTCATTGCAGTTCTATAGCTTCTGTTCTTAAAGATTTTGCTATGTTTATGCCCCTTAGTCATTTGAGCTCTAAGCAATAGTCTACTTCTGCCTCTTTGATGTTTTAACTTATAATAGCATTCAAGTACCAAAAGACCCAATTTTTGTCTTCTATTAGAAAACCCAGAACATATGTGTTGGAATTGGATTGAAGAATAGAAAGAAACTTTTCATTGCAGACAATAATCTCTTGAAATGTCTACATTTTTTTTTCTTTTCTGGGTTTTTAGCATTTAGGTACCAGAAGAACCAGTACAATGTGTTTGAGGTAAACCAAACTGGTTATGACAACTGCACTACTGAAGGAGCTACTGGGAATTGGAGTAAAGGCAAAGATTTCATACCCTTGAATGAGGCCAAGAGGTATTACTTTATTTGTGGAAATGGCCAATGCTTCAATGGCATGAAAGTGTCTGTACTTGTTCATCCTCTTCCTTCTCCTCCTCTTTCTGCTGCTACTGCTGCTAATCATTCATCCCCAAATGCTGCTCCTCATCCTCCTCCTATGGTTTTCATGGGTGGATTCTGGTCTCTGGCTATGTCTTCTGCTTTAGTTTGGTTTGGATGTGGTTGGATCTAGCAAATGTGTTGCTCTAAGGAGCATTGTCATTTATTATTCTCTTTTGATTCATTCCAGAGTATGAACTTGTTGTATCATATGAATATGAATATGATGCTTCATATTTGTTTCAAATCCAGAAATATCATTCCCATCTTGATTCTTGCTTTTAGCACTTCTCATTTATTTTTTATGGTCAATTCTGATGCAAAACACAGAAAATGGCATGCTTAAGATGTTTACTCTAATACTCTTTTATATGGTAATTGAAGTTCTTAACACTAAGTTCAGCAGAAGTTATGTGCAATATAATATTCTGGCAAATTGGTAAAGAATGTTTTAGTGTTTTATGTATAAAATATATGTAGTTTATGCCTAGATCTGCTTTAATCACGTGGCTGTGCCCCTACACTAGCTTCTTACTTTAGATATTCAAAGTATAAATTTTTTAGTTTAAATTTTCAATAACCTTTTTTTGTTTCTTTTTGAAAGGTCAAAATGAAATTATTTTTTATCATTAGATGGAGAAATAAAAATGATTCCAAAAACACTATAAAGAGAGACCAAATTGAAAATTTAGTATTTTTTTGGGGTGAAAATAAAATGTACTCTTTCAGCTTCTTTTGCAAGATCTCCAACGGTCAAATTAGTGGGATTTAAGAAATACACATTTAGAAGTGTTCATTCTTAAATAAAGGTCTTATTATTAAATATTCTAAAATTAACTAGACGTTTTTCTTAATCATTGATTAATATGACAAAGAAAAATTACAGCTGAGGTTACTAAAATTCTTAACATTTTGGCAATCCATGATTGGAAATTAGCAATAATAATGCAAATTAAAGTTAAAAAAAGGGAAAAAATTGTCTGAAAAGCTTGGCAGGAAATTTTATGCACATAGCAATAATGGTAAGGATGATAAGGAAGGATAATGATGACTCTAATTGTTGCAGTGACAGCCATAACTATCTGACTCCTCCATCCATGGATTCCAATCCTATTAATCCACTTTCATTAATTTGGATCCGCTAAAGTGTAACGGCATGAAGTGTCGAATGTGAATTGTCAGATGAGAGTGTTGTAATGTAGATACAGATCTCGATACTCATTTAACGGCTCAAATCTTACACTTCATACACTTTTTGTAAAATGCACTTTAACAGATTCAAGTCTTCACTTTCACTTTCTCCTTCTAGAGGCTTTTGATGGAAAAACATGCCTAGAAAAAAAAAAACTTTATTGATCAAGCAATGACAAAATATTTCAAACCAAAAAAAAAAATGGCAATATATTTTATTTCAGCCTATTTTTATGATTAAATTGTTAATAGTTAAATCAATTATAATAACTTTTCTATTATTTTATTTTTCTCCTCCTACCTCTAATTATTGGATTACCATTTGATCAAGATTCAAGAAGCCCTTAATGATTAAATAAAAATGATCATAAATTAAATTTCTCAAAGAGTAAGGATAAAGTAAATTATACATATGTGACTTTTGTAATTGTACCTAATACCTATCAACATAGTCTACTTATCTTTTATAAACTGAATATATTTAAGCAGTGTTTGGTTTGGTTAGCATTTATGTGAATGAAAACTATTATATATTAATAAACTAGAACACACTTCAACTAAACCCAACTCTGACTTGGATTATTTGTTTGTATGCTTGTTTCTACTCCTGAAATTATGGGTTGGCATGGGTTTGTCTTCTTCTAAGATTTTAAAGGGACAAATGCAAAATAATGGAAAGGATATGCCAAAATGACATTATGACTCATACTTCATTAAGTGACAGAAATAGCACTCTCGTGGGTTAATAATGTTGTCCTCTTAAGTGATTCACTTTGCTCTCTGATTTTGACTTGTGTGTGGTCCACAACTCCATCTTCATTCATCTATCACACACTCCAAAACTCACTGTATTTCCAACTTCCAAGCACTTCTAGCTCATGCAAGTTATCTTACATACATGTATATTTTTCACACTACAAGTGTATTCAGGCTCAAACATTAACCTATCTATCAACATTGTAATTTATAAAACCTATTCTACACCACTGCGATATAACACAGATGGTATCTGTATTTTAATGGTAATGGAGCATCGTTCGGTAATAAAGTTGATCCCGAAAATGAGCCCTACAATATTAGAGGGATTAGTCACCAGACCTGATAGATACCCTAATATTCTGCAGAAACCTTCTGTTTTCTTCTTGATCTGCTGTACACTTTGGAAGGTGGAGAAGGAGAGAACTCAAATGGAAGATATGGGAGATCCATATCCCCTTTCAAAATCTTAACAATATCCCCAATATCTGGTCTTAACTCTGGAATTTTCTGTAAGCAAGAAAGTGCGATATTGATACACAAGCTTGCTTGCTCTTTATTGTAATCTTCTTTCAACTTTTCATCCACAAGTTCTAGAATATTATCAGATTGAGCCAAGTGTCTACACCAGCTTATTAAATTTGCTTTCTCCATCTTCATGGGGGATGCAAGAACATGTAATGGTCTTCTTCCTGAAACAATCACAAGAATCAAAACTCCAAAACTATAAATGTCAGCCTTTTCCATTAAGAACTCACACCCACCACCATATTCTGGAGCTACATAACATAGTGTCCCTCTCATGCTGGTTGTGCTGCTTAAATTATCTCCACTCCACATTTCACTACCAATGGAAGGGCTACTTCTTGTCTTCCTCCAGTTTTTTCTGAAACTAAACTCTTCATTTGGATCACAATCATTGTTTTGACTCTCCCTTTGAAAGCTCCTTCTTCTGCAAAGATAAAACCTTTTACCCAATTCAAAATGTGGTACTTTGAACCCTTTCTTCCACTTTGTTTGGAGAATTTTCAGCTTGCAGTTCTTCTTGCTTAACTCAGAAAGTTTCTCTTCTTTCCACCAATCTTGTATCTTCCTCTGCTTCTTCTTGAGATTTTTCTTCTCCTTTTTTGGTCTTGGACCAGGATATCCACCAGAGCAGATCTGGTGATTAATCCCCCGGGTACTGCAAGGCTCGTTGCAGGGGGAGACCCTCCCGAGAGGTGATGTTATTTCATTTTCCTTTGATTCCTTGTTGTCTTCTGCATCATCTGGTTTGTCTGTTGGGCTTGAGTATTCCAGTTCTGTTCTCTTATGAATGTTGTTCTTTTCTTCATCCCAATCTGGGTTTGATGCACAAATCTGACTCCCTAACCACTCCATGACATAATCTTTACTACATAATTCTCCACTTTCATCCTGCCTCCACCACCAGTCTTTTCCCCATTGTTTTTCATTTGCCTTCTCTTCTTCATCTTTGGAGGAAGCATTATTAACATTTAACTCTTTACTATGATCAATACTGGAAAACTCGTCATCCCGATCAACATCCAAAGTTGAAATTTCCTTCCCCTTGGTATTACCACTCCTTATTTCATTCTCACTTGCAATACTGGCATTCTTACTCAAAGAATTCAAGTTCAAAACTCTAACATTAAAACCTGACCTGCTATAATTTTTGGATGAAGATGATGAAGCCTTCAAAGCTAGAGCAAAATCTACTTCATTAACACTTTCAACAATAGGAGTACCAATAGCTTCAGCACTTTCTGCAGTTAAATTACCTGAAAACTCTTGGCTCTTCCATAGCTCATCATTGAACTCACCCTCCTCTTCCACTTTAATCCTTGACAATCCGAAATCCGAAATCTTCCCACGGTACTCATCATCAAGAAGAACATTGCTCGGCTTAATATCCCCATGAATCACTGGTGGGTCACATCCAAGGTGCAAGAATTCCAAAGCTCTAGCAACATCCATTATCACAAGAAACCTTTTTTCCCAACTCAAACTCCCATCATCATCATCTCCAAAGAGAAACTCCTGCAAGCTTCTCTTAGGCATATATTCAAACACCAAGAGCCTCCTCTTCTTTTCCACACAATACCCCAAAAGGGTCACAAGGAAAGGAGATCTTAATCCACCAAGAATATGAAGCTCATTCTGAAACTCTTGCTCTGATTGTAAAGACAAAGAGTCTAGACTCTTAATGGCAATAAATTCCCCATCCTTAAGTGTTCCTTTAAAAACTGTGCTAGACCCACCTTTACCAATGACATTTTCAGTGTGAAAACCATTGGTGGCTTGCTTTAGCTCTTTGTATGAGAATCTTTGGAGCTTTAAAGAAGCACTTTCATTAAATGGGTTGGTTTGGAGTCTGTGTTTAAGAAAGTGCCAGATATGGTGAAGCAAGTAAAGAATTGAACAGAAAATGACAAGTGAGGCTGAAATGGTGAGAGCTAGGAAGAGGATTCTGTTTTTGGTGAAAAAATTGGGACTTGAAGTTGGAGGGAATGGCCTTGAAGGCATGATGGTGATGAAGATGATTAAGAATGAACTCTACTTGTGAGTTGTGAATCTCAAAGGGTTTAAAATATTATTTACAAGAACTGAAGAGGAAAAGGTTAATGAAGAATTAGCATTTAGCACACATACAAAAAATGCTTGTTCTTCTTCATTTCTTCCTCTAATCATTGGGTATCCAAAGTTGATTGCTTTTTCGGTTTATATAATTCAAGGAGCTAAATTCATCTATTGGTTTTGCTTTCAAATACTGCCCATCATAGGATATGTTTAAGAAATAATATTTTTGTGCTTATTAGCCCTTTTATTTATATTTTTTAATTATGTGACTAAAAATTAATTCATAAGTTTAAGTACCGAAATCAGATGGATTTAATAATTCAAAGTAAATTAAGAATGCAGAAAGAAAATTATTAGTTTATGGTTTTGTTTTATTTGGTTTTCCTTGATTTATGGATTCTATTTAATATTCTTATTTTGTTTTCTATTTCTTATTTGTTTTATAGGCTAAAGGTCTATTTTGATCCTCAATGTTTTTATGAAGTTTAATGTTGGTCTTCAAAGTTTTTATTTTTGGTCGATTTTGGTCCTCGAGCTTAACACCGTTAACTTTTTTGCCGTTAAATGATGACGTGGCATGCTTATATGGCACACCCTCTCTCCTACATGTCATATTTTAATGACGTGGCATGACACATCACTGTCACGTCACTCCAGATTGCCACATCATCATCTTCTCTCCTTCATCAGCATCATTATCATCATCATCTGGGGTGACGTGACAGTGATGTGTCATACCACGTCATTAAAATATGACATGTAGGAGAGAGGGTGTGCCATATAAACATGCCACGTCATCATTTGATGGCAAAAAGTTAACGGTGTTATGCTCGAGGACCAAAATCGACCAAAAATAAAAACTTTGAGAACCAACATTAAACTTCATGCAAACATTGAGGACCAAAATAGTACTTTAGCCTGTTTTATATCGAGACTAGTGATTGTGATTGGGATAAGAGGATTAAGAAGAAAAAGAAGGGTAGTGAATGGAGAGGGACTAGAGGTACTTTTCTTGACTAAAGAGAAAGTTTTCCAGACAACTGTTACAGGTGTTGGTTTGTGAATTGAAATGCAAACAAAGTGTTTTTCTTTTTTTTTTTCTTACTTTTTTTTTAAAGGTTCAATAATATTATGGAGGACACCTTTATCCAAAATGAAAGAAAACTTTTTTAAAAACGTTAATTAAGATAATAACTCAGCCAAGGATATGTTTAATTAAGTTATTGTCATATACAAATTGAGAATGACATTTCAAATTATATTATAACATTATCATAGTCCACCTTTTGTAGGCCAATAAACAAAACCACAGTTAAATCCAGAATCAAATTAATCATAATATAAAGTTGTTAAGCTATTGGCGCAGGAAATATTTAAACTTTCAATGATTTGTTGATGAATTATGATTAAATTATCACTTTGGTCTTTCAAAGATGTAATCTTTCTCAATTTAGTCCTTGAAAGATGGTCTCAAATTTAATTCTTGAATTATACAATTTGTCTTAATTTAATCATTAGAAATGTTTTTTGTAAGTTATTTTAATGGAGTTTCTCAATGACTTTCAGAGACTAAAATGATAATTTACTAATGAAAAATTGGTGCAGAAATGCATGCTGCAAAAATCACCTTCCAATTACCATCATCACTTAGGTGAGGCAAATTCAATAACCACAATTAAATCTACAATCAAATTCCAATGTGACACAGAAACTTGATATAACATATGTATATATGTGTGTGGGGGGTAATTAATTGAATAGCACTAGTGCTACACAGAAACATTAGCCATCTTGACTCCAAAAGAATAGTCCATACAAGGCCTTATAAAAGGGAAAGAAGTAGTAATAAAGTCTGTACTAGCCTTTCCTTCACAATCATGCTTAGGAGGGATATGATGGCAAGGCTCCATTGAGAAGTCCCTCACACATGGTGGATCATGCTGTGTCTCATCCCCCCCCACTATCCTGTACAGAAGCCATGGCTTCAATCCTCCCAAACCTTGAGCCACATACCCAAAAGTAGACAAAGATGTAGTCACCAACTCATCACACAAACTCAAAAGATACATCTCAGTCCAAGCCTTCATGTTGTGCATATTGTTGTGAAACTTTTGATGCTCTTCATGACTTGGTTGATACACCCCCACCACTTCTCCTGTAATCGTTGGTCTTGTCACGTACATATTCCTTAAACTGTCACCGTACTCCGGGAACAAAGACGCCACTAGCACGGCCTTCAAAGTCGTGCTTCTTCGGGTGGAGGTAACCGGGTTTTCCGTGTCGAGTTCCGGGAGTAGCTTGTGCTGCAAGGCACAACTTAAGAGGAGATCAAGTACTGCTTGATGTGGGGTGGAATCAGGAGAGAATAGTCTTATTTGGAGGCCAATTTTCTGATCTGATTTTTCCATGTATGCTTGGTAGAATCTGCTTATTAGTCCCCATGCTTGATTTGAAGGGTGAAAGAGGTACCTCCCCAAATGGTGAAAAACTGTGTCTTTTTCTGGGAACATTTGTGTGATATCAGAGCTAAAAGACGGTGCCATGAAAAGAGAAGGGACAAAATATTGATCTGTCTGCAAGATCAAAAAGGGAACTTTTTGAACAAGTTTTTGACTTTGATCACAGTGGAAGAACTTCTCAGGATCACCTTGTGTGTGTCGGAAATTAAGATGAACAACCAATGGGAGTGAACTCTTATTCTTCTCCTTCTCCATCATTCTCTGATATGTCTCAACATGAGTTGGATCCCAAAACGGAGAATCTTTTGGAAACTCCCATGTTGAATTAAGGAATGGCTCACAGAACAAACCCATCATGTCATCCTCAAATTTCACGAGAAGGACTCTGTCTGTGAGCAGAGAATAAAGAAATGTGGCTGCCATGCTTATCATTCTGTTCCCTAATCCATTCACAGGTGTCCAAACAATGTACTTACAACTTGTGTTGGTACTATGATGTTTTTCCTTCGATCTCACGAGGTTTCTCATGGTTGTGTTGTAAGATCTGGTACGAGGTCCACACTTTCTGTGAATTTCTTCATAATTTCGAAGCTTGGATATGAGATATGAAGAGGGTTTGTGAGGGGAGGCTTTGCGGTATAAATAAGATTGAAATCTGCTTATGCATGAAGCTTCATCAAATCCAGAAGCTAGAAGCCCATCAAGATGCAGATTTTGTGCATTGATTTTGATAAGTGGGGTTGAATCATTTGTTGAATTGTTTGTGATTCTTGCATATGAAGCATTTTTTGGTCCTGTAAATTTTGAAGAGCTTATAGAAAAGTTAGCAATTTATTCAAATATGCATAATTCAATGGAGTAAAATGTATTGATATTTGATACATGTTGCATGTGATGTCACTTAAACTAACTAACTTGGATCCATTGATATAAATTATGGTGATTTTCTTTTGTTGCTCGCCTCAACCCGAGTCGTGCCCTGGTTACAGTGAAAGAGTCTCCTAACAGAATAGCTGCATTCATAAGGTTTTGAATTGGGAACCTTACTTAAGTGATCCCAAACTACTTACTACTTGGACCAACTCCTCGTTGATAAATTATGATGATTTAAAATAGTAAAATGGAACATAGTTTGTCACAAGTACTATTAAATATATAATGATTTGGAAAAATTAAAAATTGAGAAAGTCATAATCTATCTTAGAAATATGTGGTTCATCCCCTTGAAGATTTTTATCACTACTTTTCAGAGCATTTATATTAGCCTTGCTTCGGTTCTAATAAGTAATGAGTCAAAAGCTCTAAGGGCTAAACCATTTATTTTCTAAAAAAAAGGCTAAAATGCATGTAATTGTACTATAGCTTTTGTAGAGATAATTTCCTCGACTATAAATATTGACATAGAATTCTCTTTCAACTTTACAATTTCTACAAAAAACTTTATTAGTGAACTTTTGCATTCGAAAACATAAAAGAGAGTAGACACGTCAAATTTTAACCTTTCCAAAGTTTAAGTACCACATATCTTTGAGAGATTAAAGATTACATTTCTATTTATTTTTAAAATTATAAATTCATTTACAAATTTTAAACTATAAAAACTAAGTAAAAATTTTAAATAAAAAAAATCATTACCTACATCTTGCTCTGTAATATTCTGAGCTCTACCTCCTTTTGTTGTAACATTGATTTTTTCCTGGCAACACCTTAACTTTTGCATATCCATTAAACAGATTGAATTTAGATCAAACAGAAAAAATAAAAAATAAAAAAAGATATAAAGGATTAAAGATTAGATATAAATGAATTACCCCTCTGAGAACGTTTTATTCTCTTTCTGATTTGATGTATTGTTGAGTCTTGTTCTGAATCCTAAGTCCATAGTTGTAACGTTGTGAGGTGTTGTTCCTATTCCTAGTACCTTGTCTTTTGAAAACCCCTCAAAAAGATTGAAAATTGAGTTTTGGTACATTAATGTAATCATCACAATTGCTGGGAATACTACGCCAATTACAACCAAACATGTCCTGAATCTGTTCTCCATTGTCGATTCTGATGCTCACAATCAAAGAAGAAGAAGAAGAAGCATGAAGCATATATAACAGTTAGTTCAATCTAATAGGAAAGAAAAACAAAAAGCATAATAAAATAAAAATGGCTGCTTCTAAACCCAGAAAAAAAACAAAATAATGCAGAGTAAGTGAAAAAGACCTTTCTGCCCCTGAATGATGTTCTTTCCAATGAAATTCTCATATCAGATTTTCATAATTCTCAAAAAAGTTCATAACTTTTCAGTGTAATACAGGATCAGACCAAACCCACAGAGATGAAACTTAAATTCTTAGTGAAAACGCATCTGTATTACTATATACAATATAACTCCTGTTCAAAATACAAGCAGTAGAAAAAACAGACAGGAAAAAAAATAAAATAAATTTATACCTTGAAAAGAAGACAAGCCTGCGTGCAATGATGTTTTCAACTTTTCTTCAGAGACAGAGAAAAATCAATCAGGAATCGCCATTGTTGAGTCAATAGCCTTTTGAAAATAGCTATTTTAAGGTGGTAATTAATATTAAGGCCAAAAAAGGTAGTAATTAATATTATGTTTCCTTAAACATTGGTCCAGAACAAGAAAAGCTGTCGTTTTGTCTTCAAATACATATAATAATAATAATCATAATCATAATCCCACATAATTGTGCCGAGTAAAAACAGTGTCTTAATTAATACGTATATACGGAAGATTTTTGTGTATATTTTCATGTACTTTCTTAATGGATTAGACAATTTTTGTGTAAATTTTCTCGCAATAAGAATCACACCCACATAATGAATAATGATGTTATAATCAATCAAGGGTCTTTCTTGGATTTTGTCTATAGAATAAGTCAATAATTAATACCCAAACTGTGTATGAAATGCTTATTAATGACAAAAAAAAATTGCTTATAAAATTATAAAATTTAAAAAATTTCCCCTATAATTAAGGAAAAAACTTAGGCCCATTTCCTTATGTCCATTACATCCAGTTCTCCAATATAAATATGACACGTGGCAAAAAATGTTTAAATGACCAATCATAGTAGAGAGAGAATATAGAAGATCACCTTTTATATAACCAATAATAGAAGAGAGAGTGTGTAAATACAATATATGATTGGTGGAATTGGATGTAATGGACATAAGGAAATGAACCTAAGTTTTTTCCATAATTAAAGGGTCTTCTTATTTTATTTTTAAATTAATCTTTTTTTTATTTTTTAATATAAAATGATGAACAAAAAGAACACAACTTTATATACAATTCTTCATAATTTTTTTGTCAAGTTCTCGGGCGAAAATAAAACATTAAAATTTTTTTAAAAAAAAAATCAATCATGAAAAAATAAGTTACATAATAACATAAACCAAACATGTATTGATTTATGATTAAAGGCACTAAAGTAACATTTTATTATTATTACTTTCATCTCAATTATTTATTGCAGTCCCAAATCTATTTGTCAATTTAATTTTAAAAGGACGTAAATAATAGATTAGAAAGTCAATGAAAAATTAAATTAAGTTATACATTAAAGAACCAAGTTAAAAAATCAACAATATTTAGAAATGAAAATTATCATTAGTCAAAAATTCAAAGAAAGAATGAAGTTTAATCAATAGTTTAAAGCAAGACATC
Source organism: Senna tora (assembly GCA_014851425.1). Taxonomy (NCBI): domain Eukaryota; kingdom Viridiplantae; phylum Streptophyta; class Magnoliopsida; order Fabales; family Fabaceae; genus Senna; species Senna tora. The sequence goes on from CM026260.1 coordinate 561,411, forward strand.
ATGTGAGTGATAGGCGAGTTTGAAAAAAAAAAGTACAAATATTATAATAGTCTTATTATTATTATTTCTGTAAAGAAGGGTATCCATCAGTAACAACAATAATTAATCTTGTCATCGCGGGTTTAACTTGTCACATATGCATCTCATTATTAAATTCTTGATGTCCTTCATGACTTGGCTGAAACACATCTATAATCTCTTCACCCACTTTTGTTCTAGCCACATACATAGTCTTCAACATCTCAGAGTACTCTGAATGCAAAGATGCCACTAGAATAACTGTCAATGAGGTATGGTTTTTCAACTCAGATGTTACTGATTTCTGCATTTTCATCAATTCAGGAAGCAAATTGTTTCTTAGAGTACAGGCTAGAATCTCATCCACCACGGCTCGAGGCGAAGTGCGGTTAGCATGAAACACTCGAATTTGAAGGCCAATTCTCTCATCAGCCTTGGCCAAGTGAGAATGATAAATTTTGCTAATTAGTCCCCATGCCTTGTTTGAAGGGTGAAAAAGGTAATGTCCTAGATGAAGGAAAACAGTGTCTTTTTCTGGGAACATTTTGTTCAACTCTTGCTTGAAAGATGAGACCATAAAAAGGGAAGGGACAAAATATTGATCTGACCTCAGAATCAACACAGGAACTTTATGCAGAAGATCTTGATTGTTATCACAGTGGAATAACCTTTCATGATCATGAAGACCATGTTGTAGATTAAGGTCTAAAAATGATGGTGAAAGATTAATTCCCTTGTGACTCTTTAGCATGCGTTGGTATGTTTGAATATGTCTACTGTGAATCACATGGGAAAAATCCTGTGACAAAATCCATGATGAATTAGGAAATGGCTCACAAAATAGACCGGCCATGTCGGCGTAGAATTCGACCAGGAAAACTCGGTCCGTGAGGATGGCATAGAGAAATGAAGCCACCATGCTTACCATTCTGTTCCCTAAGCCATTTGCTCCTGTCCAGACAAGATATTTACACATAGACATAGTAGAATCATTGACATTGCTTGAGTTTATGAGTCTACTTATGGTTGTGTTGTAGGATTTGGTATGAAGTCCACACCTTTGATGGAGATTTTCATAGTCTCTTAGCTTGGATATCAGATAAGGGGAAGGTCTATGAGGGGAGGATTTGCGGTATAAGTAGGATTTGTACCTACTTAAGCATGAATGTTCATCAAATCCAGGAGCAAGAAGCCCTTTGAGTAGCTTGTCATCACTATGAATGCTGGTAGGTTGAAATGATTCATTTCCTGAACCTGTATATGTGAGGAGGACCCAAAAGAAAGAGATCACATACAATTTACTCACAGAATAAGTCAGAGTTGTTGGGAACTTAAGAATCTGAGACCAAAAAGATAATGATCTCACCTACTGCTAGTGTTGTAGTATTCCCACTTCTTCCTGTTTCAATGGCCTTAGCTTTGCCAAATCCAAGAAAGAGAATAAGAGATTGAGTTTTGGATACACATAATAAAACTATGGTGAAAAAAAAGTACTACCTGTGGAGCTTCAATTTCATGAAGATTTTGAAGTGTTTCTTGAGTATTGAACTCAACTCTGGAAGAAAACCCTTGAAAGAGATGGAACGGTGCGTTTTGATAGGTGAGCGTTACAATGAATAGCAAAGGGAAAGCTATTGAAAACACAGTGAAGAATAATGTTGTGAATCTTTCGGAACTCAAATCCATTGCTTCAACTCTCTGAGCCGAGCTCTAATGGCAGAAATGAAATTAAGAATTCAATGGAAGATAAAATATTAAATAAGAAGTTGAATGAAACGTTAGCTATATATGGTACAGTGAGAAACGTAAGTCAAAATTATGTATTACCCAAGGAAAAAGTGGACAATATAATTCAACTTTTATTAACAAAAACCAAAAGAGTTGAATATAATAAATATTGAGCATATGAATAATATACAGCTAATAATAGTCACATACCTCATAAAGTAAGAAAAAGCTCTAGTTTAGCTTGCTAAATAATGCTAACGGGCGTTTGCTTTTATGGTTATCCATAGCCCATAGGAATGTAGGTGGTTTTCTTTGGGTCGGGCTCCACTAAAAAATAGTCCAAACCAATCAAAATTTTGCAAGTTGGGTTGGGTTGGGCCGGCTTACATGATTTTTTTTAATATTTTGTGACTTTTTGGAATAATATCAATTTGGTCTAATTAACAAAATTGATCCTAAGAGATGCTTTTCCAATCAATTTGATCTTTCGGTCAATTTATTTAATGAAAAAGTTGACACTTTTGATGGTGTTGCATTTTTAAATAGTTAATACACGGGTTGATTTTTTATTTTTTAAATAGTTTTATTCTATAGTGATAAAGCCAGAAGGGTAGGTATTTATTATCTTTCAAATAATAGATTTATATTATGAAGATATATAGTAGTAAGTGAGATTTTGCTTCCTCTCGAGTAAAAGAATTTCGAGTGTTATTCAAGATAGATTTGAATAGGGGTAAATGGATACAAGTTGGTGATTTGGATAATAGTTTATTTTTTTTGTAAATGTCAAGGGTGCATATTAATGTGAAGAGGAGTTATATATATATATAGAATTGGATCTTGACTTTGCCTACTCTATATATAACTTAAGCTTCCATCTCCAACAATTGGCAAAGAATCATCATCGGACACAATTTGGAGGAAATCAATTATGTCGTTCATTATGACAAGATTTGCTTAATAAGTTAAATTAGATTCTTATTATTGAACATGAAGAGAGTTTCTAGTAACATATATAAAGCATAAGAAATAAACAAAATGCAACAACTGCAACAAATCACTATTGAAAAAGGTAGTTTATATATAAGTAGGTGTGAACCATGCAAAGCGCGTCCTAATACGTGGTGTTAAGTATGAATACTGATGAAAACGATTTATACTTGAATCTGTTAAACAGAAGCACCCAATGTCTTGCGCATAAACTCGCGTCTCTGGATCCACCAAATAAACATATGTAAAATACACACAGTTTGGACGCACTAAGTGCTTCCAGGAGGTGTTATTCTTAAGGGCAGTTGCTGAAATTACCTTAGCACCCATTTTATCTACAAAGAACATAAATTATCACCCAAATCACTAATTCGATACCATTTACCCCTCTTCAAATCCATCTGAAACACCCGAAATCCTTTTATTTGAGAGCAAGGAAAACCTCGCTTATCACCATCTTCATAATATAAATCTATTGTTTGAAAGATGACGAACACCTCTCCTTCTCTGAATTATCTGAAATCCTTTGTAGATTTTAAATCCTTTCTGGAACAAGATCGTCAAGACTACTGCCTGTGCTTTCTTCTTCATCTTCTTCAAGTGCCTTCCTGCTCTGAAATCCTTTGTAGATTTTAAGCATCGCGAAAATGAAGGTGGGAATGACAAGGGCATTTTGTAACCAAGCTTTCTCCATGAACCTAGGCGGCTGCTGGAGAGATGAGGGATCGGAATCAACACAATATATGCCACTCAAAATTCTAAATTGTCTATGTATGTTACGTGCCTTCTTCTACAAGCCAAGTTAATATTAGGGTTTGGTAAAATTATATCATTTTATTTTAATATTATTCAAATTACTTTTATTATTAAATGTTATATTAGATGCCTCTTTTATTTGATCTTATCCGTGCTGCGGCCTAACTGGGCTTTAGGGAAGTAAGATCCACACTAATAAACTTGATTTTTTTAATTCCCCTTTCTTCTAGCGACTCCGATCCACCGTCAATATAATTCCCCTACACATACAATCTCCACATGTACACGCTCTCCAGGGCTACTATTAATTGTTAAAAAAATGTATTTTTTTTTCAACAACAATTAAATTTTGATCTTCAAAATAAGTTATTAAAGCAAGTTAACGATAGTATTTTTAACGGTCAATAATTGTCAAAAGTATTATTTCAACAATAAATTTATCAATGACGACCGTCGAAAATAATACATATCCTGAAAAAAAATTGTCAAAAAAAGTATTTTTGACAATTATTGACTTTCAAAATTCAAAAATACTATTATTATTAATTTTCAACAACTTATTTCAAATATCAAGAAAAAATATATTTTTTCAACAATCAAGTGACCATCGAAATAGGTTGTTAAAAATACTCATTTGTCTTGATCCGTCTTTCAAAATAAAACTAAACTACCAGTATCCCTATTTTTCCTCTCTCATTATCTTTTCACATTAATATTTTTATTTTCATTTTTAATTGTTTAAATAGCTATTTTGGGAGACTATTTACTGGATCCAATAGTCATATCAATATAGAAGATATATAAATATAATAGGTAATTTATTTAAATTTATTTTAAAAATTATTAACTAACTATAATTTATTGTGACTTAAAAATATTAAATTTATTTTACGATGAATTTTTTATATTAATTATTAAATACATATTTGTTTTTATGAATAAAGAAATTTTGTTCAAGAGGAATGAAATTCTAGTTTTTTTTTTACTAAGGGGAAGAAGATATATAAATATAAAAAGTAATTTATTTAAATTTATTAAAAATATATTTTAAAAATGATTAATTAAGTATAATTTATTGACTTGAAAATATTAAAGTACAGTTGTGTTAGGTTTTTTATATTAATTAAATGCATAATCATGTTTTGTCTCTAATCTCAGCACATGTGGCTGGCGCTGACTGTGCAGTGAGTTGGTGGATGAAATGTTATAAATGAATTATTCTTTCACCTATTAATTGCTGATTGTGTTTAGATTTTTAAATTTTTGAAATTTAACATAATCTCTATAATATCCCTTTGAATTATGGCATTTAAAATAAAAATTGATCCTCCAATTATGCAGATTGCTTAGCCATTAACAATAGTGAACTCTGAAGCAAATCATAAATTTCAAATGAATCCAAAATTGGGATCATAATCAAATCCTCTTCCTCTGCTTAACTTTGGCTGGTAGAAGAAGATCAAAGTCACGTGGTAACATTCATATATTGAATTGAAGGGAATTTTCACTGCCATTGATTTTCGTGATGCATTAAACACAAAGCTAACTAAAATTTGATTTGAGAAACTAAACACAGACCTAACTTATCATAGATCACAGGGCACAGCGTCGTCATTGTCGCCGTCAGCCGGGGGAGGCGACAGCTGGTTCAGAGCCTGAGTGACCTTGATGAAGCCGTACGCAGTAACGTAAAAACAACTCGCCATAACAGCAAATTCAACAACCGTCAAGGCAGTAGACAACCTTTCCAAAAGTTATGCTGTCAAGGGAAGATAGATAGATAGGATAGGAGCAGCAAGTTATAAGGCAAAGTGAAAATTACATGGAGGGATCGGAATCAACAAGATATATATGGCAATCAAATTGAAATTTCTAAATTGTTTCCCTTCAATATATGAATGTTAACGTGCCTTCTTGTACACGCCGGAGTTAATATTAGGGGAGTAGATGTTCAGTGGTACGGTAGTACTGAACTTCAACCATTCAAGGTGGGCCCTAATTAATGTGGGTTTTTATTAATATTAACAAATGATACTACATGATTGGAGGGATGCACTGAAGTTCATTGGTACGGTACCATTGAACTTTTATCCATATTAGGGTTAGAATTAGATACATGAATATTAAATAATTTAATCTTAATATTATTCTAAATAATCTTATTATTAAATGTTAGATGCGGTGCGCTCCGGGTTGGGCTTCTGTGAAGCAAGGTCCACACTAATAAACTTTGTTCTTTTTTCTTTTGTTTCGGCCGAAATTAATTAAGATTATGTTGTTTTCATAGAATTACCTATGGAAAGAAAACAAAAAAGGTGTTGGGTCGAGGTGGGCTCCAATACTAATGGAAATAAGATTCTTATCTTGAAAAATAGAAATTGTGATGCTTTTTTTTAAAAAAAAAATGCAAAATGTTCATTATATTATTTGATTTGACACAATTATTATATTTTTTTTATTATTTTAATATAAGGGATAAAATGGTAATTTCAATACATTCACATTCTCAAATTTTTACTACCAAATACAGTAAACCATTCACATTCTCTTTCTACGTAAAGAATGTACTCTAATATTACTTTGTTTTAAAAAGTCTAAAAAATTTAATTAATTTCATTTTATGATAAATGCAAATTGCACTCCCTTTCTATCTATTTTAAAAATTTACATTCTCTTCCCCTTATTAATTAAGAAAAACTAGAATTTTGAAACTAAAATTTACATTCTTTCGAAGCCTTAGAAACTAAATTGATGGCAATTCTAATTTTGGGACAAAATTAATCACAAAAAAATTAGAGACAAAATTAAAAATTGATGCTTAGTACATAAAAAAAACTTGTGCCTTTGAGTAATTTCACTTACCTACCTATTTTATCATTAACATTAACCAGCTTCACTCCATTACCAAAGTCTTCACAGTGCCTAGTGTAATGAAAAAATGAAGTAACATTGACAATACTATTATTTCTGCAATCATGCTTTGGAGGATAGTGAAAACAAGGCTCCATGGACATGGCTTCTTCACAAGGTGGATTTACAGGTTGTTCACCATATGACCACTTCAGAATCCATGGCTTCAAGCCTCCAAGGCTTTGAGCAACATACCCAAAACTAGAAAATGAGGTAGTAACCAATTCATCACACAAACTCAACAAATATATCTCACTCCATGCCTTCATGTTGTGCTTGTTATCATTTGAGTTTTGGTACTCTTCATGACTTGCTTGATACACTCCTATCACCTCATTGCTCTCAACACTTGTGTTTGCCATATACATACTCCTCAGCTTCTCTCTGTACTCTGAGTATAAAGAAGCTATAAAGATAGCTTTTGAGGTGTGGTTCTTCAACGGAGATGATAGTACTGGTAGCAATTTGTGCTTGAAGGAACAAGATAAGATTTTGTTGAGAATAGCTTGATGGGGTTTTCTTTCTGTGTCAAATACTCTAATTTGAAGGCCAATCTTTTCATTTACATTGGCCAAATGGGCTTGATAGAATTTGGTAATGAAGTGCCATGCCTCATTTGATGGGTGAAAAAGATAGTGTCCTATGTGGTGGAAAATGGTGTCTTTTACAGGGAACATTTTGATTAGATGTTTCCTGAAAGATGGGATTGAGAAAAGGAGAGGGACAAAGTATTGATTGGACTCCAAAATTAGCACAGGAATTTTCTGTAGAAGTTGTTGAGTATGAACACAATGGAAGAAGTCATAATGCTCATTATTGGTGTGTCGAAGATGAAGAACACGAAAGGAAGATTGATTCTGATTCTGATCTTCCCAATGAGGAAAATCCTTAGGTAATAACCATGATGAATCAGGAAATGGCTCGCAGAAGAGACCATTCATGTCAGTTTGGAATTTCACAAGTAGAACTCTGTGTGTGAGGATGGCATAAAGAAATGCTGAAGCTAGACTTACCATTCTGTTTCCTAAGCCATCAAAAGAAGTCCAAATGAGGTATTTGCAATTTCTAGCACCGTCATCATCATCACTTTTGTTGCTAGATTTTGTGTCATTATTTTTCATGGTTTTGTAGTGAAATTTACAGGTTCTATGAAGATCTTCATAGTCACGAAGCTTGGATTTCAGATATGAAGAGGGCTTATATGGGGAAGCCTTGCGGTATAAGTGAGATTGATGTCTACTTATGCATGAGCCTTCTTCAAATGTTGAAGCCACAACTCCATCAACAACTTCTTTTTGATGCTTTGGACCTATTAGATTAGAAGAAAAAAACATCTACTTTTATAAAAAATATATTAAATTCAGATAAATATGAACTTAGATCGACAGATTGTAGTTAAATATTTGTGACGATTATTTAATCGATTAGCTACAGTGCATAAACCTGGATAGCAAAAAATAGACTCATAAATATAAGAGGCAAAATACTATTTAGTCCCTGAATTGTTGGTCAAATTACTATTTAGTCCATGAATTTATCAAAAATACTATTTAGTCTCCAAAATTTGTAACTATGTCAACTATTTAGTCCCTGAATTTGACAAAAATACTATTTAGTCCCCGAATTTGTAACTATGTCAACTATTTAGTCCCCAAATTTGACAAAAATACTATTTAATCCCCGAATTTGCAACTCTGTCAACTCTAACGGGTAACAGTTAGGAGACTAAATAGCTGACAGAGTTACAAATTCAGGGATTAAATAGTATTTTTGCCAAGTTTGGGGACTAAATAGTTGATATAGTTACAAATTCAGGAACTAAATTGTATTTTTGCCAAATTTGTGGACTAAATAGTTGACATAATTACAAATTTTGGAGATTAAATAGTATTTTTAATAAATTCGGAGACTAAATAGTAGTTTGACCAACAATTCAGGAACTAAATAGTATTTTGCCTCTAAATATAATGTAGTATCCAATTAAATAGTGAAATCTATTTGAATGGTGGGTCCTACACACTATGTCTTCTATATATTTGTTCTCTAAACTTGACAAAATTTAAAATTTGAAGAAAAATATTTGTACTCAGTAAATTTTTTCCCCACAATTTATAGCTAACTTATCTGCATAGATCAACTACTCTTATAAGTCGTATCCGTATTTATAAAATTCATCAAAAGAAACAAAAAAACCAACCATTTTAAGAAGGGTCAAATCGATAAAAATCAACAATTCATCATTTTGATTTTTGCCACCATGAAAATGAAAGAGTAGAAGAAAAATCAAGGGAAGTAAAGAGAAGAAGAAAAATATAAATACTATTAATATTGCTTCAACTGCAATTTAATCACAGTTGGATCACCGATTTAAGACTAATCCAATTTTTAAATGATTAATTGTATTTGACTTGTACCTATAAATTAATCACAAAAGATACACCGTAACTATACTATATATAATGCCGCCCAACATTTTTAATTATAAGTTGGATCAAGGTTTAACAATTATTAAGAGATTTAACAAGTATTTTGAATAGATCAAATATTACTCAGAAATGAAAGAAACCATAGTTTGATGTTGAGCCTCTTCTCTCAAAACCTTTATCCTTGAACTAAGTTAAAAAGAAATCAAAGATAAAACAAAAGTAAATTACTATATTAATCCCTAAAAGATATAATTTATTTCAATATAGTCCCTCAAAGATAGAAATATCAAATTTAATTCTTAAAGGATGCACTTTTGTCTCAGTTTAATTCTTAAAAAAATAAAAATATCAAATTTAATCCTTAAAAGGTAAATTTTGTCTCAGTTTAATCCCCCAGAATCTCCATTAACATAATTAATAAAAAAAATTTTAAGGACTAAATTGAGAAAAATTGCATCTTTCGAGAACCAAAATAGTGATTTACTCTAGCCTTGGTCCTCCATGAATGGATTGAGGAACAAAAATGAATAAAACTAGAATGTTTTAGTCCTTACCTACACCAACATCTTGGCCTTCTTCTCCAATTGGTTGAGCTGAAACATTCTGAGCTCCTCTCAAGACATGATCATCAGTTGCAGAATTCTGGGTTATTATCCCAGACAAGATGTTAATCTTGGGAAATCCCTCAACCAGATAAGAGATAGAGTTTTGGTGTAACAAAAGAATCAAAATAGGAAAAGCTACGAAACCCACAATCAAAATATCTCTCAATCTCTTCAAATTCAAACCTCTTGTGTCCATTGTGACGCCAGAGCCAAAAAATTTCAAGTATTTCTACATATTCAGAGAGTTGCTAGTATTTATTATATTATATTATATTATATTATATTATATAAGCAATTATATATGTGTCATTAATTTGGGCGGCTTATTAAGGTAATTAAATACAACTTCTATATCTTCCTTCCCTACGTTTCTTAGACGTTACTAATTAGACTTTTATTGGTCATAGGTTCATTTTGGTCTTCTATGTTTCACTCAAGTTTTAAATTAGTCCTTTATGTTTTAAAAGTTTTAAATTGGTCATTTCATCTAAATCCGTCAATTTCTTAAGTTAATTGCTGATGTGGCGTGCCAAGGTGGACACATAATCTCTCCTACGTGTATCAGATAGCTGATGTGGCCTTAGACACACCAAAAAACCCAAACCACATCGTTTAAGCCAAAAATAAAATCATGCTGAGAGGACCAACATGAAACTCTAATGAAACATAAAGGACTAATATAAAATTTCAATAAAACATGAAGGACTAATATAGAACTTCAATTAAACATAAAAGACCAATATAGAACTTGAATGAAACATAAAGGACTAATATAGAACTTTAATGAAACCTGAAGGACAAATATAAAACTTTTGGGAAACATAAAGGACTAATATAAAACTTTTATAAAATAAATGACCAATTTAAAACTTGAGTGAAACATAAAGAACCAAAATGCTATTTAACCGACTATTATATTATTAAGTCAGAAATGCGGGGTTACGTTTCTAGTCACAAATAACGGCTACACATACAAATTTAGTACAAATTTGACCAAATTTCTAAAATCTATTTATTTTGTATTAATAAAATTAAATAACCTACCACATTATGTTAATTTTCTTTACAAGGTTAATATTACAAATTGTTGATTTCTTAATTAGTTTGACAACTCACTATCCTTCCAAAAATAAATTATTTATTAATTTAAAAGAAGAATATATATACACGTTATCTCTAAATAATATATTACTTACTTAAATTTTCATTTGTAGTAAATTACCCTCTAAAATTTTAAAAAAAAAATTATGAAATTGTAAAGGACATCACTACATCAGTATATTCAAGTGCTACTCACATAAGAGTCATTAGCTCCCATTTGGATAATCTCATAAAATTGTGAGCATTGGGATCCGTTAATATATGAAATTAGATTTGGTGCAATTAACTTTCGTGTAATTACGGTACTATTACTTCAAAACACATATTTTTATTTTATTTTTGAATCACACTAATAAGGACCTACTATGAATGGATTAGAAACCAAATTTTTATCAATATTGATAAATATTATCGTCTTAAATGGATTAGGGACTAAATTGTTATTAATTTGATAAATAGTCTCACAAAGCTATTTAGTGATGATCTTTGTCAATATTGATACAAATTTGGTCCTTAATCCATTCATGGTAGATTCTTAAAATTACTTCACAAATTATGTAAAAATGTGCATTTCGAAATAATTGCATCGTAATTGCACGAAAGCTAATTGCACCGGATTCAATTTCCTCTTTTTAGACGGCGAATAATTTATTACATATAAAAATTTAATGGGTAATATGTTATTTAAGCACAATTTAAGGGTAAAGTGTTCTTGTCCATTTTTATTGATAATAGATATGTTATTTGGTTTTTACATAATAGGATTATAATTTTATTTTTAACATAATAATCAATATAATTAATTTTTTAATATAATTTGGTTATTTTAGAATAAAGGCGTACGATATTAATTTAATTTTGAAATAAAAATATTTATATAATATCATATCAGATTTTAAAAATAATAAGTATAATTTTTGAACTATAGTATAGACTATAGAGACATAAATATAATTTTCTGAAAAAATATACGTATAAGTGAATTTACCCTTTAGCCCCTTCCATTCAGGTTTTCCCTTCTCTATCTCCTACCTGCATCTCTTTCCTTTCGCCTCTCCCACTTCTTCGTCAATCTCCTACGGCGATACATACTCTCCGGCTTTGGCTTAGGTATTCTTTTCCTCTCTCTTTCTACTTTATTAATTCCCTTTGATTGGTGGTCGAAGCTTTCTGTATTTAATTCCTTTGCCATCACACTTCATTTCAATTTCTTTACGCTTGAAGCACAAACTAGATGCTACATGCTATCTTATTTCCTCAACTGACTTTATTTTTGCACTTGACTCTGCATTCGTTAGTTGTATACTCTATTCTTTCTTACGTTCAAGCCTCAGTTCTGGGAACAAAAATGTATAACTGAAATGAAAATGGGAAGTACAAGGGAAACCTACTAGTAGTGTGGTTATTCTTTTTCTTCTTAATTCTGACTGTGAAATGAATTTGATTTCTGGGTGTAACTGTAAACGAGAGATTGTAAGAAAAAAGGTACTGGAAACAAGTAATTTTTGTAGTTTACAGAAATTTCTTTTTACCTTACTCGTTTGACTCTTGCTAATATAATAACTGAAGAATGCTTTTTGCAATTAAATACTTGTTACTATCAATCAACAAGAAGGAAATAAAAGGAAATGCTAATAAATATGTCAGATTTCGAAACACGATTCTATGCCAATTACCAAAATATCTCTAACAGGGTTTTTGGAGGAGCCTGTTAGGAGGAGCAAAAGTGAAGGAGGAAATATATACATATATTTAGTAATTAACAGACAATTAAAATGAAAGTAAAAAGTTGTTTGGTGAGTTAGAGAAATAGGGTAAAGAACATTTGAGCAAAGGACATGGTGGTAATTTAATAGTAATTAATTGTTTTTACTTTTTATTTTACAATTTTCTTCCCAGCTTGCTTCCTGTTTTCATTTTCCTTGTTTTGTTCTCTTATAATTGCTCCTTAATTGGTTTCCAAACGCGGTGTAATCATTTTTGCCTTATTTACAGACTCAAAGCAGAAGCTATGAAGGTGTTCAAGATCAATGGAAGCACTCTTTCTCTTGCACTCTTCACTGACGTTACCAATTCTAAGTTAGTCTTTTCTTTATTTGATTTTTTTTGGCCATTTTTCTTTATTTGATGTTGAAAATGAGAATTCGTCACATTTTTCTTTTCTCTTTCTCAAATGATGAGAAATTGGAATATATTGAAGACATGAAGCTCTGTTTGGGGGTTTATCTAAAATAACCTAGGAAGATCCCTTGATATAACCTACAAAGGACATACACAGTTTGAGAAAAACTGATTCTGATCTCATTTAGTTGAGCAAATAGTTTTAATGCTAACATTGTGAGATCAGATGCATACAAGTCACTAACTAGTATCATGTTTAATGCAATAGCAATTTTTATGTTAACATTTTTTTGGACTACTGGGGAATATATATATATATATATATATATATACTAGTATCATTTTAATGAATTGTAAAAGACAAATTGATTGAGTGATGTGGTGTTATTATGTAGGTATGATTTTATAAGGTGGAAGTTGGAATGGTTGAACCCCTTTTCATTTCCTTATTGTGGCATTAAGTTAAAATTTTCTCCATGTGTATGATTGTTCCTGGGTAACCATTAGATAGCTTTGGGAAATAGATTTTAGGGACAATATGGTGGTTAGAATTTAAACTGCATCTTTGCTTTTGTAATAATTTTTGGAGTGAGTTGTACTGTTATTGCAGTAAATGTTTTGACAAACGGTTTGCTCCTATGTAGTTTTTCAAAATGGTAGTCACAAAATCTTGGCTAATGGCTATTTAGGATTTTGTGTAGTACAACACTCTATTTATATTTATTTATTGTTTTCTTAAATAGATAAATTGTTCTTGCAGGGAACTCTTGGAAAGTATGCAAGCTGCCACTTTGGAACCAGAAGTTGCCTTCCTCAATGCTCAACTTGTATAACTTCTTGGATTTATGCATTAAGATTTATGCTCAACTTTTTAGTTCATAACTTCTTAGATGATAATTGAAAGCATAGTACTGGTTCTTAAACTATGATATGAACATTGCCAGCAATGAATCCTTTTGCATCTCTCTAATGTTACCTTTATTATCAACTAAACCAGATCCCAGATATTTTCCCTGTTCTAGCAGCTGCACACAAAACACTTATAGCCAAGTCACGGGATTCTTTGACAACACGCACTCTTCATTCAGAGCTGGTTTACAATTACTCAGGATCCAAGCATGTAATTATGTTTACCTGTGTAACCTGCTATGTTTCATTGCCGTTGTTCTATATAATAGAATTTATTGACTATGTCTTGAATTATGACCAGATTACTGAATCATTGAAAAGATGTGGCATCTCTGATACCACAACCTACATCCTTGCTGCTCGATTTGATGCTACGCCTGAGGAGGTGAGATAGTTAATTTTGCAGTGAAGTATGACACTTTTTTTTTTCTCTTTGACTGATTACAAAAAGTTTATCCCAAAGATTTTAAATGGATTTCCTTGTTGCTGTATTAGATGAAAGCCATAGAGAAGTTGATCAATGGAAAAGAGATAGAGCTGGAGGAGCTGGAAGGGAGAGCAAACCAAGCCCAGATACAAAAAGTTTGCAACTGCACTAATGACTAATCTATGTCACTTTCTGTCTTTCCCTTTTGTGCATAATAGCTTATTCATTAATTTGTTATGTTTCAGCATTACAAGATATCTGGCTCGGAACTTGGAGTATCTTCACTTGCAGATGCGATCACTTGCCGTATTGCTGCTCGTGATGCCTTGTGAGAAGAATGGTTGTCAATTTCTTGTATACTACTTGCTTTATGTTGTTTCTCACTTAATTCTATCAGTAAAATTTATCATGGGAAGTTGAAAGGAAGCTTTTGGCTCACATTTTCTGTCTTTGAATTCTTCTTTCATGTAAAATATGTTACATTAGTGGTAGAAACTGAATATTAAGCGATGCCAGTGGGATTTAACTGTTTGTAGTTTTAAAAATATGGTTTTAAAATTTACATGAAGTCTAAAGTAATGCCTTTTTGGTACTCGTTGATACTTTGGAAGCTAATGGCATATTTTTGAAATGTACGAACATATGCATTTTCACCAATAGCTATATCCATAACGATTTCTTCTTGAAGGTGCATTCTCTGTTATAGTGGTGCAGATTTATGTAGTTGAGAACGTTGCAACTAGTAGTATAAGTTCTTTTTTTTTTTTTCTAAATTGGAGTCAATTTTAAAACTAATGTTTTTCTATCTTGATTTCTTGAGTGTAAATCTTGGTTTAATTGCACTAAAATTATGCAGTGATAATTCATATTTTGACAAATAAATTATCTTCTGTTAAATTTATGAACATGCGAGTAAGGTTTCAATAGGGATTAGGGAATATATGTTTTAGAAAAATGTGACAAGCATTTTAATCCAAAATTTCACTAAAATTAGATATTATTAAATATTAAAAAAATGAAAAATGATTGCGTTAATACAAAAAAAAAAAAAGCCTAATATCTGAACTCTGAATTCTCAAAAAAGAGAAATAAACAGAGAAAAGCCAGAATCTTTTACATATACTACTACTCACATAAAAGCAAGAGCTAAACAGATTTATATATAGCTTGATATATCCATTTTTATAAATTTTTTATTGGCTACAAATTTTCAACAAAAAAAACTCTTCCTAATTACGAGAAAAATATTGTCAAAGGCCAAATCTAGCGGGAACAAGTATAACGGTTATAACGGTCTAAATCTCCTAAATCAACTGTAAACCCAGCCTCAAACTCTCTTTTTCTATTAAAAATTTCTCTCTCTCTCTCTAACTTTCTGGATTCTCTTCTCTCTACATGCCCTAATTTTCCTCTTCGATCATCACTGTAAGCTCTCGCAATTTCTATTATTTTGATTAATTTGATTCAATTTTTTCATCGGCCAGCTACGAGATTCATTTATTCATCTATTTCTTTTTCTTTTTCAATGATGGGAATAGAACAGCGAATGCAGATAATTTCTCTGTTGATTTCAGAGTTGGGATCGTCAGGGCTTTTAAATGTAAGTTGTGACAGAAATAATAATAACATTGGATACGTTATGCTGAAATTATCATGATTCTCTTATTACAAAAATTATTGAAGAATGTCAAATTGGGTACGTTTTAAATTGGCAACATATCAAATATTTTAGTGTTTCTCCAGAAAATAGCATTATTGACTATGTCAGAAAATTGAATTCATATCAATTTCACTACTATTTTCTGTTTTGTCCTTCAACTTTATAGTTTTGAGATTGCATGTTAGGAATAATTCGGTACTCCCTCCATTCGTTATTTATCATTTGTTATTATTCTATTTGCAGTGCAGAAATATGAAAAAGAGTGAAAGGAAATTAATTACTAGACAGATGTTGATGTGAGTTCTTCAACATGTTCGACTCCTGTTACAAGTCACGGTATATTGCTGGAAGTAGAGATAAATTTGTGAGGTACAGAATTAATGCACAACTCTTAATTATGCATTGATAATGAATGGTGAAATGAGGTGAACCTTGGAGCAACAGTATGGTTGCTGTCATATGACTTGGAGGTCATGAGTTCAAATCTTGTACATCTGACCCTTCTCGGCTCCCACCAATGGGAGGCTCATGCATTGGTCCGCTCTTTTTTATTGAATGGTGAAACATATTGAAAAAGATTTTAGAGTTCAAAGCTTGAATTGAGTAATTTATTTGGGTGTATTATGATATAGGTTGGATGATCTTGATTCTAGTTCAGTGCAATCTAACACAAGTGGGATGAAAAAGCTGAGATTTAATATAGAGGGTAAGCCTCTGGCTGGTCATGACAATAAGAATTCATCAAGATCATTTAAGATGGGAATGAAGAAGGGATCAGATGGACTAAGAACATTTGGAAGGTCATTGAAAAGTGGAGTCACTTGGTCAGTTTTCCCAGAAGATCTTAGGGTTTCAGAGACTAAAGTGTTTGATCCTCAAGACAAGAACCTTTTGATGTGGAATAAGTTCTTTGAGCTTCTATGCATTATTTCTGTGTCATGTGATCCCCTTTTCTTCTACCTTCCTTACTTCAACCTCAAATCATATTGTCTGGCTATTGATAATCAGCTTGCAACTACTGCTGTTGTGCTGAGAACAATTCTTGATGCTATCTATCTCATCCGCATCGGTTTTCAATTCCGAACCGCTTATATCGCGCCTTCGTCTCGAGTGTTCGGACGAGGTGAACTTGTCATAGATCCTAGAAAGATTGCCAAGAGATATCTGGGACGCTACTTCGCTCTTGACTTCATTTCTGTGCTGCCTTTGCCACAGGTTTGACTAACTACATATTATAAATATGTTTATGTTGTGGAGTGTGAACACATACATTTGTATTGAAGTATTCTCTATATATCATCTGGAACACGTACATTTTTAAGTCTGACCTTCTCAAAACCTCACTTGGTGGGTCTCGTGCATTGGACCACCCTTTATTCTCTATATATCATATAGGGGTTGGGGAAGACAAATAAAACAATAGAAGAAACTATTAATAATCTTTCAAATCATATAGCAACAGGTTGATGATTCAAGTTAGATTTGGAAATTTGTTTCGTCAGTAGTGGTTTTATGTAGATGTTATCTGCAGATTATTGTGGCAAACTACATTCAGAAAGCAAAAGGTTTAGAGGTATTGGCCACAAAAACGACACTATTGAGAGTTGTCATCCTCCAATACCTCCCAAGATTTGCACGCTTTATCCCTTTAGCTTCAGAAGTTAAAAAGACGGCTGCTGTTTTTTCTGATAATGCCCTCATTGGTGCCACATACTATTTGGTGTGGTATATGCTTGCTAGTCATGTAAGTGCTTCTTCCAATTTGCAAAACCATGCTTCTTCTTGAGTTATCCATTTGCTGCTCAATACTAGCCTTTTCAGATAACGGGGTCTGCTTGGTACTTACTAGCCATTGAGCGTAACGACACGTGCTGGCGCAAAGCTTGCAATGAAACTAAAGGATGCATCACACATTTCTTATACTGTGAGGGCTCAAATAGGCGGTATCCAGGGTATGATGTTTGGAGAAATGTGAGCCATGGGATTCTTAATGAGAAATGTGGTACTAAAGGTGAGTACCCACCATTTGATTATGGAATCTACACTAGAGCTATAGAAACTGGTATTGTTGCTTCCAAGGACATTGGGACTAAATTCTGTTTATGTTTATGGTGGGGCCTGCAAAATGTGAGGTTAGTTTCTTCTCTCATTCTCTCTTTGCTTGGATTTTATTTTACTATCACAATCCAAAATGCTATATGTTTTGCTTTCCACAGTACACTTGGGCAGGGGCTTGATACTAGTACTTACATTGGAGAGGCTTTGTTTTCCATATTTATATGTGTTTTGGGGCTTGTCCTTATTGCTCTTCTGATTGGAAAAATGCAGGTAAACAAAAATAATAATATAAGTTTATTACAAATAGAAACATAATAATATTAATTTGTAAGCTTATGATGCAACGAAACAGACGTACCTTCAATCAATCACGGTTCGTGTTGAGGAAATGAGGATCAAAAGGCGTGACTCTGAGCAGTGGATGCATCATCGTGTGCTTCCTCAAGACTTGAGGGAAAGAGTGAGACGCTATGATCAATACAAATGGCTGGAAACTCGAGGTGTAGATGAAGAGAGCTTGGTTCAGAGTCTTCCAAAAGATCTAAGGAGGGATATCAAAAGGCATCTTTGCTTGAATTTGGTCCGAAGGGTAAGTATACTATCACTCTATATGCATAAATTAGTTTTCTTTAGGCTAAACTACTTCTTTTGCTCCTATTTTTCCTTTAAACTTTGTTCGTTTGTGTTCCTAAACTTTCAATTTACAAATATTTTTTTTCAAATTTCGTCTAAAAAATTAACAGCTGATGCAAATATGATAGTTTGCCCTCGTAGCCTCCAATGTCAACTTCGATGTCAAATTATATATTTAGCAATATTATTTTGTCAATTTAGTAGCAAATATCACTATCATGGCTAAATTACAAAAAACTGTTACTATTTATATATTTTGATATTACAATCAACATTACAAGCCACAGGACAGCTACATTTGCATTTACAGTTAATTATTTAGTCAAAATTTGGATAAAGAGTGAAATTATTTGTAAATTAAAAGTTTAAGGACACAATTGACATTAAACAAAATTTATATGTCAAAAAGATACTTCTGCTTTCTCTTTTTCTTATCGAAACCACCATTTAAAAACTCACCGACTTTGTCTAATCTGAATCGAGCTAACAAAGATATCATAATAAGAGTAATAAAGGTCTCCCCATAAGAGTTTTTCATATAAAAGACTCCAACCAACCACTGTATATGGTATATGCATTCTTGTCATTAATCATTTCATAATTCATACATATATATATATATATATATATATATATATATATATATATATATATATATATATGCAGGTTCCTCTGTTCGCTAATATGGACGAACGCTTGCTTGATGCAATATGTGAGCGTTTGAAGCCAAGTTTGTACACAGAGAGCACATACATAGTCAGGGAAGGAGATCCAGTGATTGAGATGTTGTTCATCATACGTGGTCGTTTAGAAAGTGTGACCACAGATGGTGGAAGAAGTGGATTTTTCAATCGTGGCCTTCTCAAAGAAGGTGACTTTTGTGGAGAAGAGCTTCTAACATGGGCATTGGATCCTAAATCAGGAGCCAACTTACCATCATCAACTCGCACAGTGAAAGCCATCAATGAAGTTGAAGCATTCGCTTTAGAAGCAGAGATGTTGAAATTTGTTGCTTCTCAATTCAGGCGCCTCCATAGCAGGCAAGTCCAGCAAACCTTTAGGTTCTACTCGCAGCAATGGAGAACGTGGGCGGCGACGTTCATTCAGGCGGCGTGGAGGCGGTACTCGAAGAGGAAGATTGCAGAGAAACACCAGATGGAGATGGAGATGGAGATGGAGGAATTGGAGGAAGAAGAGGAAGAAGATTATGGTTCTGATGATGATGGAAAAGCATTGATTACACGTAGTGCAAGTTCTTCATCATCTAGGACTGGACTTGCTTCTGCTCTCTTTGCTTCTCGCTTTGCTGCTAAAGCACTTAGAGGTCACAAGCTTCGTTCTCTCCAGAAGCCACCAGAACCTGACTTCAGTGTTTATGATGCAGAGTGATTCATTCATTCATACATTGCCTTCTGTCACAATATTACATTCAATTTCAAACCTTATCTACATGTGCATCCACGAAAATGGATAAGGTGTTGTGTTGCTGTGCAAAAAGATAAAAGAGATAGGTAAGTGGCTATGAGACTTGGTTCTGCTAAAGTACAGTATAGTTAAAGTGCATGAAGTGCTCTGATATGAGTGTTACAGTATGGACACGAATCCTTATTTTCATTCAACGGCCTAAATCGTGTACTTTATGCACTTGTACATTAGCATATCCAAATTCATGGATCTCATTCCCACCTCTTGCACAACAGCAAAGCAGAAGATCCATTTCCGCACACGCCCATAACAGTTTTGGCTTATATATATATATATGTAATTAGTACTCACATGTAATTATAAATAACTTTAGATGTTTGTTTGTTTGTTTTTGTAGTGTTGGTTTGGTGAATTTATATGGCTATGGTGATTGGAGTTTTGATGAACCAACACCACTTACCTTTGTTTTCATAATAATGAATGAATAAAGTGAAGTTGGTTTTGAGTGAAGTGAGATAGAGGATGGCTGTCTAAATTTGTTGGGACACTTTTAATTCAAGGTTTCATATGTCAAGGCTTCATTTGAGTTTTTTTAAAATTAACTCATACTTTAATTGGAATATGCAAACCTAGCCATATTGAATCTGCTCTATCTTACATAAGCTGATTGATTTCCTCCAAACTGTGTATAAGGATTCTTTGCCACAATTGTTGGAGATGGGATTTCAAACAATATATATAAATATATAAATACAGAAAAAGGGTTTTTCTTTCTTTAATTTGACTATATATGTGAGCATTCGAAAAACAAATAAGAAACAAAATCTCTTGTTGTAGTGTAGTGCTCAACTCCGCCATGCAGAAGATACTTCCAAATCAAAATCTTCTTCCCACCAAGTGCTTGACTGCAGTACCACACAATAACAGAACCACATTTAGAACTGATTTATAAATAGATATGAACAAGAATAAGATAAAAGATCTCAAGGTATGAAGGTAAGACCACAATAGCATTAAATTAAGGCTACCCAATATTGACAGCAAACAAAATTTCTAGGCCACTTGTATGGTTGTCTAAACAAGGTGCATAGTGCACATATAGCAACAAGAGAAGTAAGAATGAGAAAATCAGGATATTAAAGAATAAATTCAGTATATCTGTTTTTAATTCTCAATCATGTTTAAAGAGGCCACATATAAATAATACACAGTGGTCATTCTTAGAAACAAATAGTACAAGAAAAGGAAAATATAATAGAGTAAAGCCTGCACTTGACTTTGTGGATATAATATAAAGAATAGCTGCTGTATTCTAGTGCACATGAAAGAGAGATGGATAATGAGCCTTCAAACTAGAATTCATTCTACACAATAAGCTGAGTACTACATTCTACAGATACAAAGGATGCCTGTGACCCGCAAATTTTACTTGGACAAGAAAAAAAGCATTAAAACAAATAAATCTGACCACAGAAAATTATATGCAAAGATTTATAAAATTAAAAGACTGGGTAATTAACAAGGGTAGACCTTGTAGCCTCTCCGAAGAAATTCAAGAGAGCTTCCCTCTTCTTCTTGCAGTCCCAGGACCCTCAACAATTCTTCTTTGGCCTAGATCAGCCAACAGATTAATATGAAAGTATATAAAGTTAAAAAGCAAATGTGGTAAAGTTTATGCATTTACTTCACCAAGTGTGAACCGGGTTGCACTCTCAGCTACGCAAGCATAAGAACCGTCTGCTTGCTTAAGCATCACCTGCCAAGGACCTAAACATATCATAAGGTTGAGGTTCAATTACACTTTTGGTCATTGTCAAAGGAAAGGGAGAAATCACCAATAATCCAAACCAATGCTTGATTTTTTTTTAAAAAAATTCCTACCAGGGTACTGGCGAAACAGTGCTCCACTGTAATTGACAATATAAGGAGCTACAGCAACTGTCTAAAGAACAGAATAAGGAAACAAGCAAAGCTCATTATTCAGAGAAGGATCAATATCAGATGATTTCACGGAGAAGTGGTACCTTTGAATATTCTCTAATTCGAATGTAAAACACTGGAGTGAATTGAGAAAGAAAGCGATAATGCAAATCTTTGGGTGGGAAGCCCAGAAGGCCTAAATCAGCACTGTAAAATCCAATAGCTATAGTCTGTCACTAATAAGTATATGTTAAGGATTTAGGTATAAATTAAAACTCAGCGGAACAAAGTATACCGCAGTGTCTCTAGTTCAAGATTAAATAGAAGCGTTGGTGTTGAAATAGCAAATTTTTCCTGCACAATCCAAATGGTAACAAACTATCAGTTAATGATATACATCATACAAAAGTAGCCTGGCAAAGACAGTACATAGTATATTCTGTTCAGTCATAGATAAATGATAAATGTTATGTTATATGCTGACAATTTTTTTGTTAAAAAAGGAAATACTAATTAAGAACACAGCCCAATATAGCAAGTAATGATAAAAATTCATTAGTGTGTCAAGCATTTGAAATGATAAATGTTCAATAAACTTCTATCTCAAAGATATCATACCACATACTGTTCTATATAAGCAAGTTCACGTGTACTGCAGTTTATGAATATGTATAATGATGGAGGCTCACTAGACTGCCAACGACCTGCAATGGCAAGAGCAAGATAAGAAATGAAAATTTCAATTTAGTTCTTTCAGTCATTAACAGGTGATACAGATCTATACTTAACATCACCAAGATATATCTCAAGAATAAGGGTGTACTTGGTAGGAGTGAAATGTGAAGGTGAAAATTTGGGAAACTATGTTGAAACAAAATATATATCTTTCACTTTCATTCCTTCATTTCTTAACTTCACATTTTTCATTCCTACCAAACACACTCAAATGCAGTCACCTAAATATTATTTTTCCCCAAAAACTTGCCTTCGTTTTCATCTTCAAAGTCAAAATCAAGGGTGTTTCTAACAGATCTGAAAAATGAAGTGATAGGCCCACCAGGGACATCATCCAGAGAACCTATGGTGATGCCATCAATCTGAAGCATAATAAAAATCACGCTTGAGAACAAGAAAGAGTTTGATATTAGGAAGACATTATTCGTCTCAATCAAAGCCAATCAATTGTTATTCTACAGTGGCATTCAATTGGACCAATTTGAAAGAATATAACTGATACATTGGATCGGACTCCTTTCAGTTTTGCACATATCAATAATAACATAAAATGCTGGAGAAATATTCATTATGATTTTTTTTCCATTACCAAATCCAGAGCTGCTTTGAACAACTGAGATGCCCTGCGCTTTTCTGGCTTATCAGGGAATACCTACACTTAGACCACCAGAAATATATTTATATCTTCTCAACATGAAAATGTAAATTCATGAACAGAAAACAAGTACTTCTTGCTTGGGAAGTTAAGAAAAGAATGTGTCTTCTTACTATGCAAACTCTAGTTTCCTTTTTCTCCTTAAGCTTTCTCACAACAGCCAAGGCAAGCTGAATGTTGGCGTCAATGAATTCATCTGAAGATCCCTTGAAATATTTAGGAATTTGAAAAAATTATGTGCAATGTAATGAGACAAACATGCCTCCCCAGAAACTGACAAGTAGAATAATGTCTTGAAGCAAAAATTCACCATTTGGGTAGAAAGAATTATATATAATTAGATGTAAAAAGGAAAAAAAAAATTAGTTGAAAGTCGAAACAACTGATAAACGGAATCAGAATAATTATTAAAAAAGAAATAGAAACAACAGCAGATCAGTGAAAGTATTTAGAGCCACAATACTGATTAAGTTATTGTATTTTATATGCTTTAACAAGTTAAAGCATATTAGTCATCTGAATATCATCAATAATTTGATAGTGTAAATTATAAGATATGAAATTTAGGGAATTTAGTTATCTCTCCAGAAGCTTGAACAGTTGAACCTAGATACTAACACTTAACAAATTGACAGGAATTAAAAGTTGATCACCGATAATTAAAGATAGCAATGAATGGTACCTTATAAGAGGAGAAGTTGCTGGGCAAGGGCCTGCAGACACAACCCCAGTAGGAAAAATGAGGAAAAGAAATGGCAGTTAATTAGAAAACTTTGTAAATAAAACTAAGCAAAAGTACCCAACTAGTACTGCTTTAAGTTTCCCTGCCCACCAAATTTTATTGCAGATACCACTTCATCTAATCAGCAAGGACTGAATATGACATCAATCTTCCAATATCACACCCAGCGTCCTATGCCCTTTTCTAAATCATCTATTAAGAATTTTAATGCATCTCTGTAATCTTTTTATTACAGCGGGAAAGTCATTAACTATTACCAATCAATAACAGATGCAGCATTTCTTCTAGTATAAGGAAGAAAAACATTATGTCGCAGAATCCATAGTGACATGTGAAGCATTAATACTTCAAAAACCAAGACGTATGATATGCAACACTTGTTTCAAATACACAAAGCAAACTGTATTTAAATGCTAATAGCATGTATCAGTAGTTCTTAGCACTAATTTGAGGTTAAGCAAACTGAAAACGGAAAAGAAAAAAAACAAGAGATGAGGAAGGTGTTTACGGGAAATCGATCTCTAAGCGAATTTTTCCGTCTTGGAGAGCATAAGCTAGAGAATTGGCAGCATCGGCGACGAGAACTTCGTAGGATTTGGGTTTGTAAAGAGCAACTCCAGCCTTAGGATCAACAGATGGCGCTGGTGAGGCCACTTCTCCTTCGACGCATTGGATTTTGGTAGTGAATGGGGATTTTGAGAGAAATTGAGGTTGAGGAGTAGATAAAGCAGAGTGGAAGGAAGTGAACGAAAGGGAAGAAGAAAGAAGAGGACGGTGAAGGTGAAGATGAAGAGGAGGATGAAGGGTGAACTTGGAAGGTGGAGAAGAGAAGGCCATGGAGGATAATGATACTACCATATTTCTCAGCTTCGTGTGGTATAAGTGTAACACAGTCTAGGAGGAAGAAGGATAAGGGATAGATACGACTCATACCAGCAAGAGTCATCATAATTCTCTACTTTATTTTTGCATATAAAATTTGTTATTTTTAAATTGGGGAAGGCACTATTTTGTTCTTAAAATTTGCACGAAGTTTAAAGTTGGTCCTCAATATTTCAAAAGTTTAGCGTTGGTCCTTAAAGTTTTTTTTGGTCGATTTTGATCCTCGAGCGTAACACCGTTAATTTTTTACCGTTAAATGATGACGTGACATGCTTATGTGGCACACCCTCTATCTTACGTGGTATATTTTAATGGCGTGGCATGACACATCACTGCCACGTCACCCCACATTGCCACATCATCATCTTCTCTCCATCATCATCATCTAGGGTGATGTGACAGTGATGTGTCATGTCATTAAAATAAGACACGTAAGAAAGAAGGTGTGCCACATAAGCACGCCATGTCATCATTTAATGGCAAAAAGTTAACGGTGTTACGCTCGAGGATCAAAATCGACCAAAAAAACTTTGAGGACCAATATTAAACTTTTGAAACATTGAGGACCAACATTAAACTTTATACAAACATTAAGAACCAAAATAATATTTTACCTTTTTAAATTTTGAGAATTTAAATTTTATTTATTTATTTTATTAATATCATTAAAATTGATAATGACGAGACTGATACGACGTAACAAAAAATTTAACTGATTTGATGTATGTTATATCATAGTCCTCTAAAATGTACCACTGTTAATTCTTTCCAATAATCCATCCCTTCTCAATAACTTTACGTGGCTTTTTTTTTCTTTTTGGCCTCAACTTCATGGGGCTTTATATGGTATCAGTTTGAGTCACATGAGAAAAATATAAGATAACATACATTAACATATTCTGATTTTTTCACCGCATGAAACGTCACTTTACCTTATCATTATCTATTTTAATAGTATTAATAAAAAAACAAAATTTGTAAAAAAAAAATAAAAATTTAAAGGCATAATCATTGCAATTAATGTTTTGAAACATCTTCTTAAAAACATTGGTCAAAATTCTATTTAGTTCATTTATCTTTCACTCAAGTTTTATATTGATCATTTATCTTTTAAAAGTTTTATATTGGCTATTTATCTTTCCTAAAAGTTCTATATTAGTCATTTATGTTTCATTAAAGTTCTATATTGGTCATTTATGTTTCATTAAAGTTTTATATTGATCCTTTATATTTGATTAAAGTTCTATATTAGTCCTTTGTGTTTCATTAAAA
This sequence comes from Senna tora, assembly GCA_014851425.1. Classification (NCBI taxonomy): domain Eukaryota; kingdom Viridiplantae; phylum Streptophyta; class Magnoliopsida; order Fabales; family Fabaceae; genus Senna; species Senna tora. The sequence goes on from CM026260.1 coordinate 587,384, forward strand.
TTCCATATTGGACCTCTCAGCATGACTTTATTTTTGGCTTAAACGATATTATTTGGATGTTTTTGGTGTGTCTAAGGCCATATTAGCTTTCTGATACACATAGGAGAGATTTTGTCTCCCTCAGCACGCCATGTTAGCAGTTAACGAAAAAAATGGTCGGAAGGACCAATATAGAAATTCTGAGAAAGATAAAGAATCAATATAGAACTTTTGAAAGATAAAGGACCAATATAGAACCTTTGAAAGTTAAAGGACCAATATAAAACTTAAGTGAAAAATAAAAGACCAAAATGGAGTTTTGACCAAAAATATTTTGTGACATATTTGGCATGGATATACTTTATCCAAATTTTTAGTGTAATTAATAACCAATTTAGTTATTTATATTTCAGGCCAAAAATAAATTAGTTATTTATATGATGTCTTAGATCAAATAAACAATACTATAAGTAGAATATTAGTTTAAAATTAAAAAATTAAAATGTTTTTTTAATAAAATAAAGATAACTCCCCAATGAACAAAAACATATAAATATACTACAGGTTTGCCAAGAATTTTTTTTTTTCATATACAATACTTAATATATTATTTAAGAAAAACAAAATATTAATTTTTTGGATTGAATATGATTGAGAGCCAATTAGATATATAGATAAAATGGAACGCATAGTTCAATCCAATTCAATTTATTTTGCTTTAATTTTAAAAACTAATTATTTACTTTTCATATTAATTTGTGCTTGCCGACACATTAATTAAGTGATAATGTTTGAAATCCAAATTCCTACATATCTTCCTAACAAGATAACGACAAACAATCTTTTCATTTGATTATCACACAACATCTTCATTAACAACACCCCATGCATTCCCATTACTTACTTAATTTTCTTGCTTCCAAAATGTTCACCTAAGTGATAGCTCCATTTCCTTATTTTTATATGATTATGAATGTATGTTTCATCTTCTACCTCAAGCTATTCTTTCTTCTTTCTTCTTCTTTCTTGATTCAGAGGCAAAATATTTTAAAGTCCCAAAATGGTGAAAGACTGAGGCATCCCACCACAAATAAATTGGACACCCCAACCAATGTCCTACATTTGGCATTAATTAATTAATTAACCAAACCTTAAACCATATATGTGTCTTGTTTGTTAATTTGTCGTTTTAATTATATTAGCAGGGGAATATTAGTAGCATCATTAACTATTGTGATCACAAGATTACATTATTTTCAGTTACTTTTTGCATCTTAATTATGCTAAAACTCATTCACATTAAGTTGTAAACATCACCTAGATTTGGACCTACTCATTTGTGGGCCCTTTTCCTTCCCAAACATATTTATCTATCTTTGTGGGTAAGATATCACCACCACCACCACCATCAAATTTCAAGAGTTTACCCTCTTTGTAATTTTGTTCAACTTTTAATTTTATTCTTATTGTAATTGGATCATCCATTTTGGTTTTTGTTTTTAAATCAAAATTACCGGTATCTAAATGTTCCATATCGGAAGTAGAACTTTCTCAATATAATTTTTTTTATATATACAAATTAAGACTCGAATATGAAATCTTATTTAAGAAGAACAAAGTGCTTATCACTCCAATCAACTATGTTAATTTTAAAATGTCTTAACATTTTAATTTTATTGACAAAAGAATAATTTAGAAAATGAGCTTTACTCAATTATTAACATTTCCCTCACCAACCACTTCTTCATTAGAGATGAAGATGGTCTATTTCTGCAACTGCTTGTGGGTCAAAGTACAATTCACTCACACTTTCACTACCATTCAATTTTTTGTGTACAAAGAAAAAGAATTAAAATGTAACACTCACTCACTACTTCACTAGCTAGCTTCCAAAATTCTTCACAGGTTGACATCAAATTTCCTGTATTAAATTATACTTAATTACCATCATCCACATTAAACAATTATCCCTCATAACAAGAATTAAATATAGGATAAAAGTCTGGTATCACCAGAATAATACTGAAATTTTTAGTATATTCCTCTATTCATTCAATCTTATTCGTCAATATTAATAGGAATTTATCTTGAATGGATTAAGGACCAAATTTTTATTAATATTGACAAATGACATGTAACTAACTAATGGAGGGAGTACTGCACATCTTCTCATATACTACAAACAACGGAGTTGACTTTTTAGTAGAAGGGACTAGTTCATCACAACATAACAAGCCAAGGATCAAATTTCTATCAAAAGAGGTGTCCTGCTCATATTTAATGTTCGACAGTATCTTGAACAAGATTGCTTCTAATAAGAGAAAAGTCGTGAAAAACCAAAATATATATACTACAAGTCTATAATAGCAATTAAAAAAATAAAATCTTGACTCGCGGCGAGAGGATTAGTCATTGTTATCAGCAGTAAATCTTTTCGTACTAAGTAGGATCAAATACGTGAGTCAAGCGATGCCAACGTGTTCTATCTCTACTTATTAAACTAACCTTTTTACTTAGTTAACTCTTGGTACGGTGGTAGTAGTTTATTTTGTATAAGGCTACACTTCCCAAAAATTTGAAGTTTATAATACTTAATGTTGATAAAATACAAGTTCCATGAAGACTATTGATCACTATATCATAATGAAATCAAATCTTAAAACTGCAGCCAGAAAGCATTGAAAAATTCCGAATTTAAAGTGTTTGTGAGTTTCCTAGAAAGTTCCAAGTGACGAAGTACATGCAGATAATACAAGAAGAACAGGTTACATTAACCATAGAAACATAACTACAAAAGAGAGAGAACAAGCCAGAAAATCAATATTAGATGATATGTTCATAATTTGAGGGACAAGTCAAGCTTGTGCAGCTCCTCTGAGACAGGCCTAGGAGAGAACCTGGGAATCCCAGAAGCCAAACATGACAATGATAATAATGATGATGATTCTGTTCCAACATGTTGGGAATTCCCAAATGGAAGCTTCTGGAAACGAGGAGGTTGAAAAGAGGGCTTGTGAATCATGGAGTGTACATGAATCCCAAGTGGTGTGTGAGTTCTAAAGGATGATGATGATCCATTATTCAAAGGAAGAGAAGCCATACTAGGATAATAAAAATCTTCAGAAGAAACTGATGAAGCATGAATAATCCTGTGACTGTGTCCTCTTTTTGCCAATGTCCTCTCACGTTTATGTGCATTTTGGTGTCCCCCAAGTGCCTGCGAGCTGTAGAATTTTCTCTGGCAGTAATTGCATGAGAAAATCCTTCCATTATTTCCAAGACAAGATTCAGATCCTGAAGAATCAGTACTGGACAGACTCAGATCCAACACAAGACGATGATGATGATGATGTTTTTGATGATGATGATCCTCTTCTGTTTCTGTCTGTCTCTTCTCTGTTTGGTTGGTGTCCATTGAAAATCAATTGATGGTGTTCTCCAATTCTTTCATATGGGTATGGGTGTGACCTTCTTGTTGATGATGGGATGGAGTTTGGTTTAACAGCAAGAAAGATGAAATTTTTTGGTGTATAATTTGATGTAACAATAGTGGATTCTCTGTGTGATATGTGTGGAAGTAGATATATGTCTCTATATTTTCAAGGCCTTTATATAGCAACAACTAAAAGACTAAGATATCCTTGTGTGAATGAATGTAAGACCAAGAAAAGGTTAATGCTTGTTAATTATGATATAATTATGTTTCTTTAATTCATCATAAGCCAAATACTAAGTATCATGAGTCTATTTCCTTGACATAAGATGAATCAATTGATAAATAATTGGTAAATTATTATTTTTGTCCTTGAAAGATGCAATTTGTCTTAATTTTTGTCCTTCAAAGATGAAAATTTCAAATTTAGTCCCTAAAAGGTACAATTTATCTCAATTTAGTCCCTGAAAAATAAAAATATTAAATTTGATCATGAAAGATGTAGTTTGTCTCAATTTAGTCCTTAGAAAATTTTCAATCATGTTAATGGAGATTCTCAAAGACTAACTTGAGACAAATTACATCTTTTAAGGATTAAGTTTGATATTTTCATCTTTTGAGTATTAAATTGAAACAAATTGTATCTTTCGAAGACTAAATTGAAACATACTATATCTTTTTCGAGGTATTTTTTTTCAATATTTAAACTCGTAACTTTTAGATCACATGATAGCAACTTTATGTAGCTTATAATCCTCAAAATTGGAAAGATCATATATATATATATATATATATATATATATATATATATATATATTCCATACTTTTTCTCCCCAAAACCTACGAGGAACAAGCACACGAACATTTGCTGGCGCATACTCCATTTAATGTTGTCTTTCACATTTCATGTCACAGTTCATGAGAGGCTAAAAAGTCCAAGATAACATAGCCTGCTTTTGAATTTCAGAATAATTATGTAGTTTTGTATAAATGAACTTTGTCTTTTCCTTTTTAACCCATTTTGGTGAATTTTACAGTACCCTTCACAGAAACACTATATTCATAGGTTTGTTCAAATAGTCTCTAAATTTTCCTACTGTATTATTATAGTATTGCATTCCTAGGGTCCTCAACTAGACACCTATTATAGACTAAGCATGCCTTTAAAGTTGAGACCTTTTTTTTTTAAAGGAATTGAAGTTGAGACTTGGGTAACCACCCCCACTATAAAACTAATTTTCTTCAAATTATTTAGGCTAGGGTGTGTTTGGATTGAAGAGAATAGATGAAAGGAAAAAATAAGTGAAATTAGTATAATATTTTTTTTCTTCTCATGTCATTTATTCTTATCAATTCAAACACATTTAAGGGTTAAAACTTAAAAATGTTATTTTAAATAACCTTAATTAAAATTCTTAGTCCATGCTAATATGGGTTGATACAAATGATCAAGGATTCAGAAGAAAGTTCTTGTTTCTCTCATGGGTGAGAGTTTCAAACTCCCTTGACCCATCTAAAATTTCACTTGTTAGGCATTCCTCTCTAAGGAGATTCCCTAGCACCCAAAGGCTAGTTGAATAGTTGTGACTGAGTAAAATTACTTACAGTTTAAGCTTGTACAGTAATCATTTGGATTGGGCCTCTGTTAATCTCCCCAACATATCATTGGCGCCTTGCCCGATAGTACTTGAGAGTGCCTTCTCTTATTACCATTTAAAAATATATATTCTTAGCCCATGACATGACATAGGTTCCCATTGACATTTGGAAGAATCTAGTATCCCATAATGTTCTGTTTCAAGTTTCAGCTGCCACATGATTTATTCTCGTAGAGACATAAACAAAGTAAGCTTATGTTCAATAATTGAAAATACACTTTGGACCACTAGTAAGAATGTGTTAGATAGGTTTATGGAGAATGTTAGTTAAATTTCCATAATTATAAAAAGCTAAACTGTGATTATGTGAACTATATAATATGTAAAGATTATAACAACTTTTGACATTGTTTGTCATGGGGATCACATACTCGACATAAAGAACCATTAATAGATCATGCAAAAGCAAAACCCACCACTACTATATATCTTCTTCCATAATGTAAAAATTATTGCACCTTAAAGGTCTTTTCTCTGTCCAATGAATTTAGTTATATGAGCATTTGAAAAACACAGATACTAACTTGAATATAAAAATAAAATATGCTGTATTTGATACGAATCTCAATTCAGATATGGACATTAGTTTAACATTGAAGTTTGAGATAATTAATAGATATAGTGATGTTTAATGGGTTTAAAGAGTGCAACTTTGTTTTTTTATGTAAGTTTGAAACTATATGTATATGTATCAAAGAACTTCAGTCAAATCCATGATTTTATTATTCCTTTTAGTTTTAGACAAGTACAGATGCAATGTCTGGTTTAGTATGAATTTGTGCTGATTTGACTTCAAATTATGGAGTTAAAGCTATCTCTCCATCTTTCGGTTTTGTCTTCTCCTTTTGCTCTAAGAAAATATTTCGGTGCATGTATTTTATCATAAAATTATAAATTATTCTTAAAATGAAAATAATATAAAAAAATGAGATATTTATATGTGTATATAGAAGTGTTTCCATCAATTTAAAATCTCAACAAGTGACATCTTAAAAACATGTCAAATAGCACTCTAAAGGTGTAAAGAGTAATGCCATAATATTTTAACAACTGATGTTCTAAATTTTTAAAACATATTTTTCAAAATATAAATGTTTGAGAAATAAAACTTTAGATTTTTCAACCTAATTTAATGGATGAAAATTTCTCATTAAAATTTATTTTTTAAATTAAAGTGAAAGACGTCAAAATTAAAATTAACCTACTTTTAAAAAATTGAAAATTATAGTATATTCTTCTAATCTCATCTAAATTTTAAAAAATAATAACAAATATTATAAGAATATTTTTAATATTTATTATCTCTAGTTGTTTGCAACTACAAATAATTATACAGCCACATTAAACTATAAATAATTTTTAGTTATGTGTAACTACAAATAATTTATTGTCTTTTCTAAAGAATTATATATTGAATTATTAATCTGAGGACTCGATCCACGTCACGCACCTTGCTATGGTTGCAGATAGTTCAATACAAAATTAATACTTCAATTATTCATAGACAAATAATTAGACCAAGTAAATTAAACTATATTTTCAACTAACATAATCAAATGATATTTTCACATAATCGTTGTTTGATCTATTTATCACAATAACCACCATGCATCATTATCAACACTTGATACTTCATTCCTAATGTTATGTAAATCCAAAGTTCCAAACACATCATTTGAATTGAAGTACTACGAACTCGAGCATTATCAACATTAATTAAAAGATTATCAACAACATTAACTCAAAGACTTTTTTTGGATTGGGTCGAAATATTGATATCCAAACAAACATGTAAAAACAAACTTCAAACAAGTCTATTTTTTAGATTATGGTAAAATCGTGAAATCAACGGATAAAATCGAAATTTCATGCAATTTTACCCTATTCTACCTATTCCATCGATTCTGCACTAATTTTGCACCAAAATGATTTTGTACATAATTTAACAAAATTTAAAGATGTAAAATCGTAAGATTTTAAGATTTAAATATAGATTTTAACTACCTTAAAAAGAATCACCATTAAATACTTCGAACATAATTGTCTCGTCGTCTCGTATACATCCAAGAAACCAAAAATGATGCAGGGGTAATGAGGAAAGAGTTGAGGAGAATCAAGAATGCCAAAGTGTATCTCTTTTGATATGTAACACTTTGATATATATATGAACCAACCATCATATCTTCTATTACAGGGGTTGATCAACAATATACTACTACTCCATGAAACAAAAAAATGTGAGTAAAAAAGATAGCACAAACGATTGACCCAAGAGATAAGGAGGATTCAAAAATTACAACACAAGCAACCACCAGAAGAACATTATTCTCATTTGGTCAGCCAGTAGATGAAGATGAGGAATGTGCATACGGATGCCACGAGAGAAAGTATTAAAGTGTCCATCGACTTTTTCCGCTTTATTGCTGACAGAATGTTATTTACCTGCAACATTAGTAAAAGCAGCACGTCAAACAACATTGTTTCAAGCAAGTGCCACATTCCAGTAGACAGATAAACCACGTCAAACGTAGACACGAACACGGAGACAGACACTCCTTTTCTTAGGTATTTGTGTTTCATAAATTCTCTTCCTACACACGAAGATCCGGAATTTAAAACTAAGGGGGCCTGTGGCCACATCTTTCTGCAGTTCCTCATCATTATATCAATCAAGGATATAAAATGATATCCTTATCTAAAGCACTTTTTCTTTTCTTCCTTCTTGTCTCTATTCCTTATATACCATAAGACAACACAGGATGTAAATGCTCAAAAGGCAAAATAGTTTACACCAAAAACCACATGCATAGGAGGCATACCGATGGGAGGCGGCTGCTGACATTGCTGAGCTTTGAATTGATTCCACCGAAAGTTGAACGCTGGAGGACAAGTGCACCAAGTGTTGCTTGTGCTTGAGAAATAACGGTGTCCATCTGCAGCATAGGTATAAGCAGAACAATTCAAAACAAGACAACCAAAGTTGAAAACGTAAGAAAAAGGATTGCACTAAAGAAAAAAAAAAGTGTCAAAGAGCAGCTTTTTTATGCCCCAGAGAAAAATTTAAGAAGGATATCCATACTAGGATATGAAAGAAGGCAGAAGGGGCCTTCCGGTCTCTTCTTGTGTGTCTTCTTCCACATACGAAGCTTAAAATTACAAGCAAATTCTCCAAAAACATTTCACAAGCTAGATTCTTGTTTTCTCCTTCAAGTAACTATAAGTATTGTTTTTGCTTTTGGCTATGGGTGAATAAAAGACATATAGAGTGCCTTAAATGAGTTCAATGTCATTCATACTATCTAGCAACTCATTTTTAACCAGCAGCAATACTATTTCAATACGTAAACTTTTCCTAATCATCAAACCTGCCCTCACAAGAATTAGAAAAGCTGTTACAAATTGGGGGGAGAAATTTTCTTTGAAATCACTCAGGATAGATGCATGATCCGATCAAGAAATAAGAAAACGGAATTTAAAACCAGAAAAGCCAAGTAACTGTTTCATAAGACAGACCTGTCCTGTATTTCTGCTGATAGATGCATGCTCTTTTAGAAGTGCTTGCTCTGCAGAACCTCCACCCTCTTCCAAGTCCAATCTTGTCCGATCAAACTCTTTAAAATCCTCAAGGAGTGAAGCATGTTCTTGCTTAGCTCTAAGGCCAGACCGAAGACGATGAAACTCCTGCACTTCAATCACAACTAACAAAAGGTTGGTGTCTGGAAGATCTAAGCTCAATTCAAAACTTATAAGCTTAAAGAAAAAATGAATGATAAAATTAAATAAATACAAGGAAAGAAAACGGTCTAAAACGTAATAAATAATAAGAAGAGTTACAAAATCTTTTTTAACTACCCAAATCGTTAGCATCCCTCCTCCCCCAAAAAAAACAAAACATTGGGGGCTAAAATGGAAACTCATAGCATTTGATCACAAGATTAAAAAAATCTCAAATGAAAAAATATTGATGGCACAAACAAACTGCTTGTCATATCTTCTGACTGTAGAAAAAAAAAATCACTTCTAAATTCATTTGACAAAACTATTGACAAAGTTTACTTCCCAGTAATGAGGTGATAAAGTTAATTAGAAACACTTTTTAATTTCAATCCACTACACAGGAAAGGATTAAATTAACCCTGATTTATCTACCCCTCGTTTTCAAATGCACTTCACTGAAGCAATTCAAATTCAAAACACAAAAAAATTTGAAAAAAAAAAGGACAAAAACCCATAAAAGGCATAACTTTGGACAAGCTAACAGTAGATTACCTGGGTGAGATCTTGAAGAATCTCTTGGTGTCTAGTCAAGGTATGAGAAACCATTTCTGACCCACCAGATGACACCCAAGCTTGCATCTGCGAATTTACTTGTTGAAGTTGTTTTAGTAACCGTTCAATCCATGACTCCAGATCACTCTCTGCAGCATCACCTTTAGTAGAAACTTTAGCCGAAACCAATTTACGATAAGAATTCATCTGCTCATCCAACTGAGCTTCGAGTTTTCTTGCCTGCAAAAGATTGAAGAAGGACACATTCTGTTATCTTATCAAACATTTTGTTTAAGAAATCAAAAAATATATGGACAAGATGACCAAAACAATCAAAGAACTAAATTTCCTAAAAGAATTATGTTCTTGTGATTAAAATAGAAAAACTAACCAGCTTTAAAGAAGCCTAATTTCCTATCTGAATTACTCACTCTAAATCTAGATCACCATCAAAAGAACCAAATTCCCTACCACAAACACGAACCTAAATCTAGAAACAATGTTGGCGAAAGCATTTCAAATCTTCAAAACTGATCTGCTTATGAAATATAAAACAAACCCAAAATGCAGAACTTGTTGCAACAAAACAAGCTTTGCCCCACCAAAATTGAGCAAGATCCACCACCAGAACAAGAATTTCAGAGTCCAATTCATCAATTAAATTTTCCCTTAGCATAAACCAAACCAAACCAAGTTCTAGGGATAGATAGTAAAAGGGTACAAGTTGATCTCATGAACTCCTTATCACCGACAAAAAAAATAAAAGAATCTTCAAAAACAAAAAGAAAAAAAAAAAAACCCAGAATCTGGGGCCTCCGAATTGCACATATTCAAATCATTTCTTTAATTTCAATATAAGAAACCTTTAAAAAAAATCTGAAGGTGAAGAAATTGAACCTGTTTGCGAAGGGCATCCCATGAGCTTGGCACCTCCATGAATGAGAAGGAAAGATGAAAAATCGAAACTTTGGAGATTCGTTAGTCTGTGAAATCTGTGAATGTTGTTTTCTCCTTCTGGGGTTGCGATTAGGGAGTCGTTCGGCGAAGATGACAGGTCGTCTGCTCCTGCACAGACGACTTGGCAATTTGCTTTCTCCATTTTCCCCCTTTTTTATATTTTTTCTCATAAATAACTAAATATAAATATAAAAATTAAATAAATTGAGTTGCTTGCATTCTAATGCTCAATTTTGAGATCCAACTAATTTTGTCTCTGGTAGGGAAGACGCTTTGTTCTGGTTTGTCACCAAAAAAAAAAAGAGAAAGGCTATTTTAATATTAATTTACTTTATTTAATTATTGTATTTTAATGCTACAATTTAATACATTTAATCACAACTAGAAGAATACCATCCTTCTTTAAATGAAAGGTATAAAAAAGAAATTGAAATAAAAAAGACTAAAGAAAAAGAGAAGAATCTATGAACAGTATGATTTTCTCTCAAAAATTAACACATATAGATACCATAAAATGCGTATATATGTGTTTTTGTTTGTTATATAATTAATGGTGATATATTTTTTTTTTGTAACTCCCCTGAATCATCATTAGACCACTTTGTATCAAATTAATATTAATAAGATTGAGCCTAACAAAAATAGTTACGTAAAATTTTAAATTTGATCTTGAGGTGGCTGGGGTAAGTCATGATGTACAACGCTGAATCGACTAAAGAGAAAAAAGAGATAGAGTAATGGGTCTTACGTGTGAGCCAGTTCAATACTGTACAGTACTAGATACGAAATCATGTGAGCTATTTTTTCCTTTGTCTCTCTTGCTTTTTTTTTATTAGAAGAAAAATAAGGAATGAAAGAGGGTAAGAGCAAGACTTAAGAGGTATTAAAAAAACTCCATTTAATATTTAACAATATTTTAAACAAGATTATTTGGAATCTCTTGTGAAGAAGACACTCCCATAATTAGTATTTGACAGAAGATGTAGATAGAGTGAGGTCCAAGGTTGCTTAATGCCCAAACAAACAACCCACAAGAAGCAGCATGAGCTCTATAAATAATCCTCACATCACCACCCTAACAAGTTATTCATATGTCTTTGGAGAATTCTACCTTCCAAGGGTCCTACCCCAAATATTCCAGGTACTCTTATATCATATATATTGTGCATTTTTTCTTGTTTACTATAAACTCCCATTCCAATTTGATCCTCAAAGTTACATCTAAATCTCCAGAAAAAAATGTATGTTTAATTTCAGGGGAGGCATAGAATTTTCTTCCATTTTGTATCTAAGAGAATTAAACATTCTCAATCTCTGCATTTCTGTCTTGCTTGCTATTTAAGAGAGATTGATTTAAGAGTAACTTCTTTAACAATTAACATCTCTCAAAGATCTTGCTTGCTAGAATTCTGCCTTGCTTTGATGAACTAAGTATATTTGGCTACTACCTAAAAGTTTGGTGCATCTTATTGCAGAGAAGCACTAAGCTTGAAGGCCCAAACAAATTTATTTATAGGGTTGTGTGACTTCTCTATTCCTAGTGCAACAATAGTATGGCCCTTTTAGTTAGTAAATTTATTTTGAGAGAACGAAAATAAGAATAAAAATAAAAATAATATTGTTATGTTTAATATAAGATAAAATAGAGAGTTGTAAAAGAATGAAATTAGATTAAAATAATAATTTTATCTTTCATTAAAAAAGTGGGTAAGGTAGGTTCAGAATTGGGAGGACATTTTTGTCTTTTGGTGAGTTGGAGTAAGAGAGAAGTGATGCAAAACGGCGTCATTTTGTTAAATTAGAGTGAGAGAGGGTGTCATATCATCCAAATATGACACGTAGGAGAGAGGGTGTGTCACATAAGCCTTCGGCGTCAGCATTTAACCAAAAAAAAACCAGACGGAGTTACGCTGGAGGACCAATTTTGACAAAAAAAAACATTGAGGACCTAAAATAACTTTTTGAAACGTTGAAGACTAATATTAAATTTGGTGCAAACGTTGAGGACCAAAAGAGTAATTTGGCCAAAATTGACACTATGAACTTCTGAAAAAGAAAAAGCATTCCCTGAATTTCTCTTCTTTGATCACAACAACCAAAACAAAAAACACAATCCAAAATATATATGTACATGTATCATACATCACTCATCAACATTAATTACATGCACCATCTTACCACACACACATTCTCATCACAAAACACTTTCTTTTTTCAATTTTCCTTCTTCCTTTCCACACTATTCATATATATGATGAACCACAAACATTAATTGATCTAAACTATATTTTTATTAGGTGTGAACATATTGTTGATGAGAGAGATGAATCACATTCTAAAACTTCCAGGTGCTGAAGCCCTTCCCTTAGCATCTTCTTCTTGTTCATCACTAAGCTTCACTAAAGTGTAGGTACCTGCTCCTCCTAAAGCTCCTAATATGGGAGCTATCAGATATACCCATATGGCTTTATAGTTATTTGCTGCAATTGCTGGGCCTAATGTTCTTACTGGGTTCATTGACCCTCCTGATGCTGGTCTGTAGTACAACAAAGTGAACCAAATATATATGTATTTTAGTACAATAGTAAGGGCTCAAAAGAATATAATTTATCTTAGAGAAAATTATTGTTTTGGTCCCTAAAAGATTAAAATTCTCAATTTTGTCCCTACATTATAAGTTATATGGATCATGTCTTGTTAGACAAACTAGTTGCTGTAATATTGTTTGGGTATGCTGGTTGTTGTTTTGTCTTGCTATAATATTATTTGGGCATCCTTATAACTAAGGGACTAAATTATTTGAGAAACATTCTTTGGAGACTAAAGTGAAATAAAGTATAATTTTCAGGACTAAAACTATAGTTTAATTTTGAAAGTGTCGCCTTCCTTTTGATGTATCTAAAGGGATTAGCTTAGTTGTTAAAAGGATTTAGGGTATATATAGATGGACTGAGCATTTATTATTAAGCTAAAAATTAAAATTATTAGTTAGAGTATAATTTTTTCTGCTTAACTCAAACTAACATAAACGTTACACAATTTTCGACTCTTTTATATATATATTCTAAAGACTTGCTCACTTGTACCATAAGGTGGTTCCTATTGGGGAGAGCACAAGATTTATTTATTTATTTAAAAAAAAGGAAATACTGATAGAAAAATTATCTTATTAGAGTTGAGTGTAAAATTAAGGTAAGAAATTAGTATTAAATTATTTAAAAGAAAAAAAAAGAAATGTGAATTGGGACATACCCAGCTATGAGTATGTTGAGCATCACAGTGGCTCCCACTGCGATTCCTGCAAGCTCTCCCACCTGCAAATGCAATTCCCACAAACCAATATGAATGAGATTACATGAACTGAACACATGTGCTATTTATTATATTATATATGAAACTAATTTACACCTTAATTAATTAATATGTAGATATTATTCTTTTATTATTATTAAATAAAAACCCTACTTGCTTGGATCAATCAATTATCAAACTTTGTTCATTATATATATTATATTATATATGGTCCAACTTGGAAGATTCCATCTATCTCACCCTTTTTCTTATTACTCCAATACATGCATCTTCTTCAGCTTGAGCTTCACAATGGTCTCTTATACCAACACTTTTCTTTTATGTATCCAAAAACTCCATACATATCTTCTCCTTCTTCATTCACTCATTAATTATTTTTCAGGACTATATTGAATTATTAGGTTTCTGCTATCATTGCCTTAAATTAAGATTTTTTTTCTTATTAACACCCAAAGTTAAAAGGGTTATTATCCAGAGGACCACTAATCTATGTGATTTATAAAAAGCAAATAATAAACAAACAAACAAACCACACTCCTATACACTCTATGGCTTTTACTTTAAAATCACTAGACATTTCTTGCTTTATCTCATTCCTCTGTTTCTCCATAATTAGACTTGAGATTTCAAGCATAATATATTACTTACAGCTCTTGTGTCAGTGGCCACAGCAGTGACAACAAACATGAGGTTAAAGCTGATGATGAACTCTAAAGCAAAGGCTTGACCATATCCTCCTGAAGGAACTGTCACTCCTCCATTCATGAAGGGATGAAATATCCCTTTCAATGCAAATGCAGAACATATTGATGCAATAACTTGTGCACCAATATACATAGGCACCTGCAAATCATTAGTACACAAAATTATGTGTCACATACATATATATCTATCTATATTTATATGGCTGTGGAACCTCCCGTTAATGATCTCCTAAAATAGTTATTTAATTAATTAAAAAAAATAAAAAGATTATGTGAGAAGTTGATTACATGTTTCCATGGGAAGTGCTTTAATGCGGCGAAGGAAACGGTGACGGCCGGGTTGAGATGAGCGCCGGAGATGTGGCCGGTGGCGAGGATGACGATCATGACGGCTAGGCCGGTGGAGCCAGCACATCCAATGAGAGTCTCAGAGCCTTGTGTCTTCTGGTTCACAATAGCAGTGGCTGTCCCAGCAAACATGAGAATGAAAGTGCCTATAAACTCAGCTCCTACCTGGTTTTTAAAATCAACCCATTAGAATTAACACATGAAGGAATAATGGGTTAGTGATGGATTATCAATTTTCTCATAAAATCTTGATCTTTTTTTTTTTCTCTTTCACTTTCTCTGTTTTTGAAACCAACCCAACAAAATTAACACATGAAGGAATACCGGGTTAGTGTTTGATTATCAATTTTCTCATAAAGATTTGATCTTTCTTCTTTTTCTCTGTTTTTGAAACCAACCCAGCAAAATTAACACATGGAGGAAACATGGGTCAGCATTGAAATGCCAAATTTCTCATAAAAATTTGATCTTTTTTTCTCTGTACCTTTTTGGCAAGAGGAATAGGAGGAGGTGGCAATGTGCAAGAGACTTTAGGTAAAGCTCCATCTTCTAAAGTCCATTCTTCAACACTAAAACACTTGCAACTCTTGAGAAGTGATTTCTTCTTACCAAAACCATTCCCATGATTATTCCTCTCTGACCTGAATCCACCAAAAAGAGGGGCACCAGGAGTTCCTGGTGTTGCAGGTGTTGAGGGCACTGATGGAATTTCCTCATTGTCCATGATCTCTCCAAACACAAAAAGAAAAGCACAGAAAGAGAGAGAGAGAGAGAGAGAGAGAGAGAGACTAATAATGTGTATGTGTTTCAATTGTTTGTCTCTTAGTAATGAGGGAGCTTAGGCTTAAACTACATGTGGTATATATAGTGATGGTGTGTGATGGGGTAGTTGACTTGGGGAATCCCAATGGAAGAGAGAGAAAGAAAATTAGTGGTTGAAACTTGAAACTATGGCAGAGAGAAGAGAGAGAAAAGAAGATAGATGTAGCTTTGGAAGTGGACAGTGGGACATTGGAGAGAGCCATGAATATGGGGGACTTTAGAATAGAAAGAGGCTTTATACATTAAGATTAGGTACCATCATCAATCATGGTTTTCTTCTCATCCTCTTGTCTCCACCATTCATTTTATTTCATTTCTTGAATTTTGTCTAAAATAATTCCAAGTTATTGTATACTATATACTGAGATCTATAAATAATTTATGGGTGAAAAGATTCTATTCTCCTTCTCCGCAACAAAATCTTTTTCAGCAAACCAAGAAATTAGTTTATGAGTTTAATTTGTAATATTAGTCTATTTGGTGTTCATCCCAAACTTTCGAAAATGTATCAATTAATCTCTAAAAATATATATATAATGTCTATAATATTAGTCATGTGAATTTTTTAGTTTAAAAAAATTATTATTATTAGTCAATACACAAATAATACATCGAAACATATGCACCTAAAAATAGATTAGCTCAGATCTGCGGAAGATTAGTCCTTGGCCTGTCGGGTTGGGGGATACCTTGGGAAACCAAAAAAAAAAAAATAGATTAGCTAGATAGGCTCTTATATAATAAAATTTCTTTAGCTTCTTGTATCTCAATAAAAATGAGTTTTAAAATTGCATTTTCATGTACAATCAATCCAAAATCAAAGAGATCTAGTAAGAGTTACTTATTGTTCTCTTTTCTTATTTCAAAGTTCCTATATATATATCTACTAAAACTACACTCCCTTGAAAAATTGAAAATTTTAGATGACAACTATAAGTGATAAAATGACTAGCTAGTTTACAATGATTTAAATTTTTGAATTGAAGACTCAGTTGATACATTACCAAAACTTGAAAAAGAGAAAAGAAAATCTTTCATTTCTCTTATTGGGACGTCCTTTTCCAAGCTATTTGCCTTCCTTCACTTATGGAGTAGACCATTCCATTTACTCAGCCAATGTAAGTGCGTGTGCCTTAGACATCAATCTTGGTGAATTGCCACCAACTATCTTGTCAGCATTGAATTATTATAATTATGTATTATGTATACACAAGGAAACTAAATATTGATATAAATACAAATTTAATTACACTATAACATGTAGTATTAATTATACATTGTGGGAGATGAAGGATGGTTGGATCTCATCATGTGAAGAGTTAATGTTCGAATCCTCGTTAAAAAGTGCTTCAAATGTCAAAATTATCAGTATCTATAAATTCATTGCATCTTGCCTAATTTAGCTCAAGTTAGTTAAGGTCTCATAACGAGAGTAAAATTTTTCTCAATAAAAATTCATTCATACACAAGGTCGTTTAAGCAAGTGTTGGGGGTTCGAATCCCACCTTGTGTATGCAGCAACCAATTGGTCAGCGACAAACCCTTAAATGGAGCTCAAATCCGCGGAGGATTAGTCCTTGGCCTGTCGGGCTAAAAGATACCTTGAGAAACCAAAAAAGAATATGATACTTTAAAAAAAAATAGAGTATCAATCTACCACTCTAGTTAATTACCGAATGTTTGTATTATAACTAAAACTAATTAAAGGTTATGCATGTTTGAGGATATTACTCAAGAAATTAGAACCATTTCGCAGTAAAATTGTCATCACAATGATTGTGTACAGATTAATACTTCAATTTTGCCAATGAGGAGTGGCACAGTTAGTTAAAGTTCGGACTCTTACCCTACAAGGGCGAGGGTTCGAACCCTATGACTGATGTGAGGGCTTTATTGGTGGGTGATATGTAAATCCTCAAAGAGGTTGGGAGGTCTTCTCTGATCCTGATAGGATACCGGTGCTTACCTCACCTAAATTTTTTTCTACCAAAAAAAACTTCAATTTTCATTATTAACAAACTTAATGAGACGCAGAACTAACTGCAATTTTCACTGCCAAGTACTGTAGGAAGTACATAAAATTGTGTGAATGCAATTATGTCTCCGACGACATCTCACACTTGAAAACAATTAAAGAGTCCGGTAAAATTTTCTGAGAGATAAAGACAAATTAAAGTTAGTCTATAATTCATTAATGTCCAAATTAGTCTGGAGTCTTTACTCTCTTTTTTTTTTATCTCTCTGAAATTAACCATTTTTCAAATTTAGAGAATTTAAAATCAATAAAAAATGAATTTTGTTATTATAAATGCTTATCTTAAAGATATTGATGAACAAAAATCATAAAAAAATTAATAACTATTTGTTTAATTGAATTGAACGAATCCCTCCTGCCATTCTTACCATACAACTTGCAAAGGTAGCTGCATTTCCCTACGCAAAAAAAAAAAAGGAATTATTTCTTATTCACACATCGTATATATACTTTACAGACCAACTTGTTGTCTTTACGTATAAAGACTAAAGAGCATCCACTAAGATGCCATAGAATTTTTCTTGGTATAGGAAAATGAAGATGATGAAATGATAAGTTTATTCACAACCAGGACAATATATATTAATAAATCATTCTGGGAATAATTTATCCATAGAAGAAGGGACTTGATCACTAGGTGAAGATCTAAGAGTCTACATTTTTTTTAAGAAGAATTAAAATTAACGTAGTTCGAGGCATTGCGTCCATGATAGTCGTAGGTGAGAGAGAGTCATCGGTTCACCGTGTGTGGTTAATTAGGATGGTGGTCTGTGAGATGTCATAAAGGTGGAGAGCTCCGGGAGCCATGGGGGAGCCGATGACTTATGGTATAGGGAGCAAATGCTAGAGTACGTACGTAGTGTTCATGCCTTGGGTTGGGCTGGAGGAGACGTATTTATAAGTTCTGGAGGCAGTCTTAAGCCATGATGAGCTCAATAGGAACAAGAGCCTTATATATAATTCATATTCATGAGCGAAGCCTATTATAATGAGTATTGGCTCTATTATTACAGCTAGATCAACCGTAGTATTATATATATTTACAGTTCAAAATAAAATATATACTATATATATATATATGTATTGCAATATATATGACACATATGATAAAGAATTTGTGTCATCGCATCCATATATATTTTATCTACGGAGAGGAATGGGAGGAATGAAGTACCACTAGTGAGAGGATAGTGGAGTCCCTAGCAATTCAACTTGTATTATGTACCTCAAGGACTAATTAATTACTAGGCACTCTTAGCTTTAAATTTATGTATATACTTAAAAGGATATATAAATTATTAACATGTAATTGATTATAATGATAGGTACATATATATTTTAACTATTCTCTTTAAATATCTTGAATTTGTATATGAAAAAATGCATCTATTGGGAGAACTGGTTTATCCACCAACTTTAACTAATTAGTCAAAAGTAATTTTGATAAAAAAAATTAGGGTAAATTATTATCCTTTCTAAAATTATAAATTTAATTAGTCCAAAAATAAATAATGGATTCTTTTACATTGTTTTCTTTTTTTTTCCTTGTAGGGAAGAATATAAATTTTTTTAATAAGAGATGTCTATGTTAAAAAAAATTTGTTGTCCACTCAGTCTCTGAGATACTCTCTTAACGAATCCGGATTCAACTCGTGTAAATTATCCTTTCTAAAATTATAACTTTAATTAGTTCAAATATAAATAATGGATTATATATTTTACATTATTTTCTTTTCTTTTTCTAGTAGGAAAGAATATCAATTTTTTAATAAGACAGGTCGATATGTTGACTATGTTTAATTTTTTTATTGTCCATCTGATTTTTGAAGTATTCTTTTAACTAATTCGGATTCGACTTGTATAAAAAATATATATGTTAAATTAAAAGGAAAAAGAAAGAAAGATTATTGTCAAATATATATAACATAAATTAATGAAGATGGATCCGAGGAATCTCACTGGTGATGACTGATGAGATGAACATTAAATTAATTTTTTGAAGTGATTATGTTGTCCAATCAATGCCCTATATTCTCCCCACCCTTCGAATAAATTTCTCAATTTTATTATAATGGATGTTCGACTATATGTGCCTATACTAGTAGGAGATTTATATGGAAAATAATGATTGATGACACTTTGTTTAAAGTGATGAAACAATTTATTAGAGTTGCTTTACTTATCTAATTAATATATATACTTCATTACTTCCTTTTGACGAAAGGAATGAAGAAAAGAGAGGCGAGATTAAAGTAATATATTTATTTTGTTAGGAAAAAACTTATGTGCTATTGCTTATATGCTTTTAGTAAGGTTAACCAATTAAAAAAGACATGTGTCAATTTCAAGAAGAAAATTGACACATGTCTTTTTTTAATTGATTAAATTGACACATATTTTTTTTAATTAGTTAACCTTATCAAAAGTATGTAAACAATAACATATAAATTTTGTCCATTTTTTTATAGGTAAAGTAATATATCTATGATATTGTATATTATTAACATTATTCACTTATTTCTTTACTTTTATTTACTTTAATCTTTTTTTTAAAAAAAAATAATAGTAAGAGAATACATTTCCAAATACTATCGAATAAAACATCAGTAATTCAGTAGTATATTAGGGAGACTAATAGCTAGAGACTTAATCCAAAAAATTACTACATGAATCTAAAATGTAATCAATTTTATCTAATCGCAATAATTCAATTAGTTCTCAAATCAAGAGATCTCTTAAAAAGAGATATTCATTAAATAAGATTTTAGATGACTTTTGTGATTAGCTAAAGATAAAAATAATTATAAATTTTATATCTCTAAAATAAAATTTTGACGCATTTTTTTCTTCCATTACTATATTATAGTCATATTTTTTATAGAAAAATAAAAAATAATTATAACTTTTATTTTTTAAAGATGATGATATCTATCATTTTTATCTTCAAAGCAAAAAAAAAAAGTTACAATCTGTCAAAAACCAATTAATTTTTTATCTCTCTGGGATTGGTGTCAATGTGCTACGCTACCTATAACCTACCTACCCACTTTATTATAAATGGCCTGCAAAGGTTTTAATGAAGTTACCTTGTGGATGGAATGAATGAAAAACAATGTATTTTATTTGTAAAAACTTTTTAATTTTAATTAGTTGCATGTTTTCAATATATATATATATATATATTAATGTTTAATTTGGTATATGAAATTAAAAATATATTTAAATATTTTTTTAAATTAACTTAAATGATCATAAATTTTATTCCTCTTTGAATATTTTTTTTATTAAATAATAATATATTTATATGATTTTTTTCATGAATTTACTAAAATGTCACTAATCATACATGGCTGTGATGTGAATACCTATACGTGCGTATGCATATAAAATACTCTACTGCATGCTTTTAAGAGTGATATATATATATACACACACACTAGCTAGAGTTATATTTTTATCTAATTTTCTTATCTATTCGAAAATTTTAATTTCATGTTGGAAAGATACTATTCCATCAAAAGTAGCAGAAATGATGATGATGGAGAAACACACTATATCCCAATTAATGCTTTCTCATATATACCATATATATCCAATATATTAAATAAAACATAATTAAGCATTTATAAATTGTGGACATAGGTAGCTAGGAGTGCAATCAGAGAAGTTTAATTGGTTTTACTAAAATTAAATTGAAGGATCCATTTAGATTTTCGAAAAAGAAAATCTGATATGATCACTTTGTTGACAAATCAGACTCATAATTATAAAAAGTAACAGAAGAAAGAAAGGGAAAAGAGGGTTCTACCATTAATCATATATAGTGCATGTGAAATCATCAATTCAATTCCCATTTTCCTAATCAACAGTACTGTACCCTGCACAAATGTGTTGACATATATGTGGTACTTGTGTCTTAAGATATATATAGGATTCTTGAAATTTAAGGTAACTTTGAGAATCTATTCTCAAAAGTTAGCTCGTAAGAAGTCCTTAAGTACTCAATTGAGTATCTTATCCTATCAGATGTGAGACTTAATCTTTATCTCTAATACTCTCCCTCAAGTTCAACTGTTCTTTTTTCTAGTTATGATTTGATTTTTTTTATTATCATGGGCTTGTGTTCTTTTGAGTCACATAGCCCTCTTCTTTTTTCTTTCGAGCTTGTACTCTTTTTTCTGAACCTCAGAGGCCACACATTTTTTCCTTTTTTTATCTGGAGTTTTTTTTTCACATCTTGAATTTGGATCGCTTTGAGTTTTAGACCATTATTAGGCTCTGATACCATGTTGAAACTCAAGGTAACTTGGAGAACCCACCCTTAAAAGCTAGCTCGTAAAAAGGAAGAACCAAGCTTCCTTAAATACTCAATTGAATATCTTATCCTATCAGATATAAGACTTAATTTTTATCTCTATAATAGAGATGAATCAATATAATTTTTTTTTCATAGTATTTTACTATTAAAAATAATCTCGTTCAAAATATTATCAGATCACATAAAATATAATGAAAACATCTCTCCCAAAGAAATTCAAACATTATTGGACCATGGAACTAATCTCAAACATTTCATCTTGATATAATATGAAGAGTAGTGTCTCAAAACTCCATGATTTTTGGCTAAGTGAAACATCAAATCATGATGATATAGATAGAAGAGGAGACCCTAAAAGTGTCTTGATGCAAGGGAAGGAAGGAGTGAGAGAGAGAGAGAGTAGTGGGCACTAATTTCTCTCTGTGATTTGAACATTTGTGGTTGTCTTCCTCCTTTGGTCACAACCTTTTTGGCCCTTTCAGATTTTGGCCTTACATTTCTCACAACACTACACTACTCTTACTGTACTTGGTGTCATCTCAAAAGTTGACATATCAAATATATGCAAATTTTTGTTCATTTATATATATCATTATTGTTGATTGTTTGGTTTTTGAAGAGACTATATATAATAATTACAATACATTAGCATGCTTATAGATGAACAACATATATACATCATGGTGCAACATTAATCAAAACAATGACTTTGAAAATGAGTAATTAAGTTCTGATATATGATTGTTAATTATTTGTTACTTTAATTTTGTTTTTGTATAACAACCCTAAGAAGAAATTTTAGTACTGTTACTTTTTCAACATTCGCCATGCATGAAACCTACATACAGTACTACATTATTGCAAATACACCATACCTAACATGCTCTAGAGTGTATGTTTTATACTTTGAAAAGTTTGACGTGTCAAGGTGTGTATGTTCATATTGTTGATCAAGCGTGCAAGTCATATATAGCATTTGATGCGCTGTCTGAAATTATGCTGTTTGATTTAGTCACGGTTATAATCATGACTAACCGATCAATAATCGTGACCAAATTTTTAAACACGGTTTTTTTACCGGTTAGCCACGGTTATAACCGTAACTAAATCGGATAGCACAATTTTGGACAACAGAAGATCCACGCTACTTTATAGTATATATAATATATATGAAGAATTCTTGCTCATTATTGAGGTTGGATACACTTGGGGGAAGGTAGCATGTGTGGATGAGTAGTAGTGTTAGTGTGAAAATCATTTTAGCCTGAGAATTATTGCTTTGGAGATATTATTATATGGTTTAATTAAATAAAGAAAAGAATTTGCAATATTGCTTGTGGATGGATGGATGAAATTAAAGGTGGGACTCTAAGAAAATTATGAAAAAGGGTCAAAATGAGTTGGCATTATGTATCATTTTGTCTTCCACTTAATCCAATCTACATCAAATGGTCAACTTACTTCACATACTCAATTTCTGCCTCCACACACAAGCTAACTAATAATATAATATAATTATACAACGTTGTTTTAATTCATACCGTTCCTTTTTTTTTCTTCTTTAATAATGTAATCTCTTTAATTAGATATAGCTAATTATGTTTAAATCTTAAAGCAGATTTGGTCCAATATAATTAGAGGTATGAAAACAAGTGTGTATATATATATAATTAGCACTACGTGTCATGGAATTAATCATCAAACAGCTTTTGATTCTCACATAAAAAGACTCTGCTTAAGTGCTTATATATAATTTATATATACATATAAGCAAAAAAAGTGAAGAGATTGATGAGTGATGACGCACCAAGTTCATTATTATAATATGTTAGAAACCACACATTTCTATTTGATTGGATTTCTTTGAACATAATTTATAATTGTGGTGCTAAAGTAAAGTTTTATATATATTTATATAAACCAAAAGAAATTAAATAGCTCTTCACGTTTCATCATATCTGTCAATATGGCCCATATGGAGCACTTTTTTTGATTTTTTGCTCTTGAAGGAAACTTCACTATCATCTCTCACTAATTAATTATGAGTTTTTCTCTGTGTGATAACACTATATATAATTTTCACTCATAGTGAGACAAATTCAAGCTCTCATGAGTGTCTTTAATTACTTGAAAAAAAAAAAGAAAAGGATTTTTTTGAAAAGAAAAAAAAAAGTAGTGGTTCTGATTTCTGCACAACATATCATTATTCCCTTGCTTGCTCACTCAATGTCAATGGGATAGTTGGAAGGATTCGGAAAAATGATAACACGATATGACGCAATTAAGACTCATGAGCAGTGATCATGTTTTAAAAATTAAACCGGTTATTGAACAGGTCAAAACACTGGTTTCTCGAGAAATTAATTTTTATGAGAGTTAATCAGATCGGTATTATAGCTGATTCAATGGTTTTCTAGTCGAACCGGCCAATATATTCCGATAATTTTTAAAGTACTCATTTCTATATATGCCCAAAAGGGATATATATATATATAGAGAGAGAGAGAGAGAGAGAGTAAAACACTGTTTTGGTCCTCCACAGATGTTTTCTTGGTCAATTTAGTCCCTCACAGATCGGTGTTATCAATTTGGTCCCTCACAGATCAAACTATTAACAATTTGGTCCTTCCGTTAATTAACTTGATGACATGTCAAGTTAAGTTGTCACTTAGCAATTTTTTCATCTGACTAGGCATAAATTAATTTAAAGTAATTTATTCTTTATATAAAAAACTTTTAAATTTTAAAAAAAAACCTTTGACATACCTCCTTTTAACGCAAAGAAGTATATTTGTGTCATTTTTTTTACTTTTTTTTTTAATTTAAAAGTTTTTTAAATAAAAAATAAATTACTCTAAATTAATTAATGCCTAGTCAGATAAAAAAATTGCTGAGTCACAACTTAACTTGACATGTCATCAAGTTAAATAACAAAAGGACCAAATTGCTAACAGTTTGATCTGTGGGGGACCAAATTGATAACATCGATCTGTGGGAGACCAAATTGACAAAAGAAGCATCTGTGGAGAACCAAAACAGTGTTTTAGATAAAATAATTTGATATGTACAACTATCAACTATGAGTATTACATAACTTAAGATTTGTGATGTGTGCGCACAACTTTATTAGCTAGGTATAATTGAGAGAAGAAAACAATAAGCACATTAATTATGTGGAAGATTGATAATTTTGTATAAAAAAAAAGTGTGTAAAGTACTAATGACTTAAAAGAGAATGGAACAAATCAACTATACCGCATGGGATCCATTTTAATCAATTCATGGACAAAAATATTTTTTCAGGACTTGATATATTATACTAAAATATGTGAAAATTTAACAAAAATTATAATTTTTAATACACAAAAACTTTATCAACAATCAATCATAAAACCTTAACTAAGAGCACTAGCTATCTAGCAAAAACCCTTTTTATATATATATATAGAGAGAGGCATAATATATAAATATTGATTATACATGAAGGATGAGATTGGTGGATCTTCTTTTCTCTTGTAATAATTTTGTTGTTGCCAATTGCCATCCATGGCCACTCACTCAAATCGAAAGGAAGGGAAACTTTTTTGTTTCTTTGTACTCTTTAATTTTGTTTGCTTTCAATTTAAAAATGGAAGATTCCTATAATTTGTTGAAGAAAGTAATAATTAATTAAGTGAGAAATCATAGCTCAAAAAGAGAAAGAGAAGCAATGTCCACCACAAAATTTTTGGAAATGGAGAGCATGATTTAGTGCATTTCACATTGGGTTTGTTGGTAAGCATTACATAATTAACTTTGATAGTATAATTAAGAGACCAAAAGACTAATGGGTTGGTATAGCTATAAATTTAATTTTGTTCATATATACCTTTTCTACAAATTAAGTATATATACTTGCATTGACTATATAGATTTTATTGTCGATCAAATTTAGTTATATATATATATATATATATATATATATATATATATATATATATATATATATATTGGTGTATGGTAAAATTTACCTGCAACCAATTCTTATGAATATATATGAACACTATAGATTTCATTTTTTAAAAGAAAAAAAATTCCAAACATTTTATCATCCCTCAAAAGTGCCTTGTTAATCTATATATGGAGATCAGATACATAAATAATATATAGGAAATTTTATTTTTTATATATATAATTGATGATATCTACATAAAATTGATTTTGTTTTCATATTTTTTTTATAAATTGAACTTTTCTTAAAACTTCTCTTATAATAGTTTAATATTCTTGTCTGATATATATTAGAATTAGAATTAGTTAATATGGCAGAATATTCCAAACAATTGATAGCTAAAGCTTTAAACATGCATTATTGCAGCACTAGCTCCTGCCTTTGTGATGTCTTTGCATAAGAGGAATTGAAATGGTATGCCATTTGTGTAGAGAAACTCCCTTAATTAAAGCAATTAAAGCACATACACTTTCATAATGCTTATTATGGTTTTATTCTTTTTGCAAAAACAGGAAACCTAGTCTTTTATACATAAATGATCTATCTAGAGTCTAAAAGTCAACTTATTGGAAATCAAACAAAATTTTCAAAGATCAAAATGAATTTTTTTTTTTTTTTTTAAAAAAATAGTAACATCTTAATAGACTTAAAGCTTGAAAATTGTTTTAGGCCTATAATCTCATTTAAGTTTAACCCGGGAATCAAACTCGTTGGATTGTTTTGTCAATTGTTGAAAAAGAACTCTTATAAGATTTTAAAGTTTCTTGGATTTGGAAATCCAATGGAGGCTTGGCTTTGAGGGATTTCCACTCTTTAAACATAGCTCTTCTTTAGTGTACGCTTGGTATAAATACACAGATGTAAAGTACTGTAAAAAAAAGTACTGTAGAGTAAAGTACTGTAGAATAAAAGAAAGTACTGTAGAGAAAAGTGATGAGAGAGATAGAGAGAAAAATTAGGAGAAAGAAAAAATATGATAAAAAGTGTGTTTGGTATGTATAAAATATGATGTAAAATTTTTTTGAGAATCGTGAAACACCACGATTTTACTGTTTGGATTTTACACCAAACATACCCTAAACACATCTGTGTTGGAGATGGTAATAATTAGTCATTCTCACAATTCCTTCTATGTATATGTGTTGGGTTATAAATATATAGAGTTGGAGATGGTAAAACTATTAAAACTAACCACCATTTATGGTGGCCCATGCTTCAAGATCAACCACCGTAAACTCAGTGGGGGATTTCATACAACATCCTTCTAATCTATGGGATCGAGATTTGTTGATCCAACAGTATGGGTACCCAGTTACTCATCAAATCATACACATTTCAGTTTCCATTAAAGGTGTTCTAGACAAGCTTTATTGGTCCATTTCCAAATATGGTAATTATATTGTGTTAAAGACGGGTATAATTACTTAATTGCAAAGGAATCTGAAATGAGGGGTCATAACATAAGGCAGAGGGACAGTAGTAACGAGTTATGGATATTATTGGAGTATTCATGAAGGCAGCATTGACAAGGATTCTATTAGATTAATTTGTATTGTTTTGCAGGTTATTTGGAGATGCAAGAATCTTAGAGTAATGGAAGGAACATAGGTCTCTCCAGATCAAGCAATTCATATGGTGTACTTGTAATGGGCGACAATTAATTATGTGTTTCAGTTTGGCGATGAAGGTTTATCAGTGCCCAAGATAACAGAAAACACCTATGATGGCTATATGGTTGAGGACATTCTTAGTAATGGATGGACAATTGTGGTAGGATATATCAAGGTAAAGTCTCAAGGTAGGAATTTGAATAAGGTCACAGAAATCATTTTCAACAATAATGTCAAGATTTCTAAGGTCTATTTATGTGAGTATAAAGATCGGAGAAAATATCAGACGATAACGCTGATGATGCGTAAATGCTTAACTTTCATAACCAATGTCTTTCCTATTTCGAATCTTTGTGCTTTGATGGTGCTGAAGAAAAGTCATGCTATGCTTCTTAATGTAGGTTTACTAATGATGTTACTTCGCAAGTTTTAGATATGGATATCCAAAATATGTTAGATAAATTTATAAGCTTTCGGGTTTTAGTTTTTATTGATTAATAGTAGTTTTACTAATAGAATAAGTGATGTTTATAAACAATTTGCTTCTGTAGGTTGGTTGTTTTGGTTTGTATTAAAAAAAAAAATTTTAAAGTTTCAGCATTAAATTTTCTCAAACCCAAATTAGCGTTAAGATTAGTTGAAAAAGTCCATAGTAATTTTTCTAACTTTTCTTTTGAAAGCTTTTGGTCATCAAACAAGGAAGTTAATGGGGAGAAAACCTAGACGAATCAGTGCACAACAGAGAGTTACAAACATTTAACATGAAATGAGATAGATTGATATGGGCCCAAAACATATTTATCCTTTCCCCTTCTCAGTTTGTATGAATTTTTTTAATGACAAAAAAAATCAGAGATATCAAAGTGGACAAATTCCACCTATACAAGTTATGGGTTAAACAGGCGATAAACACCCAATCCAACCCACCTTAATATTTAGACAATTTGGTCCACTAATCCACTATAATTTTTTTCTAAAATTATTTTAGCTATAAATGGTTAGTAGAATTAACAAAAATATTAATTCTAACACATTAAATAGATAATTACACAATAAAATTACAATCATAAATTAAAAATACAACATGAAGTTTGAATTAGGTAAGTTTTCTTTTGGTGAATTTGCAAGGTAATGTTGAAGGTAATCCAATATTTTCTCTAATATTCTGCATATTAAATAAACTTTATTTTTTTGCAATATGATGAAATTGTGTTTTTGTCCTTTATTTTTTACTCACTTTTATTCCATTCACACTTTTAATATAAGGGTAAAATAGACCATTTCATCCACATCACATTCCCATTCCCATTTCCATTTCCTCCAACATTTTACTAGATAAACATACCCTTAAAATTTTAATTTGTTTTTTAAAGAACAGATTTGTGGATTAAATGGTATGACTCGTAAGTTACGCAGGTTAGTTCATATAATAAATAAGTTAAGTGGGCCGAGTTACTAATAAGCACGGTATTATACAAACTGAAAAATATAAATCCAACTCACTTATATATATATCTGATATGATGAAAGCTATATAAAAAATCAGTGTCCACCGCCTCTCTGGGTAATCTCTTATGGTGGACCAATAATGGTTGGTGATGAGAAAATAAGTAGAGTCTTCATTGCATGACCTTATGTTGCTTGCAACAAATAATAACACAAGGCTATGGTCAACCCCTTTTTTTTTCATAACTAAAAAATTAGGTGAGGGAGGGATGACGCCCCAGTTCAGGGTCAGGACAGGCTTTCGGACTCAAAGATCATTTACAGAGGTTCTTACAGATAACCTATCAAATGAGGCATCACCAGGAATCTAACCCAAACCATGCAATTGTCATGGGCGGAAGGTAATCAAGTAAGCCAAACCTCATTTGTAGTGACTCTCTTCAACATTTCTCTTCTCTAAAATCATTCAAATTTGAAATTGTTCTTCTCTTCTGTCTAAACAAGAGTGACTGAGTCAACATATTCAGCGTAAGTCAACATTTTTCTTTTTGTGATCAATGTTGGTATTGCAAGCACTCGAATCTTTAATAAAAATGTTGGATTTTTTTATTTTTAAACTATAGGATAGGGTCATTACTTTGCAAAATAGGACAATAAGGCACCTATATCGTAAGTTCGTAAAATATTGTAGTTTTTAATTAAAAAAAAATTAAAGATCATCACAATTCCAAAAAATGAGGGCCAGAATGATCCTCATTATTTCTGCTAGCTACAAGAGCTAGCATGACATAATGTCTTTGATTGTTCCCTTTTTGTTTTCTCCTACAAGGATTATAAAAGGGAAAGAACACTAACATAGATGAAAAAATGAGAGGAAAAAAAAAGGCAGAAGTGCATAAAAGAATGACACAGAGAAAATAAGAAGAAGAATTTACGTTATTTTAAATTTTTGTTGGTTTAAATACACATTTAATCTTTCTTTTATAGGAGTTTTTTTTTTCATAGAACACTGAAATTTAAATTGCTAAAAATCACATAACAAGGTTCAGGCCAAGGCCTCCAAAAAAACTTACAATACATCAACCTGTTTCTAAAGGAATAGATATTCTACGAGTACCGCAGATTCCAAAAAGGTCTGCCCAAAATACAGACTTTAAGTAACTAGGAACAACATGATATATAGTAAAAGGAAGTTTATGAGCTGCTGCAAATTTGGCAAGACAATCCGTACAGCTATTCTTCTCACGATAAATGTGCCTAACCACGCACTGGTTGAACTGAGGTAGGAATGACCTGCAAGATAAAATCAGCAGAGCGAGCAGGTGAGTATTGGAAATATTATCACAGAGCATAAATTCCACTACTCCTTGACAGTCTGATTCCACCTCAAGAAGCTGGATGCCCATATCTTTGGCTCTTCTCAAACCAAGATAGAGACTCCAAAGTTCAGCTTGAATACTACATCCAACACCAATAAATTGAGCATAACCGCTCAACCAAGAACCATTATTGTCGCGAATGATGCCAACTGCTGCTATAGTGTTGCCATTATCTAAACAAGAACCATCAACATTAAGTTTGGACCACCCTTCCGGCTGGGTTCCCACTTAAGTTCAATAAAAACTTTAGGAGTAACCCTTTTGAAATCAGAGGCCAGAAATATGAACTCAGTTGCTCTAGCCAAAGCCACTTTAAAAATTGAATTAGCAGAGAAATCATTCCCATTAAAAACCTTGTTATTTCTAGCTACTCAAATTTGCCACAAAGTATAAGCAAAAACAGTGCAATGAGGAATTTTAAAAGCTGTAGAAACCGAGAAAATGATTTGATTTTATTCTCCCTCATATTTAACATCAATTTGACCCGACTCATATTATCTTATACGAGGTTTAGTCAGGTTGTCCTTGCCTGTGGATAATATTTTTTTTATTTATCTCTTTTTTTTTTAAAACTTTGTACTTTCTAGATATCATTTTGATATCAAATATTAGTTTGTTTAAAATTATACTTCATGTGATTTGAAGTTCATAAGCCTAAAAAAAAGTGCATTTAGACCAAAGTATTTAATTCTACCGACCAAACACCACAGATTATCATTCATATGTCAGTTAATTAAAAGATAATGATTAATTACACGTATCAATAAAATCAATCCACTAATTAGAACTTATTAAAACAAAAATCTATAAATAAATAAATAAATAAATGCCAATTATAATTTTATCGGGTTTACCCATTTTCACAGCTGGTTGGATAGTTGGATGGGGATACCCATTTCCTCGCCTAATTCATTTTCTAACCTAACAGATATTATTGCTCTTTCCCCACACTGTCTGAAAATCCTCCCCAAACCCCCGCAATTTCTGCCGGCCACCACTACCTCCACGTCCGACGAGCGCGTAGCTTCGTCTTCCGTTCGTCGAGCACTCGAGCTTCCAGCTTCCAGCTCAGTGACCGTCGTGCACTCGAGCGTCATCACAGTCAAGCAAGCCTCTGTCAAGTAAGTGAACTGATTCTTGAATCTTAACTTGTTGATCTGTTCTGAGTTGATTCGTGGTCGTCAATGATAGAGCAATGATTCTGTGCTTTAGATTTATGATATGAGAATGTGAAGCTTTCAATCTGTTGTTGCAGTGGTTTGCTTCACTGGACTGATCATTGTTTGCTGAACAATGAACATTGTATCATGTGCTGTTTCTGTAGTTTCTTGATGCCCAGAACTTTGTGATCTGTCATTCAAAATCATCTCTATTTTTGCTAGAATTGAAAACAACGATCCTTCTAGTTCTAAATAGGTAACATTGTAGTATTTGAAATGTATCAGCATTTCATTTAGTTACAATACTGGCTGTGGTATTTTTCATGGTATTTGATGGTATTTTTTTTATTCAATCTTACCTGGAGATGTTTGTGAGTTCAATACTTTTAATGAGCTTTTGCTAAGTTATATTATGCTAGCTGAGGATTTGATAATTTTTGGAGTTTTTCCCCCATCAGATTATACACTGCCCTTCTTCCTGGAGTTTACTGATTTTGGTATTTGTATACAGAGATTGAAAATGGACTACAGCTCCGAAGAAGAGTCAGACATCAGTGAATCTGAGATTGATGACTATGTAGAGAAACCATATGAACAGTTAAAGGCTGGGACCTACAAAGTTAAACATTTAAATGGCAGTCTTAGATGCCCTTTTTGTGCTGGGAAGAAGAAACAGGATTACAAGTATAAGGACTTGCTTCAACATGCATCAGGAGTGGGTAAGGGTTCTGCTAACAGAAGTGCAAAACAAAAGGCAAACCATCTTGCTTTGGCAAAGTATCTGGAGAATGATCTAACTGATGGAGCAGAATCAAGCCAACGGCCATCTTTACCACAGCCTGTCAGTCTTCCTGCACAGCAAGATGATCTTTACGTCTGGCCCTGGACTGGTATAATTGTCAACATACAGGATGAGGCCTTACATGATTCTAGATATTGGTTAAAGGAATTGACTAAGTGCAAACCCTTAGATGTTCATATAATACATGAAAACGACCAAACTGCTCAAGCTGTAGTAGATTTTAGTGATGATTGGAATGGTTTCTTGAATGCCAAAGAATTTGAGAAATCATTTGAAACAAAACATTGTGGAAAAAAGGATTGGAATTTGCAAAACATGCAGCCAGGGTCAAAAATTTATGGATGGATTGCTCGAGAAGATGATTATCATTCTCCAGGGTCGATAGGAAGATACCTCCACAAGAAGGGGGGAAGGTTAAGAACAGTCTCGGATATTGTCCATGAGACATGTCAAAGTAGAAATAGTGTTGTGGCAACCCTTGCAAATGAAATTGATATGACAAATGAGAACCTCAACAAAATGCAGTACAAGTACAATGAGAAGAATATGTCTTTGAGTAGGATGCTTGAGGAGAAAGACCAGCTACATAATGCTTTTGTTGAAGGTTTGTCTGCTTTCTATTTGTGGCTATCAAATTTTGCTTGCTGGTATGCATTAATTCATATGTTTAGAAATTTGTATCTTAAAGAAAAAACCATGTGTTTTGGAATGTGGTTATGCTTGTGAAGTTGATTATTAGATGCGTGCTACTGTCTTTACTACATAATATGCAACTGATAGTTACTATTCTGATTTACATTCTTTTGTTCTTATGTAAATTGAAAGAATGTCAGAAGTTGCATGCAAGATATTGATGCAGAATTACTTCACTTTTATTGTTAGAATCAAGGAAAATGCAGCGCAGAGCCCGGGAGGAGTTACAACGGATATTGGATGAACAAGAAAGATTGAATGGTGAGTTGGAGGAAAAGAAGCGGAAACTTGATTCCTGGAGCAGAGATTTAAACAAGCGTGAGGTACTGACTGAGCAAGAGAGGCTAAAACTTGAAGAAGACAAGAAGAAGGTAATAAATATTGCATTTTTGTCTTTCTTTTACATTTTTTGTATCCTCTTTCTTACTTGCTTATCAAGCATAGTCTTATTCATCCCAGCCACTCCCTTAAACCAATCCCCAAACCAGAGGCTTTTCACCATTTGTGAACTGGACCTATATGTTGTTCACCTGAGGAAATACAGATATACAAACCTGGTCAATGTCGTAAACACATGTAGTTTAGTGGTGTAGCAGAATAGAAGTATATTTGTTCTATATGAAGCATTTAACTGATGCTCTGATAAAATTTTATCTACAGTATAGCCTTTTCAGCCATTAAACAATCTCCATCATATGTGATATAATATTTTGTTACAAGGAACTAATACATTCTCTTCGTCCTTCTAGAAAGATTTGAGGAATGAATCCCTCCATAAGGCTTCTGAGGAGCAGAAAAAAGCTGATGAGAATGTTTTGAAGCTTATTGAAGAGCAAAAGGTTTGCCTCCTTTACAGTGTGTAGGGTTTGAAATCACGTTGGAGAAATGTAGTGTATGCTGTGTACCACTTAATTCTTGTAAACCATGATGCCTTCAGCTAATCTGCATCTGAAAGTTTTCAGAGAGAAAAGGAAGAGGCACTGAAGAAAATACTTCAGTTGGAAAAGCAGCTGGATGCCAAGCAGAAGTTGGAAATGGAAATAGAAGAGTTGAAAGGGAAATTGCAGGTGATGAAGCATCTTGGAGATGATGATGCTGTCCAGAAGAAGATTAAAGAAATGAATGATGAATTGGCAGAGAAAGTAGAAAATTTGGATGATATGGAGCAGACCAATCAACATCTCATTGTCAAAGAGCGCCAGAGCAATGATGAGCTACAGGAAGCTCGTAAAGAGTTAATAAAGGTTTGATTTCTTTTATTTTGCATATATTCTAGATCCCTATTTTAGTTTTTATTGTTATTTTTAAAAAAGTGGTTTTCATTAGATTGTCATATATTGTGAAAATGTCTGTTGAACACTTATAGATGTTTGTGTATGGAGAGAGGGAGAACTATTTTTTTTGTTGCCCCTTTTTCAATTCTCATTAGAAATAATACGAAATAAGTTTTTGTGATGTTAGATGAACTCTTAGTTGAGAAAGGGAGAGGTAGAGACAAATGGCCCTTTTTATTGATTGTCTTTCCCTTTCTGTAAGAATATAGAATAGGGATTATTGTTCCTGGAGAATATTATGGATCCTAACGTTTGTACTTATGTTTTAGGGGTTAAATGATATGCTGAATGCTCGAACTAATATTGGGATTAAGAGAATGGGAGAGCTCGATGAGAAAGTTTTTGTGAATGTTTGCAAGAAAAAATTTCCTCTTGGAGAAGCTCAGACAAAGGGTCTTGAGCTATGCTCCTTGTGGCAGGAGAACTTGAAGAATTCAGGGTGGCATCCATTTAAAGTGATCCAAGCTGATGATAAAGTAGAGGTATGTCAACTAAGACTTGCTTTCTGTGTTAATACTATGATTATACTTTACAATTAGTATGTTTTCTTGTGGCGGAAACTCAGATTTGATTTGCTGTCTCTTGTTCAGAAATAGTTTTAATTGTTTCGGAAGAAGATACTGTGCATTTGTACAATAATACGCTAGTTGCTGATTGATCTACTGTCTTACTCCTTAGTTCCCAGTCAAGATATTTGCTTCATGATTTCCAGAGCAGAGAAATAGTTTGACATGGCATACAAAACAATGTTGCATTGATGCAGGAAATTATAAATGAAGAAGATGAGAAGTTACGAGGGCTCAAGGAGGAATGGGGAGATGAGATATATATGGCTGTTATAGCAGCCTTGAAAGAATTAAATGAATATAATCCAAGTGGTAGGTATACTGTTTTTGAACTATGGAATTTCAAGGAGAAAAGGAAGGCTACACTGAAAGAGGTCATCAGTTATATTGTGGGACAGATCAAGCAGCTTAAGCGCAAGAGAAGATAAGGTAAACTGGTAAAGAATTATTGTTCGTTTCTGTTTTGGTTGAATGCAGTAAGTGGCTAATTCATGAGTACATGCTCAAATTCCTGTGATGCATTGGTGGTTGACAGTAGAAGTTTAAAAGTGTCTAAATGTGGTTGGAATCTTAAAATACCATGATATATTATAAATTAGAAATTGGAAATTCTGAACTTGGTTTCATCTTTATGCATGTAGCAATGTATAGACTGACTTGAGTGGTAGTAATGTTTATTTATGCCAAGCATTCTGTATATTTATATCATACAATGAACATTTCTTTATTAGTCAGTATCCTAATGGAGTATTCAAATTTCAAATTCAAAGCAGTAATCTATTCTAGAATTTGTTTGTTACAAGTTCCACAAATCAATTGAGTTTAATAGTTCGTTTCTGAATTACAGTTTTTGTTCTTTTGTGCTGTCAGTAGTTGGTAGAATGATGATGACTTATAAATTAGCTGTAATTATATTTCATCATGAATTTAATATTTGATACTGAAATATAAATTATTAATGTTCTGATCTGAAATTGTAGTGTCAGATCTGGAGGGGAGAAGGAGAAGATATGATATTTCAAGAGGAAGATGGAAACAAGAGGTCCTTCATATTATGCTTGGCTTGAATGACCCACAAGTGATTGCTTTTAGTAAATGCTTGCTGTGACGAAGACTTTCCTAAATTTATCATATTAGAACCTTCTGTGGGTATCTGAAATCTTAATTTCTAGAACTTTTTAGTATTAACTGTCCATTAATCTTGTACTTATGGATGCTTTAATGAGTCACTTTGTGTTGTTAATACTTAATATTCCCCTCTCATCCCTTAATCCTTTTATTTATGAATATCTCCATATCGATCATCTTTTGATTCGTCTTTTCTTAATGCTAACAATCCAATTGGTTAGTTAAAAAAAAATACTGGTGAGTTGACAGAGTTACAAATTCGGGGATTAAATAGTATTTTTTTTTAAATTTAGGGACTAAATAGTAGTTTGACCAACAATTTAGAGATTAAATAGTATTTTGTCTCTTTATTTTCTCTCTATAAGGTGCTCGATAACCCATCAAGATTTTAAATCAGCTTTTTTTTTTTTATTAAAAGAAACAGATTACAAAGCAAGAGAAAAAGGACCTTACCTAGAAAAAACAAATTGAGGCATACAGGAATCTAGTGTTGTAATTCTTGAATTAAACTATCATTAGCTATCCTAAGTAGGGGTGTTCAAAATTGAACAAAACCGATACTCCGAAACCAAATCAAATCGAACCAATCTAAAACTGACAAAAACTGACAAATTTGCGGTTTTGTTCGGTTTGAAAATTTCGGTTTTTTGTGGTTCGGTTCGGTTTTCGGTTTTAAGATCTGTGTAACCGAACCGAACTGCATAGGTAACTTTTTTTTTTCGGGCTTTTCGATTTTCGGTTCTATGTTTCTATTTGAAGTTTAACTTTAGAACTAGTTTGATTATCTTTGGACTAAGCTTGAAGATTGCGATGTTGTTTGATTACCACTTAGTTATGGTTATCTATGATTTTATCTTATTAATGAATGGAATGTTTTGTCATTTTCTTGTTATTTGATGATAATGTTATCTATAATTGGATGTTAAAGTCTTTGGTTTGATTTGTAATGTTAAATTATATTTGTTAAAGTGTTTGGTTTGGTTTGTAACGTAACGTTAAAGTGTTTGGTTTGATTATAAGTTATAGGATTTTTTGTCATCTTGTTCTATGTTTATAATTCATTTGTTATTTGTCAAATTAAACCTTTAAAATCGTTAAAATCGCCAAACCAAACCGCTCAAAACTGATTATTCATGGTTTGGTTTGGTTTGGCACTATAAAATGAAACCGACCGAACAAAACCGCTCAAATAAAAAGTGTTTAGTTTGGTTTGAAAATCCTCTCAAACCGCCCAAACCGAACCGACAAACACCCCTAATCCTAAGGCTTATATTACACTGATGAAGAAGATGTCTTGCATCCCTTGAGAGAATAGCTTCACTATGATGCATGAAATGACCTTGAATAAGAGCAAGATGACTATACTTTTGAACCATCTAGACATCCAGCGACGTGTGATCCTAACCATTAGCAAGTAAAAAACTACGAATTTTAAATCAACTTTAAAAAATAAAAGAACATCATATGCATACAACAAATTACTAATAGAATCAATATTAGTACCAATTTTAACCCCTCTAAATACACATATTAATGTGTTTTTAATCTATGATTTCAAATCATTAAATATTCAACTAACTTTAACATTTAACATTTATTTTAACGACACATGTTAAACAAATTCTTCAAATTCAACATATATTTACTGTATATTTTAATTTAACACATTCAAATATATATTTGAAAAGTTGCTTTAAAATAATGTTGGTGTTTTGGTGGGTCTATTTAATCAAAACGATAAGTAATTTCATTTTTCGACCATTTCAATAAAAAACAAAGTGTAGTTAAGTGGAAATAATTCATTTGTTTAGGGCCTAAACCCAAAAAAAGAAAAAGGTGAGGGGCATTTCAGTAAATTTAGGCTAAAATATTAGGGTTTATGCTTGTATAAATTCCTAATTCGTTCTGATGTTTCCCTACCAGTTGCAACCACACACGAAGGACTCAGCTGCTCATCTCATCTTCAGGTACCTTCTTCATTCTTCCTTCTAATCGTCGACCCATTTTTTGTCGTCCAAATTAGGTCTATGAATAATAGTTGATGCCAAATTTGAGTGTTCGTGACTTCGAAATTGAATTTTAAATTTTAACATATGCCGATGGATGCTTGAATCTTGATACTATCTTATTTTTACGCTCCATGATTATTGCAAGTCGGTAGCGGCCAATTTCATATTGACCTTACTGCCATCTCTTGAAAGTCTTGAATCTTGATGCTATTGCATATTTTATAATGCTTTCTGTAAGAAAGGGCATGATAAGTTTTTTCTTCTTGTGCAGGAAGGAGAGTGGAATATTGAAAACCTGTAAAGAAGATGTCCGGGTATAATCAATTTTCTCTTAAGAATGATTTAATATTTAATTTTACTTGTGTGTGTACTTTAAAGCTATTTGGGTATTAGAAGAATTGAGATTTTTTTTCAAAAGAAGCTCTTGCTAGCTTTATTATTTTGAAATTGAATTCAAGTAGAATACTCTGCATGATATCCAATGTTGCCATTTTATGGGATGCATTAATGTCAGTGAAGAGGTTGTGCTGGAAGTTTTCAAGAGTAAGTGCATAGCTTGGTGTAGCTAAGTTGGAAAAACTAAGATTATAATAATGATTTAGATGAAGATTTTTGAATGCTTACTCAAAACATGTTATTGATTTGGGACTACTTTGTATAAACACTTTTTAAAAAGGCCATGCTTGCCAATGCGCTCAGTAAAAGAAGTGGCTTCTGAGTGTAGTTCTAGTTTTTCTTAGTCTGAAGTCGATGGTACCACACTCACATCAATATAATTTTAATCGTTAGAGAATTGGATGGGAAAACCCTAAAACTTCATTATTTTTAAAACCGTGTTAGACATTGATGAACAATCTAAGTCTTTTTCCACTAGGTGGGGTTGGCTATTTAGATCAACGTCCCAATGTGTTATTAAATCTGACTATCAGCAAAAGTTGTTCATACTTCTCCAATTTGTGTGATTATTCTATGTAGCTTTTAGAACACGGTGTCACTTAATCCATATAGCCGATCTCACCTAGTGGGAAAAGCATTTGTTTGCTGTTGTTGTTGATCTGTGTAGCTTTTGACAAAGTAGAGGTTGTTCTACTACTTCCTCACTGTCGAGAAACATTTTCCTATGCAGTGAAGAAGGTGTTGTCGCAGCTGAGCCTCTTGCAGCAATTCCAGGCGAGCCAATGGACATCATGACTGCCGTGCAGCTTGTGTTGAGAAAAGCACTGGCTTACGGTGGTCTTTCTCGAGGCCTTCATGAAAGTGCAAAAGTGATTGAGAAGCATGCCGCCCAGCTCTGTGTTCTAGCAGAAGATTGTGACCAACCTGACTATGTTAAACTTGTCAAAGCCCTTTGTGCTGAGCACAATGTCAGCCTCTTGACAGTTCCAAGTGCAAAGACCCTTGGAGAGTGGGCTGGTGTAAGTACCATGGACTGTAGACTCTATCTCTTGCTTTGCATTGTGAAATTCCATTTATTACCTAATTTATGTGATAAATAATGCATATTTACTTTATTTATACTTCTGCAAAACTATGTTTTTGGTACAATATAAAGTGATCTCAGTTTTTTGAGGGAACGATCATAAACTCATAGGGGATATCCTGCATTTATTTTCAATGATACAGTATCTCCTTCTAGTATAGTATGTGATTGCCAAGTTTTATTGTATCTTTTTCTTCTATAAATTTTGATGTTTTTTTTCCTGCTTATAGTTGTGCAAGATTGATTCTGAAGGAAAGGCTAGGAAGGTAACTGGTTGCTCCTGTGTGGTTATCAAGGTATGAATCATATTGGACTGTTTGCGTGTCTATCTTTGAATTGGATCCCCTGTAATTCCCTGTGTGATTCATGTATTTACAATCATTGATTTAGTCATCAATCAATTGTGAACTTTTTGTCCATTCTTTTCTTTTCTTTATTATTTTATAACCCATTTGCGGGCTAATGTGCAAAATAATTCCACACATTAGCCCCCAAGCGGGCAGTCTTTAAAAAAAAAAAAAGACAGGGGATCCCGTTCCGATTAACTTTGCTATATCCTTGTTTAACTGGTTGTTGGCTGTTTGCAGGATTTTGGGGAGGAACATGAAGCCTATAATGTTGTTTTGCAGCATGTGAAATCTCACTGAATAGCTAATGTGCCTAGATTGTGGGTATCATTCTGGATATTTATTTGTTTGAGAATCATTTTTGCCTTGTAGCTGAAGTTTCTGTCTAGGGATTTTTGTTAATTGCAACTATCCCATTGTTCTTACTCTAATTTAAATGCATACTCTTAGTTTTCTCACTTTATTATCTCTGAGCCAAATTTATCATTAAGATAAGGAAAATTTATTGGTAAAAATGCTTGCTATGGATGAAATAGGCATGTGGAAATATCGAATCAAAAGGTGTATTGAAGTGGAATGATACTTCCTCAACTTTGAGTTATCCTTACTACACTTAATTTTTGCAACTAGAATGTTTTAGAATGTGAAATTTGATGGCATTTTATTGCCGATTCATGAAAACATGTTATTTGATTAATTGATTATTCATTAAAAAAATTAATTGATTGATTAATGTTATTCTTTACATTTCTCCTAATTTTGAATCAACTTTTACTTCATGCAAAGAGATATTGTATAATAAGAAAATCCATTTAATATTTACTTCTTGGGGACAAGGATGATCATCGGTAAAATTTGAATAAAATATTATAATTTCCGTTCCCATACTCGATTTGAGAGGATATAAAAGTTCATTTTCATTTTTGGGCCTTACGAGTAATTGAATTTTCGTATTTGAATTCAAACCCATAGATATTTCGGGAATAAATTATTTTTATCAAAATTTTTTATATATATAAAAAATTAAATTATAAATATAAATATACTATTAATTACTTTAATATATATAAAATATCTAACATTTTTTTTATTATTTATTTTTTCAATAAAAGATTTAAAAGAATTACTTTTTTATATATAAAAATAAATAATTATTGATATGAGCATGGTATGAGTAGGGTACTTATTTGCTCGTTCTCGGACTCGTTGACTTTATATTCAAACGCATATTTAAATTCAGACTCATTGACTTTGTATTCAAACACATATTTAAATTCACAAAATAAAATTTTAAGGTACTCATTAGATTATTTTGATCATTCCTATGTGGGAATTGCAATGTAATCACATTATCGACCCAATTATACAAGTCTGAACGAATTTCCTTCGATACCTCGAGAGAAAAAAAATGAAAAGGAAGGTTTAAATGAACTTTTGGAATTTGGAAACTCTCCTAGTTCAAAAATACAATATTAGTCCTTTATTTTGAAAAATGATTTCATTTTGTTTTTATCTAAAATTTAGTGTCAAATTTAATAATTTATTAATTGAACTGTTATTTATTTATTTACAAAGAACAATTTTACTCAAGTTTAACCTTCAATTAGTCAATTGTTGATTTTGACATCAAATTTTAGATGAAAACATGATAGAGGGAATAAGATTGGATCATTTCACAAAGTAGAATGATCACATTGTTCATTTTCAAACTAGGAGAACTAAATTAAATTTTTAAAAGTGCACTTAAGCCAAAAATGAATTATTTTGATGATATCTTATTATATCACATAGTTAATTAGTAATGAAAGAAGATTATTATGATATGTACTTAAGTACTTTGGCAATAGTCAAT
This sequence comes from Senna tora, assembly GCA_014851425.1. Classification (NCBI taxonomy): domain Eukaryota; kingdom Viridiplantae; phylum Streptophyta; class Magnoliopsida; order Fabales; family Fabaceae; genus Senna; species Senna tora. The sequence goes on from CM026260.1 coordinate 629,016, forward strand.
ATTAATTGGTTAAATGCCCATTTTGGTCCTCTATGTTTCACACAAGTTTTAAATTAATCCTTTATCTTTCAAAAGTTCTATATTGGTCCTTTATGTTTCCCAAAAGTTTTATATTTGTCCTTCAAGTTTCATTGAAGTTCTATATTGGTCCTTTATGTTTCATTGAAGTTCTATATTGATCCTTTATGTTTCATTGAAGTTCTATATTAGTCCTTTATGTTTCATTGAAGTTTTATATTAGTCCTTTATGTTTTATTAAAGTTTCATATTGGTCCTCTCAGCATGATTTTATTTTTGGCTTAAACGACGTCGTTTGAGTGTTTTTAGTGTATCTAAGGCTAGGTCAACTATCTGATACACGTAGGAGAGATTATGTGTCCATCTCGGCACGTCACATCAGCAGTTAACTTAAGAAATTGACGAAAGTGGACGGAAGGACCAATTTGAAACTTCTTGTAAACATAAAGGACCAATTTAAACTTTTTGAAACATAAAGGACCAATATGAAACTTCGTGCAAACATAAGGGACTAATTTGGAGTTTTGACCATATTAATTTAATTAAAAGTACATACTCTTGTTGTCCAATGAAAATGTAGTATACTTTTGTTCAATCTTTTCCCAAACATCAAAGCATCATACGCAAAATTTTTCACTTTGCACTTTGTAGTGGTGAGTGCTTGACATGAACTAACTTTTTACCCTTTTTTTCTTAATATTATTACTTTATCTTTAGAAAATCTTTTGACCCCTTTTGAGAAATTTTAAACTTTATCTTTTTGTTTCTGGTAATTAATAAATGCCATATCGTCTGCCCGAAATGATTGAATTTGGCCAAAGATCTAGTGAACTTGTGTGGGAATTCTATTACTTCCATTAACATTTTTTTCTTCTTCTTAAAAATGTGATAATTTGCTCTAAAATATATTTAAACGCAATATACAATTTACTTTAAAATAATACAACAAAAAAAAATCAATAAGTGAAATTAGTTATATGAATCAACTGATAATGTATTAACATGTTTTATGAGATTGATCCATACTTATAAAGATTCAATGAAATTTTATGATGATTATTGATTAAATAACATAACCTTCTTCTTTTATGTGAACTTGGGAGTAGCTATGAAAATAAAACTTTGTATAAACAATTTTTTTACTTTAAAATTTTAACAGTGAACGATTCGAAAAATGTTATTTCTTCTTTAATATTTTAATAGTGAGCAGCTGGAAAACACTCTCTCTTCTTCTATATTTTAATAATAAATGACTCAGAAAACGCTCCCTCTTCTCCTATATATTTTAATAGTGGACAACTCGAAAAATGCCCTCTTCTATAATTTAATAGTGAACGACTCGAAAAACACTCTCTATTCTCTCCAGCCGCTAGGGTTCTCTCGTCTGGAAGCAAGTTTGAGGGGCTGCCGCCAATGGCGGCTGGCGGCAGCCCCTCTCCGTCTTTAGTCTTAACTGTAATTTTCTTTCCTTTCTCTCATTTTATATGAAAATTTTCCTCTTTCTCCATGGAAGATTTTTCCTCTTCCATGAAAGCTTTATATCTTTTTATTTGGTAAGAATTTAGGAAGTAAATACTTAAAGATTTGCAATCAAATTCATTAGATCTACAACTCAGAGCTCAGATCTTGAAGATGGAAGTCAAAAGAAGACTTCATCTAGAGAATTGAAAGGTTTGTTGTCTCTCCTTGTAAAATTTTAGTTGTTTTATGTGCAATTCTGATTGCATTTTTTCTTTGAATATGCTATAAATGTATGTTGCCTTTTATTTTGTCCTTACACTTTGTTGCAAAATAGCAAGCTTAGTCTTAGTCTAATCAGATCTACAACTCAAAGCTCAGATCTTAAAGATTAAAGTCAAAAGAAGATTTAATCTTGAGAACTGGGAGGTTTGCTACCTCTACTTGTAAGTATGATTGCATTTTTTCTTCGAATGTGTCATAAATGTGTGCTGCCTTTTTATTTTGTCCCTACACCTTGTTGCAAAATAGCAAGCTTAGTCTTAATCTGATTAGATCTACAACTCAAAACTCAGATCTTAAAGATTAAAGTCAAAAGAAGATTTAATCTTGAGAACTAAGAGGTTTGTTGCCTCTACTTGTAAGTATGATTGCATTTGTTCTTTGAATGTGTCGTAAATGTGTGTTGCCATTTATCTTTTTTCCTTGCACTTTGTTTCAAAATAACAAGCATAGTCTTAGTCAGATGTTATATTTGCACTGCATATATTTTGTTGTATGGCCCTTGTGCCTTTGTTGATTGAATGAAGACTGAAGTCAAAAGAAGTTTTAATCCAAAGAATTGAGAGGTTTATTGCCTCTCATTGTAAAATTAATTGTGTTTTTGGGTAAGTTTGTCTGCTTTTTTTTCTTTGAATGTGTTGTAAATGTGTGTTGCCTTTTATTTTGTCCTTGCACTTTGTTGCAACATAACGAGCATAATCTTATCAAATGTTATGTTTGCCTTGCATATATTTTGTTATATGATCCTAGTGCCTTTGTTGATTGAATGAAGACCGAATTTAAAAAAAGACTTAATCTAAAAAATTGAGATATGTGTTGCTTCTTTTTGTAAAATTTTAGTTGTGTTTATGTGTAATTTTGATTGCATTTTTCTTTGAAAGTGCTTTAAATGTGTGTTGCCTTTTATTTTGTTGCACTTTGTTCCAAAATAGCAAGCATAATTTTATTTATTTTTTGTTTTCCACAGGTATCCTCCTATTGGAGGCAATCCTGTTCGAGCTAGCTGAGGTCCCATAACGGGAGTAGAGTTCTCCTAGCAGAAGTTTTTTCATACACAAGACTCGAATCGAAGACCTTACTTAAAGGGAATGGAGTACCTACCACTTCAACTAATTACCTATTGGTGAGCATAATCTTAGTTTGATATGTTTTCCTTGCATATATTTTGATGTATGACCCAATTGCCTTTGTTGATTGAATGAAGAATTTTCTTATGTCCGTTCTAAAAAAATGAATTTTCTTATGTCCAAAAAATAATAATAATAAATACATTTAAAGTGACAAAAACCCCGTTTTGGTCTCTCATGTTTAATATTTTTTCACTTTGGTCCTTAACATTTTCTCATTCTCAATTTGGTCCCATGTTTGCAATTTGCATCAATTTGGTCCCTCATATTTGTAATTAGTATTAATTCGGTCCCTAATGTTTGCTCAATCTCAAGTTGGTTCTTTACATTTGTAATTGGTATCAATTTGGTCCCTCTGTTTTCCAAGTGTTAAAATAATTTATAGAATATTAACATGGACAATTAAATACTCAGTACATGCTGATAGATACATTTAGATGACACATCTGCATCAGCCAAAAAAATTTATTTGTAAATTTTTTGTGAATAATTTATTCAATTATTTGTAATTTTAAATTTATGCTAATGGCAACGTTTTAATATATTTTATATTTTAAAAAATAATAATAAGTTTGGAGGTGGAAGGAAGCACACTCAGCATGTAAATGTGTCACTTAAATGTACATATCAATATGTATAGTCAGTATTAAATTGTCCATATCAGCATTATGTTAACTAATTTAAAACTTGGATAATGAAGGACCAAATTGATACCAATTGCATCATGGGAGACTAAATTGAGATTAAGCAAAAGTTATGGACCAAATTGAGACTGAGTAAATGTTAGGGACTAAATCAATCTAATTGCAAACATAGAAGAGAAAAATAATAAATGTCTGGGACCAAAATAGAGTTTTTGTCTTTCAAGTTATACTAAATTTCAATTTAAAATTTCAATATCATAATAATTAAATAATTTATTATTTTAGAACTAATAGATCTTATATAAAATTGTGTGTTCATCAATTAAAAAAAATTGTAACACTGTATTATGTAAAATTTCCAAAATTTTAAAAAATATTACCTTCTAATTTTTTATTTTTTTTTCATAGCTATCTCATTAGATGTAATCTTATTTGAGATATTACAAGAGTACTAAACGTAGACTTTGCACTTTATAATTCATGTAGTCAGGGGAAACTGATGAATGATAATGATATTTTAGACACTTTCCTTTTCTAATAATTTAATAATATTTTTTTTCATGTGTTCTACACATTATAATTGTGATTCAGGGTCAAATATGGCAAGAAGTCAAGAACAAAACAAGGAAAATCATCAAATCAGATTATAATTTAATATTTGGGTAAAATTACAAGAGTAGTAGAATTTTACAGGGTTAGATATTTATTGGATATTACAAATTTACAATGACACTTTATCAACCTTGAAATATGGGTGATAATCAACGACATAGTTGAATATAGTAGAAAAGATTAATCTCTTGTAAAATAATAAAACTTAAATTCGAATTTTCATTAATTATTACCTATAATTTCAAAGTTGGTAAAGTGTGAGTGTAATATCCAATAAATATCTAACTGTAAAATTCTACTGCTCTTGTAATTTTACCCAAATATTAAATTATAATATGATTTGATGATTTTCCTTGTTTTGTTCTTGACTTCTTGCTATATTTGATCCTGAATCACAATTATAATGTGCAGAGCACATGAAAAAAAAATTATTAAATTATTAGAAAAGGAAAGTGTCTAAAATATCATTATCATTCATCAGTTTCCTCTGACTACAGTGAAGAACAGATTGTATCTATCAGGTGATGTATGACAGTGCACAAGGGTGAAATGGTAATTCCACACAAGACAAGCCATAACGCTCAAGAACAGAAGCATTAAAGCGCCAATGAGAGTTTCAGTCAAGAAGCTTTTCAAGGTATTCAAAATCCGTTTCTTTTTTTAAAAAAAAAACTTTGTATTAGCGGATTTGAGAATTTTAGACCAAAATTTCGAATTTTTCTTTTTTCCTTTTTTACTTTTTGGTAATTATAATAAGATGTGTGGAGTCAGAAACCGCTCAATTTTGGAAGTGTGTGCTTGCATGTTCAACACATTGGCAGAAACCCCTGAATTCTGTTCTGCTGTGTCGTTTGCATTCTCTTGGGGGTTTGGCTAGGGTTAGAAAATAGTATAAATACTCTCACTTTCTGTGCAATTGTGGTACAGTTTCTAGGCTCTTGCGGTGGAAGATGGCTCCTCCTGATGAGCAAGTGCTAGAGAGGCTTATGGAAGCTGGCTATAGCATTCTCAATAACCTCTCTTCGGTTAATCAGCTTCTCAGTCTTCTGGATGTAATGGCTTCCTTTCCCTTTCTTTTTTCTGGAATTTCATTGTTGAATTGAATTGTTGATGAATTCTTTGTGAGTTGATGATCATTTACTGCTTACATTGTGTTGATTTCTGGGTTTGTGATTGTTGGTTTTGATTTATGGTTTTTCTTTCTCAGTTTTGAATTGCCTTGTATCAGAATCTCTAACCCTTGTTGTATACTGGGAATGTGCCATTTGAGTCAAGGCTCTCTCAGGGCTGAAATTTGGCATTTCTAACCTGGAATGGATTGTCAGAGGCAAATTCTTGTCAGTTGATGATCATTTACTGCTTACATTGTGTTGATTTCTGGGTTTGTGAGTATTGATGTTAATTTATGGGTTTCCTTTTGAAGTTTTGAACTGCCATGTATTAGAATCCCTAACCCTTGTTGTATACTGGGAATGTGCCTTTTGAGCCAAGGCTCTCGGGGGCTGAAATTTGACATTTCTAACCTGGAATGGGTTGGCAGAGGCAAATTCTGCATTCCAATCGGGATAGTTTCTAAAGGATTTCTGCAGTCTACAAATATCTAGTCTTCATTTCACAAAATATTCAGTTGAATTCCTCCCCATATAACTATCACGCCACTCTACGGTCAATCTCAAATTACTTGGGGACTTGACAAGGGTGGCTCTGTGCTAGTTGCCTTAAAGGAATCAACAATTCTCTTCATTGTCTAATACTTCTTCCAGCTACTTAAGGGTAGTTACTGATATTTTGTCAAATGGCCTTCCTGAAATTTTTGTTCTTTTTTATACATGTCTGTGCTAAGTCTTTTCTAGTCAAAGAATTCTTCTACAACAGCCCTACTCCACACTGTATGATTCTGACTTGATTCTGCTGTTTGGTTTCTAACTTTCAGAAACTCGAGAGTTTATTAACATCACTGGATCAAGCACCAGACACAAGACTGAAAGATGCCCTTATGCTACCAATGGCGGCATTAACTTCTGATGAACTTTTCAGGCACTCAAGTATGGATGTTAAGACTTCAGTTATATCTTGCATCTCTGAGATTACTAGAATAACAGCACCCGATGCCCCTTTTAATGATCAACGAATGAAGGTATTTATTTTAGGATAAATCAATTATGTTATGTCATGTTTCAATCAAACCATTCAAGAAAACTACCTATATAGAATACAGTCTGTTAATTTCTATCAAAAAGTACAGTCTGTTAATGTTTTTGCTTCATTTTAGTTTTATTGTTGGAATTATACATAGATGGAATTCCATTTTGTGGTCAACAGGAAATTTTCAAGCTCACAGTAGCAGCTTTTGAAAAATTATCTGATGTATCCGGCCGCTGTTATGAAAAAGCAATTTCGATAGTTGACAATGTTGCAAGGGTCAGATCATGCTTACTCATGTTGGACCTTGAGTGTGATGATTTGATGATTGAGATGTTTCAGCATTTCCTCAGAGTCATAAGGTTGGAGCCATGTCAACAGTTCTTTTATCTGTTTCTTCATTTTCAAGTTATACCTAGATATGAAGTTTGTAAATTTTCCTGACAAAGAAGATATGTTTTGGATTGAACAAGTGGGTATGAAATATTATAATACTTCTTTTTCTATTAACAAAAAAAGTGGGTATGAAATATTTCATTGCTGAGAAAGACTGAAATTTAAAAACTTTGATTTTGTAACCTTTGTTATATCCTACAATTAGTTCCAGCACACAAATTTGAATTCATCAAAAAATTTTTTGCTCATTTCTAAGTGACTTACATTCACTTATGGATTATTTCATAGCTCATGGTTTTTCTTCTTCAATTTAAAGGTCAAATCACCCATATTTTGTGAAGTATGCCATGGAAACAATAATGACCATGGTCTTGGATGAGAGTGAAGAAGTTTCAGTGGATCTTCTTAGACCATTATTAGATAGTGTGAGAAAGGAAAATCAGGTAACGTGCTTTGCATTGTGTCTATTTCTTCTCACCTCCTTATGTTTAACTTTGTTAATATGCTTTATTCATTTTTCCAGAAAATTTCACCTATTTCTTGGTCATTGGGGGAGAAAGTTATTACCAACTGTGCTGATAAACTTCAGCCCTATCTTTTGAAAGCTGTGCAGTCCACAGGAAAACCTCTGGATGCTTTTGCCCAAATAGTAGTTTCTATTTGCCAGAGAGAAGCTGAAACTCTCCAATGCAATGATTTAAATGGTCCTAGAAATTCTCTGGTGCGTTCTACTCGTCTTCTGCCATGCCCAATCAGATTAACTAGTATAACTAATATTTTGATATTCTTGCTTAATCTTACTTTTTCAGCATCATGTGGAAAACCATGTAACGAATTCAATTTTTACATTTCCTGTCACTCTTGTTAAATTAGTGTGCTTCATTGTCCCTTTAAGAGCAAATTTTATTTATGGATGGATGTACTGTTGATTAATTCATATGGTGAAAAGCCAAGGGTGCAGAAAGCTTTGTAAAAGATGGAATCATCTGAAAATTTAAATTAATGCAAGAAATAATAGATGTCGTAGACAAAGGAAGATAATATGCAGAATCAGCCTTTTATAAGTGTTTTTGGTTCAGATAATCACTTTAAAATACCCCATTTCTCTTTGTTGTTTGTCCTTGATTGATTCTTCGAAGCATGGTTAACTTATGAGGGGGAAATGATTGCAATTGTAGACTGTGAGTGAGAACTCAATGTCTTGTATCTTTTTAATCTGGATATAATTTACCCTAATGCCTTGTGTATTCTGTGATTTCTGTAACTTAGAATCATATTCTGTAATAAGAGGAACTCACCGTCCATATAAGCATCATGTTATGAGTTATGATTGGTTGTGGTACATTGGTTCAGGTTCAGGCAGATGAAAACAAGCTTGCTGTAAGTAAAGATGTAGATGAGCAACCCATTGATGTAATTATCTTTTCCCTCATTTTACAAGTTATTGTTTTTTTACTTTCTATTACAATTGCTAACTTCCTGTAATTAAAACGATCAATTTATATTAATGCATTATAAGCTTTATCCTTCAGGTGACAATGGGACTTGAACCAGATATGACTTGTGCAAGAGATGTTGCTGAAGCTATGGAAGATGTGAAGCCAAACAAAAGAAATGTTAGTGCTTCTACTATGAATGACAAAAGGAGCAATGCAAAACCCAGTTTGACAGATGGAGATTTTGAGGCTGTTACGGAACCAAAATCAGGAGCTGAGCTGGATACCATGCCAATGAAAAGAGGTCGCAAACCTAATTCTTTAATGAATCCAGAGGAAGGCTATGATAACTCTTGGATTTATGAGGGGAAAAAATCTGCAAAATCAGTTAAGTCCAAGAAGGCTCGAACTAGTGGCCATGATTTTCCATCTTCTGAATGCCTTACTTCCAGAGAGGATAAATTGCTGTCAAAGCCTGAAAATGTGGGTGAAGTTTCTCAACCTAAAACCAAGAAAACCATAAAGGCAGCTCAACTCAAAAAGGCCCGTGCTGAACTTACTGGTCCACCTTCTGAAAACCCTGCTTTGCGGAAGGATGAATTGCCGTTAGATCCTAAAGATGCAGGTGAGCTTTCTCAACCTAAAATCAAGAAAACCGCCAAAGCAGCTGAATCCATAAAGGCTTGTGATGATGAACTAGAACTTTCACATTCTGAAAACCCTGCCTTGCAGAAGGATAAGTTGGCTTTAGATCCCAAAAGTGTAGGTGAGCTTTCTCAACCTAAAATCAAGAAAACCACCAAAGCAGTTCAATCCATAAAGGCTTGTGATGATGTTTCACCTTCTGAAAACCCCGCTTCGCAGAAGGATAAGTTGCCTTTAGAGTTTACGAATTCAGGTGAGATTTCTCAACCTAAAATCAAGAAAACCACCAACGCAGTTCGATCCATAAAGGCTTCTGATGATGTCCTTGAACTTTCTCTTTCTGCCAACCCTGATTTGCAAAAGGAGAAGTTTTCGTCAAATCCTGAAAATATGACTGAAGGCTGTGAAGGCAGTGAAGCATTAGAGCCTCAACCTAAAACTGATAAGAATGCGGATGCTGCTAGACCTTTGACAAATGATGGCATTCCTGAAATAAGTCCTCGCAAAAGAGGTCGTCCAAAGAAAAACAGTATCACCTATAATCAAGGCGTCGACCCTAAATCTGCTTCAATGGTAGAGGAAGATCATTCAATTGCTCAGCTCAAGGATAATTCTTTGGAACCTCCTAGTCTGAAGTCCAAAAAGGACTTTGAAGTAATGAAAGATTCTGAAGCAAAAACTCAGGAACCTCGTAAAAAAATTAAATTTGCTGCTAAGACTGATAAGAAAACTGCCATGGCTACTGAGTCAGTAGTTAGTGAGAAGGAATGTAAGTCATCTTGTGAAAAGGAGGAGAAGCCCAAGTCAGTTATGAATATTGAGACAGCAAATAAGAAAAGGAAGAGGCCTGATGCTACTCCTAATAAAGATCCCAATGACCACTCTATTATAAAGGTATGCAAAGTCTCCTTAAACTGATTGCCTGAACAACGCTCAATATAGTATTACTGGTAAAATCTCACATCTTTTATCTTAATATTGTGATCAATTGTAACAGCTGATAAGCAAGTCTGCAACCAAAACTCTGAAGGGAGTTGAAGAAACCCCTCAAACAAGACCAAGGAAAAAGAGCACCGCTGTGTGTGTAGAGGTAAGCATTATGTAAAAGGTTTAGCCAAACAGAACTATTTTCAATATTTTCCAATTAAAACACTGAGATATCCCTTCTTTTTCAACTTTTGTATGGTTCTACTAATTCAGAACCAAAGCAAAAACAAACAAAAAAATACTCATAACACAAGTCAAATATCAAATTTATCAATATCAATAAGAAAAAGGTAACAAACATGGTTGACTAATTGCTTATATAGGCAGAAGAGGGGCTAACCTAACACTATGCCCAACATACTAGAAGAAACCCAAGCCTAAAAGGCTTTACTCAAAACCCTAAATTGAACCCTAATTAGCAATGTCAAATTAAAAATGTTTACTAAAGAGGCATCTGTATCAGCTACCCTGGTATTCTTAAAAGTTGACACTCTATAATATTTTGATTGTGCTAATTGTACATAGGAGGTGACAAGTCTTGTAAAGTCTAATGTAAGAATGTTCTTGCCTTCATATTATTGCCTGATAGTTGAAGAAAAAAAGTTTTTTTTCCTTGTTTTCAATCTGAGCATGCATGTGTGTGCAACTATTGTCAACTGTCAAAATGTATGGCTTTAGGAGACTACCCATTATGTTACTGAATGACAGTGGCCTAAATTAAAAATATTGGACATGGCTTTTAACAGATTCATTTGCATCAGAAGCTTTTTCATAGTGTTCATCCTGTGGAACCTGCCCCCTTTCAAATTAATTAATTCTGAATGTATGCTTGCTGTTATTTTTTCTTCAGGCATCTGAAATCCGTGACTGTAATGAACCTTTAGTTGGTAGCAAGATCAATGTCTGGTGGCCATTGGATAAGAGGTAAGTACTTCAGTAGCACTATCTTGCAGTCCATTGCAATCATTTCTATCTTGGTTACCAATGTTTCACTTAATAAGCTTTAATACTTGACAAAGTTTCATTCTCTAAAATGCAAGAGCTCTTGTTTTTTGCTAAGCTATCCATGATTGTAATGAAATTCGTTAATTAATAATCCAATTTATAATTTGCAATAACGTCACTTGTCTTGGGGCTTGTGAACTTCTGAATCAATGATGTCTTTGTTTGACCTTGTTTGGTTACCAACTACTTTTCTTCTAGTTCTACAACATTGTGGAAGGCTATAAAAGGTCAAATTTTGAATTTTGCGGCCCTTGCTGCATTATGCCATGTGATGCTGCAGGTCTATGCTTAGGTCAATTCATATTCAAAGAAAACAATGATATAAATTGTACACAGTATTTAAATTCTAAACTAATCATGCATGCAAAAGAATATAGGTATACCATGACATGGAGAACTAAGCTGATGACATTGGTCTTCTTATGACGTGGTGATTTTATTTTTGTGGGTGCCTTTTTTTTGGGTACCTTCTTTAGATTTTGGGAATTAGAAATTAACATAGGCTGCTGAGAGTGGAGTGGAGGCTGTTCTCTCCTCCACTGTCACTTTGTCTCAGTTGGCCTATTGTTTTGTGTTTGTACATATAAATCCATAAGCACGCTTTGTGGCTTAGAATTTAGATAAGAATTCAGATCAGGTTGGTTAAAAATTTTGCTTTGATAGAAATGGATATTCAATATTAGTTTGAAAAGGAATTTAGATCCCCTCATATTTTTCATTAGAGATAAACACAGAATGTATGGAATTCACTTGAGTGATAGGTTGTTCCACTTGAATTCTGACCCTGTTGAGTGTGTGGGATTCATTTGCTTTATGTCTATTTTTCTCCTCACATGTATAATATTATCTCCACACATGAGAATATCCAGGTCCTTCCTTAAGTCTGTTTCTTGATTGTTTGGAATTACTGATTCTTAAACTGTGTTGGAGTTCATATTTTTATGTCTTTCATAGGCCTAAAAACTTTTGCCTCTGAAGGTATCAATCCATTGCTAATCTAGATTTTTCCCATAGACCGGCTGGAAGTTTATCCTGTTTCATAATCATAGATAATTTTTCAGGTTTTATGAAGGCACAGTTGATTCTTATGACTCAGTTAAAGGAAAGCACAAGGTGAGATAGCAGTGACTGATTCTATTTTATCTTTATAGAAATTTTCTTTAGCTTTAACATTGATTCATAAATCCTTTTGGCAGATGTAAGGTTGACGTATTGCTACTTACTTATTTGCACTGCATTTTGTAGTCTTATTCTTGACCCATTGGCTATGCTATGATAGAACTTCTTGACACAATCCTTTTCAATTTTTACTTACCATGCGAGGTGTAGGAATTCAAGGGGCTTTACATTAATACAAATTACATGTAAATCAGACAATTAAGAAGTATGGATTTCTATTTATTATCAGGTTTCTGAGACTTCATGGAATGTTAACCTAAAATGTCCTTTAAAATGGGTTCCCAAACACCTGAACTGATTCAGTTTCAAGTTAGATGTATAAAGTGCCAGAATTTCAAGTTAGATGTAAATTTTGGGAAAGTCTTGTAGATTGAGAAACGAGTAACCCTGTTAACAGGTATTGAGGCATTAGGAAAGTCTTGTTGATTTTAAAAAGGTTTCTTCTACTGCACCTAAAGTAAAGGGTATAAGTATCTTTGTATATTAATATTATAGTATTACACTATTACTATAAACAGTGGAACTTTTGCTCTCCTATTTTCTTCACGATATTAAGTATGATCTTCTTGTATTCTGTGATGTAATTTATGTAACTATATATGTTAATAATTTTCTTTTATGTTTCTAATGACTCTTAATAGATTTTGTATGATGATGGTGATGTGGAAGTTTTAAACCTCAAAAAGGAACGCTGGGAGCAAATTGTTGATCACAATTCACTAGATGCTGTGAGTATAAAGTTTGTATGCTTATTTCATTATTGTTATGTATTTCATTTCATAGATTTAACTAATGCTTCCTGATTTTCTGCTGCCAGGAAAAAGGAATTGATCTTCAACAGCTTGAGGCAGAGGCATCAGATATGTAAGTATAAAGTGGTCTGAGTCTGAGGAACGTAAATGCCTAATATTTCTGGTATTATTATTTTCAACTCTGGCAATCCTGTCAAACCCTCAATTAGTGCTGAATGTGGTGTGTGAGAACCATCCTCACAATGATGCAAATACTGCCTTTGGCCCTTATCCATGACAAGGAGCTAAGTAATGACTTAAAAGATTTCGACAAAGGCATTTCTTTGTCAGAAAGTATTCGGTACTTGAAATTTTCTTGAGCCCATTGACACAATGCCTATGCTACTCTTTTATCAATATAGGGCCTTTCTTGCTGTTCATTTTGTTTTGCTTCTGCAATTTGCTGCATGTGGTCTGAGATTTCAAACAACTCATGGAGTGAAGGATCACTATTGTCTAGTGCAAAAATGTTTTTACCTTGAGTGAACCATCTATATTTCTAAATATATATATGATATTTCTAATGTATATGGTGAATGCTTCCCAACTGATGGAGTTTTGTTAATAGTACTTTTTCCCCTCAAATCAATCTGTTCTCAAAAGTGAAGAGAATTATTCGGTTTAAGCACCATGAACCATAACAACACTTGTAGTTTATAGTTTCTACATTGGTGGAAGACAAGTATATGTTGTAGTTTGATGGAAGACAAGTATATGTTGTAGTTCATAACAATCACTTGTAGTTCTCAAAAGTGTTGTAGTTTGATGGAAGACAAGTATATGCTGTAGTTCATAACAATCACTTGTTCTTTTATAGTTGCTACATTGGTGGTTTTAATGATATGCAGCCTTCAATTTTTTTGGGTTTGGATCTGCTTCTTTTGGCTGCAAGTTTATATGCTTTTTTAAACTTATACCTTTAAGTTGTTCATGATGTGCAGACCAGAAAAAGGTAATTCAGGGTCGGAGTCATCCAAGGCCAAAAATGTTGGTTCTCGCCAGAGGAGGTTAGTTTGTTTGAACAAAAGGTTTAGTAGGTGTTTTCTTTGATTCCCTATTGAAATATTGTAATGGTTTGGTAGGGGTAGAACTTCTGCCAGAACTCCAAAATCTGCTGCCAAATCTGAGGATGAACCTGTTGCGGCTGATGAATCCATGGCTGATCCACCTAGAACTTCTGCCAAAACCCGTAAATCTGCATCTGCAAAATCTGCTGCCAAATCTGAAGATGAACCTGTTATGGCTGATGAATCCATGGCTGATCGAGGTAGAACTTCTGCCAGAACCCCAAAATCTGCATCTGCAAAATCTGCTGCCATATCTGAGGTTGAACCTATTGTGGCTGATGAATCCCTGGGTGATCCAGGTAGAACTTCTGCCAAAGCCCGTAAATCTGCATCTGCAAAATCTGCTGCCATATCTAAGGATGAACCTGTTGTGGCTGATGAACCCATGGCTGATCCACCTAGAAATAAGAATAAGCAAGAGTCATCTGGGAAGTCTGGAACCAAAACATTGAAGATTGTTTCCAATACGAAAAAGCTCAAATCTGGAGCCGAGAGCGGAAAGCAACAGTCATCTGTGGCTGATGAATCCATGGCTGATCGAGGCAGAACTTCTGCCAAAACCCCAAAATCTGCATCTGCAAAATCTGCTGCCAAATGTGACGATGAACCTGTTGTGGCTGATGAACCCATGGCTGATCCACCTAGAACTAAGAATAAGCAACAGTCATCTGGGAAGTCTGTAACCAAAACAGCAAAGACTGTTTCGAATACGAAAAAGCTCGAATCTGGAGCCGGAAGCAGTAAGCAACAGTCATCTGTGGCTGATGAATCCATGGCTGATCCAGGTAAAACTTCTGCCAGAACCCTTAAATCTGCATCTGCAAAATCTGCGGCCAAATCTCAGGAAGAACCTGTTGTGGCTGATGAACCCATGGCTGATCCACCTAGAACTAAGATTAAGCAACAGTCATCCGGGAAGTCTGGAACCGAAACACCAAAGATTGTTTCCAGTACGAAAAAGCTCAAATCCGGAGCCGAGAGCGGAAAGAAGTCAAAATTGCAGAAAGCACAGAAGCGCAAAGAAAGCCCATAATGCAATGAAGTTGTGGAAGGAGGTCTGAATTTTGGATTTACCTAATAGGGGGGTTTATGAACTCTTGTTTCTTATTTTGCTCTTTTGAGCATTACATTCAAAGGTTTTCTTAGGTTTTGCCTATATCTTTACAGAGAAATTTTGAGGGCTCTTGTTTTACATTCAATATCTAGAAAACTCATCATTTTATTGCCCAACCCCCCCTTTTTGTACATGGTAGTAATTTAATTTTACATACAATTGGGTTTGTTTCATATAATTAACAATTGAAGCTTGAAGTAAATTGCAACTTAGAATCTATCCAACTTCAAAATTATTGTTGTTGATGTATATTACAAATTGACAATTCTCAGTATAACAAACCCTCCCTTAAAGGGATGGTAGTATTGGGGGTAAGGAATGCCTTTCTGTTTCTTATCCTGCACGCAATCTCATTCCAATTTTCTTGGGGGGGGGGGGGGGGGGGGGACTTCTCCATTTTCATATTTCATGGGGATTTGGAAATCTATAAGGTTTATGTGGAGAATTTAAAATCGATCTCCACTTGTGGGAGCTCGAGTTAAAGTGGAATTTTTTTAAAAAAAATTATCTTTTTTTAAGATTCTCTCCTTTTGATGAGGAGAGAGTGGGTGAAGCACGAACTCTTTATAAAAGAGTCTTTTAAAATGTTGATTAAAATTTATTAAGTAGATAATTTTGTAAAAGAGAGTATTAATGAAAAATATTCAATTTTACAATGACAAGGAAAGATTGATTAAAATTTTAGATTCTTCTTGTGTTGATATTTAGAGGTTTTTAAATGAGCAAGTTAAAAAAAATAATGAGCTTTCAAAAAATTTATTATTTCTTTAGAGTTGGTAAACTGTTTACTTTTGTTTTTAATTTGTTAATTACTATAAATAATAAAAATAAAAATTACAAAAACATATTTAGATTAATGTGTTAAAAATATTTATATAAATTCATTCAAATCTCTAAAATTAGTTCAAAAAAATTTGATTCCCTATTTTTAAATGCCCATAAACAAAGGGAAAATATGCAAGGAGGAGGAGCCCAAAATAAATTGGGTGATCTAGTGCATAAATTCAAAGTTAATATACCTTTGCATTATGCCCCCCCCCCCCCCCCCCCCCCGCGTCTCTATAACAAACACAAAATATTTATGTTTTTTTTTGTCAGTATCTATTGTTGAGTGCAATGATTAATCCTCGTTCACGTGTAAAAAATTCAGATTTTACATGAAAATTTACAAAACCTAATTCACTTCTTTTAATTTACATTCTAGTGACAATCTTAAATTTTCTTATTTTAGATAATAATTTTATGTTTGAACCTATATATGTGAATTATATTTTGGTCAGTGAATCTAGATATTTAAATTTTTTTACATGAATGTTTAGTTTATGCTAAGCTAAGAAAAGAAAGGAAATAATAAAACTGATCCAGCAACGGTTACAACCGTCGCTAAAGGAAAAATAACAACGCCTATAACCGTCGCTGGTATATAAACTTAATTTTGCAAATGGTTATAACGGTCGTTTAAATATTTTCTTCTAACGGTTGAGATAACCGCTGCTAGGAGTGGCTAGAGCATATAAAGACAGTTACGAAAACCGTTGGTAAAAGTAATGGTGCTAAAGGCCTGTTTTGACCTATACACTTTTGTATTGATCGAACTTAAGAACATTAAAATAAAGCCTTCCCAATAAGTGCACCTCATAATATTTATATTTGTGCCTTTCTCCTAACAAAAATGAAGTTGGTTCGCATCAACAACAACTTCTTAATCCCACCATCTTTTAATTGATATTTGATAGTTAAGTACTCACCTTTCAACCACCTTGCAAGTTGCAATGTGATCTTTAAGGACTAGATAGAGAGGTACATCACATCCCAATGGTTTTGAGCTTTAAGCACTCATTATTTTACTCTCTTATGAAGCAGCATCATTAGTTTTACTTGAAGCATCAAGCACAATAGTGAGAGAATTAACATTTTGGTCCCTGAATTTTTAGTCAACTTATTATTTAGTCCTTGAATAATGAGAATAGACTGTTTGTCCTTGAATTTCTACCTTTGTCTATTTTATCCCTGGAACGTTAGTCGTTATCTCACCGAGTGACTGAGAGTTAAATGCTAATGTTTGTTAACTTGTCACATGTGCTACCTCTCACATTACCATATCATTTTGAAAAAAAAATATTAGGTCAAAACCCCAAATTGGTCTCTTATGTTTGCACGAAGTTTCATATTGGTCCTTTATGTTTTCAAGAAGTTCCAAATTGATCCTTCCGTCCAAGTCTGTTTATTTCCTCTGTTAAGTGCTAAAGTGGCATGCTGAGGTGGACATATTATCTTTCTTACGTGTCCATTTAAGCTGATGTGTCATCGCCACATCATTGCCATGTCATCATTTATTATCATATGTGATGACGTGGTGCTGATGTGGCAATGTCGTGGTATGAAATGTCAGCTTAGATGGACACGTCAGCACTTAAATTAAGAAATTGACGAAAGTAGACGGAAGGACCAATTTGGACTTCTTGCAAACATAAATGACCAATTTAAATTTTTTGAAACATAAAGGACCAATATGAAACTTCGTGCAAACATAAGGGACCAATTTGAGATTTTGACCAAAATATTAACGGTGACATGGCAACATTTTACAGTCATGTCACCTGATGAGATAATATTGGCTAACACCTTAGAGATTAAATAGTTGACAGAAGTAAAAAATTCAAGAATTAAATAGTCTATTTTCGTTATTCAAGGACTAAATAGTAAGTTCACAAAAAATGCAAGGACCAAAAGTTAAGTTTCCTCCTGAGAGATGTCAATCATACTTATTATTCCTCTTGCCTAATTTCTAATTCCTTTACGTACTCCAACACTTGAAGCAGCATACATCACAAACACAAAGCAAGCAAGCAAGCAATTAATAGTAGGGTAACTATAGACATTATTTTGCAAAGGAATTTGCACTAAACCAGGAAGCTGAATGGCCTCATTGAATATTTGCAACACTTATTTTGGTCCTTTTTCTTTCTTTTTCTATTCCAAGAATCTAAAGTGCCCAATGGATGCTCATATCATCTTCATAATCTTAAGGGATAATTAAAACTAGATACTAATAATTTTATTTGGTTCAAAATTTTAATCATAGAGTCCATCGAATCCAATTTAATTATTATAGTTTTCAATTTCTTCTCTCATTTTAATTAAGGTTGGATTTAGTGGAAGAGATTAGTCTCTCACAATTTGTGATGAATTATTGAATTTAGGTTCGAATCTTCGCTAGGAGAGGAGCTTACATTTAATGCTCGACAGACGACACCGTGATAATATCTGAAACAAAATTGTCTCTAATAGAATGATACTATTGAAATTTTTTTAAAAAAAAAATTAATCTAATTAAT
The DNA here is from genome assembly GCA_014851425.1 of Senna tora. Taxonomy (NCBI): domain Eukaryota; kingdom Viridiplantae; phylum Streptophyta; class Magnoliopsida; order Fabales; family Fabaceae; genus Senna; species Senna tora. Next base: position 647,257 of record CM026260.1, read on the forward strand.
TGTCACTCTTATTCAATCTTAATGTTACATTAATTTAACTTTCTATTCTCCTATAAGAATGTAATTTCTTTTTTTTTTTTTTGTGAACTAAGAATGTAATTTCTCTTTCTATATATATTATACATTATATATAGACATATTAGGACATGACTTTATAAATCAATGATAAAAATAAAATCCTAAAACTATATAAATATATTTTTTTAACTTCCCATTCTCCTATAAGAATTTAATTTCTCTTTCTATATATATTAGGACATGAATTTAATTTCTCACAATGCTTACCAAACACTATCTTACTTTTTCTCTTATTACTTTTTAAATTTCTTTATAAAGAATAAAAAAATAGAGAAATAAAATAAAATAAAATAAATCAACCTCTTAACAAATTTAAACAAACACAATTATTGTTAATCTATTTATATTTTTATTATAAATTTAAAAAAAAAAGACAAAGTAAACACACCTTACCTATCCATATATTATAGGCTATAGCTAAAAAATCTCCAATGATGTCTTGCTGATAATTTATTTAGCACACATGCATCACTTAGGTGCACAAGTGTCCATCTTGACTTCATCATTAGTGGCAGCATGGACATAGGGAAATGAGGGCAAATTGGGAATAATATGGACAAAAGTGAGTATGATCTGAGTCAGCTGATGTACCCTCTCAACCAAGGAGGGCCCACAACACAACACATATTTGCATAAAGGGCAGGGCATGGCAGCTCATGAATCATTCATGATGCTTCTTCTTCATCACTCACTCCACCTAACCCACTTGTCACCAACAACACACAAAATAAATGCAAAAATATTTTGATGGGTTGAATTGGCACCATACAAGATGGATAAAGCTTTTCCTTCTTGGATTCTTGTTTGTTTCTTTTGGGATAAACTAGGGGACACAACTGCAAAAAGTGATCATGTACATGCTTAAATATATTTTAAATAAGGACTAAATGTAGCTCATATTTTTTTTTAATGTTTTTTATAAAATTTTTTTAATACAGAAAAAAACGTATTACAAAATATTTGTATGATAATTATGAATAAATAAAAAATTATATTTTATATGATAAATTATAGAAAAATTATAAATAAAATATATAATTTAAAAAGTTTGTACCAAACACATACAAAACTTCATCTAACTTTTCTTTTTCTTAAAATAATATTAGATATGCTATTTTATTATCTAACAAATCCAAGTTTTTGTTAATAGGTACAAACAGGATATTGATTAAGATTTTTTATTAGTTACAAAGCATTTACTAACAAATCCAAGTTTTTGATAATAGGTACAAAAAAGAATATTGATTAAGATTTTTTATTAGTTACATAGCATTTACTAATTTAAAAGTTCTAAAAAAATTCAAAAAAAAATATTAATATCTAAAAAGTTTATCAAGTGACTAATCAAATAAAACTTTAATAGGTAATTTTAAGGTAGGAAATAGCAAAATTCATAAATCTATTGAATGTTAGAAAACATTTACCTAACACTAAATAGAAAAAAGATATCTATTGAATGTTCATTGTCCAAAATTGAAAGTTTAAAGAAATTAGATACAACATATAAAGTTTGAAAATTCAAGAGAGTTCTTTGTCTACGACCTAAAACTCAAGTATATTTTATACATGGCTATTATTTTGGTCCTCAATGTTTGCATGAAATTTAATGTTGGTCCTCAATGTTTTAAGAGTTTAATGTTGGTCCTCAAAATTTTTTTTTGTTGATTTTGGTCCTCAAGCATAACACCGTTAACTCTTTGCCGTTAAATGATGACGTGGCGTGCTTATATGGCACACCCTCTCTCTTACATGTCATATTTTAATGACGTAGTATGACACATCACTGTCACGTCACCCCATATTGCCATATCATCATATTCTCTCCTTCATCAGTATCATTATCATCATCATCTAGGGTGACGTGGCAGTGATGTGTCATGCCATGTCATTAAAGTATGACATGTAGGAGAGAGGGTGTACCATATAAGTATGCAACATTATCATTTAACGGCAAAAAGTTAACGGTGTTACGCTCGAGGACTAAAATCGACCAAAAAATAAAACTTTGAGGACCAACATTAAACTTTTGAAACATTGAGGACCAACATTAAACTTCATGCAAACATTGAGGACCAAAATAGACCTTTAGCCTTTTATACATTTTAGTTTAAATAATTTTGTGTTTTTTTATTTTGTAAAATAATCCATAAATCATCAACTTGCTTCTAGATCTAAGAAAAATTAGATGAGATTTGTCCTTACTTTCCGTGTAAGAAGGAAATTTTCCTTCTCTCTCTTCAAAGATTTTCAACACCATTATCTATTAAAAAATTCTTAAGGATTGAAGGATAATAATAAAAATTAATTAACTTTACATAATGTTCACACAATCCTCATTTCTTGTATTTTTTTTTTCTCTTTCCGTCCATTCTAAACTTCCAAATATATATATATCCAAATCATGCATAACAACTTACATTGACCAAACACAAAAATCCAAGTGAATTACCCAATAAAAGGACCCAATGAAAACTTTAAAATCAAAACTTTCACCCACTATACCTATCTAAACCATAACTATTATTTTTGTATAGACTCAACAAATTAAAAAAGAAAGTAAAATAACTTTTGTTTAATTAGCTAAAGTTTTCCATGATGAAAACTCAAATAGAATTGTACCCAATAAAAGAAAAGAAAACTCAAATAGAATTTGAGTCATAGTCAAATTCTGATATTTGAACTAGATGAAGTTGAATAAAAAAAAAAATTATGTGTATTGCTGGCTCCATACAAATACAATGCTAATTAATCATTTAACTCATACATGAAGAGCATCTTTTAGAAGTTAGAACATTATATTAGGGAAGAGTCTAACATCTTGAGAAACTCAATTATTTTACCTTTAAATCATCTTCAAGCTTGTATATATGTATGATAAAAATAATAATGTTCTACCAAGTGTTGACAAAATTTATGAGTAGAGTGACAAATCTTTGTCATTAACCTTTTGTTGGCTCAACATTTTACTATCTAGAAACTCCAAATATCACATGAGTACAAAATTGGGTCACCTAAATGAATCACTCCCCCAAATATTCAAAATATAAAGAAAGAAAATGTACACTTTTTTCTTCAAAATAATAGCCTTTCTCTCAACTTTGTTTATTGTCAACTTTGCCTCTTAATTTTTACTTTATGAACAATTTTGATCTTCATTCAAATTCAATCTAAATAATTAATAATAGATACAAATACGAGTAGCCTCTAATTTTGGCTCTACTGTTAAATCATATATATAATTTAACTACATTTTTGCATCAATTTAACAATAATAACACCCTTTTATCTTATAGTGTTTCGATGATAATTATAACTAAATTAAAAAATAATGTTATTAAATATATAATTTTTCATCATAATTAACATTAAAAGATATATAGATAATCATATTTGTATTTATTATTTATGATTTAAATAACTTTTAAATAAAAGACAAAATTTCTTAAAAATTAAAATTTTAAGAACACAATTGACTACAAATAAAATTTAGAAAGGAAAATTGCCATGAGTCTTATAATTTAGGAATTAAAAAAATGAAAAAATTAAGGTAAGGTTCATAAGTGCTTGCTATAAAATTCATCAATCATAAATTGTATTTTTACTCTCTTTTCTTTAATTAGTTGTGTAATTTATTGTCTTTTATATTCTCTTTCTATTTTTTTCGGTAATGATATTCTCTTTCTATAATGATTGGTTATACAATTTTTTTTTTGCCACATGTGTACTTTTTATTAGAGAACTTGATAATAAACACCTAATGAACTTTACCTTAGTTTAGTCCTTAAAAAAAAGTTAACTAATAAAATTTTTTTTTGGGTATAAATTTCAATAAAAGAAAGAAAAAAGAATAGAATAAGAAAAGCTTATAGACATGAAAGTTGAAACAGATACCATTGGCACTGTAAATCTTTCCCCTGAAAACCTTGTACAATTAATCTAAATCTCTACTTATAATTAAGAACAACCCCTTCTTTGTATACCATAATAGTACACCTAGATTTCCACCCCACACATCCAAATCCACTGGTACACAAATGCAATTTTCAGAGTAAACAAAAGGAAACACAATAATTTTGTTCTTATTGAGTAGTAGGAAGAGGATTTGTATCCCCCTGCCAGCTCCAAACAATGTCTTTTAATGCTGGCCTAACATGATCCTCACAGAATTTCACATACTCCAAAGTATCTCCGGCGGATTTCGAGAATTCCACCACCGCCACCTCCGGCGCCACCTCGAACACCTCCACCGTCATCCCCAATTTCCCCTTCCTCCCCTCCTTTGTCCCTTGCATTCTCACCATGTAATCCTTCCTCCCCATTATCCTCAAATTCAACTTCTTCGCCACCGCCTCCACCTTTCCCACCACGGCCGCGGCCGAGAATTTGCTTATGAACATCGAGGGCGACCTCTTCCTTGTCTCAAACAGACTCCTGAGATCGAACCCGTGAGACAATGATGAGATTATCTCAAATGCATTGTAAAAAGGCCTACTTGATGACTTATTATTCCTAATTCCACCACCATCTTCTTCCTTTTCTCCTACTTCATCTTCATTATCTAATAAAGATCCTTCTATAGCTGAAGGCAAATTGTGAGATTCCTCTTTGATTGAAAATGCAATTGGGCCCATGAACCCATATTGAAACCATGGATCTCTCATGATATCTTCCATTGAATACCTCTTCTCAGGATCCACAACCAGTAATTTTGAGATCAAATTCTTGGCTTCTAAGGAAATCCAATCTGGGAATATGTACTCTGCTCTGAATGCTTTCTTGTAAATTCTTATAACATTTTCGCCTTGAAATGGAAGATACCCAGAAAGCAGAGCATAGAGAATAACCCCACAAGACCAAATATCTGCTTTCGACCCATCATAGCCTTTCTTCTTCAACACCTCCGGCGCCACGTACGCCGGCGTCCCGCACGGCGTCACGAGCATCCCGTCGCTCCGGCGCTGCTCCGGCAACGCCGACAGCCCAAAGTCGGAAACTTTAAGGTCCTCGTTCTCGTCCAGGAAGAGATTCTCCGGCTTCAGGTCACGGTGGGTGACGCCGCGGCTGTGGCAGAAATCCACGGCGGAGATCAGCTGCTGGAAGTACTTTCTGGCGGCGTCCTCCCGGAGCTTCCCTTTGGCGACCTTAGCGAACAATTCGCCGCCTTTGACGTATTCCATGACGAGAAAGATCTTGGCTTTCGTCGCCATTACTTCCTTAAGCTCCACGATGTGTGGGTGTTGGACCAATCGCATGACGGAGACTTCACGCTTGATTTGCTTCACGAGCTTCACTTTCCCTTGCTCGATCTTTTCTTTCTTGATCACTTTGATGGCCACGCTTTCGTTGGTGACGAGGTTTCTGCCGTAGTAGACCTTCGCGAAGTTTCCTTGGCCTAGAAGCCTCCCCATCTCGTACTTGTCGAACAGGATGGTCCTCGGAGAGTCGTCCATGGCGGCGGCGTACGGCGGAGGAGGAGGGAGAGGGTGGTTTTGAGTGATTTTGAGTTTTTTTGAGGGGGTTTTTTCAGCAATTTTGTTTCAATTGCTGCTAATTAGGCAGAGAAAGATTTGAAATTTGGAGAATTGGGAGAGACCCAGATCGAAAAGATTGGATCTTTTCGATGGTGTGCGATGAACACACGGGATCGGGAGGAAGAAGCATTGGGTGGAGGGGCTGAAAATCTTCATATGAAGAGAAAACAGAGGAACCCCAGAAGGAGAGTTTTTAGAGAGGGGATAAATATAGAAGATTGGGATCCAAAAATTGGAGAGATTTATAAGGGGAAGGAGATAAGGGAGAAGAAGAAGATGATGATGATGATGATGATGAGAGTGTGAATGTGAAGAAGAAAGGAATGGAGAAGAGGGTTTTAAGAGAGAGAGGAATGGGGGGAGAAATAGAAAATCAGAAAATATCTGAAACCTAAAAATTGCAAAAAAGGGGTCAAATTGGGGAGCAAAAGAAGTGGGATGAGATTTGGGGACATGCTAATTATGGGTTTCCCTTATCCTTTTTAGACTGATTATTAGTTGGGGGTTTGATTATTTCAGTTGTTTGAGAAAAAAAAAAGATAAAAAATGTTTACTTTTATACCATTTTTATTATGAAGATTATAACATAGAGAGGAATTAAATTTCACTTTTTTAAAAAACAAAAAAAAAATGTTTACTTTTAAATTATGATAATCAACTTTGGTTCGAATTCATCCCTACTTTGACATGTCTTCTTTTATTCTAGAAAAGTTATACTATTATTAAAAAAAAAATGCTTTGTTGGATAATCATTATTTAAAATGCTTTGTTGGATCAAAGGTGGTTTTTGTTAATTATAAAAAGTAAGATAGCTAATTGATTGACTTTTTATTTATCATAAAATACATTTTGAAAAAATACTACGCACATTTAATAATTTTAATTTAAAAGCTAATTATGAAAATTTTAAAATAAAAATTGGTAAATTTGAAAATTATAAAAATAAATGATAATGGTTAATATAAAATGTCAAACATTTACATCTATATTGTTGTGAATTGTAATGTAAAACCTATACCAAAAGCTTACCAATCTTTTAAAGTATTCTACATCAAGGTTGTCAAAGTTTAGATTTTAAATAAAATTATAGAAGGGGGTGTAAAATCGTATCGTAAAATTATATCGTAGAATTGTAAGATTTTACTTATGATAAAATCATAAGAATTTTTTATGATATATATATATATATATATATATATATATATATATATATATCTATATATATATATATAACATAAGTACCTAATTAATATAATAAATCACATACAAAATTAAATATGAAATATAGTGATGTCGCCATGTAATACTCCTTGTTCATTTGCAACATATATATGCATGTTAGTTAAAACTTAAAACAATTCATTTATTGTAGAATGAATAAATTAAATTAGTAATATAATGTAAGTAATTAATATACTTGAGCAACAATAGTAACGTCTAGAGTGGAATTCCCAAAGGGCAAAAAGCTGATACTTTGACGTAATGACATCCAATTGTTATGGTAATGACATCAAAAAAATGGGTAGGGTTTGTGATTGGGCTGGGGCATGGGCTGTAGATTATTTTGTTAACATCAAACAAGCTTTTTTTTGGACTGAGGTAAAATCATAAAATCGGAGGTAAAATTGCTGATTCCACCAATTTCACCCGATTCTATCCGATTCCACCACGATTTTACTTACGATTCAACTCGATTTTAGTAGGTAAAATCGTAAAATCATACGATTTTACGATTTAAATCGCGATTTTGACAACCTTGCTTTACATGATACAGTAAGAACAAAAGTAATATAGATAATATGGTATTTGAGATAACATCATAATATATTATGGTATACAAGATATTGTGTAATATGAGATTTCACTACAATAAATACATCATTAACTTCTTTATTTTTTTGTAATAAGAAAATTGCTAAAAACATATATAACACCAATATATTATATACCCATTTAGAATTAGACAAGGCTGATGTGGCGGTGTTTGTTTGTAAAATGATGATTAAGAAGTGTGTGGATTTTCTTGGGGATTTTCTTGGTAACCAAACAGAAAGAGAAAGAGAAAGGAAAAGAAAGTAGAGGCATCCGTGTGTTATGGGACACAAACTGACGTGGCATCGAGTCGGCTACAGCTAAGGGCTTAAAGGGTTGTGGCTTGTGGCCTTTCAACTTTGAATTTTGATTCTTATCTCTTCAAATAAATACAAACAACTTCCAACTTTCACTTCATTTTTCTAATAATTATATATAAATATCTGTCCATTTCTAGTTGTGATTTCTGAATGTGATCAACGCAATTCTGACGTGTTCATCACTTTTATGAATTAAACCCTTCAAAGTTCAAACTTTGCAGCTATATACAACTATTTCTTCCTTCATAAGGGGGGAATATCCAATATGCTTCATTATCTCTTGTTTTATTCTTTTTCTTTAATTTTTGTTTTTCTTTAAATAATATAGTCAATTTTGTGTTAAATGTAGTGTTTATTTACTTAACAAAGAAAGGTTATTTTTTTATACTATTAATCGGATTAAAGTTCAGTACTATTTTCAATAATTATATAGTGTCATTTATTAATATTAATAGAAACTCATATTAATAACGATATACATTGAATAAATTTGTGACTAACTTATTTGAGGGATATACTGAAGTTCAATACTACTATACTATTGAATATTTATATACTATGATCGATCATTGTTGAAAACAATCCCAAAAAAATTAGAGTTAATAACTAACAATATCACATGCATCTATCTATATTATAATAAATTAATGAGTAATGACTCCAAAGTCTTCGATCATTAGCTTCTAAAACTATATGTTATATAACTAGAGTATTAAATGTCCAAACATATGTTACAAAGGTGTATGCTATTCTTTTTAATTTTTAAAGAATAATATAAAATAGCTTTCAAAAAAAAAAGAATAATATAAAATATTACTATATTTAAAAAAATAAAATAAATAATAAAATTTTGTTTGTTTTATCATTATAAATACACATTATCTTTATTTATTTTATCTCTCTCATGCCCTCTCCTCTCCTCACATCACATCTTATTTTATATTTTATATTATGAAATATGTAATTCAGTAATTTTGTGAGATCAATAACAAAAAAAAACTCATAATTATTATAATATAGATATATATATATATAAAGAAAAGTAATGTAAAAAAAGGAGAGAAAATATATAGACAATAAGAAGATATAAAAGAAAAGTAAGTTAATTTTATTTTGTTATTTTGAAATATAGTAATTTTTATTTATATTTCAAATATTAAAAAAATAGCATGCACTTTTATGTCTATAGTATAATCTTTTTTTTTATTGTCAATTTTATTCTTAAAATTTATTAAAATTATGATTTTATTCTGAATAAAATTATTATATATCCTCAGGCGGAGTTTGTGAATACGTTTTAGAGGGATGTAATTTTAAAAATTTTCTTTTAAGTTTATTACTATTTGATTAACTCCGACATCCAAAAGTACATCATACTCTTACTCTAGCTAATAATGATAAAAGTTATATTAATCATTAGGCATGATTACCTTTCTAAAATATATTGGAGGCTTTTGAATATATATATATATAATATGCTTTTTTTAAGCTATTTTTTTTTATAAAATTAGTTCAAATAATATATTCATGTTAGTATTTTTCATGTATTAATTTATATACACGTTATTAGCAAAATTGTGTGTTTTTTTGCTCCTAAAACATATATTCTATTTTTTATTAATTATATTTTCTTTGTTTTCTTTTTTTGAGAGCCGATTTTCTTTGATTTCAATTGAAAACAATAATTATACGTACTCAAACAATTTTTTTAAAATAAAAAAGGGTTCTTAAAACTGTATTAAAAAATTAATAGTTCTGAATACTTTTTAATTATTTTATCTTGAAAACACATATTCGATTTTTTTCAGGTGAAAACTGTATATTAAAAAGCAAAAAGTGGCCATAATTTTTTTTTAAAAAAAAACCATTTTTAAACATTACTATCATGTCTTTTAACTTCATATTTTTTTAGTCTACAATAAAGTATTTACCGTCAAACACATATAATGATTAATCATTTCATTAAATTTGAGCACTTCAAAAGGTGAGAAAGCTGATATATATTCAAAATTAAGGATCAAACTCCTAACACAAATTAATTAAATATACATGAGTCACTTTCACTCAATCAAACCGACTTCTTTACATTTTACAAGAAAAAAAAAATCTCATATGAAACAATAATTTATTTTGGAACTTAATTATTTGATCGTATTATTGACTTTCTCCTGCGGGAGTGATGTTAGTATAAGATTTCTTTATCACGTCCGTAAGCATTTGTAGCAATTAGAAGGTGGCATTTTATGACATTAACAATAGGTCAAAATTTCAAATTGGTCCTTTATGTTTGCACAAAGTTTTATATTGGTCCTTTATGTTTGCAAGAAGTTCCAAATTGGTCCTTCCGTCCAATTCCGTCTATTTTTTTCATTAAGTGCTGACGTGGCGTGTTGAGGTGTCACACTCTCTCTCCTATGTATACTACTTAGCTGACATGGCCTTAGTTAAACTAAAATCAGGGACTAAAATGAAACAAAATAATTTTTCATAAGACAAAAATACAATTTTCTCACTTTTTCATCATCTTCTTCCTCATCGCTGGCATCATGGCTTCTTCTGAATCCAACCCTAATCCTAATCCTAATCCTAACCCTAACCCTAATCCAAACAAATCCAAGTTATGCATTTTTATTTTTCGAAATTTGCCTTTCTCTGATATGTTTTTTCAGTAACCAATAACATATGATTCATAAATGAAAGAAAGAGGAGCTTGAGAGTCGAGAGATGGTAATCAATAAATTTTTTTTTTTGGCCATCAAAGGCTGGTTCGAAACCAACAATACATAAAACCAGAGAAAATCAATACATAATTTAATAAACCCAAGACAGCAAAAAGACAAAAACAGCAAAGACAGAAACATAACAGCAAACAGAAAAAAATACAGAAACATAAAAAAATGCAGAAACTGAAAAACCAGAAACCAAACAGCAACAGAAAAAGTATCCATAATTAAATTTTAGTGATCTGCTACTTGATGATCTGTGACGATGATATTTGCTTTGTTCTTCCACAACTGAGCCAACTCGGCGATTTGCTTAGTGGAACTTCCGTCATCGCCGAGAGTCTTCGCCGCCGCCTACTTGAGATCCTTCATTCTGTTCCGAACCTTCTTCCCTTCTTCATCTTCCATCAAATCCTTCACCACTCTAAAATGCATAACTTGGATTTGTTTGGATTAGGGTTGGATTCAGAAGAAGACATGGATGCCAGCGATGAGGAAGAAGAAGATGAAAAAGTGAGAAAATTACATTTTTGTCTGATGAAAAATTATTTTGTTTCATTTTAGTCCCTGATTTTAGTTTAACTAAGGCCACGTCAGTTAAGTAGTACACATAGGAGAGAGAGTGTGACACCTCAACATGCCACGTCAGCACTTAACGGAAAAAATAGACGGAATTGGACGGAAGGACCAATTTGGAACTTCTTGCAAACATAAAGGACCAATTTAGACTTTTTGAAACATAAAGGACCAATATGAAACTTCGTGCAAACATAAAGGATCAATTTGGGGTTTTGACCTTAACAATATTATATACTTTTTAATGCTAAATATATAATCCACAACATCATCTGTAATTAGAAACATTTGACGTGTAATCAAAAAATAAATATATTCACCACTAGTGTCATAATCAATTTTTTGGAAATTTGTATAAAATAATGCCAATTTAGTAATAATGCTAATTAATAAATATAGTAAATGGAATTTCACTTTCGTTGATTATTGTCCAAGAAACAAGTGGGACCAACAGCTTCCAATAATTAAAACCTATCATTATTAATTAAGTAGGTTGGAAATTAGGATTAGATTCATTAATTTAATATTACAGATATATATATAAGATAGGCTCAAGAAAACAATAACAATAATATTATATTTAACTAAACTTACAGCGAAAAATTAATGACAAACACATATATAACAGATTAGCTTCAATTTTAATTAAAATTAAGATAAACAATTTCCATTAAAATTAAATATTGAGATGAACATAATGTGAAGAACTTTATATTATAGGTCAAAAATAACTTATTATCCATTAATTTGTGTGAGGTTTCAATGTTAAAGTAATCTTCATATACTTTCATTTTTATGTTATTAATTAGTTTCAAATACCTAAATAAAAAAATGTCAACAAAATTAAAATTAAAAGCTTATACAAATTTTCACGACAAATATATATCGGTTTTGGCCATTTAGGTTTAAAATACATGTTTTTGACTATTTTATTAATAACTCATTACTTATTATTCGTTTGTCGGTTTAGAAAAAAAAAAAAGAAGATAAATGTATATGCTTTAAAAATGAATAAGTCTCCTATTAAAAATTTTGAGGCAAAATACTATTTAGTCCCTGAATTGTTGGTTAAATTATTATTTAGTCCCCAAATTTATCAAAAGTACTATTTAGTCCCGAAATGTTTAACTATGTCAATTATTTAGTCCCCGAATTTGTAACTATGTCAACTATTTAGTCTCCAAACTTGGCAAAAAATACTATTTAATCATTGAATTTGCAACTCTGTCAACTATTTAGTCTCCTGATTGTTACCTGTTATAGTTGACAGAGTTGCAAATTCAGTGATTAAATAGTATTTTTGTCAAATTTGGGGATTAAATAGTTGACATAGTTACAAATTTGGTGACTAAATAGTATTTTGTCAAATTCGGGGACTAAATAGTTGACATAGTTAAATATTTTGGGGACTAAATAGTATTTTGAAAAATTCTGAGACTAAATAATAATTTAACCAACAATTCAGGGACTAAATAGTATTTTACCTCAAAAATTTTCCAAAACCAAATCAAACATATATAGTTTTTTTTAAAAAAAATAATTTTTTTTTTAAAAAAAAGCAATAGTTGGTTGGGAAGACATGACACGGAAGAAATAATTGAAAAAAAAGAGAGACAGAGAGAGTCAAAATTCAAAAAGCAAAAAAATGGTTTAGAAGTCAATTAAATTTGAAGCAGCCACACGTTTTTTTCTTCCTTAATTTCATTTTATGTTAATCCAGCCATGCAATTTCAACTTCAAGCAGCTTCTATGAGTTTCTCTTACGTAAATATATACCATTTATTGTTCCAATAATTATATATATATATATATTTCTAATAAATGTGATAACTTAATTGTGATAGTAACGTTATGTTCATCAAGATATAGGCAAACGAAAACGAAGACATTACACTTATCACCATTGATAAGTTTAGAGACTATGAAGCCAATCCAGGGCATGTAATTTTATTTTAGATTAAAGAGAATATAAAAATAAGTTTTTTTTATTTTATTTTTTAAATTTAAAGATAAATATATATTTGTCTTCCGTTTTTTATTTTTTCAATTAAAAGTATTAAAAATATCTCATTTTCTAAATTTGTTTTTTGCCATAAGAATTTAATTTCCACTTGTAAGTTATAAAAAAAAAAAAACTGGAATTTATTGTAAACCATTATAATTGTGAAATAGACTCTTTGTCATGTTATAAAAAGAAAAGAAAAACACATTTTTCTTCAAATAAAATTTAAAAGGCAAAAGCATTTAATATTTTACGACCAAATTAAAGCTTGTAGTTGGAAGCCTAGCTTTCAAGAAAACAACACATTTGGGGCTTTGCTTGTACTTTTAGAGGCTAAGGGAAACTCAATGTGTTGCAAGCCAATCATTCATAAATCTCATCTCTATTCACTTCCAAATTTTGGTAAATTACAAAAATCACCCCTCAATTTAAGGGTCATTTACTTATTTATTCAATTACTGCTTCACTTTTAAAATTGATAAAGGCCAAATTACTCTTTTGGTCCTCAATATTTGCACGAAGTTTAATATTGGTCCTCAACGTTTTTTTTTGTTAAAATTGGTCCTCTAGCATAACATCTGTCTGGTTTTGTCATTAAATGTTGACCTGGAAGGCTTATGTGATACACCCTCTCTCCTGCGTGTCATTTAAATGACATGACACCTTCTCCCACTCAAACTTAGCAAAACAACGTCGTTTTGATTCAAAATAGAACATTTAAATGAATCAAAACGACATCGTTTTACTGAATTTGAGTAAGAGAGTGTGACATGTCATTTAAATATGACACGTAGAAGAGAGGGTATGCCACATAAGCCTTCTACGCTAGCATTTAATGACAAAACCAGCCAGATATTACGCTAGAGGACCAATTTTAACCCAAAAAAAACGTTGAGGACCTAAAATAACCTTTTGAAACATTGATGACTAATATTAAACTTTGTGCAAACGTTAAGGACAAAAGAGTAATTTGGTCATTGATAAAATACCCCATTAATCATATTTTCTATCCAAATATTTGTCCATGTCAACAAATTTGAAAAGAATCTTTGGCTAAACTTTGAAAAAACTTGTATGGCCTGTTTTGGTCAAATTTGAAAGTTGGAAGGGTATTTTTGTCAAAATCTTTTAAATTAAAGAATGGACACTACATAACTGCCTAGATTAAAGAGAGATTTTGCAATTTACTTTGAAAACAAACCACAACCATGTGAGATTGATGCATGTAGAAATAGGAACCTCTAATCTTAATTAACTTCACAACCACTAAATTATAGAAAAATGTTCTTATGACTCAAATCTATCAAATTTTATATGAAGTCGTGATCATATATTAATAGTTAAGTAGATAAATTTAATTTTTTTTAAAAAGATGACTTAAAAATAGTTTTATATTTTTCTTAGGCTAAAATGCACATACACCCCTGAATTTTGGGTCAAGGGCACATAGAGCCCCTGAGTTTTAAAACGTTGCACATAGACCCCCTGAGTTTTCACTTTGGGACAGAGGCACCCCTTCTGTTAAGGTTCCGTGAAAATTAGCCGTTAAGTGTCACGTCCGTAAGTATGTGTGAGGGGTGTCTCTGCTCCAAAGTGAAAACTCAGAGGGTGTATGTGCACCTAAAATGAAAACTCAGGGGGTGTATGTGCCCATAAAGTGAAAAATCAGAGGGTTTGAAAATACTAAATTGCCCTCACACATGTTTGCTGACGTAGCACTTAATGGCTAATTTTCACGGAACCCTAATAGAAGGGGTGTCTCTGCCCCAAAGTGAAAACTCAGGGGTCTATGTGCAACGTTTTAAAACTCAGGGGGTGTATATACAATTTAGTCTTTTTCTTATAATTGTCATATTTTTTGTCTATTAAACTTTTAACACTTAACGAAACTCTATATAATTTATATGAACTGGTATATAATAATAATTGTCCACATTATAATAATTTCCTTCTTTTCATGAACTACCTACCTTCACTCTTTGAAAAGTTCCTTTTCAATGAGTTTATTTTCAGGAGCTTATATTATCAAAAGGAAATTTCTTAACCATTTTCAGTTCTAAGTAACAAGATTTGCAAGTAGCTCCTATTAAAAGTGTTGGATCAATTGTATTAGAAGTTAGAAGAAAGGCCAATTATATATGGCCTCTTAATATTTAAACATTTATTTTCTCTCTGAATCCAAATCATTTTGCTTTTTCTAAATTGTGCTTGTCTTTATTTATTGACTTTAGCATGAGAGGTATATCTGGAGAGCCACTATATTTGTTCACTACATTCTTTCCCTTTGAAAATTTCGACAACTTGTGTCCCATTGCTTCGACCAACTCCAATGATCAACACTAACAAGGAATAGGAAGATGATGAGGGCTGGGCATAGTGAATTTGGTGTGATTGTGCTAGAAATTAGAAAATGGTTAAAGTAATACCAAACAAGAGTATGTTGTTTTTTCCTTAGAGAAATGAAAAATAAGAAACCACTTCAATTGCAAGACAAAAGAAAAGTCTCACTTTTTTATGATGATGAGGGATAAATTAAAAAAACAACTGGTTAGTTCAAGGAACCAATAAAATTGAATCTCAATCATTTTCACTGATTCATTCTACAATCACTCAGTACATTTTTTTGCATATTATTATTTCATTATTTATTTCGAATTAAAAAGAAAAAGTCATTGTATTTTAATTTTTAAAAAATTATACTGATCAAATAAATATTTTGATCAAAAGTCAAAAAGAATAAAATTATAAATTTTTCTTATCTTTCAAAAAACATAGTGTAACTTCAACTTCTCTCATTGTCGAGTCGAGAGTGTAACTTATTTTAAAATATATTTCACAAGGCTGGAGAGGTAGAGTATTACTGTATTTGCAGGACAAAAGGGAAGGAGGGAGGAAGCTTCAACTAGCATACAAAGCAAGTGAAATCATGAAAAAATGATAGTGAAGTGACTGTCATCACTATGTCCTTAAAGAAAGTTTTGATTAGTGAGTTCAGAGAGAAACAAATAACTAGGATGCTTCCATACAAAAAGAACTATGACATAGGATCATGGTCAGAGAAACTGGGGGAGAAAAGCATAGCAATAAACACACCATCAATCTTAACAATGTAAAGCAAGCATATACAAAGCTTGAGACTCAAATTCTAGCTATTCATTTTAATACTGATCTTCATTGACTTCCATAAACCCAAACAAAGCATACATATGCAGACCAAAAGGAACATACCACATATATGGTAGGTGTAGGAACAACAGAATAGTTAAGCAACCCTAGGAATATTGTAGCTAAGCTACATCAATGCTTCACTACAACGTTTTACATAAACATAATAATGTATGAACATGAAAACATTGGAATATCTTAGCAGAAATTCGGGGAAGTGTAGAAAGAGAGAGAGAAAAACACGGGAGGATCCTAATTCATTTAAAGTGGATTCTTAATTTATCTCTCTCGTGCTTTTTCTTCATATTTTTCTCTCTACGCTTCACCACTTCATCAAATTTTACACTCTAGCGGATCCAAACTAACTAAAACCATATGTGTTTGATGAGTGTTAAACAGTAGAAATGAGAAAAGGAAGCATAATTCATGCCATGATGCATTCCCAAATTTCATTCCTCCCCTTTCCCATTATTCTCACTTTTCACTAGCATACTATTTACAAGTAAAACTAACAACAATTTCTCTACCCTCCTTTCCACTTTAATTAACAATGGACAGCTATTTCATTTTCAGACACTCTCTGGCTTCCAAAATCACAAACTTTAGAACTCTATCATTGAAAAATCATCTATTTTCCATATCCCAAAGTCACAAACAGCTGTGCTGTGCCCTCCAGTCTTCTTGAGCAGATGAGTTTTTTCTCCATTATAGTTTGAAATATAAACTCCTTGGTCTCAAAGTATCTATTTTCCATGAAAAATATCCTTCCTAAAAAGTCTAGAGAGCCAAACAGAAGCATTCTTTGAAAGTATTTTTTTAAAACTAGCAGAAAAGAAGATCATATCTTTAATAGAAGCAATAGTCTTGAATGCACTTAAAATAAGACCCTACTCAGCTTTCTGATCCTAAACTGATTGCGCAAGGCCAATATATCCAATAAATAGTATAGATAAGACTCAAGAGTAGAGTGAAACATCAATAGACAACATGTAAGGAACTCCCCTAAACAATTTATGACAAAGATAAGACCCACAGAGCATGATGCATGTGTTAGTGAATGAGGGCATAAAAGAATCTAACATATGACTGAGTAATCCATGCATTATTTCAATTTTCAACTACTTAGAAATTGGATGGAAAATCGCATATCAAAGTATCAAATGACTACAATTGTTGAAAACATCTTGAACAGTGCATGGTGAATGATATAACAAATTATTTAAAAGGATTGCTCTCTTTCAAGTTTTAACAAAAAATTGAGTCTCCACACCATTGCATAGTTTATAAGAATGAAAGCATATTTTTAAACCCTACACTCCATCCAATAATGAAACATCCTCTTCATTGGAATGCAACTGAAACTTAAAACAAGTGAAATAATAAGAACAATAAAGGTTAAGAAATTTGCTTTTACACATGTCCTATGGCTCCTGCTTCAGTTAATGGCTCTATTGACTTGTAATAGAATTTGAAAACAAGATTATTGCTATTCACAACAACTTTCACTTGCATCGAAGGAGAATAGAGCCATAATTTCAAGGTCATGACTGTCTCGGAGCCTCTCAATTCGAATGGCAAAATAATGGTCATAAATAATACAGAAACCAATAAAAACATATACTAAGTGCCTTTTATTCAAGGTACAGAATTCTAACACCTAAATGATAGCAAATGAACTTTCACCAACCAGACAAAGCAGCATCAACAAATTGCCAAGGAAGGCAACCTAGAAGAAAGATCCCTGAAAAATAAAAATAACCTCTTTGTATTCAGAAAATGATATCCTCATCTTTCTCTGTTGCTGCGTCCAACATGTTGTGGGCTGAACTCAATGAAATTCCTTTCTGCAATGCCAGTTTCTCAGCAACCTGTTCCTCAGCAAATTCCTTAGCTGACGCCATCTGCCTCTCAATCTCTCTTTTCTTATAACCTTGTATTTTCTTCAACCTAAAGAAGTCCTCTCTTTCTAGCTCATCCAACTCTCCCTTAATATAACTTATGGTATTCTCCAGCCTGGGCTTCACCACATTTTCAAGGGCATTCACTCTTCGATTTGTTGTCTTGATAGCCTCATCAAGTGTCAAGAAAGATGTCTGAAGTGAAGCAAGCTCAACAAGAACTTCAATTGCCTTTACATAAGCAACACGACATTGCTGAACTTGTTGGCCACCTCTAGCCAATCCTGTAAGATCATTCTTAGTGACTTCACCATCACTGGTGTACTCAAACTTTGGGAGCTTAACACCAGCTACATTCTCCTGTCGAGACCGTACCTTGAGGGATGCTTCTCGAACATTCTCAAGCACAACGTGCTTGATGTTGTCACCAGCAACGTACTTGGCTTCTGTTAGCGCAAAAGAAGAAGTTTTCATGATCTCCCCCATTGATTCCTTGGTGGAGACAATCTTCTTAAGGATCTGACGGAATTGTACGGTCAGAGCATCACTCTTCTTCTTGAGAAGAGCGTGGCCTCGCGTGGCTCCGACGAGGCGAGCTTTCATGACTCCAAGCATTGTGACTGTGGGAACCACATTAAGACGCTGGCTTTGACCCGACATCTTCCTCCTAAAGATCTAATCGGCGAGAGAAAGATGAAAAGAAAATCAATAACCCAAGATTTCTCAGAAACCAAACAGGACGAGAAGTTTCAAAAAATCTCGAAAGGGGGCTTGATCCTGACTTAAAAACTACTTCAGATTATTAGATTTTGAACTTGAAAATAAAAATCGACGCACGAAAATGGGAGAGCAGAAGATTAATACGAACTGGACTTGAGCAACATACACACAAATCGAAATTTACATATATACACAAAAATTCACACATGAAGGATCATACATAAACTAAAAATAAAGAAGAAAAGTGGTGTAAGTGAAGTGAATTGGAATTAGAATCAGGATGATTACCTGTCACAGAAGAAACTTGCCGATCGCAGATCGAGAAGAAAAACGAATAAGAAAGAGAAGAAAGAGGGGATTGATGATTGATGATCGCTGATAATAATGGTTTCGATTTTTTCAGTAAATTATTGTTTTGGCCCATCAAAGATATAGTTTATCTCAAGTTAGTCCCTAGAAGATACTAAATTGAGACCGATTACGTCTTTTAGGGACCAAAAAGGTCATTTACTCATTCTTTTAACAAATAATGGGCCTCTTAGTGTATCATCTGAAGAATAAAAATTAGATTGTGAAGGCTTATTACTTATCACTAAGATGGGCCTCTGGGCTATGAACAATACGCGATTTCTCTCCAATTAGGCAATTGGACCTATCCTTTATTTTTCTGGTTAAATTTGCAATATTCTAGAAAGTTTCAATTTTGTGTATTATCATTTTTTTCTAAAAACAAAAAGAATTGTTCCTTATTTTTATTAATTGATGCAATATTAGGCTGTGTTCGATGCAATTTTTTTTTCATTTACTCTTCTTTAAGATGAAATGTCTAAAATACCCCTCTTAATTACTTTTTTCTTTATTTTCTCACTTACCAAGAAACACTTTAATTATTTGTAAGGACAATTTAGTATTTTCCAATATTTTATTTTACAAACTTTACTCTTTACATCACATTATTACATCTCAAACATAATTTTTATCTTTACTTTCCTTTACTCTACATTACTCAATTTTATATCTCTTATCTTTTTATTAGTGCATTTCTACCAAACATAAATGTTATATGTATATATCACTAACAATAGCATTACATATGAAACTCATATAAAATTATTCCTGCTAAAGTATGGTTGAATTAGCAGAAGAATTCAAAATTGGACTAAAATAACCATGAACTTTTAGTTTTCTTATAACTGCGAATTTTTTTTCAAGGTTCTTAATTTTTGGGTTTTGCATACCAAATGAAGGATTCCAAAACAAACTTATAGTATTTTGACGTCATTAAAACTTTAATTAGAATAATTTCTCGAGTTTTAAATATAAATGGATATTTGTAAAGAAGAACAAATTGCACCAATGAATAAAGGTAAGGAACAAACTTCACTACTCCCTCTATTTTTTTTTTTCCAAAATATTCACCAATACTTCTCTCCTACCGTAAACTTTTTGGAGAATTTTTAGTTTGAACACAAAACTTTCTTCATATTTACACTCTCGGGGATCAAATGTACTCTATTTATTATTTATCATATTTGTTAATATTAATAAAAATTTACTTTAAATAAAGTAAGAGTCACTTTGTTATTTAATATTAACAAATGAAAAATACGAAAAGGTAGAGTGAACTTTTATTCCTATCTAAAAGGAACTATTTTTTTCTCCTTTTTTTTTTGTCATGAAACTATTTTTTCTCCTTTGAGTGTAGTCATTTTGGCATCTCTAATACTTTAATGGTGTTAAAAAATTACTTACTATCATCATTCAAATTTTAACAAGTAGATTCATATGTGTTAAAATATTAATAAAATATAATATTGGGTATTTAATACTTTTTTTGTTTAAACTAAGGTATCACCGTCGAGCACATTGACTAATGTTCTCGCTGACTTGTAGACACCTCAAAGGATGAAACAGCTAGCCTAAAAATTTAAAGTCGTTTCATATACAATGACAAGTACGAATATCTGACACTTGGGTTATGTTACGTTTGGTAGATATATGCAAATGAAGGGAAGGGAATGAAAGGAAAATTTCATATCCTAAAAATTTATATTGTTCAGTATACTTTACATGTAAAATACTGTTCACTCTTTGACTTTCCCTTTGAATCTAACTGAAGAAGAAATGTAGAAAATGCCTCTCCTAATTAATTATTCTCTATCTTTACTTTTTCACTTACCAAAAAACACTTTAATTATAAAGCAAGGGCATTTTAGTCTTTTCCAATACTTTACTTTACAAACTTCACATCACATTTTTACATACCAAACACATTTTTTATTTTTACATCCCTTTACTCTACATACTCAATTTTATATCCCATCCCTTCACATCTGTGCATTTATACCAAACATAGCCTTGTTTAAGCAACATCCTCTTGGATTATTGGATATTTAACACTACATATATGATAGTAATTAGTGATCATTACTTGTCCATTACAAGTCCTCGTGGTGTTATTGTGACCATATTTATTTTGTTGGGTTATATTACAAACACTACACAGCAAGATAAGATCCATTATTAGAATTGGACCCTCAATTCTTAAAGTCTTTATCATAATGACTTGTTGGGCTAGAAGTGAAGAGTGGACGCAAGCCTAGCCTCGTTCATTAGTTTTAACTTTGAAGGGAGATGTATTTAGCATTATTGTTGTTTGAACAAAAATGTAAATATATCATTAGCAACTTTTATTAGAATATTAATAGTAATAATATATGTCAAATATAGGTTAGATTTTTTCTATCATTATTCATTTATATCTCACGTGCCCTATAATTTAGAAAATTATATACTTCAACCTTAATTAGCTTTTGGCACTATATGTAGAATTATTTCATTTCAAAGACAAAAACAAAGACTTGCCTAGTTGCCTATAGTAAAATACAATACCACTAAACAAAACAACATGAAAAGAACACATTTGTTCGGAAGAAAATGTGAAACTAGTATTCTTAAATAAGACACTAGTGAAAAAAGTATTTAATTTAAAGATAAAATATTTAATAATATTTATAAGTTTTTGAAAAAAAAATCATTAGAAAATCAAACTCACTAGTATATTAATATACTAACTAACTTGAGTTGAAATAAGGAATAGTTCAAATTTCTGTTAAACACGATACATTTATTTTTAATATTCAACAATGAATCAAACAAAATCACTTTTTAATAAAAGAAATGTACGTGAAAAAGAAGGAAAAAAAAACTCAGTGGTACTCAGTACTAAAAATGGTAGTGAAGGAAGGAAAAGTAGAAGTCAAAGCTCGTGCTCATAGGATTGTCTCATAGTTTGGCATGAAATTCAATTAATTAATTATTGTGTTGTTAATTTGGTGGTTGTGAAATGGAAGAAGGGAAGTGAGAAATGGCGTCTAAATTGGAATTTTGTGAAAGTAGGAAATAGGTAAATGTGGGGTCCTATGCCAATATGCCATGTTCAAAAAGCTAAGTGAAGGAAGAACAATAATTTATTATGTCATCATAATATTCATAACCAACACCTAGCTAGCTATTGGCCAACCACCTAGGCCTCACATTAAATGGACGTAGACACACACATTAATATTAGTATAAATATAAATTAAGTTTGATTGATCTAGTAATTAGTTTATTAGGTCGCTTAAGTAAATATTAGAGATTTGAATCTCACCTTGTGTATGCAGTAATCCAGTAACTAATTGGCCAGCGGTAAACTTTTAAATGGAGCTCAGATCCGCGGATGATCAGTCCTTGATCTGTCTGGTTGAAGAATACTTAGGAAAAAAAAGTATAGATATATATAAACTTTCATAATAATGTGTTATGATCGATAGTCGATAGATAAATAATTTATATATTTTTTTAAAATTATTTAGTAATTATTTGTTATACTATTATATAAATATTTTATAAAAATCATGCATATATATTTTATAACATAAAAAATATTGAAAGAAATTAAATGTGTAGAAAGGAGAGAAAGAAAATATTGATAATGGATATATAGTAAAAAAATAATGGGGAAATAAGTATTAATTTTTATTATTTTAAAATATAATCATTATTATTTTATGTTAGATTTTTAAAATAAAAAATAAAACATATATGTTTATGTATGTAAAGCCTCTCTCTCTCTCTCTATATATATTTTAGTTATACAGCTTATTATGATATTTTTTCTATCATGATGTTAAATGTTAAATATATGTAGAAGATAATATATAACAGTTCTCATCTGATCACTAGTTATTTTTTTTAAATACTAAAAATAAAGGTTCTTACTTTCATTTAAAATTTCAATAACTGTAAAAAGAAAATATTGATATTGATCTAAAGTGTATATAATCAAGCAAATATGATCTTAAGGAAATTTCTTTTCTTTATTGTCATTTAAAAAATGTATTTAAGATAATAGGCAAACAAGACTCAAAGTAAGTATACTGTATACCCATTATAATAATTTTTAAAATGATGTATATATTATATGATGGTCTTCAAATTGGATAAGTCTACAGTCTTAAAAATGGGATAAGTCTTAATTATTTTATACTTCATTCTCCAATTAAAATTAAAATTTGTTTTGTTCTAAAAAAAATTTAAATTTGCTTTTATTACCATTTAAACATATACAGCTTATTATTTTTTTAAAAGCTGAATCAAAAGTCAAAACCTCAATTAAACCAAATTAAATATATAATTTAAAAATTGGTTAATATAATCAACATCTTAATTTTCTTCCATAAACTTGGTCAAAGTTTGGGTAATTAAGTCTATATATATATAATCCCTTCAATTCTTTCAACATCAATTTGAATGTAAATGGCGTGGACCAAAATTTTTACAAATACAGGTTTCATTCTTTCATTCTTTGCAATGTCCCCTCCTCAAATTTCTAATTCAATTCTACCCCGTCACTTAAGTTTTTCTTTTTTCTTCATATTTTTCCACATTAGAAAAATACAAAAGCCCATTCAATTACCCAATTGGTTGTACCTAGCTAGCTAGTATGCCTTCGATTTTTTGTCAGAAATTATATAATTAATATGTCATGTATTAATAATAATAATTAAATAAATAAAATTACAAATAATATAATATGTGGAGGTGGATAACTCGAGTTTATAAATAATTTTGATATTTTAAATGTAAGAGTATTCATGTTCATGGCATGTTAATTTGTATTTTATACATTGAAATTAGATATAACACCTACCATGCATTCAAGATCTATCTACATGTGCTGTGTAAGTCTAATATATATATATATATATATATATATATATATATATAATTTTGATAACTCGAGTTTATAAATAATTTTGATATTTTAAATGTAAGAGTATTAATGTTCGTGGCTGTGACCCTTTTTGGTCATTAGGGTCACAAAATAGCCATATTTTCTAATTAAAAAATACAAAGAATTTATATGATTAGAGGATGTGGGAGAAAGAAAATATGTATTAGGGGTAATTACTAAAAAGGTGGAGAAGTGAATAACATAACTATTTAAAAATTAAAAAACTATAAAATAATTAATTTGTAATGATTTTAAAATATAATTATTATATTTTAAAAAATTAAGATTAGATTGCATGCACGTAGGTGCATGCGAAGCCGTTGTGACTCCTTCTGGTCATTGTGGTCACAAAATAGGCATTTTTTAATTAAAAATATGAGAAAAATATATGACGATGGGAGAACGTGGGAGAGAGAAAATAGATATGATATGTAGTTATTAAAAAAATAAAAGAATAAATAATTTCATAATATTTAATTTATTTTTATATAACAAATCATGTGCGTGTTATTCAAAACTTATATAAAAATGTATATTTTTTACACGCACATATATGTAAAAAAATAGATTACACACATAAGAAAAACAGACAACACGCACGGGAGTACGTGTTAGATGCTAATATATATATGTTTGTGCGCGCGTGCTGTGAAGACCAATATATTGATGGTAAAAATTGATATTATTTATTTTTTTAACAATTTATTTTGATGCCTAAAATTTAATTATTTATATGTGCATGTAATTTACTTTCTAATCTTTACAAAATTTATTAGAAATAATAATAATTTTTAAACTTTTAACTATAGTAGTAATTTTCTATCTATTGTCTTTCTTACATTCTTTCATCATATATTTAATTATGTATTTATAATTATAAAATAGTTATTTTATCACAAAAAAAGAAGAAGAAGATAAGAACCATATATATTAGATGTTAATTTAGAAACAAAATTGTGAAAATGCATGAACACTTGAATATGGAACGCGTAACAAGCGTGTGCCTCAATGTGCACGTGTCCACAGGTCAATAGTCAATCACGTGAGTAGAAGAAGAAGCAAAATTAGGCTCCACATAATATATAACATCTATAAAAATACTATTATTATTTTTAATAAAATATAATTAAATATATTTTCTCTTTTCTTACATCACATATTATTTTTTTATAAACCAAATATCTATTTTAATTCTTTATCAATTCTATATTAATTATTTGTATTTTAGTGTATTTTAAAAATTTAAAATCAATTCTCAATATCTTTGTAATTCTTTTCAAATAAATTATTTTGTTCACATTGTCAAAATTTTTTGTTAAACAATAACATAAATATGCTAAAACTTTTAAAAAATTATACTTTATTTTAACCTCAAAATTTTTATTTATGCCTCCAAAACCACCACCGTACAACAAATGTTTCAAGAATCAAGAATAATGATTTTGTATTCAATGAACCCAATCCATTATCTGCTGCTATATATTATATTACAAATATATAAGATTCTGAAATAGCTCTCCATATATATACAAGTTGATATATATAGATACAACATGAAGGTATGATATATGTAATTGGTTAATGTCAATTAAGAAAAGAGTCAAAATTAAAATAGAGAAAGGCAGTGGGAAAGTAATTAAGAAAATTAGTAGATATAATCTTAATTAGCGAAAAAGGGTAAAGAATATTGAATAAATACAATAACACACATAAGCTAAGCAATAAAAATTAAATTAATAATTAAGAGATTAAAAAATTGGTTAAGTCGTGATTGGCATGCTCATATATACATAATTAATTAATTAATAATTAATAGGCATCATTACATATATATGGCGTTGGCCATACTCACGTCATGCATTGCATCACTTACACAATTTTTTTTCAAGAATACCATTTTGTGCTGTTCTTAATTAAAATAATAATAATAATTTGTCTACCACACCATGCCTGCATTTGCATCTTTTTTGTTTAAAGAAACTTAAAAAATTATTAAAATTAAGTATTCATTTATAATATAATATTAAACTAAATTTCAAAAAGAAGTTAATATAATTCATTTACTTGAATTTTAAAGTTACTGTATAGTATATACTTGAAAAAAGATGGGCATCATTATATATTTTTTGTTTATAATGGAAGTATAGTTCTCCTAACAGAAATTTTTTTATATATAAATCTCGAACATGAGATATTACTTAAATGAAATGGAATACTTATCACTTCAACCAACCACGTATTAGTACGGGAATGGTTATATTACTGTGGTTGTATGTGGTTCTTAACTTCTATATAAGTTGTAAGTATATGTATGTATGTAAAGGATCTCCAAAATCTGGATCTCACTTTTGGTATATATACCATTAATTAATTATGTCACATGAATCTAATCTGATAAGAATAATGGAAGTGAAGAGTGAAGAAGAGAATAAGAATTAAGAAAGAGCCGACAGATGACGACAAAAAGAAAAAAAAAAAGAATCTCCAAAGTCGTTGCCAAGTCAAAAACTGTGTAATTTGCAATCCTTTTCCTCCCATACCAATCGTGCATGCATCTTGGATTTCTTACTAAGATTTTTTTTATTCATTTGAGAGAAAATTTATTGTATTAAAATTAATAAAAAATAATTTTAATAATTTTTTATTAGTTAATTTTTTTTAACTAAGTGTCTTAAAATTTTTATTGGACAGATAAATTTTTTAACAAATTGTATAAAAACTAAATTAAAAAAATAATAATTAAAGAAATATCTCCTTCCTCCTTCAAGACTCACTCTCTTTCATTCCTCAATTTTCCAATTAAAGCTCAATAAAAAAGACAAGACAAGAAAGGCCCCACCAATGTCAGCCACATTTGAAGTCAAGAAGTCCAGCAATTCTCCACTTGATTCACAAATTATAACAACCCCCTCATGTATTTTCTAAATAGCATTGTTATAAAAGAAAGAAAAAAAATCAACTTTTCAAAACAATTATTCTTGTTTTTTCCGAAAAATATACACAACTTTGTGTAATGTCATGTAATTTATAAACAAAAATAAATATACAAGAAATTAATTAATTAAATAAAAAATGAAACATTTCTTAATTAACCTTTTTTTTTAATTTTTCATAATAATTAAATGTACTAATTAAAAATGTTGGGTTAAACTAATTAGTTATATATTATGTGTGTAATTGAGTTGAAATATGGTTTGAATTCAAAGGATTAATATACATAGAATTAGGTGGTGTATAATTATAAGTAGTGGAGGTGGACGTACATGGGGAAGAAGAAAGAATAAGGTGGATCATATGTTCATGAATGTGAACACATATAATAATAAGTATGCGTAAGAGGATTGGATTGGATTGGATAGGGATAGGGATTTTCTTTTCTTTTTTATTTTAGGGTTCAATGCAATGGATTTTGACCCATTAGTTGAATATACAGAAGAGGGACGAAATTGTTCTACAAGAATTAAGAAAAACATGTGTGGTAGGTCATGGTCCATCCAACAATATATGGTCTTGTCGTCTTCTACTTTCTTGCCATTGCCTATCATTAACTTTTTTGTCATTCCTTTCTTATTTAATTATATATATAGATAAGATCATAATTAATGTATAGTTACATCTCTATATATTATATATAAATGAGATTCATGTTAATCTTTTATCCAAATATATATGTATAATTATATATATATATATATATATATATATATATATATATATATATATATATATATCCTATGATCTCACTACAAGAAAAATAAATATTTTTAATAATATATATTTTTACGATTAATCAGTTGACAATTATATTTGCTAATAATTAAGTCAATATTAGTACTTGAGTAGTTGGTTGAAGAAGTGCACGCATGTAGATATTCAAATTTTTCTAAGTAATTAATTAAGGTATTGAGTTTAATTTGTAAAAAAATCTCTACTAAAAAGAGTTATGTCCTATTATATAAAATCTCAACTAGTTTAATGCGAGTCAGATTAATCAGAGCCTGAATTTTTAGATATTTTGACCAATAATATTAAGCTAAAATTTCTAAAAGAAAAAAAAAATCAAGATCACCAAGTGTAACATATTTAAGTAATTCAATTATACATCAACATATCCTCTAAATTTCTATGTCTAGAATATGAGTAAATACATGTAAGCTAGCTAGCTGCCACAGAACAACATTTGATCAAGTTTTTCTGGAATTGTGTCCTATTAAATATGTAACAATGTATTGATAATGACAACATTAAATATAACAAAGATAAATTTATTGTAAATTAAAATTAAGAAACTTGTATTTTTTTAAAAAAATTTTGTTAGGAAATTATATTAATTTGATACTCTTGTATGTATGTATACTGTTTGACATTAATGGTTTTAGTTATTTATTCTTCAATTATATTAACATGCTTATTGTATAAATAGTCATAAAGGGATGGCAATGGGTAGGGTCTGGGTAGGATACTGAATTCCCCGTCCAAGGCCCCAGCCCTGGTAATAAATATTTTTTCCATTCCCGGACCCGTCCCCGGACGCGTATGAAATTTGATACCCGTCCCCGAATCATTGAATACTTAGATCCCCAGACCCGACCCAAAACCCGAGAAATGTGCTATTTTTTCTACAAAATTTGCTACTTTCATCACAACTACTTTAGTCACAAGTATTGAACACACATTCATAAATTTAATTATTTCCAAATCTAAGAAAAACAAATTAAACTTTAATCGCACAATTTGATATGATATATATATAATATATTTTTATATAAAATATTTTTATATATATTATATCACCGGGTTCGAATTCGGGGTGAATACACCCTTACTCGTCCCCGAACCCAGATTTTTACCTGTTAAAATATCCAGACCCGAACCCCGACCTATTTTTTTTTAATACACAGACCCGAACCCAACGGGTAAATTTTCCAGGTACCCGTTGAGTCCGGGTAAAATTGCCATACAATCAAATAAAAGAACTAAAATTTCAGGAAAAAATGTTGATATACCCTTAATCAATGTTGTTTTCTTTTTTTATTATTAAAAATAGAAGCTTAATTTATTGATAATGATGAATTGAATCATGTGTTAATACTGTATCATTTAAAATAATAAACTTAATTGGCATACATAATTTTCCTCTACTTTTTTCTAATGGTGGGGGTTTATGTTTTAATATTGACGGTACACACGTGACGATTGCATGTG
The DNA here is from genome assembly GCA_014851425.1 of Senna tora. NCBI lineage: Eukaryota > Viridiplantae > Streptophyta > Magnoliopsida > Fabales > Fabaceae > Senna > Senna tora. The sequence goes on from CM026260.1 coordinate 676,565, forward strand.
TTTGAGATTCCATTAGTTAAATAATTAAATTAAAGGATATATATAAATTATAATTCACATATAAGTTACTTTTTTAATTATTTAATCAATGAACAAAATGTATAAGCAACAAACATTGAGATAAAAATACATTAAGTATATCTTCTTGAGAAAATCACACTCTAAAATTAAAGTTAATTATTGGAGTGGGAGAGACCAAGGCATTATAAGGACCTTCCTTGAAAGGTAACCTTTCTGATGTGGAACTTGTATTATTACCATCCCTTCAAAATTAAAGCCGGCATCCTGACGACAGGCATATTGCGACACTTAGTCAGTGGTGCTTCACTCGATCATTATCAACCCTTCTACTAGTCAGAATCCTTCTCAGGTAGCCCTTTTCGATTGATTGGCTCTCAATGAAAGCACCAATTAATACGAGCATAAGTTTTTAGAAAAACTACACCCTAAAAATTAATTATTGGATTGAGAGATCCCAATATCTTATAAGACCATTTCTTAAAGATAACCTCCTGTACTTGTATCAATATGCAATAAAATAGTTATTGTATGATAAATTGTTGCCTTATTAACGATGGAAAAAACGAAACAAAACTCCATATATATTTTGCTCTCGAATCACGCAGACTTATTAAAGACGAATCGAAGAAAAAAGCAAGAAGGATATATTGCAAAGAAGAATAAACCAAACTTCAAAAAGCAAGATTTCCCATCTAGAAATCACAGTATATCTAATATTATTATATACCAAGCTTTACACAAAAAAAAAAAAAAAAAAAAAAAAATATATATATATATATATATATATTGCAGTTTCGCGTGGAAGTCGTGTGGTGGGAAAGTCAAGTTTAAAAACAAATGTTTAGTCAATAATATTTTATTTGCTATTTGTATATAGAAGATCAATCATGTTACCTATAAACAACGTTTATGGGGTCCATCATGCATGTCGACTGAAATATGATGATATATAAATATATATATTAAAAAATATTTAATTTATAAGCTCACATTAATTATTTAATGTATTTATTTTTATTTTATAAATAATCTAATAAAAAAATACAAAGTATAATATATATATATATATATATATATTAAAAATATATTTAATTTATAAGCCCACATTAATTATTTAATGTATTTATTTTTATTTTATAAATAGTCTAATAAAAAATACAAAGTATAAAACAATTATTTAGAGTTTAACACACATTATATTCAGGATTTTACATTGGGATAATTAATTAACCCATATAAATTTATAAATGAACTTAAATTAATCTCTCAACCTTTTTATAATGAAAATTATATTATTTAAAAAAAATACAAAACGTTTATAATACTTTTTGATTTGATAGAATCATAAATTTTTTTTAAGTATTTTAATATAAGTGACAAAAACTAAGGTAAAGTTGCTTAGGTGCTTTTCATTTATTGCTTTTCATTTTCTCTCTCTACCGTGATTGGTTATACAAAAAATTTTTGCCACGTGTTTTAATTATATTGGTGAACTTTATAACAAGCACCTAAGTAACTTTATCTCAGTTTAGTCCTACAATAAATTCATTCCTTTAATAGAGTTAGAGTTTACGGGAGTGGGGTAAATGCATTTTGATATGATTTAATTTAATTTTGCACTAATTTAATAGAGTTTTGAATATAAAAATTATAAGAAAATTTTTTTCCTGACACAAATTGTAAAATTTGAGATTTTAGATCAACTTTTATAGGTGTGAATCCTTATTCTAATTTGCACATTGCACTTATATAGTTTTATTCAGTATTTGAGTCAACTTAATAACATTTCAATTATTAACAACAAAATATACAAATGAAGTCGTGAAAATTATCAATTCATAAATACTAACACATTGGGCAAGAGTTTCAACAAGAGAAAAAATAAATAAAAAGTCAAAACCCCAAATTGGTCCTTTATGTTTGCACGAAGTTTCATATTGGTCCTTTATGTTTCAAAAAGTCCAAATTGGTCCTTTATGTTTGCAAGAAGTTTTAAATTGGTCCTTCCGTCCAAGTCCGTTTATTTTCTAAGTTAAGTGCTGACGTGGACACACCATCTCTCCTACGTGTCAATTGAAGCTGACGTGGCATGCCACGTCATCATCCAATATCATATGTGATGACGTGGCGCTGACGTGGCAGTGACGTGGTGCTGATGTGGCATGACACGTCAGCTTAGATGGACACGTCAGCACGCCATGTCAGTACTTAACTTAAAAAATTGACGGAAGTGGACGGAAGGGTTAATTTGGAACTTCTTGCAAACATAAAGGACCAATTTAGACTTTTTGAAACATAAAGAACCAATATAAAACTTCGTGCAAATATAAAGGACCAATTTAAAATTTTGACGAAATAAAAATTACAAATTTGAAATTGAAACAACTAAGAAAGAGATTATATATGAGTTTGTGTAGATAGATAGTAGCTAAAGTATGAGTGTGTAAGAAGCGCGTGAGAGAGATAAAAGGGAAAGATTAAACTAAAATTAGATGCAAACGTGGAAAATGTTTAAAATTGTAGTCATAAAACGTGACAAGAAAGTAAGAAAAATGGGCCCACACATGCATTACCCAACAACTAAACTCAGGATCATCTTATAGTTTCTCTTCGATTTATTTGGAGGATAAAATATTATTTAGTCTCTGAATTGTTGGTCAAATTAATATTTAGTTCTTAAATTTATCAAAAATATTATTTAGTCCCCAAAATGTTTAACTATATTAACTATTTAGTTTCCAAATTTGACAAAAATATTATTTAATCTCCAAATTTATAACTATGTCAACTATTTAGTCCCCAAACTTGACAAAAATATTATTTAATCTTCGAATTTGCAACTCTGTCAACTCTAACGATAACGGTTAACAGTTAGGAGACTAAATAGTTGACAGAGTTGCAAATTCGGGGATTAAATAGTATTTTTGCCAAGTTTGGGGACTAAATAGTTGACATAGTTACAAATTCGGGGACTAAATAGTATTTTTGTCAAATTCGGGGACTAAATAGCTGACATAGTTATAAATTTCGGGGACTAAATAGTATTTTGATAAATTCGGGGACTAAATAGTAATTTGACCAATAATCTAGGGACTAAATAGTATTTTGCCTCATTTATTTGGAGATCTATATTAAAATATTTTTTTAAAAAGTTGAAATTATTATGGATATGAAATATATGATAGAAAACTAGAGAATCAAAACTAATAAGCTCTCTATATTATGAAAATGGATCCAATACTTAGCTCTTCTATGCATTAATATGTTAGGTCGATTTTTTTTTTCATAGTTTTTTTCATTTTTATTTAAATTTGAAAAATTATAAACTTTTTTTAAAGAATAAAAGTTATAGACGCAAAAAATAAAAAATTTCACACAAATAAGGACCTACCGTGAATGGTTTAGGGATTACCTTTATTAGAGACTAAAAAGTTAGTCCCTAATCTACTCATAGTAAATCTCAATTTATGTATATTTTTTAATTTTTTTTGTATTTATATCTTTCATATTTTAGATATTCTTTAAAAAATTTATAATTTCTCAAATTTAAATAAAAAAATAGGCTAAAGTACTATTTTGGTCCTCAATGTTTGCATGAAGTTTAATGTTGGTCCTCAATGTTTCAAAAATTTAATGTTGGTCCTCAAAGTTTTTTTTTGGTCGATTTTGGTCCTCAAGCATAACACCATTAACTTTTTGCCGTTAAATGATGACGTGGCATGCTTATATGGCACACTCTCTCTCCTACATATCATATTTTAATGACATGGCATGATACATCACTACCACGTCACCCCATATTGCCACATCATCATCTTCTCTCATTCATCAGCATCATTATCATCATCATCTGGGGTGACGTGGCAGTGATGTGCCATGCCACGTCATTAAAATATGACATGTAGGAGAGAGGGTGTGCCATATAAGCATGTCACGTCATCATTCAAAGGCAAAAAATTAACAGTGTTACGCTCGAGGACCAAAATCGACAAAAAAAAAAACTTTGAGGACCAACATTAAACTTTTGAAACATTGAGGACCAACATTAAACTTCATGCAAACATTGAGGACCAAAATAGACCTTTAGCCAAAAAAATATGAAAACTATAAAAAAAAATCGATCTAATATACTAATACATAAAAGAACAACTGAATTCATTGTCGCACGTTATTACCCATTACATTATCAATGTACCAATAGTCCAATACATTTTTTCAAACAAATTATAAAAGTTAAAAAGCAATAAATAAAGACAAAAGGAGGTGGCTTCGGGTCAACATGAACTACTACTAGTACTACAAATAAATAAATAAATAAAATATTAAATTTAATTGGTGTGTATATATTAGAGATATAAAATCTTATATATAATAGAATTGTTCAAGTAATTTAATTCTTCTATTTTAACCGTTAATTTTTAAAAGGAGATTTTCTAAGTGATTTAAATTTTAATATGGTATTAAAACATAATGACAACACCACCCATGACTACTTTTGTTTGGTATTATTTAAGCGAGAAATTATAAATATAGTTATTCTCGTTAAATTAAAATTAATTAAATACGTGACATAAATAAAATTTAGATTAATTAAAATTGAGAAAAAAAAATGGGAATAATAAAATGTCTTGCATCCAATGAGAGGCAGGGGAAGTTGAAATTGGTAGCTTTGATTGAAGTTTTGGAAAGTGTGCTTGACTTTGAATTTCGTCCCCCCTAAGTCACCGACTTATCCCCTCCCAACACCTACTTCTAATTGTCATATCATCTATGCTCTTACAATATATTGCTTCAAATTTGATGTTTTCCTACTCTTATTTATTAATATTATTAATTAAATAAGATTATTATTAAACATATAATACTCTTCTTATATATATTATATATAAAATTTATTAGAGATAATTTTTTTAAAAAAGTATTGGGATGAACACTTCTTTGAAAAATGTGAACTTTGGTTTAATTCCAATGCTTCCATTCATTATCAACACTATCGTTGCTAATAAAATATATAATTAAATTAGTTATTATATCTCATCTTTATTTTTATTTTCAGTTTTAATTTAATTTAATTTTATATTATATTAAACATAATCATTCTTTTTAAGTGCATTCATTAATCATGTCACTTGAGAGTTCAATTTGCCAGGAGGCTAATTTTTCACTCTTTCTCTTTCTTCTCTCATTTTTTACTTTAACAAAAAATTAAATAAAAAAAAGTAAGAGAGAGATAAATAGAAAATAATTCAACCTCCCATAAAATTAAACTTTCTATAATATATATTTTTTGAATTACATAAATAAAACTAATAACTTAACAAAAAAATCAAAGTAACAATTTTTTTTTTTAATATTGATCCATCACACCAAATCAAACACATTGATCCTTCCCTTCCCCTCTTTCCACTTAAAAAATTAAAGGATCCATCCCACACGTTCTTCTTATCCTATGTAATATCCATATTTTATATGCATTGAGAGAGAGAGAGAGAGAGAGTATATAACTATATATATATATATATATATATATATATATATATAATGAACTTGACCATCTTTATGGCTCATGCCAGCTCTTTTAGCAAGTGGGGTTCAACCTGTCTTTTTCTTGGGCTCTTTCCACTCAGTTTCCTTGTTCAACTTGAGCTTCTTCTTCTTCTTCTTCTTCCACTTTTGGAGTGCTAACTACTCTCCTACTCTATATATGCCTCTTTCACTTGCTTTACTCAAGAGGTTCATAAATTCACACCCTTTTTTAACCTATTTCTCTAAAAATATCATCTTTTTTCCTCAAGGCTTCTTTTTTTGAGTTCAATTCATTCATTATCCAGATTAGGAAGCAGGCAAATTAAAGTAGATAATTTAGATTTTATTGCTATGGATTGTTCTTCATGGGTCAATACTTCCTTGGATCTCAACATCAGACCTCATCATCATCATCATCATCATCACATACCTCATGAAGAAGTTCCTGTAAGTTGATTAGCTTCTTTACTCTTTTTCTTCCAGCGTGCCCACAAGGTGTTATACGAAATGCTTAGCTGAGAATTTTGTTTGCTGTTTCAGAAAAAGGAGGTGGAAAGCAACTTTTTCTTATCTGGGATGAAATCTTCCGTAAAAGAAGAGGTTAGTATTTGTTCAATTGACTTCTTTTCTCTTTCATGTATACATATATATATCTGCACACATCTCTTTCAATTCTTTGAGCCTTGTAATAAAAGCTCCATATATGTGTATGTATGCAGCCATTTCATACTAGTGGCGGTTCGTTGGAGGAGGAGCTGAAGAGGGTGAGTGCAGAGAACAAGAGGTTGACTGAAATGCTGACAGAGATGTGTGAGAATTACAATTCTCTGAGAAGACACTTGGCTGAATACATGAGAAACAATCCTCAAAAGGAGCTCAGTAGTAGCATGAGCATCCCATCGTCTAAGAAAAGGAAGCCTGAAAACAGCTTCAACAACAATAGTTGTAATCTGATGGGAATTCATGCAAACTCTGAGAGCTGCTCAACTGATGAAGAATCATGCAAGAAACCTAAGGAAGACACCATCAAAGCTAAAATTTCCAGAGCTTATGTCAGGACTGAACCATCTGATACTAGCCTTGTAAGACTCTTTTTCCTTTTCTCTCTGACACATGTCTCTCTAGGAGTGATTTGTTCTGTTGAAGAATTTTTCATCAAGTTATGACTGTTTAATCAGGTGTGGTTGTATGATCATAGTCATTGATTTTCCTTTGTATGTGTTTTTAGATTGTGAAGGATGGATATCAATGGAGGAAATATGGGCAAAAGGTGACCAGAGATAACCCTTCTCCAAGAGCATACTTCAAATGCTCTTTTGCTCCAAGCTGCCCCGTGAAAAAGAAGGTAAATTAATTAAACTTCACTAAATGCTATCACTAAGTAAAGTTTATTCAAACTGTTTGCTATCATTGAGAAACTTTTGAAAACAATCAATCATGTGATGTTAAGCTGTGAATTTCTTCAAGACTGAGAAAGCTAATTAGTGTTGTTTCTGTCATATGTTTAACTATTCAGGTGCAAAGAAGTGTGGAAGATCAATCTATTCTGGTTGCAACATATCAAGGGGAGCACAACCATCCTCAACCTTCTCAGATGGAGACAACAACATCGAATTCAAGCCGTTTTGTAAGCCTAGGTGGTTCAGTACCATGTTCATCACCATCTTTGAGCTCCTCTACTGCACCATCAACACTTACCTTTGACTTGACAAAACCTAAGTCCAACAGCACCAATACCACCACCACCACCACCAAGAACCCTAAACCAAAACTTGATTCGCCGGGAGTCCCGCAGGTTTTAGTGGAACAGATGGCTTCTTCTTTGACCAAAGATCCCAATTTCAGAGCTGCACTAGTTGCTGCCATTTCTGGAAGAATATCCCACAAGAATTGAAGATCAATGGAATTCCAAAGCCGCTAACTTTGACTGGATCATCCTTAAATGATGGGATCTCTTTGTTGTAAATACAGACAGAGAAGAATTGAGACATGCTTTTCAGTTTGATCCTTAATGTTGGAAAAGAAAAAAGAGAGCTAATCAAATTCACTTCAGCCTTTTGCTCTTCTGCTTCATGGTAAAGAACAAGGAGAGCACATATCAGAAAATCAAAGTGGAAAGAATCTCCTTTCAAGCATTGTCATTGTCAAAGTCAAGTCTGCTTCTTTGTAATTTTTGCCTTATTCCCTTTAGTCAGATTTTCATTAATTAGATAAATGATTAAGAGTAGAGATGTAAAGATCAAGTAGGATAAGCTCAGCTTGAGATTTTCCAATCTAAAACTATTGTACGTCATTCAAAAGTGTTGCAGGCAAATGGAATATAAATCAAAACTACATAATATAATCCACATGATGAAAGTTTTGATTTCAATATAGATATTTGAGCAGATGATAATGGAAATTAATTTTTGCATTACTCAACCATATTGGCATAATGATAATGGAAAGTCATTTATTATTCAAATTTACAATGATTGCCACTACAAATTTACCAAAAATACTAATATGATTTTGAATCATATTACTAACAGAATTAATAATCACTGCAAATTTCTGTTACTAGCATAATCAAAGTCAGGATGACCCATTTGTGATTTTGAATCATAACTAATAGAAATTGTTTAGAGTCAACTTGATTTGCATTGATTTAGCCTCTAGGCTTATTCAGTGAATAGTTCAAGTGTATGTAATCTTGAGGCTTCTAGATGCAAAACTGAGTGAAGTGTTTCTGTAAGACATCCAATAGAATAGTCCCTTAATTTGTTAGACCTTAGTTTATCTTTTTAGTCCATTTCATAAATCAAATTGGTCAACAATTCTACAACAGAATCTATATATATGATTCCTAATTTCTTGAAATTAGGTGGTGGGTATGGGAGAAAGTATTAAGTAATAAGAACTGCAATCTACAACCGTTCAACCAATACTGCAAGCAAATCAGGCATTGTGCCTTAATGACCAATGCATGGGTAGGTAATGCTGGACTTAGTTGACTTTCAATACACAATATATTAATTAAACCTAAGAGTAGAAAGAAATGTGGCAGAGTTGAATAAAATAGGGAAAAAAATAAAAATAAAAATGCTAAATTTTGGAAGTATTCACTATCTTGTTCTTTAATTAAGTTATGACATGTGAAAGTTACTTTTTTTAAAGGGTCATGATGTCTGCTAAATTAATAGAAGTATTTACATTGACAACAGACATTGTTGAAAAACTTGTTAACAAACATTTAAGAAAACTAGAAAATTTTCTCTAACAAATTAGGGACACTTGGTCTTTATCTTTAGATAAAAGAAGATGTTTAGGACCACATGAGTAAATGAAGGAAGAGAAGAGAAAGAAAAAGCAAAGAGAGTAGGCAAAGCAGAATTGAATATTGCCATTTCATTAATTTCTGTTACATGGGAGCTTCAAAACAGGTCATCTTGCTTTTCAAGTACAACTTCCTTCTATATCTATCCGTCTCATTTTTTTTTTCTAAACCAGGTTATCCACCATCGAACACAGTGAGACATGACTAATCTTCTCATTGAATTGTAGGCACGGATGTGACAGCTGGCCCAAGGATTTAAAGCGGCTCCAAACCAAGGTCAAAGATCGAACTCCTAACACTTAGTTAAGGATGGATGAATTCCTTCCACTCAACCACACCCATTTATAGGGCTTTGTACACTCCAAAACTCATCCATCCTCCCCTAAACTTGTTTGTTGCGTTGTGTACATCAAACTCTTTCCAAACCTAATTTGGTAGGAGTCTCGTGTACTGGACTTTCCTTTATAGTTCCTCTGACTGTGTATAGACTATCCCCTCCTGGAATCCATTGCAACTAATAAGGTGATAATTTGTTTAGCTCAGTCACTTGCATGAAAGTATAGATAACTGATGGGCCCACAATCCTGAAGCCCATCCTTAGAAGGTCTTTGCTTATGACCTCTGCTATTGGAGTTTTGACTGGTATCTGTCTATAGGCTTATGGTTCACAAAGTTGGAAATGTATATGTCAAAGGACCTAAACTCTTCCATTACCTGCATTGCATAGGGATTAGGGAATAAACGTAGCTAAAAGAAAACCACTACAAAAAGTAAGAAATATTCATATTACCCATTCTCAAACAAGATGGATTTGAGGATTTGTTTGTATCCAACCAAGTCTTTGTTTTTATAATTCTTCTGGGGGGTCAAGGGGCAGGTTTGTTTAATTTCTACATGTTAGGTAGCAGAAAAGTTTGAAAAGCATGAGCTAAGGTTCATTTACTTCAGAAATAGTCTTCCATCCAGAAAATAAAGGACAGGGAACAAACAAAGATTGCATTGTTGAAAGACACATTAGCGTAGAAAAAGTAAAGAAATGGAAGCATTTACTCTATACATCTGACATGCATTTTCAATTATGGCTCGCAGCCTCAGCTCTGACAGGAATGAGCTGGCAGGGCTTTATGGTATGACTATCATTTTCTCATTCATTAATGAAACACCACTTTGGATCAAAGTCCAAGAACATTTGCCTGTGTTTAGACACTGCAGATACTCGGCTGAATTTTGTGTTTAAATTCAAACTCATCCAATCTCATTCAATTTGATCCAACAAAAATCATCATTTAATAGATTAATTGGATGAAAAGAAATAAAAATCGATCACATTGGTTCGATTTATAGATATGCCTGGATGCCATTCAAACTGATTAATTCAATCAATTTAATAATATTATATATATATATATATAATTTTTTTTATTTTAATAAATAATAAAATGCATAATTTTAAACTACATGATAACATGTTGCCCTAAAATACATACTTTGTTTGGATTGCAATGAATTTAATTTCACTATAAGTATGCTTTATATTAATAAATATAATTTTTAGTTTTTTTAATATATAAAACCAACCAATCGAACCAATTCAAACTGATTAAACTATCCCAACCAAATCGATCCAATCCGTTGAAATACCGTTATCTTGAAGTGTGCTAAAGACACATTCGGTTATTTTTGCTTGATCCAAATGTTTGGTTAATGTGCAAATAGTACCATTTTTAGACACTACACAAACAAGGCCTAATCCAATAGAGGATCCGAACTTGTTTTTAGGAGTAGTTCACAACAATTGATCCATAATTGAGTCCCAAAAAAAAAAATCATAATCCAATCATCAAAAGCCGAATGGAAGCAGGGAAAGTATCACGAGTTGTTTTATGAGTCATAATCATATAATTTCGGTTAAATTAATCTATAGGTCCCTATAATTTGAATTTTTGTAATTGGGTTGTTATATTTTACTTGTCATTTGTAATTAAATCATTGCCAAAGTACGCCAAAATTCTCAAAAAAGAAGAAATTGACAGACAATGAAAGGATCATTGTGGGAGAAAATGTTTCAACTATAATTCGAAAGAAATTGCCTCCAAAGTGTAGAGATCAAGACATGTTCACCATTCTTTGTAAAATTAGAAATGTGAGTACCCAGAAAGCCATGTGTGACCATGGAGCATTTATAAAGGTTATGCCGCTTTCTATTTATTCCACCCTTAATGCTGGAGAACTTAAGAGTTTGTTTGGGAATTAAGAGGGGAAGGGAAGGGGAGAGATTAGAGGAGAAGGGAGTGGAGGGGAAGGGAAGGTTAAGTTTCCATATGTCTTCCCTTTATTTGGATGTTGATACCTCCTCCAAAATACTCCAATTTGAAGTATCTTGAATTTGTTAAGGGGAAGGATAATGGAGGGTTAAGGATTGATCTTCCATTATCTTCCCCTCCAATTTTTATCTTCCCAAACAAGGAGAAGATATCTTAATAGTCTCCCCTTCTCTTCCTTAATCCCCAATACAAACATACCCTAAAGAAACGGGTGTGGTAATTCAACTTGAATAAATTTGCAGGATAAGTTGTCACATGAGTCAATCAACAATTTGACATGCTAGTAATAAGTACGCTTTGAGAAAGAAAGAAAAAAAATTGCAGGATCTTGAAAGCAGTTTATCAGAAGTAGCACCGTTGAATCACACCATAATTCAAAGTTCACTATGAAGGATTGTGAATATATCATAATAGAAAAGTCATCTCCAATAGCACAGAAGAAAGAAATAGTGAACAACTTCCAAATATTAGAACACTAAGCAGTTCTATCAGATCCTACAAGTTTCAGCTAAATTAGTGAAACTAAATCAATGAAGTGGCTTGGCACGAGTAGATGGATCTTCCTTGGACTCCACTTGTATCATAAACACATACCCCAATACCCACAGGAGAATGTATTGAAAGGGAACCCAAGAGAGACATGCAAGAAGACTCAAAATGCTGCCAACGTATTGAGGATCTTTGATGACACCAAAAGGGAATTCTGTTACCCAGGGAATATTTTTTCCAAACCGAACGCCATAGTACGTTCCAGGCTCACCAAGCAGCTGATAAACCCTGTTCATTCACGATTTCATCATTTTTATACACATAAAAGCAAACAACAATCAAAATCTTTTCCCACTGGTGGGGTCGGCTATATGTATCAAGCAACGTCAACGTGTTCTGTCTTTACTCTTTTCTATGGATCCATAAAAGCAAACATCCTCAGGCCAAAAATAAATAAATAAAAGCAAACATCCAGGAAAATTTTATCCCTAATTAAAATGTAAAGCACATAAAATAATTTGGTGAATCAAAATCTTAGAGATGAATATACAAGAAAATGACGAAATAATCTTTATCCATGAAAATGTTGACATCGTTAATACTCACAAAAAAGTAAAACTTTGGGTGTGGTTGAACTCGGTACATTTTCATCTGCTTAGCCACAGAATTTGATTTAATTATTGTCACTTTCAAACTCTACTCAGTAACACAAAATTTAGACATTGTTAACTTCACGCCATGTGATTTTCTTCACAGCATTTCAATCCTATGTCTTGCGTTATTTACTTCAGTGTTTCAATTCGCATATCAAATTTGGGGCATTTATTTCATAAAGAGACATTATCTTAGTAGCTTGATCCAACAGCTTTGAGCTCCTCAATATTTTGTATGTCAATTTGCTAGACATTACATTAGTATAAACTATGAAGACTTGTTAGAGATGTAACTGACCATAAAATCACATAAGAAAATATCAACTAAATATGGCCGAAAGCTTCCTTCAAAATAATCACTAACCCACAATCTCATATCTGTATATGATCAAACAAAGTAAACATTGCAAACTGGGATACTACCAAATCAAAAATACCAGTCCTTCATCAACTACTTTAATGCTACTGGATTATTTCTTTGATATCATTCTATCAAAAAAAAATTTCTTTGATATCAGAATCTTGGGATTTCCCTCCACCTTTAGAAACAAATGTAAGGCTAGAAGAACATTATTAAAGAATGAAATTCGTCAAAGTTTAAACCTTCTCATTTGATAGAGCTCAGATTTTTGGGTTTAAAACCATGATAGCATTATTATGCATTCCTTTGCTGTCTAAGCTGGGTCAGTGAATGGAAATCAACAACAACACACAAACAAAGCCTTTTCTCACCAGTTAGAGTTGGCTATATGTATCACGTGAAATGTTTTGTCTTTGCAAATCATTTTGGCCAAGAATATATTTCCATTCATCCACTATCAATTAGACTCATCATCCCAAACCCATACATTAACACATTGCTGGCAGTTCATGAAAAGGCAAGCCCAGAAATCAGAATCTCCTCATACACCAATCACTATAGTCAACTGCACATCTAAAACTCAACACTATTTCCCCTTCAGCCACCCAATCCAACTTAAGTCAGAAACTCATATTCCAATTTATATTTCAAAATGGAACAATAAGATAGTGCTTAAGTTCATTACTATTTATGATATTCGTGGCCTTAAGTTCATATTTAAGTTAAAAATCACTAACTACTTATATTCCTCAAACAACAGTGAATCAACTTCCATGATTAGATCTAGTGCACCACAATCTGATATTCAGCAGCATCCAAAACAATCAGCAATAGACACACGCAAGCATACATAGCTAGAGAAGTAAGAGGAGTGGACTAACCGGAAGTTTAAGAACTGACCAAATGCAAAGAGAGGCCAGAAATAGAAGGGAGGAGGCCAATGGAAAGAGGAAACGGAGAAGAGGGAGAGGAACTGAATCAACTTGAAGAAATGCGCGACGTAAGCCATCACCTTGGATGGGTCCCGCCCACTCCCACAAAGCTCCACCCAAGACTGCGGCCAATTCCATAGCCAGTAGTAGAACGGAAAGGGTGACAATATTCCAATGGCTGCCGCAATGCCCATCGATCGATCGATTTTCCTGCTTTTACTTTCCCGGAAAATTTGAGCTGAGATCCTCCTTTTCTGATTGATTCCGATTTTCGCGAGTGCGGCGAAAATGAACTTGTTTGTGTCCGAAGCAGCTTATAGCAGCCCATTTATTTGTTGCTATAACAAGGGATTTATTAAGCCCAATGTCTTTTATCTCTATTAATGTGGGCCGACTCAATTATTTTTGTTTGTTTTTTCAGGTGTACAAAAGTTTCATTTATCTCTCTCTATTTTAAAACTAGGACTAGGTCTAGGTCTAGGTGTGTATTTCATCTTTCAAACTATGAAGGTCACGTTTGGTTATGTGAGTGTTGGATGTAATGTAATGAGAATAATAATGTGAAAGTGATGTGATATGAATGGAATAAAAGTGGGTAAAATGACCATTTTACCCTTATATTAAAAGTGAGAATGAAATAAAAGTGGGTAAAAAAGTAAGGGCAAAAACTTTATCACATTGCAAAAAGTAAAGTATATTTGATAGAAAGAATGTTGGATTACAAAATGCATTACATTAGTTTTTTCATGTTACCAAATGTACCCAAAATTTGAACAATTTTATGGAATCATATTTTTGTGCATAATACTGACCTTCCAAAAATCACCACCACAATCATTGTCGAAGCCACCGCCACCGCCACCGCCACTAGTCACTACAGCTGGCCTCCGCTACCACTTTACACATTAAAAGTACATTAAGCTCATTTTACTTTTCAACTCTTGTATACCAAATATGTTATGTGATAAAAGAATAGATTTGAATCATTTTATAGAATAAGAGAAAATATTTAGAAAAAATAAATCACAATGTGACGTAAATAGTAAGAGATTTGTGTTTCCTTAATCATGCATCGTGATCTTGGAAGAACAAGAATAGAGCATCATCAACGATGAGAATTGTCCTAACAATAGATCCTATGATATTAACCATCAGGCTTGCACTAGTGTATACTCGAGAGAAAAATAAATTACATTTTTTATTAAATTAGAATGATGAATTCTCCTTTTTTTTTTATATATACATTATTTTAGAAAGTATATAGGTTGATTTCCGCTTTACCTCCTAAAACTTAATATTTTTTAATATAATTAAAAGAAGGAAATTCATCATTTTTACTTAATGATATAAGTTATCTTTTAACACACAATACATTTTAGCTTCAATTGTCATTTAGTTCCTTAAGTTTAAGAACAAAGGTAACAGTAATTAATACTCACATATCTTTAATTGCACGCAATTTAGGGAGGCCCACTATTATTTTGACATATTACGCACTTATATAGCCTTGTTTTAGGTTTATAGGAATTTTTGGTAATGAGTAATAACTAATCAAACCCAAAATTTTCTATTTATTTAAAAAAAAACCTTATATTCATAACATATAGAAATAAATTTAAAAAACAATAAAACAACCTATCTAGGATAATCTAGTAGGAAACAAATTTAAATTCCTAGGGCCCACATATTTGAAATGCACTATTTGTTACATAATTGTACCTATTTCAATAGTTAATCCAAATAGTACACATGAATGAATAATATGCATTTGTTTAAGTGCATCTGGATTTGTCTTGTAAACATAAACCATTTTGATTTGAGATCCTTATAATAGAGAGACCCTTGCAATAATTTGAAGGTGTTTAGTGTTTACTTTAATGGCATTGTTTATTTTTGTTGGTATGCATGCCCTTATAAATTTACTCAAACCTACTTTCTTTCTTATTTTATTTTATTTTAAAAAAGAGGCTTAGTATTGATCAATTTGATCTTATGATTATGATATACTCATGGGAATACTTTAATATCTATGGTTAGTATGATTATTAGGGATAACTATCATATATATATATATATACATATTTTTTTAGGTGATGGACCACCTTGTTCATGTGATGCCAAAAGCCACAATAAAAAGAAAAGCCAACCTTTCTTTAATGACAATAAATAATTTCATGAGTTTCATTAATGTGCACAAAGAAACCAGATGCACACCTATCTCTAATTTGGAATGTTGCTTTTGAGAGTTGGCACATTCTTAGAACATGCATCCCTCTTGCAAGAGAGTCCATTCTTGAATTTTCATTTCAAAGATTTGATTCACTCATCATAGTCTCTCTTTTCACATTTTGTTTCAAGTAAATATGGAAATTTTGGTATATTATATTGTTAACCCCTTATTTTTTTTTATATATGTTGTGATATAGAATATTGAAGTTGTTATGGAAAGTATGTAAGTAGTATTTTATAAAAATTAATAAACTAAAAGTGGTATAAAGTAATTTGTTTTTCAGTGACATTAGATTAGATGCCACTTTAAATAATGTCATCGTTTAATATTTTGGTATCTTACATCATGAATACTAATGTATTAAATATAAATGTTATGAAAAAAGACACATGTCATCTTAGATATCAATATAATGCATTCTATTAATAAAATTTTCTTGACTTCTTACCTAATCAAGTAGTACAAAGGGTGTATTAAAAAAAGGTTCTATAGTGGAAAATCTACTATTCCATATATTCCATCTTTTTATGTTAATATCTTTATGTGGAAAAATTACTGTCTTTTGATTCAAACTATTGAAGCATGAGTAAGCTACATTCATGGGCAATTCCAAAAGAACTATATTAAATAATTCCTAGATTTTAGTGCTCTATTCTTCTAAGCTTGTGAACTCAATCCTAATCCTTAGGGAACTAATCACATAAACCATGGAAATTTTATAATGTAAAGTTAGGCATCTGAAGAGAATTTGCACAAATTCCTATGCATTTCCCCCTTCCACAGTGTTCACCATAATAATTTATCTTCATTCCTAGATTCACCAAAGATTATAATATAATACAAAGAATGATTGCTATCTCTTTCTTTGTTTCTCATTAGTTTAGTCTAAAAACACAAGAATATAGTCAATGTAACTCTGTCAATGATCAGAGATCAGAATATATCTACTTGCTGTTGTGACTAGTGGCTAGTGACTAGTTAGGCAGGATTGATTGCAGCCAATGATTCACTAAGTACACTTGCAAAACTCAAAAAACATAGGGTCAGAAGATTCCCTGAAATCAAACACAGTGAACAATGGGAAATAATATATATATATATACATACAAAGGTACCAAGAATTTTGTATGGTTTTCATAGCCAATAGGTTGGAGCAAAATAAGTCCTAAAAGAAGAGGAGAAAAATTAACAGAGGGTATCATAGGAGCAAATCATTTCCTCTGAATCTAATATTTATTTGAATTTCAGGATATATTATTTGTTTTTCTTTTCATTGATCCTCTCTGGCAATGTGGAAAGTACTTCTCAGGCAGAAGTTCAGGAAGATGTGGAGAAAAAGTTATCCCACTTTCAAGAAACGTAATGCAAAAAGGAAAAAAAAAAAAAAGTTCTGTACCACAAGCTTGGCAGGCAGCTCATATGTAACATTTCCCCCAATTAATGCAGTCACATCAGTTTCCTTCTTCTTTCAAGGCATCCAATTCCTGCTAATCTGGCTTTAAAACCTCAAGATGCGTGACTATGATGATTAGGAGGTTTTCAGTTTATGACTTGATGTACACTGTTTAGCTCTCAAGTTTCTATGAGCAAATTCAAGCAAACAAACAGGAAACAAGGAAAAAGAAGGAAAGAAAAACACTTTAGTTTGGAGGTCTGGACAAAGGGAAAGGAGGTCATTATCTACACGACTATTATTTACCTAAATTACAAAACTTTGATGATTTTCACAGTATATAGGGGACGAAATTAACTTTCTTAATGTCATAGTATGGCAACTTTTTGATCCATGATAAGCTTTGTATTGAATTAAAAATTCAGATTTTCCTATTCCAACTTGTCTAGCTTTTCAGATTCTGTTGATATTTCATCATGCGAGCTTAATCAGAATTTTGCTATGCACAACTTTCTTATGCATTGAGTTTTCCCCGTTTCTGATGTCAAAAGAGTTCTTCTTTTGTTTTGGTACCATTTGTATGTATCATTTGTGGCAAGTAGCCCCAATGATAGGTCTCAAATTGTCAAATATTCTAGATTAAAATTTTCTTTCCCAAACAGGTAAGCTCTAGTACATTTGGACCACAATTTAGCAGATAGAAAGAGCAAATGTCATCCCAATATAGAAACAAAGACACATCAGCTTATAAAATATGGGTCAGAGTCAGAGTGAAGCTTCTAGGGATGTAGCTAACCCTCTAATACTTGTTCTGTTACAACATTTGGCACCATCCTTCAAAACATAAACAAACGAAAGAATAGTACAATAACAATTGAAAAATAAGTTCTATATGTGCATATGATGATGGTGATCAACACCTTCTTGACCCTCTATAGCATCTCACATGTTCACCAAAAACGTGGTGAAAGGCATGCTTTTCATCGCACCTCCCCCAATAATTGGTGAAAGGGAAGTAATATCATAATTGATAGGGGGGTTTGTTTCTCTAAGGTTGAGACTTGTGGTTTTGAAACACCTGAGTGCATCTTAAACACTTTTGCTAATATGATTCTATAAATAATAGCAAGTGACCCACTACCTACCTGCAACAACTGACAGAGAAATTTTAACCAAAGAAGAAAAATGGCAGATCAGTTAATTAGAGTGTAAATAGTGTGTGTTTTAGACTCAAACCATACACCAAAAAAGAATAGTCTTCTGAAATGACAAGATTTACCTTCTAAAAAAAAATTTAACAAAACTTCTCTTATGTCAAATCTTGCGAAATTTCTAGCATTGAACTTTTAGATAGTGATAACTACATTTAGCAGGAAGAAACAACAATTAATGCACATTTAACCCACTTTGACTACAGATAAACATTACCTTAAACTTCTTCTGTTATCACTGTTGCTTTCATCATAAAGTCATCATTATCCGCCTGTGGACATTACACATAGTGAATATGAAGACTGTGTACCTCAAACTTCTTTGTTATTCCTTTCCCTCTCTGTCCATCAAATGTGAGGACCAAACACCTTCAAATGTCAACACTAATTGAAATAATATCTAGTCTATTATCTTTAGAAAAAAAGTGTATAGGTGCAACAGTGCATCTTTTGGATATGGACATGATGTATTGGATCACACGCACTACAAACAAAAAAGGTTTGAGTATGATGTAACGCAGAATAGAAACACTAGAATGGAAATTTTAAGTTTATATTTTATATTTTTCCTTTTTTTACCAAAAAGAAAAAGGTCCACTGAATTTGGGGAGTCGCCACGTCAGCATATTCTAGGGGTCCAAGATGTATATAACTATATATACATTCAGACAGGGAGAAGGACATTCAAGCTTGTAGAGGTAGCACAACCTAGAAGAAGCAAGGGATATCAACATCTTCTTTCCTCTGTTGCTTGCTTATATGCATCGGCTATGTCTCTGAAGATAGCAGACGAAAATTGGCCAAAAACACCATTGGAGACGCTGGAGAAGCCATTGGTAGTAGTAAGAAAGTATGATGAAGAGAGACACAAGGTAGAAGTAGAGAAAATGGAAATACTTTGTGAAATTGGGCAGAAAGGAAAGCCAGCTCTTGTCACTGACCTCATGGGTGACCCCATCTGCCGTATCCGTCACTTTCCTATACATGTCATGCTGGTAACTATAATTAATTCTAAAGTTTGACAATCAATACTTTTCTATTATAGATTATCTTCTCTGAGTTTTACAACTTTTTCTGTACAAACTGGTATGTATAGCTGGGATTTCTAAATCATCATATCCTTCTATGGTCTCATAGTTTTGGTTTGGCGTTAATGTTATTGTTCTTCGAAACAGGTTGCAGAATATGGAGAAGAAGGTGAAGTTGTTGGGGTGATTAGGGGCTGTGTGAAAACAGTTACCATAGGAAATTCAGTTTATGTGAAGCTGGCTTATGTTCTGGGGCTCAGGGTGTCCCCCACACACAGGTTCTATTCCACTCCTTCATGTGTTTTTGGTTTGCTTCTATCTGTTTCTGCACAGCACATTGCTTAAAAGCATCAAAAGGAAAACCAGAGAAACGTGACAGACACTTCTCTTGATTGATCCCTTGGGAGTTTAACGTGCATGCGTTTCAGACAGAAACCCAAACCAAGAAAAGAACAGACACACAATTTTGTTCTTTTCCTATTACACATCAGACATTACTCACCAAGTTTGATTCAGAAAAGCATATTTCAGTTTCGCTTAAGTTTGTTTGCCAATTTCTCTCTCTCTTCCCCCTTCTGTCTCCTCCACCTCCAGTTGTTGAGTGCTTTGTTTGTTTCTTGGTTTTAATCCCATCCTCACCTCATAAAACAAGAGAAATGGAAATATCAGAAAAAAGAAGTGGTGGGGGATTATATTCTCAAGGGAAAAAAAAGAAAAAAGAAAAAAGAAAAAAAAGAGAAGTTTATGTTCCTCGTATCAATGAAAGGTGAAAAAGCATAGGCAAAGCTAGCCTGTCATTGACACATGTATCCACTAAAGGCACTTTATAAACAAACTAGTCTAATTAGATGGGATGTCTTATTCTTTTTTTCTGCCATTTTACTGAACTTGGTATTAAGTTCTTCAACTAGACAGCATGGTCCACAAATGTCTACTTTTTTATTCAGTTCAAATCATCCCCAAGATCCTCCTACCCTTCATTCTAATTCTTCCTGTTTCATTACTTTTCAATTCAAAATACACACACATGGCAAGTGCAGGAGGCTTGGCATTGGCACCAAACTAATTGAACATTTAGAAGACTGGTGTAAGCAAAATGGAGCACAATATGCATACATGGCAACAGATTGTACAAACGAGCCATCCATCAATTTGTTCACAAAGAAATGTGGCTACTCAAGGTTCAGAAGCCTAACCATGCTGGTTCAACCCGTTCACGCTCACCACAAGACAATAAGCTCCAGCATTGCCATAATCCGCCTTCCTCCAACCCTCGCAGCGTCCATCTACAACCATGTCTTCGCCGATTCAGAATTCTACCCCAAAGACATAGACTCAATTTTATCCAGCAAGCTCAATCTGGGCACTTTCATGGCCATTCCGAAGAAAACCCTACCGAATTGGGGCCACAAGACAGGGATTCTCCCGCCAAATTTCGCCATCGCAAGCGTGTGGAACACGAAAGAGGTGTTCAAATTGCAGGTGAAGGGAGTCTCGGCGGCGGCACGTGCCTGCTGCGAAGCGACGAGGATGCTGGACACGTGCATGCCATGGCTGAAGCTACCCTCCTTCCCTGACGTGTTCAACCCCTTCGGGGTCTACTTCCTGTACGGACAACACATGGAAGGCAAGAAAGGGCCAAGTCTCATGCGATCACTGTGTGGATTCGCGCACAACATGGCGAAGGACGATGGAGGGTGTGGGGCCATTGTGTGTGAGGTCGCACAGTGGGACCCAGTGAAGGAAGGGGTCCCACATTGGAGGAAATTCTCGTGGTCTGAAGATGTGTGGTGCATTAAGCATCTAGAGGACGAAAACCAGAAAAAGCAGAAGCAAAAGAAGGAGGAGGAAGAGGAGGGTGTGGATATTGTGCGTGACGATGAGGAAGAGTGTGGGGCCGCCTTTGATTGGATAACTTCTTCTTGCTCACCGATTTTCGTTGATCCTCGTGATTTTTGATGCACAGAAGAGAGAAAACTTTTATTCTTTTAGCGGACAAAAGGGAGGCAAAATGAAATATTTTGTCATTTTAGGGTCTTATAGTGTAATTATCTTTTTTTAAAAGGTAAATTGTAATTATCTCCTTATATTTTATATATGTTAATGTAAGTTAACTTCAATTACATATCTATATATAATTTCAACTTCATTAATTGAACATACTTTTTTCACCTCATAAAATTGGATAAGTCTAATAATACGAAAGTATTGAAAATTTAAAATAATGCTCTTTTCATTTATTAATATATATATATATATATAAATAAATAAATTAAAGATAATTTTTTATTAATATTAACAAATAATATAATATGTGTTAGAGATATATATTATATACAGTTAAAAAAATGACATTCCATGTCGAAATATTTTAAGTAACAACCCAACAAAATGTTTTAATAATCAAATAGTTTAATATAATTTAAAATACTTAACAAAACATTTTAGATAACAATTAAATAGGAAAGAAATAGATGTTAATAATTTACATACAAAAATTCTTGTATGAATAAAATTGGTAAATTAATAAAAGAATTTCTATTGAACTTTATCATTTTAGATATGATACAATATTTTTAATATCATAAAATAATACTCTTTTTTATTTCATGCGATGATATAATATTTTCTCATATCTCGCTGTATTATCATATAATACTATACTATATATAATAAACAGTATCGTGAATGACATTATCACAACACTTTATAGCTTATAGAATCTTAATGGAATTTTCTCTATTTATTTTGCATGAATTGTTCATTGTTACAATAATACTACTGAGAATTTATCGTGTCAGATAATCTTTTAACGTAAGCTAATTGGAAAGGTTTAATTAATAAGTCAAGCATATTTAATATTTATTTTAGTTTGATAATGGTAATTGGTACACGTAATGAGATCCATCATATTAAAACTAAATATTATTTTAGAGGATCGCAAACGATTATACATGCAAAAGAAAAAAATATATATATATACACGTTAAATAGTTAGTTATCGTAATACCTTGTACCTAATAGAATCTCAACAAAGTTTTTTTAAGGTAGGGGTGTCTATTATCGAGTATTTAATAACTATTTTTTATTTATTTATAAGTACTTTGAAAGATGAAATAATGGTTCAAAATTTTAAAATTATTCTATACCCAAAATCAAAAATTAAACATCTAACCTAAAATCAAAGATCAAACATCTAACACTTAATTAAGAATTTAAATCTCTTCCACTCAACTATTTTAATTGTGCTTATCTAATCAAAAATAATTGTGGCTTGGTGGTTTTTTCACCTGGTCCCTTAACCAAGTGGTAGGGGTTTAAATCTCACATTTGGACATAAAAAACATTCTATACCAACCGTTTACCCTTAAGTGAAAAAACCCGCGACGAGAGAATTGATCACAACTGTCGGCGGTAGATACCATTCCTTACGAAAAAAAATCATTTTGATTTAAGGATCGATAATATTGAGATCAAACATATTAAATTATATTATGGTTAAATTATTTTTGTGGTTCCTATAGTTTCATTCAACTTTTAATTAGGTTCGGGTTTGTTTAAAAATTAAGAGGGAAAGGAAAGAGAAGTGATTAGAGGAGAAAGAAAGGGAGGGGAAGGAAAGGAAATGTTCACCTTCTATATATCCTTCAAGGGTATTGATACCTCCTCTAAAATACTCAAATTTGGAGTATCTTAAATTTGTTAAGGGAAAAGATAATGGATGATTAAGGATTAATCTTATGTTATCTTCCCTTCCAGTTTTCATTTTCTTAAATAGGGGAAAGATATCTTGAAAGTCTCACATTTCTTTCCATTCTCCTCCTTAATCCCCAATCCAAACATACCTTATATGACATATGGGTGGGAATGGAGCAATAGTACCGAGTACATATATATTTTTATTTGACAAACATTATACACACTTTGTGGTGAACGAATTAGCCACAATAATAATCATGGTTAATCGAGACACAACCGTAACTAACACGGATAGGTTAGCCATCCAAACAAAGAATGGATCCAGTGTTTGGCTCTTCTATGCATTAGTATGCTAGGTCGACTTTTTTTCATAGTTTTCTTCACTTTTTTTATTTAAACTTGAAAGACTGTAAACTTTTTTTAAAGAATAAGAGTTAGAGACACAAAAAAATTAAAAAATTTCACATAAATAAGGACCTACCGTGAATGGTTTAGGGACCGCCGTTATTAGGGACTAAAAAATTAATCCCTAATCCACTCATAGTAAATCTCAATTTATGTGAAGTTTTTAATTTTTTTTATATTTATATCTTTCATACTTTAGATATTCTTTAGAAAAAGTTTATAATTTCTCAAATTTAAATAAAAAAATGAAGAAACTATGAAAAAGAGTCGGCCTAGCATACTATGCATAGAAGAGCCAAGCACTTGATCCATTCTCATCCAAACAGTACAATTGGTTAATAGGAGAGAATTCTCGTTCTACTTGACATCAGTTATATTGAATCACTATTAGAATCCCATAGATTAGACATTGAAAAAAATGCACATTACGTAATAATCTCTTCAAAAATCTTAATAAATTTTAGTCACATATTTATATTAATATGGTTATTGGGTCATCTGGTCATTAAACTCCTAAAATATCTATTTTCTAATTAACAAATAAATAAAAATATATGATGAGAAAATGTGAGAGAGACAAAATGGATATGATGAATAGTTACTAAAAGAATGAGAAAGTAAGTAATTTTTCATTATTTATTTATTAATTTAATATATAATAATTATTTTATATTTTATTTTAAATATTAAAAAAAATTTAAATTTATACTTAAAAAATAAATTAAATGCACGCAATGTAAAGGTACTAGTTTCATTAAGTGTCCTTATCAACTGAGAATATATATTATAATTAATTCCTTTGAAAACTCACTTAAATATTTGTCCTCAACTAATTAAGTTATTGTAAAATGGTAGATTTAAAGTGGCCTATTTATACAAATATCACTTAAAGTTGTGTTTGGATTATTGTATTTAAAATTCTATAGAATTTAAAATATATACAAGCATGTAGGAGAATGCAATTTGAGCAGAAAAATCTAACAATCCCATGACCGGTGACGGCTTTGGCTTAGGGTTGAAGAAGCAAAAAGGAGAAGAATGAATGAACACGGCACAATAGCAGATGTTGCATCAACATTTCATGTCAGCACTTAATAATTGAAGTTGACGATGTTAGATAAAAAGACCAATTAATACGAAACAAGTTGCTAAGATAAAAAATTGATTTAAAACTTTTGAAAAATAAACGACTAATATAAAAAAAATTATAAAGATAACGAACCTGAGATTTTTACGTTTCCAAATTGCATATGTTCATGTTGATATCAGAGTCATTTTATATACACAAAATTCAATGAGTAACGATTATGATCGATCTTCAGCTAAATTTCAGTATCCTAAACAGTAACATGAGAATACACAGCATCAACAAAATACTAGAAGAAACTATCTTGAAAATAATGTCATCATTCATAAATCAACAATGGTCACTTTACAATTCTGCTTAAAGTCAAGTATTCTAAAAAAGCGTTTATTTAACTGAATTCTTTTGCTGCATATATCCTCCAAAAATGGGGGAATGAATAAATACAAGATTCTACAAATCCAGTGTGGTTATTTTCCAAAAGCATTTGAAAGATCCAATAACACTGTATATATAAGGGATGCCACTCAAAAACTGGATTCCTCAGTTGAGGGTCGCCTCAAGAAATATCTTAAGCTGTTTACAAGAACCTGCCATATGATAGAGCCAAATTAAAACATAGTTCAGAGAGCTCAAACTTCATTATATAGTATTATGTATGAAACAAAAACTGGTGTGGCACATATGGTAAGGAATCAGTGTTTCCTTAACTATCGCTTCCGAGTTTGATCCCTAGAGGGATGGGAATAGAGCGTCATCTGTTGGGAGGGTCGCCCCCAGCAATGGGCCCCACAGTACTCGAGAGATTAGTCATCAGACCCACTTTGGTGGATACCCCAATCATAGACCAAAAAGCTGATCTTATAACTTGCTAAAAGTACATCCTAACCTCTTTGAGGGTTTACGAGGGGATTTACATAACCCTTCGAACCCTCGCCCTTGTGGGGTAAGTGTTCGAACCTTAACCAACTGTACCACTCCTCATTAGCAAAGCTAAAGTTTTTCATGTTTGCTATTAGGTTCTTCAATGAAAATATAACATGGGATTGAACTAAATTGTAAAAAATCTCCATGTGTCACGTTTTTAATTAAAAAATTTGATTAAACATACCTAATAACTATACCTAAGTCTTGTCATTATCAAGATGATTAACTTACCTGCTGGAGAGGCTTGATGATTGCACTACCCTTGTAGTTAACATGAAACTTTGCCTTAGCCAAGAGCCCCTAGATTCAATAACAAAGTTTTTTGATGAGAGACTAAAACTTTCTGGCTTTGAATGGCTCAAGAAGAAGAAAACATTTTCTGCTATGAAATGATTAACTTACCTCAGTGTCAAATTCTCCAGATTCAACAGAAATGTTAATGTCAGTAATAATCTTTACAAGATCCACCAGTAATCCGGGTCGATCAGCTGTTTCCACATAAAGCAAACTACAAAAGGAAAATTTTGTGAGTTTTAGTGAAGTAAATTTACTGATGAGATTGGGATAACTATCATGTTAAGGAATAAACAAACAAATTTATCATTACCTTCGATCTGGGCCATCATCTGAGATGGTTATGTGGGTCGCTATGTCCAAATCAATCTGAGACATTCCAAGAAAACATGTAAAGGTTATATCGTGACAATGATGAAGTCAAATACCATATTTGTGTTTATACATTTTCTTCATTTGATTACTGTAGACTAATGATTCTTCCCTAATGCATACCAAATCCATGTAACAAAGTAAGAATTGAATATAACAGAATAGAACGCACTTTGTTTCAAACAAAGAAAAGATGGGAAATTCCACTTCATTTTACTGTTCCCAACGTAACACGATTTCTCTTTCTACGGTTATGTCGGGTCAGGTTGCCGATGAACATTAATGGTTAAGTGAGTGAAAGCTAAGAAACACCAAGAAATAAGACCCTTACAGTTACATAATGTGTTTTTAAGGCATTCATTACGTATTTACCTTAATAAATTGCTTTCTTAAAAATTTTTCCCATATAATAGTAAACATGATCTCAAGCTGTTCATAGTAAATAAGACTCAAAGATAGACATGAAATCAGTTCCTTGGCTTCCTTCATTAAGAAAGAAAGCCCAGATGGAGCAACTACCAAAACAATTCCATTGCCTCTAGCTAACATAGCTCCTAAAAAGGGCGGTCTAGTGCATGAGCCTCCCACCATGTGGTGTTTGGGGAGGTCAGAGAAGCTGGAAACAGGATTTGAATCCCGACCTCTAGGTCACATGGCAGCAACCTTATTATTGCTCCAGGGCTCACTCGTGACCTAACATAGCTCCTACTCAGGTAAAATTCCACAAAAGTTGTTCTATATGGATGACGCAAAATCTACATATAAACATTCATCACCTGTTCTTGTGGAGCCATAAGTCCAAAAGCTGCTCCCATTGCTAATTGGGCACTTGATTCCTGAATGACCAGTTTGAAACATGAAGTACTAATCAGAAGCAGTGAAAATGCTGGTGGCATTAAACCAAAGCATAGTCCAAGATAGGAAAGAATGGGAGCAAAGTTGGGAAGCATACCGGGTGATACTGAATCAAATTGTTTATAATTGTCAGACGAATCGCCTCTAACAACTCCGGGTCTTCCACTTTTCTACCAGTATCACTGCAAACAAAGCTCCACCAGCATATCCAATGAATTACTACTAGAGTAGCTAGATAAAAACCTGATCCATAAGATAATTGTGCACTCGAAAGGTGGATTTGAAGAAAATGTGTTTCATTGTGCTAGACTAAACTTCCCAATATTTTAGTGTGAACTATAAGGATCAGACTCCCCAAGCTTCCCTAGGGACTTCTGCTACAAAAATTGTGCCTATTATCTTAATTTTGCAATATATGATATCTAAGGATTCATCAATCGGTATTTAAAAAATCATCCTTGGCCATCCATTTCCTTTCCCCCCTTCTATTTGGCAACATTTTCTCTGATTATCTCCTTGCTAGTGTCCCTGTACATAATCCAATGATAGAGGAATAAACTTAG
Source organism: Senna tora (assembly GCA_014851425.1). Lineage (NCBI taxonomy): Eukaryota > Viridiplantae > Streptophyta > Magnoliopsida > Fabales > Fabaceae > Senna > Senna tora. The sequence goes on from CM026260.1 coordinate 704,248, forward strand.
CTCAGTACTAGAAGAAATTGCTCCCATTGGCATACATAGGTAATTGTACAATAGAGAAGTGAGATGTGACAAATACATATATATTGCAAAAGACATGTAGATGATGTTGTACTCACGCTTTCGTGATGCAAAACCTGTTGTGCTTGCCAGACGCGTCTAGATAGACATTTGCCTTGACGACATTGAGCCCTAAGTTTTTCAATGCATTCATCTGCAATACAGTAATGCAAAATGGCAACTATCTCTCATGGAAAAGAAAGGAACACAACTTAAAAGCATCAAACTACACTCAGAGGATGGCTTACTGTGTCAAGAAGAGCGCCGAGGCGATCACCGAAGGTTATCTCCACCAGAGTTGCTTCCGGATCAGAGTCTTGGTCAATTATAACTATGGGAGTTGGAATGGTATCAGTTTCGGCTTGATTTCCATCCTGTTCATCAAACCATAAATTTAAAACAGAGGTTTCATTGATCAAAGTCAACAAGCATGAGAAAAATGATCAATCCATGTGTTATGAATAATAAGCTAATGACATCTTAGGTTCATTTCACTAAATACCTCCACATTAGCGACAGGAGCTGCTTGAGGGATAATTGTAGTTCCTGAAGATGACAATCTGACACAATAGTACAATATTACAACACATGAGAATGGGCATTTTTACAATATTTTTCATACTCATCCTACCAATTCTAGCTTTATTAGTCAGATCATAAATAATTCCTCCAAGTGTTCTACTTGCAACTCCAGAAAGGCGCAAATTAGCCATAACTAGCATTTCCAAGCTGAGTGAATTAACAATTTGGTCCTTAAAGATACAATTTGTCTCAATTTAGTCCCTCAAATATAGAAATATCAAATTTAATCCCAGGAAGATGCAATTTGTCTGTTTTGTCCAAGATACAAATATTCCATAAACTAAATTAAGACAAATTGCATCCTTCTGTACCAAATTGTTAATTTGCACTTAATTTTATCATGGAAAACTCTCAGGAGCACTAACCAGATTAAGCAAAGTGAAACATAACAACATCAAACGAATCAGAATTAGAAAGTTAACACTAAAGAAAGTAAAGAACACATATATAGAATCATCACACTTTCACAAAAGCTAGAATTGTTATGAGAAAGCAAAATAAGTAGCTAATATACCTTCCTTTACGGAAAATGAACAAGGGTTTAGTAGCACCAAAGCCAGATGTAGCATTAAAGATAGGCACAATGCAAGTAGGCTTTTCCACAGAGGGAAGGCCAATACTCCAAGCAGACATAGCCACAGCCATTTGTTCTAGTATTACTCTCCAAAGATTAGAAAGAGAAAGAGGAAAAGATTAAAGGAATTTGAAATCTTCAAGGAAATGGGAAGGAGGGTTGTGTGAGGGTATTGAAAGAAGAGAAGGAAGCTGAATGGGTAGGAGAAGAAGGAGTGTTGAAAAATCCGCCATTTGGATAGAAATTAAGAAAGCGAAAGGAAGAGAGAGCGAGCATGTGGTGCTTTTGTAATTTTGTTTCTCTCTCTAAGAAAAAAAATAATAATCTGTGACGTCCATTCATTCTTCAATCTTGATCATAATTCATAATCTTGTTGGGATTTGATGAAAGTTTTCGTTTTTGGTCATAAATGCTAAAAATCTTGCGTTTTGGTTTTGGAGAAATCCAAAGGGAAGGACTACAACAATGACGCGATTGGTGAAGAATATAGATCTCACTCACACAATGCTTTCTCTTTCTCTTTGTGTGTGTGTAGTATGTACCATTGATTCAATGAAGGAGATAAAAGCGGTCCCCTCCACCACACTTTATCATATTTGGAAAATTACATAATTAACACAATTTATAAAGGTTAAAGTATTATTTTGGTCCTTAATGTTTACATGAAGTTTAATGTTGGTCTTCAAAGTTTTTTTTGGATCGATTTTGGTCCTCGAGCGTAACACCGTTAACTTTTTGCCGTTAAATGATGACGTGACATGCTTATATGGCATACCCTCTCTCCTACGTGTCATATTTTAATGACGTGGCATGACAGATCACTGTCACGTCACCTCAGATGATGATGATAATGACGATGACGAAGGAGAGAAGATGATGATGCGGCAATATGGGGTGACGTGGCAGTGAACTATCATGCCACGTCATTAAAATATGACATGTAGGAGAGATAGTGTGCCACAAAAGCATGCCATGTCATCATTTAACGGCAAAAAGTTAACGGTGTTACGCTCGAGGACCAAAATCGACCAAAAAAAACTTTGAGGACCAATATTAAACTTTTAAAACATTAAGGACCAACATTAAACTTCATGTAAACATTGAGGACCAAAATAGTACTTTAGCCATTTATAAATTACGTGGAACTTAAATTGTCGAATGAATGGATCTAGAAATAAAAGATAGAGAAATCTATCACCTACTATTTAGTTTTTAATAATAAAAATATATTATTTAATTCTTAAATTTATATCTTTATGAACTATTCACCTTGTATTTTAATTTTTTTAAAATAACATGACAATATAAAGTAAGTTAACAGTAACAAGTTAATATTTAATAGTTTCATCATTCGATTAGATAACAAATAATATTTTAGACTATACCAATAATTAAGTGAATAATAGGTTGAACATCCATTGAAACACTAAAAAATAAATTTAGGGTATGTTCTTTAGCAAGAAATGTTAAGGGAAAAGCCAATGGAAATGGTGGGGTCCAGTGGGCTCCACCTACTTTTTCACTTTTTCATTTCTATCAACTTTAAAAAAAAAAGAAAAAAAATACAAAATATCTATTATACCCTTCTGATTTGAGACAATTATAACCCTCTTTTCTTTTTATTATTTTAATATAAGGGATAAAATGGTTATTTTAATACATTCTCTTTCTATTTCTATTACTAAACTTTTACTACTAAATACATCAAATGCATTCCGTTTCTATTTCCATTTTTATTTTTGCCTGATCAATGTACTTATTTTTATGATTTTTGGGGTCTTGAATGGTGATATGATTTTTGGTTTTGCGGTTAGAAACAATGACAACGAAGCTATTAGCTATGAGTAAAGTGAGGAGGTGAAGTATGGAAAAAGGTTGTAGTCACATCCATCATTTTGGATCCTTCTTGAAACACCCACATTTGTATTCGTGCTAATCTACTCTCCACAATAATCATAAACGTGGCCAAATGTTTAACAATTCTCAAATAAAATCTTTCAGAAGAGGGAGTATTAAATTTTAGTATTTTTTTAATATTAATAAAGTTTTATACTAATGAGAATACACCTTGAATAAATTAAGAACAAATTATTAAAAAGATATATTAAAAATTTTCAATTGAAATTTAAAAGTGATTAAAATGTTATTTGATTCATTGATCAAATTCTTAAATATTAAAATCATTATTTTTGTTAAAATTTTTTTTATAGAATTTAAATTATTAAATGATTTATTAACTAAACAACAACAATCAAAGCCTTTTGTCACTAGGTAAAATTGGTTATATGGATTAAGTAACGCTAACGTGTTATGTTTTTATTCATTTTTATGGTTAGATAATTTATAGTTAAATTCTTCCTAATAGTTTCTCTTCTTATTTTTTTGATCTTCTCCTATATCTAATTATTGAGAAATGAAATGATTTATTAACTAATTAAAAGAAAAATTTATTTAATGTATTTAAGGTATTGGTTAACCAATGAAAACAATAAGAGAAATTATTAGGAGAGACTTAACTATAAATAACTTAACCATAGAAATGTATAAAAACATAACATGTTGGTATTACTTGATTCATATAACCGATATTACTTAGTGAGAAAGATTGTTATTATTGTTTATTTAAGGTATTAATTAGTAAAATCTTAAATCTTATAGTATAAAATGAATTTGTTAATTAGATTAACTTCCTATTCCTCTCTCTTATATAATACTTTTTTTTAAAAAAAATAGGGACAACAAGTACGAGAATATGGAAAGTGACACTAAAAAGTAATATTTTTGAGATAGTTTTCATCATCTTAAGAATTAGATTCCAAGTTAGTAGGGGTGCACACGGTTTGGGTTGGTTCGGGTTAGGGACGGGTTGGTTCGGGCTGGAAAAAAATATCAGTGGGTTGGGTTGGTTCGGGCTGGAGAAAAATGCATCAACCAACCCAAACCATTCACTGGCGGTTTGGGTTGGTTTGGGTTGGTTCGGGTTGGCGGGCCAGCTTTTTTTTTTTTTCTTTCTTCCTTTTTTTTTTGAAAATTTTTTCTTTCTTTCTTCCTTGATTCATTAAGCAGCACTAGCCAAAATTAAAAAAATGCTTAATATAAAATAAATTATAGTTCATAAACTTTTTAATATCACGTTTCATTCATTTTTTTTCAAGTTATGATTAATCTAACTAGTTGTGATCTTGTTATTTGATGTTTCAATGTATTATGCACATAATATATTTATAATTCAACTATGTGGTTGTCTAATTAATTTTATGATTGGAGAGATTTGCGTGCTGAGTAATGGAATGATAAAAAAAACATAGAAGAATATTTTGAAATTAACCTATCAAAAAAATTTTAATCATAAATATATATAAAAAAAATAAAAAAGTAATTTTTGGCGGGTTGGCGGTTTGGTTCGGTTCCGGCGGGCTCAATATTGATAAAACCGCAACCCGAACCGCCATGATTCGAACAGAAAAATTTTAACCCGAACCAACCCGCCAGCCTGAACCAAACCAACCCAACATGACGGGTTGGCGGGCCAGTCCGAGTCCTACAAGTTAGGCTCAAATCGCAAGTGGTTGATGAAGAATAATCACCATAGAAAGTAGAGACAGTCTGAATAATATTGAAATTTTAATGAAAACATGAAGGCCCACATTATATTTGACCCAAAAGAAACTCCAATTTTATCCAATCTTTTTTTTAGCCAAAGATTTTCTCAAATTAGAATAAATTAAAGGACCCTGGACCTTTATCTTTGATAAACCAAATTGAGAAAAAAGAGTAATTCTTCAAAATATATCATTACTTCCATGCATGAATGAGAAATTGGGAAAATTAACAAACTATCACCATGTTTCAAAATTGAACTATATTAATGATTCACTACCAAATGAGTTCCTATTAATCTGGAATTCTGGATGAAACTAAGCAGAAATTCTATATTACATTGATGAAGCTTTAGCAAAACTTGAAAACATGGAGGATTCATCTCTCAGAAGAACCTGTGGGTTTCCTTGTTCAGCCTACAAGGACACAAAATTAAATACATTAAAAACAATAATATTCATAGCTATATATTTAGGTCAAGTTTTTAAGGTTTTTTTTTTTTCATTGATTCAAGTTTCATATATTTTTATTAGAAAACTTAACAGCAAACTACGTATATATTTGCAAGTTCTTCCACGTACCAGGTTTCCATGGTCAAGAATTAAAATGTTGTCCATGTTCAAAACTGTCGAAATCCGGTGAGCGATTGTAATTACTGTCATGCCCTTGCATTCACTACATATGGTACTTTGCAGAAGAGAAGCAGTTTGAGTGTCTACATTGGCTGTGCATTCATCCAAACACAGAACCTGCAATTTTAAGTACTCAGTTATGTCACCACTTACACCGCACAAGTGTATCTGAAACCGCGATAAAATATTTCGATACAATGAATATAACTTTCGAGAGACTAATTTTATGTGGAAGTGCCTCAAGACTTAAATACCGTCTTAAATCTTCATTTTTTCTCGATGTGGGACATATTAGTTCTCCATGGATGTATGTGTACCAAGCCATGCACATAAAGTCTTTTTTATTCTTTTCACGTTTATAATTCCCTCCAAGAGGCCATTAGAGACCTTTGTATAAAGAGTTGACCAGATGGAAGATAGTGCAATAATTAGAGATAAAGACCAAAGAAAACAAATGAAATAGATCTAACCATTAAACAGTCTAACTATAGAAATGAACTAAGATAGAACACGTAGCCGATCCCACAAAGTGAGAAAAGACTTTTGTTTGTTTATTTGTCTACATATGACACTATCATATTATCTTATCACGTGAAAGAAAGGATCAGAATCCTTGAAAATTCCATCCTTACCTTTGAAGATTTGAGAAGAGCACGTGCAAGACAAAGAAGTTGCCGTTGGCCAACAGAAAATGACATCCCAGATTCCTTTATGAGAATACTTAGCCCTCCGGCTGCTTCGACTTCCTGTTTCACATGACACTTCTCCAAAGCATTCCAAATTTTCAAGTCATCATGCATTCGAAATGGATCGAGATTATCCCTTGAAAAAAGAACAAAAGAACCTCATTAGTTCTACATCATACTCCAAATTGTAGTACAAGTTATAAATTCAAATATAACACCTTAATGATCCTTCAAACAAGAATGGACTCTGGGGAACAACAGCCAAATGAGCACGTAGTTCTCTAACAGGAATATTATTAATGTTTATGCCGTCCATGAGGATGGAGCCTGTACATATTGGGGTAAGGTGGAAAAGGGCATTCAACACGCTAGACTTCCCGGCGCCAGTTCTTCCAATAATTCCGATCTGATCACGTGCCACGTGAGAAGTATTAAACATAATGAGTGTAATGAATCTAAGAAAACTTCAGCTCCAAATCAAGTTTAATGCACCAAACCTGTGTCCCTCCAGAAATGGTAAAACTAAGATTGCAGAGAGCAGGTGGCAAAGATGGCATATATTTCAAAGTAACATTGTGGAACTCAATTACTCCTTGATTTGGCCAATCTGGGTTCAAGACAATGCATCCATCGAGTTCTTCTTGAGGAGTGTCCATATACTAGGAAAAAAAAGGGTAAACCGTACGTTAGATTTTGGTATATAAATTTTTTCTACCCATGTTTTCATTAAGCGAAATAAGTCCTAATTCATACTTCAAGGACTCTTTCAACCGAAACCATTTCCTTTTCTGTTTCGGTGAAACTTGTTAAGAAACTTCCCAACAAGGACACAATTGGAGCTGCATATGAGAGTGCCAATCCTACCTGTAGAAGGAAAAAAAAAGAAAAGAAAAAGTGCCATATTTAGTTTTTGGCTTAAATACACTTCTGGTCCCTCTAGTTCTATAAGACTATTAATTTGGTCCCTCTAGTTCAAAAGTTAACAATGTTGCCCTCCCATTTTCTAAAAGGATCCAACTTTGCCTTTTTATCACATCTCCATACAACATTTGACACCAAATTTAATAGTATGCTGACAATGGACTCCAAAACCTAAGTGTAAGCTAATGGTTAGGTCAGCAAACTGTGAAGTTTAATATTAAATTCTGGATGAAATATGTAAGAGAGGAGCGAAATTGGATCGTTTTAAAAAATAAGAGGGGCAAAATTCTCTATTCTTGAACTAAAGGGGTCAAATTGAAACTTTTATAAAACCATGTAGTTAAATCAGAGAATTATGAAAGGTAACAAACAAACCAGCCCAGGGGTACCAAAGTTGATGGGCAGACTGTCATGAGCTCCAATCACAGCCATCAGGGCAATAAAAGAGATGATAAATGCAGCTAATAACTGAAATAAAATCAATATATTATTAAGAGCTGCATGAAAAAAATCTTTTAAAAGTGAAATTTACAATTTGTATAGTTGACTTAGAGAAGTACTTGAAGGCGTAAGGAAAGCCATAAACTAGCTGCAATCTCTGTGTAAGAAGTCTTCTGATACAATGTTACATGTTCAATGAATTTGGTGAAAAAAAAGTCCTGTCCACAAATTCCATTGTGTAAAATTTATTAGTTTCATGAATACTCAAAATTTACATATATGTATTAACAAGGCTAGTGGTATGACTTAAGAATGATTTCAGTTGAAATTTTTTCTATTTATGATTATAATTTTGAAATGACATATATATTTACCTCAGATTTAAATGCCCTAATAGTTGATGATCCATCAAGTGTTTCAGTGAAAGATGTATATATCGGAGAACGAGACACACTGTCTAGTCGTCGTAGTTCTCTCGATGTTGACCTGTAGAAGAACTGAAACAAATGTATGTATCAGTATAATGTTGTCAATCATAACCAATGTGATAGGTCAACAAAGTAATTACAGTTTTAAATAGTCTTTGAAACTATATCTAAGATATAAATCTATAATAGAGTAATACAAGAGAAGACAGAGAATAACTCCACTCAATTATTTAACAAATGGTTAAGTGAATACCTGGAGTCTACTGTAGATGTACCAAAATGGCAATAACAGGAGCAAGAAAAAGACCTACAGAAAACCATTAAATCAATGTTTTATAATGGAGACAGTTAATGCAAACTTGGAAGTTTCATAATAATATCTTACAGGCACGGTGAGAAAAAATTACTGAGTACCTGAACATACGACAAAACTACTGCAATGCCCAACAGGCCTACAAAATTTGCTAGGAGAATGTTCATAATGAATGGAAGAGAATCATCGATTGTATAAAGATCTGAAGAAAACCTGCACGAAACAACATAGAAAATGAAGCTTAACTTCCATGGTAGAAAAATCTACTATGGCCTGAAGACATCTTATCTTAACCTGTTCAGTATTCTTCCACCTGGGGTCTGATCAAAGAATTGCACAGGTGCATTGATAAGCTGACCGAGCATTCTATTGTGCACTTTAATTGCCGCTTGTAAGCCACCGAATGCAAAAGAGAATGCCCTCACCAATGTGAGGAAGGAATTTATGATACAAAAGAGACATAGTACAGCCTGCAGCATCAATTACAAGTTAAACAAAATGGCATCTGATACTTGGTTTATAGTATTTAATAAGATTACTTCATATTTAATTCAATAAATTATACATGAATTGCTACATGTTTTTTTTCAACAACTTCAACATGTCTATAAAGGATAATTTTTTTTATATTCAAACATCATAAACATTTGTTAAAGTTCTGCATTAGACGTTCCATGCCCAAAAAAACTCATTTAAGGGGAAGATAATCACCAGATAGAAGGACACAGAGTATCCTGTTTGTCTGCTTTCTGTTGTGTCAACCCAAAATGATAACCATAAATCATTTCCGTTACGAGAAGCTTGCATCAGAATAGCTGACAGGCATATTACAACTGTAATGAACCAGCCAGTGAACATAGCATAGTTCCTGCAAAATATACCAATTTATTAACTAGCAATTGAAATCGATATTCACGAAAATGACAACTAAGATTCCTAAAGATTCTGGTACCAATAATATGTATATGTCTATACTCACTTATACACTCCAAGTTCCACTTTGCCCTCTTTCCTCAGCTCAACTTCAATGATCTCCTCTACTCCATCCAGATCATGGTTAATATCTCGATCTGGAAGCTCTTTTAATTTTGAAGAAGAACTTGTGCTGCAAGATTGTCCTTGATTCGGTACATCCGAATCAAGTTCGTTCGACGGGGAGAATGTTTTATACGAAGAAACTGGGACGTCATTTGGACTTCCCACCCACTTTACATGTCCTTTTTCCATTATAACAACCATATCAGCAGAAGATATTGCCTGCATATAAATTTTAGATTCATCATGATCTTAATCTTTATATAATAACATAGTACACATCTAATGGAGGATATTTTTTCTAAATTAACACAGAATGCTTGAGTTTTGAAAATCTGACGTAATTCAAGGTAATAATAACCTGGGTATTGTGGGTACAGAGCAATCGAGTTCTTCCCTGCGTAAGAGGACCAAGAATTGCATTCTGTAAGATCCATCGAGCAACTTGTGCATCTACAGCACTCAGCACATCATCAAGCATAATCACATCAGAGCCATGATAGAGTGCCCTGTTAATTACACAATATTAAAACAATTTCTTTGCTAAAAATCATGGCATAAAAAGTTTCACTTAAATTATTAGAGCCACATGGAGTAGAGGAAGCTATTGATCACCTTGCCAAAGCAAGACGAGTTCTCTGTCCACCTGATAAGTTGAGTCCTTTTTCCCCAATGTAAGCCATGTCGCCTCCAACCATCAATGAGATATCAACATCTAGTGCACATGCCTGCACAGTATCTGCATACCTGTATATAGCATGGAGATTCTTTAGGTTCAAATGTTTATATTGATCTAATTCACCTCAAACAGAATAAATAGGTACAAGAATCAGATCAAAAACCCTATTGTTGAAGGTATTACACCTTTTGGGATCATAATTTTTCCCAAATAATATGTTGTCACGTATTGTTCCAGATAAAATCCATGGGACCTGCAGTATAAGGGAAAAAACATTAGAAATTTCATTATGATAGCTTAGTATGGAACCATCATGTACAAACCTGTGGTACATAAGCCACTGATCCATCAGAATGAATTGATCCATGAGCAATCCGCATTTCTCCAAGAATTGAATATATCAAGGATGATTTGCCTGAACCAACCTGAATATATGCAGTTAACAAAGCGTTTGTGGATATATATACACTTGTTAATTATTATTTCATTTCTGAGTTGAATTTCAGTATATTACAAGTGCCAATGATTCTGAGATATATGAGAGGAACAATGTCAAATTCAATACCTTTGAAATCTGAACTACGGATCTCAATTATCTATGTTCATTATGAATGCAAAATAGATCTTTCTTTAAATTGTTTAAACTTTTTAAATGCAGAACTATTTAGGAACCAAAGCTGAAATTTTCTAATAGCCCTTTTTTATAAAATGAATTCTGACGTAAAGATTTAAAAGTATCATCTCCATTTCCATCTTCTTTCTATTTAGTACCTAAAATGCTATTTCCATGTTATTAGTTATATAAATCCTGAGAAAATTAAATTAGGCTTCTGACCTCTCCTATTACTGCAACAAAGGAGCCCCTTGACAGACTTAGATTCACATGATTCAACACCAAATTTGATGCTTCTTCATCACTGCTTGACCAAGTACAACATGCATCTTGGACTAGGACAGCCAAACCTTGTGAAGAATTAAGCTGTTTACTAAGCAATGGTGATGGACATGAATTTGTCTCTTCCATCTTAGACTTATTTTCAGGAGAAGACAGAAACCTGCTCAACCTTCTGGAGGATATAATGGCCTACAATGAATGGTTGCATCCAAACTAATCGTGAATAAGCGAATGTAAGCCAGAAGTATTTGTAAAATTCATGGGGTGCTGGATACTCACATCAATCAATCCATTAATCACCCAGGGGAATGAATTAAGTGGTGAAATTAGTGTATTAAACAATGCCAGGCAAGTGAAAACCTGCAATTACAATTTTTTTTTTCTAGAATCAAATATCTTAACGACTACTCGAAAGAAAATAACTCAATGAAAAATAAAAGGAGAAAAAATTTGTCAGTGAGATTAGATCAGATAAGTTTGAAAATACCATTGCAGCATCAAGTTGATGTCCCATCAATGCAAAGAGACCGAATGTGAAAAGAGAAAAGAGAGTTGGTGTTGTAGCCCAAAAGAACACACACCATGCGTCCAAGTACTTCCGAGTCTGTAGAACAAGAATGAAACTGAACGATTAAAATTAAATATAACATAAGAAGAAAAATGAAAGTAGTCCCTCTAATTGCTCCATACTAGAAACCCAAAAAAATCAACATGTAAAATGCTCTTCTCTCTCTTTCTTTCTTTTTTTTCATAAGGTGTCTTCTTTATAAAATTGTGGTGTAATGGACATGCGACTTACAGCTAAGTGTTTCACTTCAGAAGATCTTGTCTCCATCAACCAACCAGAAAAAAGAAGTTCCCATCCATGCATCTTCAAAGTGCGAATGTAGGTCAAAAGTTCTCCAGTCCTCCGTATCCTGTAAAATGTGTAATTCTAAAAATGTAAATACGTACTAGTAGCTATGATCCATATCCATCACATTGTGGCATTACAAATGAAGTAGAATTCAATAATTTGGAAGAGAATATCAAATTGTTAACTGTGATGTTAGAAATAGAAGAAAATAAAGCCTGAATAAGAGAAAGCAACTAGAGAACAAGATTGCATCTTATTCTTAAGCAAAATGAATTATTATTCTTAAGAAAAATGATTCACTCTCTAACTCATGCTTTCCTAATTCCAAACATTCACTGAGACACAAGTAAATTCTTCCAAAGTAAAACAACCAATTGAATGGCTTTTTTTTTTTTTTTTAATGCATAGAATACATGTTAGAAAGTAGTATGTATTATGTGAATAGCCTACAAATATTTATTGAATGTTCATCAAACCATAAAGAAGGGAAAAAGGGTGTAAATACCTTTCATCCTTCTGCTTCATCATTTTCTCAGTAGCACTTGCAATCAATTTCGATATCCATTTATTCACTGCATCAAGTGAAAATATACCCATGAAATTTATTCTAGTATTACACTAGGAAAATGTCAGGTGTATCCCATAGAATTTATATAAATATGACAAGCATTTCCCAGAAGAAGATGCCATGGAGAACCTCTTTAAAGTATAAGTCTCACTGTTAGTATTGATATAAGTCGAAAGCAACAGAAACAACTCAAGTGGGATTAAGCATAATCAAAGATCAAGCAATATATCTATGTAAAGATCTGGCATTGCAGAATAATAAAGAAAACAAGTCCCTCATTTGGATAGAGAAAATTATAATGAAAAGAGAAAACAAAAATGAATGATAGAGCAAGCACAGCTTACTGCCACTCAAATTTTTGTAAGATATCTACCTGGTATCAACAAAATGGTTATTGCTAAACCAGATACAAACGCAAATTTGACTTGAGTATACAAAAGATAAAGCGCCACTCCAATTTGTAAAGGCAAGCTGAAAATCAATTAAATCACAGTGATTAAGATCTATTTAAAACACAACGGCTTCCAATTTGAATAAATGTTATATCATTTACATCTATGTAAAACTCAGTCTTATCAAACACACATCATGGAATATATAGTTGAAATTGGAAAAAAAAAAGGAAGGATATTTTACAATATAATAACAGTATTTAATTATAAGTAATCAATGAGATATGATCAAAGTGGGTTTGGCCTAAAATAGCTTTAAGAAATTTGATTAAGGAGATACCTCCACACATCGTGGAAACTATTACACATGTTGACAGTTCGGTCAGCATCTACAGACATGAATGTCTGGATTTCTCCATTAGAGAACTTTGACCGCTCCACTAGGTTCACACCTAGACACTTGAGAGTTGAAACACACATAACAATATATATGATTTAGTATGAAAGCATGACCATAGGCCTAATCATAGAAAGACAGAAAATCCGCACATGAATAACATTATTTGAATAGAAAACAGAACATGATTATCTCATTTTAATTAAATCTATTATCTATAGTTTCATCATTTACAAGACAGTAAATAAATAAATAAGCAAACAATAAGATACCTTTTGATATATTAGAGTCATGATACTAGACCGCAGCTTTAGCTTCAGCTTGGAAAGATGAAAAGTATACTGTGTATCTAAAAACGACCTGGATCGGAAAGACAGTCTTAGTAGATATCACTGATAAGTAAAGCCAAATAGGATTTGAAGTTGAATATATCCTGACAGACAAAATATAGTTTCTCATAGTCAAAGGAAAAACAATTTAGAAATCACTAATTAATACAAATCAAATACAATAAAGGAATTATTGCTGGTCAGGAAGAGTAATTTGTTCATCACAGAAATAGTACAAAGATAGCCTAGTAGAAAGCAAAAATTTAAGAAAATCATTTTCGTAAATGCATGACATTATGATTTCTAAAGATAATGATTGGTCCAGGAGAAAAATTTAGAAATAAAGACACTGATGATTGTCAAAAAGTTAATAGTAAAATACTATAGCTGATTCACAATGATTCTATCATTGGATTCTCAATCTCACATTTATAAGGTCTATGCAATTAAAAACCAGCTCAGTGGAGCAATGTTTAGAAACATAAAGTGTTGGCCAAAATATAAAGGAGGAAAAGAGTAGCTATATGATTTAGGTACATGAACCAAACTTACTTAATTATAGATGTAAGACCCAAGGATATTGCAAGTAAATACCCATCCAAATTCTCTGAACCTGAAATGTATAGCAGAAGTGGCACCAATTTTCAATTATGACCTAAATTTCAATTCATTGCTAAGATAATTCAGGAAAATAAAAAAGAATGAGGATACCACTCTCGTCAAATTGTTTATATTATTGATTTTGACATTTATATTCTTAAAAAAATTTAAACTGACAAACGAAGTCATGTATAGGATAATAATACTAGCATTGTGGGGGGGAAAAAGAAGATTGTAGGCAAAGTCATCAATGTACTTGCAAAATCTCTGTTTTTATATGCAAGAGAGAGCGGCAGAGACAGGAACACATGTTAAAATGACTATATACCGAACTATTAATATGAAAAGTAGCATAACAGAACGGCAGAAAATAAAAGGGTAATTTCATCCACGAAGATGGATATTATGACCAATGGGAATAAATAGAGCTATATTACTACCCAATATTTTAATGATCACCATGAAATGAAAACTATTAATTGTTGCAACACCTTGTTGAAGAAACCGGATCAGCCTATTGAGAAGCAAAGGTCCCGCAAAACCAATACAATCATTAACCACCTGGAAGAAGTTCAAATATTTTGTAGTTGTAGAGTGTGAATTACTTTAAAAAAAATTAAAAATTTGGGTTTCTTCATAGACATGCTAGTTAAGTTAGACAATCAATACAAACAAAAGCAGGACAAAACTTCACATTCTGAAACTCAACTCTCATGCAAATAAATGACATGGATGACTATCAAGCTCATTTATTTAGTGACTGAACCAAGCAACCTAAGTCTCAATTATTCAAGGACATGTAAAGTACAGCAGAGAGGGAGGAAAAAAGGCTTCCTCGACATGTCTGACAGGTTGAAATTTTCCTTCTTTTTCTAGGATAAGTCCAAAAGATCCATCTCCATACAGATGGTTAGGAAGAAATGGTGGAATTTTAAAGCTTCAATGTCTTAAAGACTACCATGATTGAGAACCTAGAATAATGTTCCACTACTTTGTAGCAGCTTAAACATATAGAGTAACTATGACTATAAATAGTAATGAACAATGTTCAGTTATTTATCAACTTACATAAGTTTAGCATCGGGGGAACCACAATTTGGTATAGAAATTTACCTTCAACAAACCCAGGCGAAGATATGGCCATCCGTACGCATGACAGACTGCTCTAAGCAAAGATGCATTTGAAGCATTGTTACTCAGTTGTTCTTGCCAGCAGGTTATAATTATATCGTGACAAGAAGATGGATCCATATCAGGAGGTAGCTGCAGCAGATCTTCGGAGTCCAGTTGTTTAACCACACCATGATTCAATACACAATTTATGAATTTGAAAGTCATCAAATCCCAAAAGTTCCCAGCTTTTTCCTTGAAAATTTGTTGAAAAAATACAATTAGTAAGACCTTATAAAAAGTTTGGAGTAAAAAAACAGTGACAATAATTAGAAAGCATAAAAAGAGAGATCTTTTTTTTTTCAAATCTTATACAGATAGTGGAGAACTGAAGATACACTGCACAATTACATTACGCAAATTTCCCAGAATGAACAAATTATTTTGAAACAAAAAAAAAATATTATGAAGCATGACCGAATCACAGGGTATTTAATTGCAAAGATTATGGCTGTACTCAGACAATATATATTATATAATAATGATCTTGTGAGCGTAAACACAAGAATTTGATAAAAAAGAAACCACTTATAACATATACTTACGACGTCATGATGGCAACCTTCCTCAAGGTCCATGTCATTGGAAAGAAGTGGGTCTTCCAATAAACTGAAATTAGGACAACAGATCGTGACATTCATTCAGCAGTTCTCAATGTACTCTAGAAACAAAATGACACAGACAATCAAATGCATGCATTATGCTTGCTATAACAGTAAGATCTAACCACTTCAAATTAAAAGTGAATAACAAATGATAGTGAGGCATGAAGCATGTTAGTGAGACATGAAGCACAATATTAATAACTTCTTCAGTTGCAAAATTAGGTACGGCTTATAAAGATTTAATCTGAAACATTTAAATCGTCATAATGAATTTATTAGATATATTTATCTTATTGTAGTTATTATGTCTGGAAATGTGTAAAGACAGAACATATTGGTGTCGCTTGATTCATATAGCCGACCCCACCTAGTGGGAAAAGGCTTTATTGTTGTTGTTGTAGTTATTATGTCTACGTGATCTGAAACTTATTGACAAACCTAATCTACAAAACAGAACTTGAGACTACCAACTTATTTATTATATGTTAACAACTGAACAGGTACAAATAGAGAGTAAAAGATAAAGCAAAAAATGTAGGATGAACTTGAGGATGGCCACATTAAGATGTTTTTCTTTAGCTTTACTGCTCCACCTTTTAAAACTTGCTAATGCATTTTACATAATACTTTCTAAATTCTCAAAAAGAAAGTGTCTTAGTAAAAATGCCTGACCAATATATACCTGTTTTTGGAAGATAATCTCTTTACTCTGATCACATTGATAGTGATGCCAAATGCAATATTGAAGAGAAAAATAGAGCTTTCCATGACACGTACTGGAATCTGCAATGGAAACCAAGAATACCATTAACCAAAAGGTAAAGTGACATGCACAGAAAAAAAGAATTGTAAGCTAGAAAGTAGAAACCAACAACAGCACCTCTAAGAATGGGAACTTTGTCAGCAAATGGAAGATCCAGAATATTGGTTTCAGAATCCACCAGTAACATAAGACGTAGTTGCAGACTATGTAACAATTGCTGGAACACTTTGAGAAGAGAATGATATTTGTCTACATACAGACAAAAGCAAAGATTTTGGTCCCAAGAATTTACAGTTCACACGTCTTAAAAAGTATTTGTAGGCAACAACAAGAAATTTGTAAAGCTTACCCACACCATCAACTCAGAACAGCTATAAAACCACTTATGATATCCAACAAATTGCCTATTATGTTCTCCCTTCCACAGAAAAATTATGTCCAAAATTGTAACACATGCTCCAGCAGCTGGTACAAAATTCAGAATAAACTTCTCCAAAAAGGTTATCTGTTAAGACATTGCAAACGCATTAGCATATCCCGAACATTTTCTCGGGTAAATATTTAAATTCAAAGAGGAAAGCCTTGCTATGGTGAGCTAAAACCAACAACAACAAAGGTGGAGAAATTAATAACTCTTTCCTGCTGGAGTCAGAATTTCACAGAAGTTTGAATGTTTGATAACTAATGAATAATGTATGAATTGTTGAGAACATTGTATTAAGATAACATTACCCAAAAACTATATATTTCTTTATGGTAGTTTGCTTGCTGTCAAATGAAAAACAGGGCTGTTCATCATTTCTACATTGATTTTCAAAACTGATATTTTCAGAAACAAACAAACTTGCATTACAGCATATCACCGAGCACATAATCTACAAAGTTAATGGGAAAAGTAATTTTGATGAGATGTATCTAAATAAAACTTCTTAGATCTAATGATTTGAAGAAGACAAGTCATTAGAATAGTATATTTACAATTTTACATAGACTAATAAAATGAATGAGAAAGAGAGAAGTAAATAATATTTTGAGCAGCTGTATGGAATGCAAGGATAATAAAATGAATTTGTATTTCATATGTGTGACAGAATCAAATAAACTTCACAAGAAAATAATAAAACTCTCAAGGATTCAATCTGATACAACTCTTTTCTTCACTTAATCAGCTACTACCTGGGCATGTGATCTTTGAATCCCCAAGCTGCTCTTCTGAGTGAATCCAAGAACAACAATCATAACAATAGTCACTGTGTTCAGTCCAAAACCTAGAACTGTAGGTATTATTAAGGAAAAAACAAATCATATAATATAAACAACCACAAGTTTTGTATCCACTCAGAAACCAAAACCAAAATCTGAAAATTAATAAGGATATATGTCTTCAAAACACTCTGAGAATCCCCTTCCATCCCATACCTGTAAACCAGAATAGAAGTTCATTCATGATCAGAGAAGCTTTAATTTTTAATGAACTATCAAATATCCCTTCACTTTCAGACTATTTCTGAAAAACCCAGAAAAAGTTAACAACCATGATCACTCTACCAGACTACCACCAAAAGAAACAGAGTAAAACCGTGTGTTTCTTCAATCCCTACTTGTCATATTGCAGAACAAATGTAGTTTAAGAGTAAAACACAAACAGATAAACATTAACATGAGAACTTTGGAAATGTGAAAAAGCTCGAAATTCACTTTAAAAGCTTACAGACATAAAACTCCTTCCTTGAAAAGTTTCATTTTTTACTTTATTTTGTGATTAAAGATTTCATTTTGATCATTCTTAACCGCCAAACAGAGGGCAAGGCGAAAGAAAACCATGTGAAAGAACAGCCCAAAACGATAATATTCGTACGGAGATGAATTCAAAACAAAAAGGATGAGAAATGCGTACTGATTGAGAATTGGGGCAAATTAGAGCCAAAAATTCGTCCATTGATAGAGAGCAGAACTTCGCTTGCAGTGAGAGGTGAGAGAGAAAGTTTTGAACTTTGAAGTCGTCAGGTGTTAATAGCGTACCGTAGTGTGTCGTTCTCATGCAAATTAGGCGGAGAGTGTGAGAGACTTTAATGTCAAGGAATCCTCTGTTTAGATTATTAAGTAATGATGACTTACTTTATAGTTTCTACACTAGCCTTCATAATTGGCTAATTATAAGTTCATAGCTATTTGTTTAGATTAATGTTCATAATTGCGATATAATTTCAATATCTTAAAGTAATTTTCATGTCTTACCTCTGTAAAACAAGGTTTCTATTTTGTGATTAACAAGAGTATTTAATAATTTAAAATTTGTAGAAAGTGAAAAAAATAATTATTATTATATTATATTTGTGAATTTTCAAAATTATAGTGCTGGTATATATGGAATATGTCATTATGTCTAGGACAAGTTATAATTTTTTTAAACAAAAAAAATATTGGAAAATAAATTAAACACATTATACTTTGAACAATTAAATTAAAATAGTAATGATTTTTTAGAATGAAAAATAATCACTCTTTTATTAATGTTATATTCAAGTTTTTTTGGGTTTTTACTGTTATTTTTTTGTTGTAAGTAATTTTATTTGAGATATTGTCAAATACTAATATGAAAATTCAAATCTATATTGTGAGAGATTAATTTCTTATACTAAACTCAATTCCCTTTAATAATGTCATATGAGAATGTTATAAATTATGCTGCTTTCAATCCCATTAACCATCATTTTTACTGCATAATTTGAGTTATCAAGCAATTCTTGTCTATTAATGTGTGTATTTATAAATTAGTAAGGGAGAATCCTAAATAAAAATAAATAAATCCTTCTTTTGTTCTCTCTTTCCTCTTTAATCTTACTTTATGGGGATTGTGATATTTAATCAAAGATTTTCTGTATAAAGACAGGACCATTTTCATGTGGCTAATTCTTAAAATGAAAGCTTCAAAATCAAAGGCCACTTCAATCCTCAGTGAGAGATATCTTTAGGAAAGCAAACTGAAAAAGTTTGGGTCTCCACTCTCCACATTCCTATGCATGTGTGTAGCAATATAAGAGATGAAGATAAGTTTAAAAGGGAATAAATGGGCAAAGTTCTTTGAATCTTCTTTGTGAAAGCTGATTTTACTTTTGTGTTAAACTTTTGGCCTTTAAAATTAATGACCTTACACATGCCATCCATGTCATAATTCCATTTACACATTAAAGAGAAAGAGTTTATCTTATCTAGCCAAAGAAAAAGATGTTC
Source organism: Senna tora (assembly GCA_014851425.1). Classification (NCBI taxonomy): domain Eukaryota; kingdom Viridiplantae; phylum Streptophyta; class Magnoliopsida; order Fabales; family Fabaceae; genus Senna; species Senna tora. The sequence continues at coordinate 724,005 of CM026260.1, forward strand.
AACATAAGAGGAAATTGTTTGCTTTTCCAAGTGAACTCAATAAGACCTAAACTATTTTCTTGATTGTAATTTTCGAATACATTCTTGATTGAAAAAGCAAACAAAGACATTGCATCATATATATACTGTACAGTATAGGACAATAAAAGAGATGAAAAAACACAAACCCATAACAAACTTATTGAACAAAAGAATTATACAAAAGAATTCAAACTAGATAGTACAACAAAGTTTTGTATCAATGGAAACCAAACATATGCAAAATGCTTGGTAACCTGTCAAAGGATATCTGCAAACCCACAAGACAAAATGTACTCAAAGTTATTACACAAGTTTCAAGTTTCAAACTGTCACGACCCCATTTCTAGGAGTCCGTGACCGGCACGGGAGTAGGATTTCACCCCTAAACCCGTAAGCCTTCCCTATTACCATTTAAAATAATTACCCTGCTATACAAACAACATACAATATTCACATAATAAATATTGGCCACGTCATTTACGGTGGCCTAAATAACCTGCAATCCACGGCGCTCATTGCCGCTTCAGCCCAATTCAAGTATATATATATATATATATATATATCCATTCACATAAGCAATCACACATAAATTTGTATATACGTAGTGATCAAACCACAAGGGAATGATCTATCCTATTCACACACAATATGTATATATAACCTGTTCAATCACCTGTATATGAGCATCCACACTCGCATTTAAATTTACATATTGATCACACGCCTCAATGCGTGTAATCTATCCTATTCACATGCAGGTTTATATATTTGCAAACAATCACATACCAACCACACATATATACATATATAATTTACATATTGATCACACCCCATAGGGTGTGACCTATCCTATTCACATGCGGAAGCAATTCATACTCATCATAATATTCATATATCCTATATTCCCATCCATGACCTAATCTTTAAACAGTATGAAGCCGACAAGTCTAGATTTGTACATATATATATATACATATAGCAATTGCCTATACATCAAAGGCTATACTCAAAATAATGTATACATCGATGAAATATAACAAAAGAATGTATACATCAAAAGATAAACCTCTCACGCGAACAATGCGTGAGGTCTCTAGGAATGTCCGCCTCCTTGAGAGGAAGTAGACGCGTGTCCGGTGCCCGCTACACCTGTATCTGTAACATGTAAAATTGGGGGGGTGAGTCAAACGGACTCAGTGAGAGGCTCTCCCATCCTTGGTGTAGTAGCGGGTACCACTACAACTGGGGAAAGGGAGCCAATCACATCCACATGCACATATAATATTCCTTTTAACCTTTCATGTTTAAGTGATCATGCATTTAGCATATATAACACATATATTGACAAAATTAGGCATATATATCACATGTTCAATATCATCAAACACTTTCCAATATCATATATCGTTTTAAAATAACATAAACTGGCCCGAAGGCATATCTCCCTTTGGGGAGAGAACTGGCCCGAAGGCATATCTCCGTTAGGAGAGAATCTGGCCCGAAGGCATAACTCACGTGAGTGGCATCCGTTATGAGGTAAACTGGCCCGAAGGCATAGCTCACGTGAGCGGTTAGGAACCTAGTTGATCATTCTAGGAACCCCTGGCCCCAAGACTTTACTTGAGACATATCTGGCACCAAGACTTTACTTGGTACATAACCGGCGACTCGTGTGACTTTGGCCTAACCAAAGCTTTAACCACAAAGTGGCAAACTCATAGACTTGGACTCTTGGGTGTCCGACTTCACGAGGACATACTCGATCTACCCGGTTTATTTAAAATGGACACCTCTTTTATCATAGACTCTACATGACTCCTATGAACCCCTACTAGTTCGGTTTTACTTTTCTTGGAAAAACTTATAAGTTTATACCCTTTCCCAAGTTCGAAAATAGTTTCAAGGAAGAACATCCTAAGTTCGATTATTTCAAAAAAATTTCAAGATCAAACAATAGGTTTCCAACTTCATTTAACTTGTGAGTTTCTAGGACCATGGAATTTAGACACCGAAAGTAGACTCGATCCTACCCCCGATATCGTTCTAGGTTCCAAGAACCCTTTTTCCATATAAGGCTTCCCAAGCCATCATGATATTTCACATGTATCAAATACACATATAACATGTAATTTCATATAATAACATTTAGGAATAACAATAGCATGTTTCTAACATACATATTCTAACAAAGAGGCAAATAATACAAACCATATTTTTCCACATCCTCATACGACCCACAAGAGGGCAAGGATGGGAAAGCCCCTCACCTGGTTGGCACTTCGGATCAGCTCTCGGTGTGCCCGAAGGTCCACTCACAGTATGGTGCCCTATACACATATATATTTAGGACATTTAGAACGCGTAATTAAACATCTAAAAATGCGTGTGTCGTACTAATACTCATGTACCGTTTAGATATTTCTAAGAACTAATTATTTAATTCGTTACGTCGTCTAAATTTCTCTTTTTGAAAGTCCAGAATGCCCCATATTTGACTTTCACACTTTCGAGCCATTTAGAACATCTAATTGCTTAGGTTAGAGATTTCCACTTGTTTAAATTCCCCTTCATGTGTTCATGTGAAGTTCCCATTACCCAAGTCTTGAATTTATGGCTCAAGAGTCATAAATTCTACTTGTCCAAAATTTCCATTTATCAAAATAACCCTGAACACTTCACCTACACATGAATATGTATACCCGAATACGCGTAAAATTAGAAAATTGTCTCTTTTTCCCCGAACGGGGTTCCGGGTGAGACGGAAATTACTCGGGTTTTAATCCCTCGTACATTCCAATAATTTTTAATAATTATATAATTATTATTCAACCTTTCAGTGCACCCCAAGTCATTCCGCAACACCCTTAAACCTTAACAATCACATTTTCCTACACTTTTTCGAACCCAGATAAATTCCATCAATTTGGTTCCGGTTCCTAAGCTTCCAACTCACTTCCTAGCATGCAAATACTTCAATTTAGGATCCAAAATACTCATATTGAATCAATTGGGGTCTTTCTAAAAATCACTAAAATTGATAAATTTGGGGTTTGAGTGATTCGGGACTTCTTACCTCGATTTAATCGGTTAAGATGATGGAATAGGGTATAGGAAACCCCCGGTCACCTTCCCCGAGCTCGGAACGGCCAAAATCCGGTGAGATTCCGGCGAAAAAACACTATTCCCGTTTGTTTCTCTCTCTAACCAAGCTCTCTCTCTCTCTCCTCCGTGAACCCGCCGGCCACCTGCCTCCGGCGTCGCCGTCGACTGCTCCTACTCCGGCGAACGGCGGCGTCGTCCTCCGCTGGCCACCGCGCGCGTCCCTTCCCTTCCCGCTAGGCCTCGGCGTCGTGCGTCCCCAAATCCTTCTGCTCCACGATTTGGCTGCTGGAGAAGAATGAGGACCAATTCTTTTTTTTAAATGGGGGGTCACGTGTGTGACCCCCCCCCTCCTCCACAATACATATATATATATTATATATTTATATATTTTCTTTTCCTATAACAAAAAAAAAAACTGCATGTATATATATATTTATATATATATATATATATATTTAATATGTTATTTATTTATTGTCAAAATTGACTTTGGGGTTAATAAACCTACACCCAATATTCCCGTTAAGTCCTAATTTTGGTCCAAATAAAATTTCATTTATTTAAAATTTTTCCCCTTTTCCTTCCAATTTAAAATAAAAATTAAATTATGACCTTAACGTAAATTGGAAAATTTTCGGGTATTACAATCTTTCCCCCTTAAGAAATTCGGTCCCCGAATTTCAATCACATACTAACCTTAGTTTTCAAATAGATGAGGATACGTCCTGCGCATATCAGCCTCGACTTCCCACGTAGCTTCCTCGGTCGAGTGATTTCTCCACAGAACTTTCACCAATGGTATTTCTTTCGATCTCAACTTCTTCAATTGACGATCTAAGATTTCCACTGGTATCTCCTCATACGTCAAATCTTCGGTTAGTTGTACTTCTTGGGGTTGGATCACATGAGAAGGATCTGGCAAGTACTTGCGAAGCATTGATACATGAAATACCGGATGAACTCCTTCTAGTTCCGCCGGCAATTGAAGACGGTAGGCAACATTCCCCACACGCTCTAGTATCTCAAATGGTCCAATATACCTTGGACTTAGCTTGCCCTTCTTGCCAAACCTCATTACGCCCTTCATTGGTGAAATTTTCAAGAATACTAGCTCACCCACAGCGAATTCCAATTCTCTTCTTCGGTTGTCAGCATATGACTTCTGTCTACTTTGAGCCGTTAACAACCTCTCCCTTATTTCTTTTACCTTTTTTCAAGGCATCTTGTAACAGTTCCGGCCCGACTAAGCTAGCTTCTCCGACCTCGAACCAACCAATCGAGGATCGACACCTTCGACCATAAAGAGCCTCGAAAGGTGTCATTTGAATACTCGCTTGGTAACTGTTATTATATGCAAACTCAGCTAGAGGTAAATACTTTTCCCAACTTCCGCCGAAATCCATAATACACGCTCTAAGCATGTCTTCCAGAATTTGAATAGTTCTCTCTGATTGCCCATCTGTCTGTGGGTGAAAAGCGGTGCTCAAATCAACTCTAGTCCCCAACACTTCCTGCATAGACTTCCAAAACCTGGAAGTGAACTGTGGCCCTCTATCCGATATTATGGATGCTGGTATCCCGTGTAGTCTGACGATCTCTGATAGATAGAGCTGCGCATACTGACTCACACTATAAGTGGTCTTAACTGGCAGAAAGTGGGCGGACTTGGTCATACGGTCCACTATTACCCAAACTGAATCAAACCCACGCTGTGATCTAGGCAACCCTGTAACAAAATCCATTGTGATCCTCTCCCATTTCCATTCTGGTATTTCTATTTGTTGTAACATCCCGGCGGGTTTCTGGTGTTCAGCCTTAACCTGCTGACATACTAAACATCTAGCCACATAGTCTGCAACATCTCTTTTCATACCATTCCACCAATACAATTGTTTCAAATCATTATACATCTTGTTAGCTCCCGGGTGGATGGTATAAGCGGTCCGGTGTGCTTCTTCAAGAATCCTCTCTTTCAAATTGTCCACCATCGGAACACACAACCGTCCCTCCAAGCGAAGTACCCCGAAATCATCAATAGAGAATCGGAGGTCCTCCCTTTTCTCTTCGATTACTGTATTCTTAATCTGTCTGAGGTCGGCATCTTCATCCTGTTTAGACTTCACCTCTTCTACCAAGGAGGATTTGGCTTCTAGATGAGCCAACAATGAATTTGAAGTTCCAATCTCAAACCGATTCCCGGTTTGTTCTAACTCATGAAGTTCCTTAATCAACGATCTCCTCTCTTCACTTATATGAGCAAGACTACCCATGGATTTCCGACTCAGAGCATCAGCTACCACATTAGCCTTTCCCGGATGGTACAAAATCGTGCAGTCATAATCTTTTAACAACTCTAGCCATCGACGTTGTCTCAAGTTTAAATCTTTCTGCTCGAAGATGTATTTGAGACTCTTGTGATCTGTATAAATTTCACAAGTCTCTCCGTATAGGTAATGCCTCCATATTTTTAAGGCAAATACCACCGCGGCCATTTCAAGATCATGAGTCGGGTAATTCTTCTCATGTTTCCTCAACTATCTCGAGGCATAAGCAATCACTTTGCCGTGTTGCATTAATACACACCCCAACCCGATTCTTGATGCATCGCAATACACCACATACCCTCCGGTGCCTTCAGGCAGTGCTAACACTGGAGCGGTAGTGAGGCTTTCCTTCAACTTCTGGAAACTGTGCTCACATTTCTCATCCCATACAAACTTCACCCCTTTTTGTGTCAATTTGGTCAATGGCGCAGCCACCTTAGAAAATTCTTGCACGAATCTTCTGTAATAGCCCGCCAAACCCAAAAAGCTACGGATTTCTGTAACTGAGGTAGGTTGGGACCAATTCTTTACCGCCTCCACCTTACTTGGATCAACGTGGATTCCCTCTGATGATACCACGTGACCCAAAAAGGCAACTCTATCAAGCCAAAATTCGCATTTGGAGAACTTGGCATACAACTTCTTCTCCCTCAACCTTTGTAAGGCCAACCTTAAGTGTTCAGCGTGCTCTTCTGAATTTTTCGAATAGACCAAGATGTCATCAATAAAGACAATGACAAATTGATCCAAGAAAGGTTTGAAGACCCTGTTCATCATATCCATAAACGCTGCAGGAGCATTGGTCAATCCAAAAGACATCACCAAAAACTCGTAATGTCCATATCGGGTTCGGAAAGCGGTCTTAAGTACGTCTGATTCTCGAATCTTGAGTTGGTGATACCCAGATCGCAAATCAATTTTAGAAAACCGCTTTGCACCTTGTAATTGATCAAACAAGTCATCTATCCTCGGAAGTGGGTATTGGTTGCGGATCGTCACCTTATTTAACTTTCGGTAATCGATACACAACCGCAAGGATCCGTCCTTCTTCTTCACAAAAAGGACCGGCGCACCCCAAGGAGAAAAACTAGGCCGAATAAAGCCCTTGTCAAGCAACTCCTGCAACTGAGTATGTAACTCCTTCAATTCTTTCGGAGCCATACGATAAGGTGGTGTGGATATAGGTTGAGTACCGGGTTGCAATTCAATTTCAAATTCGATTTCCCGATCGGGAGGCAACCCCGGCAATTCTTCCGGAAATACATCTAAGAACTCACGCACCACCGGTACTTGATTCGGTGAAACCACTTCTTTCGTAGTGTCTCTCACAAAGGCCAAGTACCCTTTGCACCCTTTTTCAAGTAGCTTGGATGCCTTGATAGCTGAAATCAAGCTTGGGTACGGAGCGGCTCCGTCGCCCCTTATCACAAAAGGTTCTTCATTCGGCATGCTAAATTTTAGACACTTAGCTCTACAATCCACCACCGCATGACAAGATGTCAACCAGTCCATTCCTAGAATTACATCTAAATCAACCATAACTAAAAGACGAAGGTCTACTATAGTCTCATGACCATCGACCTCCACCACACAGGATTTATGCACATACTCAACTTGTACCGAATCTCCCATCGGAGTAGATACTAATACTATCTCTTCCATTCTAGATGGACTTCTCTTGAATTTAGAGGCAAATTCATGCGACACGTATGAATGAGTAGAACCAGAATCAAACAACACTTTTGCTTCAAGAGAACAAACAAGTAGAGTACCTGTGACCACTGCATTGGATGCATGAGCGTCCTGCTGAGAAAGTGCGAATACTCTGGCTTGACCGCCACTCACTGCCCCTGTACCTCTACCACTGTTACCCGCACCACGACCTCTAATTGCACCCGTGTTGGTTGTATGTGGTGGCACGGCTCTCACCGGTGGGGCTGGAATAGGAGTACTTCTCGGAGTCGGGTTACTCCTCACACTTGTACCTTCCCTCCGCTTAGGACACTCCCTAACATGTGGCCCACCTCGCCACAAGTGTAGCATGCACCGGTCAATTTCCGGCATACACCAAAATGACGTCTGTTGCAGATTGCACATTGAGGCCATGTGTCACCGGTGTTTTTACTGCCTTGTACTCTCTGTCCACCTTGGGTGTTACTCTTCCCAGAACTTGTGGTGGTAATAGCAGACTGCCCACCAACTTGTCCTGCATAATTTGAAACTATACCAGAATTACCAGCTGTCTTTTGCTTCTTCTTCCACCCTTGGCCCTCATTGCCCATCAATAATTTATTCTTGGGATTCGCCGACGTCCCAAACTTCTTTCTATTTTCGATCACTCTTGCACAATCCGCAGCCTGTGCTAAAGTTTCATATTGATTACACTGGGGTAGTAGCACTACGAACAACGGCTCAACCAGTCTGTGAATGAACCTCTTGATCAATTCCCTCTCATCATGAACTAATTCAGGAGCGTATTGAGCTAGCTCTGTGTACTGCAGTTCAAACTCGGTCACAGACATATTCGGCGTCATCCACAAGTCTTCGAACTGTTGACGCTTGGCATACTTCATTCCTTCAGACAGAAACCGACCCAGGAATTCCCTCTGAAAATCTTCCCAGGTCATAGGAGCAACTCTCCTTGCATATCTCTTCTGTACTGATTCAAACCAAACCCGTGCAGCGCCTCTTAACTGAAACGAGGCAAGTTCCACCATTTCTCCTCCTGGACACCTCAGTAATTGCCCAATTCTGATTATATCACGGAGGAAATGTTGAGGGTCCTCCTTGGTTTCGGTTCCGCAAAATGTGGGCGGATTTAACTTCAAGAATTTTGTAATTGGCAATTCCCTCGGAACTCCCCTCGGTCTCCTGGGTACGTCCCTTAGTTGCCAATCCCTTCTAGGTTCTTCCTCCCTTGTTTCAGTTTCCTGTTCAACCGATATCACTTGCTCTTCTACTTCGCCGACAACTAAACGGCGGACTTCTTGTTGAATTTGGCGGGTTATTTCGGCTCTCAATTCCTGAAATCCCGCAGTCAACATCTCAGCCACCGACGGAGCACCCGTCTCAACCTGTGGCTCTGGGTTTTGTTGCCTATGCACTTCTCTTTCTTGTGTCCTACCACGACCGCGAGCACGGCCTCTAGCACGGCCTCTAGCATGGCCTCTAGCTCGGCCCCTAGGAGGCACTCTCTCCTCCCGAACGAACTCCTCATCTATACGTGCAGGGACTCTACCGCCCCTCCTAGCCTGCCTAGCGGTCGGCAGCATCCCTGTACTGCACAAAGATCACACCTAATAAATACGCATATAACAATGATATATTTAAATATCAAAGAGAGTAGAAAGAAAGGATTGACACATTTTTCCTGGGTATTCCCACAAGTGCCCTTTTACTCCCACGTTGTGCCCGGGTACACAAAGAAGGGTAAACCGACACCCGGTCATATCTATGGCTTCATACTATTTAAAAATAACCTGCCTCTGATACCAACTTTGTCACGACCCCATTTCTAGGAGTCCGTGACCGGCACGGGAGTAGGATTTCACCCCTAAACCCGTAAGCCTTCCCTATTACCATTTAAAATAATTACCCTGCTATACAAACAACATACAATATTCACATAATAAATATTGGCCACGTCATTTACGGTGGCCTAAATAACCTGCCATCCACGGCGCTCATTGCCGCTTCAGCCCAATTCAAGTATATATATATATATATCCATTCACATAAGCAATCACACATAAATTTGTATATACGTAGTGATCAAACCACAAGGGAATGATCTATCCTATTCACACACAATATATATATATAACCTGTTCAATCACCGGTATATGAGCATCCACACTCGCATTTAAATTTACATATTGATCACACGCCTCAATGCGTGTAATCTATCCTATTCACATGCAGGTTTATATATTTGCAAACAATCACATACCAACCACACATATATACATATATAATTTACATATTGGTCACACCCCATAGGGTGTGACCTATCCTATTCACATGCGGAAGCAATTCATACTCATCATAATATTCATATATCCTATATTCCCATCCATGACCTAATCTTTAAACAGTATGAAGCCGACAAGTCTAGATTTGTACATATATATATATACATATAGCAATTGCCTATACATCAAAGGCTATACTCAAAATAATGTATACATCGATGAAATATAACAAAAGAATGTATACATCAAAAGATAAACCTCTCACGCGAACAATGCGTGAGGTCTCTAGGAATGTCCGCCTCCTTGAGAGGAAGTAGACGCGTGTCCGGTGCCCGCTACACCTGTATCTGTAACATGTAAAATTGGGGGGTGAGTCAAACGGACTCAGTGAGAGGCTCTCCCATCCTTGGTGTAGTAGCGGGTACCACTACAACTGGGGAAAGGGAGCCAATCACATCCACATGCACATATAATATTCCTTTTAACCTTTCATGTTTAAGTGATCATGCATTTAGCATATATAACACATATATTGACAAAATTAGGCATATATATCACATGTTCAATATCATCAAACACTTTCCAATATCATATATCGTTTTAAAATAACATAAACTGGCCCGAAGGCATATCTCCCTTTGGGGAGAGAACTGGCCCGAAGGCATATCTCCGTTAGGAGAGAATCTGGCCCGAAGGCATAACTCACGTGAGTGGCATCCGTTATGAGGTAAACTGGCCCGAAGGCATAGCTCACGTGAGCGGTTAGGAACCTAGTTGATCATTCTAGGAACCCTTGGCCCCAAGACTTTACTTGAGACATATCTGGCACCAAGACTTTACTTGGTACATAACCGGCGACTCGTGTGACTTTGGCCTAACCAAAGCTTTAACCACAAAGTGGCAAACTCATAGACTTGGACTCTTGGGTGTCCGACTTCACGAGGACATACTCGATCTACCCGGTTTATTTAAAATGGACACCTCTTTTATCATAGACTCTACATGACTCCTATGAACCCCTACTAGTTCGGTTTTACTTTTCTTGGAAAAACTTATAAGTTTATACCCTTTCCCAAGTTCGAAAATAGTTTCAAGGAAGAACATCCTAAGTTCGATTATTTCAAAAAATTTCAAGATCAAACAATAGGTTTCCAACTTCATTTAACTTGTGAGTTTCTAGGACCATGGAATTTAGACACCGAAAGTAGACTCGATCCTACCCCCGATATCGTTCTAGGTTCCAAGAACCCTTTTTCCATATAAGGCTTCCCAAGCCATCATGATATTTCACATGTATCAAATACACATATAACATGTAATTTCATATAATAACATTTAGGAATAACAATAGCATGTTTCTAACATACATATTCTAACAAAGAGGCAAATAATACAAACCATATTTTTCCACATCCTCATACGACCCACAAGAGGGCAAGGATGGGAAAGCCCCTCACCTGGTTGGCACTTCGGATCAGCTCTCGGTGTGCCCGAAGGTCCACTCACAGTATGGTGCCCTATACACATATATATTTAGGACATTTAGAACGCGTAATTAAACATCTAAAAATGCGTGTGTCGTACTAATACTCATGTACTGTTTAGATATTTCTAAGAACTAATTATTTAATTCGTTACGTCGTCTAAATTTCTCTTTTTGAAAGTCCAGAATGCCCCATATTTGACTTTCACACTTTCGAGCCATTTAGAACATCTAATTGCTTAGGTTAGAGATTTCCACTTGTTTAAATTCCCCTTCATGTGTTCATGTGAAGTTCCCATTACCCAAGTCTTGAATTTATGGCTCAAGAGTCATAAATTCTACTTGTCCAAAATTTCCATTTATCAAAATAACCCTGAACACTTCACCTACACATGAATATGTATACCCGAATACGCGTAAAATTAGAAAATTGTCTCTTTTTCCCCGAACGGGGTTCCGGGTGAGACGGAAATTACTCGGGTTTTAATCCCTCGTACATTCCAATAATTTTTAATAATTATATAATTATTATTCAACCTTTCAGTGCACCCCAAGTCATTCCGCAACACCCTTAAACCTTAACAATCACATTTTCCTACACTTTTTCGAACCCAGATAAATTCCATCAATTTGGTTCCGGTTCCTAAGCTTCCAACTCACTTCCTAGCATGCAAATACTTCAATTTAGGATCCAAAATACTCATATTGAATCAATTGGGGTCTTTCTAAAAATCACTAAAATTGATAAATTTGGGGTTTGAGTGATTCGGGACTTCTTACCTCGATTTAATCGGTTAAGATGATGGAATAGGGTATAGGAAACCCCCGGTCACCTTCCCCGAGCTTGGAACGGCCAAAATCCGGCGAGATTCCGGCGAAAAAACACTATTCCCGTTTGTTTCTCTCTCTAACCAAGCTCTCTCTCTCTCCTCCGTGAACCCGCCGGCCACCTGCCTCCGGCGTCGCCGTCGACTGCTCCTACTCCGGCGAACGGCGGCGGCGTCCTCCGCTGGCCACCGCGCGCGTCCCTTCCCTTCCCGCTAGGCCTCGGCGTCGTGCGTCCCCAAATCCTTCTGCTCCACGATTTGGCTGCTGGAAAAGAATGAGGACCAATTCTTTTTTTTAAATGGGGGGTCACGTGTGTGACCCCCCCCCCCCTCCTCCACAATACATATATATATATTATATATTTATATATTTTCTTTTCCTATAACAAAAAAAAAAACTGCATGTATATATATATTTATATATATATATATTTAATATGTTATTTATTTATTGTCAAAATTGACTTTGGGGTTAATAAACCTACACCCAATATTCCCGTTAAGTCCTAATTTTGGTCCAAATAAAATTTCATTTATTTAAAATTTTTCCCCTTTTCCTTCCAATTTAAAATAAAAATTAAATTAGGACCTTAACGTAAATTGAAAAATTTTCGGGTATTACACAAACTTTGTTTCAATTCATAAAAATTTGAAGTCAAGAAGAAGAACAAGAACATAGCCATTTAATACATACCTATAACCCATAACAAACTTCGATTTTTCCACCCTACCTAGTTGCAATATTGTTTGCCTCCCATTCTCCTAGCCACATCCATGGATAAATCAGCTAAATCTTCATATATCTTGAGTTTATATAGTCACTTGCGAGGTTAATATAATTTATCCATATTATCTATTTTATTTTATAGAATTCTACTTAAAAATATAAGATTGCGTACACCTAACTCTCTTCAAACTATATTTGATGGGAGTCTGTGCTGCTTTTTTATGTTTTATTATATAAATTGCTTAGCTTTTTAAGAAATTAGGTTTTTTACTGTCCAAAACATTTTAACATTTTCATTTGACAACTCATTCGGTTGAAAGATAAAATAAATATGAGTAAATTTATATTGACCTTTTAAAGAAATTTACATTGACCTTTTTGAGAAATATGGGTATTTATGGAAATTCTTCTATTCTTTTTTCTTCTTGGGACAACGAAAATCTTTTCATAAATATAAAACAAGTCCTTTAAATTTATAACAATAACTGGCCCAAATCAAAACATGAGAGAATTTGAAGAATTAAAAATTCTTAGGTACATGATTGCGCCACATTATTTAAGTATTGACTAATAACATTCAATAACATATGCACCGACGAAATACTCAAAAAAAAAATTAAAAAAATCTGACAAAAAAATAGAGTTCAGATATGGAGTAGGAATTTGAGTCCTCCATGAGTAAAATGGCATTAGTATAAAGTATAAGCATTAACCAAAACTCTTACTTGCTACTTTACAGATTTGAATTGAATTCAAGTGAAAACAGTAAAATGAATTACCCAATGAGAAGTATAGAATTTTCATTAAAATTCTGGTGCCATCCATTACGCATCACAACAATAACAAAGCCTTTCTTTTCACTAAGTAAGGTTAGCTTCACAAATCAAGTAGCGCCAACGTGTTTAAGGTTAGCTAGGTATTTACTTTCATGTTTCCGTACACACTGTTAATTTGATGCACCAAAGAGAGTGAGCATTCTCTTATAGAACTTACTCTCAAAACAGAACTTAAAAGAAAAACTTTCTCCAATTCTATAGGGGAAAAAATCAATAAAAATCTCTGTCTTCTGATAAATTATGTACAAAGTCTTGAGAGAGAATATTTTTTCACATACTAGTACTACTACTCACTACCTGGAGAAGCTCCTCCACCTGGGTTCTGGCTTTTCTGGTCCTCAGGAGAAACGTCTGGAGTTACCATTGAACCCTTAAGATTCTCTTGGCCTAATTCTGGTTTTGGGTTCAGAGAATCGTGCGTACTAAGATTGTCTTTCTCTACAGTTATGTTATTTACTGTAGAAGACTTACTTTGCTTTTTCTCATCATCGCTTACCTGATTTTTGGGCAGGTTGCTACTTGATTGTTTCTTTGTTTCAACCTCAATCTCCTTCACAGCCTCCTCAAGTTTTTCAAGTCTCACTTTCACCTCCAAAAGCTGGGGATTAGATTTTTCTTCTTCTTTTTCAGGAGGATTTAATTTCATCTCTTCTTCTTTTTCTTTCGCTTCCTGTTCATCCCTCAGCTTCTTTTTCTGCTCCACTTCCTAAGAAATGATTTGGAGGAAAGGCCACCACTATTAATAGGGAAATCCAACCAAAAAAAATGGAATTGTATGCCTCTAATGGGTTATAGGCATAGTGATTAGGAGAAAAAAAAATTGGACTCACTATACACAGGTAAAAAATCCACAACTAAGCACTTCTAGTGTTGATTAGATGAGGAAGAGGTCCAATGATAACTAATACAATATACACCAATATATATCAAACAAATGTCACGCTGAATCTGCATTGCTTATATAGTGATAGAAAAAATTATTGCACTACCTATTAAGTATCTAGTACATGATCCATATGGGAACAATGTCTAGCCAGCGTCAAAATTGTATCACAATTCTATCTCCAAGTCTTATTTATTTAATCATACTTCATACACAAATTATCATCTCCAAGGGTTCAATGCAGTGAATTTAAAATCCCGGGATGATCTAAACGTGTAGAGACAATATGATGCCAAAAATCCTAATCATAATCATATGATGTTGGGAAACTTGATGTCAATTTTATACAATCAGTACAAAGAATACATACCGCCTCCATTATTTTCATATCATAACGAGCATATTGAGCCACCAAATATACAGCTGTTACAGGAAAAATACTTATTTCAGATGGTAGAACTAGAAATTTAAAAAGAAACGTCAATAACGGAAGTAGATATAAGGTAAAAGCATCATTTCATACCCAAAGAAGGCAAGCAGGCAAAGAAAAGCTGTACAAGATGGAAATCAAGCCTGACCAAGAAAGAGAGGCAAGTGGTGTAAGACTAAATTTCAACCATTACCATGAGAATGTCTATGGAGTAACCAAGCAATACTTTGAACCGTATAATTTCTCACGAGTTATAATAAGAAGTAAGCAGAGTAGTATAAGGAAATAAACACTGGCATAAAATTCAGATACCATTGAGCTAAATCAGATACAAACAATAATCATTATGAGAGGCATTAAAACTTCTTTCCCACAAAAACACCAAAGATATAGATACATATAGTGTTACAGCAGCGTAAGTAGTACAGGATTAATAGTAAATTTCAGTTCCAATCTTCCATTCCAAAGAAGCGTACGATATGAAGCAACATTGCAATGAAGCCGTTCGACGAAATGCCAGAGAGAACAAAGCCGAATGAGCCGAACCAAATTACAACCCAGTGACAGAAACTAGCCATGACACTCACATTCTAAATCACATTAATCAAAAGAGATAGAAAAGCAAATACAATACCCAAATTTCTTTTTCTTTGGTGGATCAGTGAAGAGCATCTTGGCCGCAGTCATGAAGTCCATATTCTCCAGCTGCCGATACCTTTCATCGGCGATAACGTGCTTGTCCGTCGTAGAATTAGTGGAACCAGAACCATTTTTAGACTTGCTGCAAAATGAAGAACTTCGAAGAAGCTTGAATGGCTCCGAAAATCGGACCCGCCTTCCTCGAGCACGAAACATATAGGCTACTTCTTCCTTTCCCTACATCAAACAATACTGAAATTGAAAGATTGAACACAAGGGCCGTCTCTCGGGTCGGGTCATTTCATTATACGGTAACCCGGACTGAATTCAAGTACTGTACCAGGCAGGGTTTGGTTTGGGCCTAATGAGCCCATTAGGTTAATAAGTTTAGGGCATGATCTTGTTTTTGAAGCCCATTAGTTCTCTCTTGTGTGTGTTAGTGTTACGTACCTGTTTGTCATTACAAAAAAATGCTATCCGTTGTTGGATAGTTTAAATGAAAGTAAGTATATTGATAATTAAACGACAAAATGCACATACACCCCATGAGTTTTAAAACGTTGCACATGTGTGAGAGTAATTTAGTATTTTTCAAACCCCCTGAGTTTTTACTTTATGGGCACATACACCCCCTAAATTTTTACTTTGGGGCAGAGACACCCCTCACACATGTTTGCTGACGTGGCACTTAAGGGCTAATTTTCTCGGAACCCTAACAGAAGGGGTGTCTCTGCCCAAAGTGAAAACTCAGGGGGTGTATGTGCATTTTAGTCATAATTAAATAATATTGGAGAGATAAAAATGAAATGAAAATTTGAGATTGAAGAAGATTTGAAAGTTCAATTTTTTAAAAAAGTTGTTAGGGGTAGAAATATAATTTTAAAATTTTTTCAGAATATGTCAGCAAAAATTTACATACAATAAAGATAAAAATGTCATGTCATCATGTCATGGGTTTTGAATCAAGTGAAGTGCAAGTGTATAAAGTGTACGATCTAGACTGTTAGATAAAAATTGAGATTCGTGTCTACACTGTAACAATCTTATCCAACGGTTTAGATTGTTCAATTTATACACTTTACTAGATCTGTATTTTTAACAACTCTAAATTTGTATGTTATGTATGCACTTAACGGAAAAAAAAAAAAAAGACTGTGTGAGATGGAAGGATCAAAATTAAACAAGTTGTAAGAATAGTGACTTCTTTTGAAATTTTCGAAATCTGAAGTTACAATATAAAAAAATGATATAGATAAAATACCAAAATAAAATTTTAACCTTTGGAACCCCAATTATAAAATAAAAAGGATTGGATTTGGATGTACAAGACAAGAAAATCACGCAGAACAAAAAAGAGATGTTCCTTGAGGCTCGCCTGCCTGTATCCATCTAAATTACCTTAAATAAAGATAAGTTAGAGGGAGTTGAATGACAAAATTCTCAATCCCATTGCCACTATTTTTGGTTTTATTGAACTCTACTGCAAAGTTATGCATTATTTTTTGAGTTTACTTCTTTCCAGAAAAGGTGAGAACCATTTGTAAAACTTTATTCACGTTATGGAAAGCTTTATGGCCTAAAAACTCGTGGAACATATTTAGATGGTATCACCAATCTCAAACATATTAGTCATTGAGATTAGAATTTGTCTGTGTTATTATTGCAAAACCCACGTGAGGGAACAGCCTTTCATCACTATCATCAACTACTTAATTTCAACATTGAACAATACACGAGAGACATATGAAATAAATGTAAGAGGAGTTTTATAATGGAAGTAAAACTCTCAATTTTTATATATATATACAAAGAGTTTGGTAAAGATTAAAAGCCTTGTCACCAAACAAAAATTAACTTTCACTATATTTTCTCTTTATTATCATAGTCAGAGCTATTATCTTATCTTATCTTCCATATCAAGCTAATTATCATTTACTTCTGATCTTATATTCTTATTTGAGTATCAAAACTAATAGTATGAACTGATGAGTAATACTAGCTCATTTAAATCTTCCATTAATTCTTTAATCCGAAAATTAACAAAACACATGATGATCATACATAGCTGGACCCCACTCTTTCTTCCTCAAGAATCATCATTGATCACTATCATCATTCATAGCCCTCCCTTTTGCTTTAAATCTAAAACTCCACTAATCACAGTTTAGAATATAATATGATACTAATTAAAGTTGGTTGAAGTGATAAGTAGTTTGGTATCGCTTGAGAAAAATTTTAGATTTAAGACTTTATAAATGCATTTATTTTCGTTGAAAAACTCTTCCACCATAAGAGCAACGCATGTCGAGTCCAAATTAATCGAGATAGTGACTCAAAGACCAGATAACTAACCAAAAAAATATATAATCTCACAATATGAAACCCCACCCATACACCATAATTATGAGCAAATGTTACTTTTTTTGTTCTAAGAAAATTTTTTTTTTTATTTTCCAAAAATCAGATCCTCCATCTTAGACAGAGTCTCATATATAATATATATAACCACCACCACCACCACCACTGTCTTCATCACCGTTAGCAGAGTCCGCCACCGCCTGCCGCCGGTGGAACCTAATAGGCATTCCAGAAGCTTCTCACTCTTCTCTTCCAAATTGCGTTAAAAAGAAAAAAGAAAGAAATTAAAACTGATTTTAATTACTTGATGCGATGAAGTTGATGTAGTAGCTAGCTACAGCTCAGGCAACGACGTCGCAGAATGCTGTGTAGGAAGGGCCGTCCGACCGGCGGATCAGGATCGGTGCCGGTGTACCTGAACGTGTACGATCTAACGCCAATTAACGGCTACGCTTACTGGTTCGGCCTCGGAGTGTACCACTCCGGCGTTCAAGGTTAGTTCTCCGTCTTCTCAATTTCTCTGTTCTCTCGAATCTGCTGCTCTATCTGCAGAGGCTAGGCTAGGGCACAGAATCGCAGATCTAGAATTTGCGAGAGAAAACACGATCGACGTTCAAATTGAAAATCGACTCTGTTTCTGATTGTAAATTCATTTGTGATTGTGATTGTGATTGTGATTGTTATGCAGTTCACGGAGTGGAGTACGGATTCGGAGCTCACGAGTACAGTTCGACGGGGATATTCTCGGGAGAACCGAAACGGTGCGAAGGATTCGTGTATCGGAAGACGATAGCGATGGGGAAGACGGAGATGGGAGCGGAAGAGGTGAGGGTGGTGATGGAGGAGCTTGGAGGAGAGTACAGAGGGAATGCATATAACTTGATCACCAAGAATTGCAACCATTTCTGCAACGATGCTTGTGTTAGACTCACTGGAAATCCAATCCCAAGTTGGGTTAATCGTCTCGCTAGAATCGGTACGTTAACTTCACCAATCACTTCCATAATCTACTGCTCGAAGTTATGCTTTCGGATTTAGTCACTGTTATATAATCATGGTTAAATCCGACAGCAGAAGATTCGCACACCTCTATCATCTATCTATCTATTAACTTAATGCCTCATCCGAATCAACTGAAGTAAATTTAGGTGAAATATACTTCGGTTGATGGCTAAGATACATTTTAATGCAGTCAAGAATCAACCAATGATCTAAATTATCATATGAATTCACGTAAAGTATATTTTACTTAATTCAAATTGGTTTGGGACTAGCTTCAGATTTCTTTTTCTTTCCTACTTTTTCAGATAGAAATATACAATTGTTTTCTTAGCATTTTATATAATTAATATTATAAAAAATATTAATTCTATATATTCAAATTCATATAAACCATACATAAATTCATTAAATTGTTTAGTAAAAAAATCTAGATAATGATAAATGTGCAATTAAAATTAATTATTAATGAAAAATATATTAACTTGTTATAGTTTCCAGGTGAAGTTAATTAATAGCTTTGCCTTTTACTCTGTATATATATAAGAAATAAAGTTAGTGTGCTATTTTTGTTGAAAAACTAAAATAGAGGGCAATCAAGTATGTTTTTTTTTTTGGGTTTATAAAAAAAAAAGTATGTTTTTTAAGTTAGAAGTGTACTAAATATAATTTAGTCAAATTTCAAACAATAATAATATAGTTTGATCTTTTTTTAAAGGATATGAAAAGAAAATTTTTCTGTTCAGCTATAATTCATAAATTTTCTCTCTCATATAATTTAGCTTAACATTTTTTTTTTCTGAAAATGAAATATTTTTGCTGCCAGCCAGTTTTTGAAACTATTTCTATGATATGAGATGGGTAAATAGCTATGATGACAAGTTTTGTTATAAAATAGAAACAATGAACAATAATTCGAGCTATAATAAATTATATACTCGAAGGTACGATACAATGTTATTCAACCATTAAACATTATATAGATAAGAGAATAGAAGAAACTAAAGGGGAGTATGATAATTAAAGTATAAACTTTTGATGTAAAGTAAGGCAATGTGATGTTGCAGTTAATGTATTTGATTGGATTTGCTTCTTTATTCTTTAATGTAATAATATTAAAAAGATTCTTTGCGACAATAATTGGTGTTAGAGAAAGTGGAATCCTTTTAGCTCCATCGAGAAAAAGATGGAAAAGACAAGCAACTTTATTCTCTTGTGCAGAGAAAATTGCTCAACATTGGTCCAAGTTTCATTTTCTTAGGATAAGACTTCTTGACTATATTAATAATTTAGTCTTTATTTACGGAAAACAAAATTAGTCTTTTAAAAAATTTAAATTTATATACATGATAACATGAATTCTTCTATCATTTATGATTTATCTACCTTAAATTATAGCCTAAGTAGTTTGTTTCTTTAATTATTGCCTTGAAAATTAATTTGTAGAGGGTTAAAAATTGAACGTTTTGAGATGGTTACCTTTAAATTTTAATAACTAAAAAGTTAGTTATAAGACTGATATATAGTACTAAAAAAATTATATAGCATGTATGGGAAATAAATTGTACAATACTAATTGTTCAAGGGTTGATTGGTTGGGTAATTATAATTTGCAGGATTCTTTTGCTATTGTGTTCTTCCAGTGACTATAAACTCAACCAGAGTAAGGCATCACAAAACTGAAGACAAGCAATGTGAAGCAGATCATAAGCAAGCATTGAGTACAAGTGATCCAAACAAGGTTACAACTTCAAATTCAACATCATCTTCTTCTTCTTCTTCTTCATCATCATCATCCCCTGGAATTCACATGGGAAGAAGTAGAAGCAGACGTGCCCTTCCTCCATCTTCCCCTTTGATTAATATTCAGCCTTCTCCTTCATCTTCTTGTCCAAACTCTCAACAATAAAACTTTTCCTTCCTTCCTTGTTTTGCTTACAGGAAGTTACTTCAACGAAGAAAGTATCACATTAGAGCTTTAATCTAAAACGTACTATTCATTCTTTTCCTCCATTATTACCATCTAAATGTGATATAATATTAGTGTGCTTGTGTATGTGTTGTGTTCTTGCCTCATTTTGTTCCATAATTGCTTTAAGACTTCGAGTCACTCTTTCAATCACAGGCATAAAATTGGATTCAATGTAATTTTTTTTTTTGCAATTCTTATATAATTTTTTTAAAATATTTCGTTTGTGAAGTAATAATATTTTTTTTATTATGTACTCACACTAAAAGAGACATACTATAAAGGGATTAGGGACTAAATTATTATTAATATTGACAAATAAATTATTGTCAAAACACATTATTTGCATTTTTGTTTAATATGATCCAATTTATCACTTGTAAGTTATAAATTCTAGTTACTTTTATCGATCCTATTAATCAAATTTACAAAATTAATTAGAACTTAATCTTTCAAATGTTAATTTAAAATATTTCAAAATCATTAATTTAATCCAAAAGCATTGTGAAATCTAGTTGGTAGGCTATGAGAGTGACAGTGTTTTGGTAGTTGGTGCTATCATTTTCTGTCCAAATATGTCACTATAGCTAATCTTTTTCAGGACAATGACTTTTGTCACTTAGGTACCATTTTGCCCATTTCACTTCCTTTATATACTATACTATACTATTCGAAGGGTTTATATACGGAAGAAACTAAACAGCAAATTGAGAAGATAATAGAAATGAAATTTTAATGTTAATTTATTTAGTTAAAATATTTTTTTTTAAATTGATTAAAAAAACATTTTTTAATGCTGTTGGTGGATTGAATTTTCTGTGTTTCCTTTTTCTTTCTGTGTGTATACTATAATCAGAGTTTTCAATTCATCATGTCTCATTTGTTTCTTATTAAATATATGTAAAGAAAAGATGGTTTCGGCTCAGGAGACCCTGAAAGAACTTGAAGCTATGTTCCGAACCATTCCGGAAAGGTATGATGATGAAATGTTCAGTACCATCAATTTTGTCTTTAATTTTCTATTATACTGATTTTTATATCATTTTAAGAAAACTTGAATCTTTCATGGACATGGCTTCAAATAATACATTCACTGTTGATGTTCATAGAATCATAGGTGATTCCTGAGTATACATGTTCAATGGTCGAGGAGTTTATTACATTACTTAAGTTCAAATTTGTAAGTCAATTACTCAATATTTATCGAAATCCATTGACTAAACTAAACGTGAACTTATCCCATTATTTTACTAGCCTATTATTATAATATATTTAGCCCATGGGTATTGGGTAGTATAATAATGGGCTATATATTGGATAGTACAATAATGGATTAAATTTAGAATTAATGTATGGGCTTAGATAAATATCTTGTTCCATTATAATGAATACCAAGTTTTATAAGCTTCAAATCAATATATGCAAAGCCAACCCACAAACAGGTTCAGTCGTGAGCGAGAGGTTAACTTAATAGAAAATTAAAATCAATAAAAAGAAAAACAAAATAAATTCCTAGGTTAACTTAATAGAAAATTAAAATCAATAATAAATAAAATCATGTATTAAATCAATAAAACTCAGTTTTAATTGGATTTTTTTATCAATTCAATATATATATATATATGAAACAAATTAAAATAAGATATTCAATTTAAAGGGAAAATGGCTTACCGTACCGTACTATTGACGCTAAGCTGCTTCGTGTAGCACAGTGCACACAACCTTAACCTACGCCTTCCCTCACCACGCTGCCTCTTCCAATTGAATCCCACATTCCTTCAATTTCATTCTTTCCCTCTCTTCTCTTCCCTTCCCTCCTTTGCGCACCGTTTTGATTCCCTCTCTCTCTTGCCGACTCGCAAGTCACGACTTTCTGATTTGTGCTGAGTTTCGTCCCATTGTTTCAGAATGACGACTTTCGGGGCGGCCGCAAACACAAACCCCAACAAATCTTTCGAGGTATGCTCATGTGTGTCTCAGCTGCTTCTGAGTGCATTCAATTTTCAAAACTCTACTTCTTGGGTTCTGATTTTGTAAACTAAACATTGCCATAATGTTTGCGTATGGTCTCTACTGGTTTCAGCTAAGTTTAGTTACGAAGGAATTGCTTTCAAGGTTCTTGGGTTGTGTAGTTTATTTGCTGTGAGTGAGGCATTGTGTGATTATCTTGTGCTAATTCTCCATTCTGATGTTAAGTAGAATGTGGGAGGCTTATTTGGATGAGGGTTTCTTTTTTTGTTAATTGGTTTGCTATTTATTCTTCATGAAGACGGATTTACATTAAACTTGCAATTTTCAGGTGTCCCAACCGCCTGGTGATTCTGTTTCAAGTCTTTGTTTCAGTCCCAAGGCCAATTTCCTTGTGGCTACATCATGGGACAACCAGGTTTGCCATGTCTAATTCTGTTTAGAATTGAAGAAGGAAGATGAAGGATTAATAGATAGATAGGAGCCCCTTCCATTCTTATACAAATTGTTCTCTTACATCTTTAACAATCTCGCAGGTTCGGTGTTGGGAGATAGTGAGAAATGGGACTGTTGTAAACAGTACACCCAAGGCGTCAATAGCTCATGATCAACCAGTAATCTATCTGAATACACCTTATTAAAAAAAAAGATCATATTAATCTTTCAATTTGAGCTGCCGTTGGTTCTGTTAGACATAATGGATGCTGTTTTCCTGTTGAAGGTTTTGTGCTCAACATGGAAAGACGATGGAACAACTGTTTTTTCTGGAGGATGTGATAAGCAAGTCAAAATGTGGCCTCTTTTGTCTGGTGGGCAACCAGTGACAGTTGCCATGCATGAAGGTCCTATAAAAGAAATTGCTTGGATAGCAGAAATGAATCTTTTAGCCACAGCAAGTTGGGACAAGACCCTGAAGTATGTAATTTGATTCTTGTTGTCTCTTCATTTGTAGTATTAAAAAGTTCTACTTATATATGTTGGTCAGCTTTATTGTTGCAAGCTGGATGAAAATTGTTTACATTGTGAATGATTCTACTTTTGACTTTCCAAACGTATATGATTTTAGGTCCAATGTAAAAATGAAAAGTTACATAACATTATATGATTATAATGCCATAACTACAACCTGATGTATCAAACACGAAAATTTTACACATTCCATGATCATTTCAGAAATTTATGGTTGTGCTAGGGCCATGGAAACTACATGTGGTTGTATCAAATATTTCCGTTCTGATTGGAGTATGATTTATTTTATATCTAATGGATGCTCCATTCTGATATATGGTATTGTCTGTATGTTAATTGATGGACAACGTAACAAAAAGATCTGTATTTATGTTGTACTTTCTCAAAATATATTTATGTTTCAAATATTTCCCTTTTTTTTTTTCTTTTCTGTTTCATGATTTCATTAGAAATTGCTGAAAGAAAAACTTCCACAAATGATCTTTTTCCTTTTGTTTTTCTCTTTAAGTAGTTCATGCTAGGTTCTGTGAACTTCTTCTCTGTTACTTTTCTATAGTCCATTAATGATCATGATTCTCTTTGTGAACTGACAAATCCTATGGAAACTTATAGTTATAGCATTTGGTCAGAAAAAAATGCATTTTCTCTAATTCTTCTCTTATATTTGTCTTATGACCACCATTTACTGTTCTAAATCCTTCTGGCTGTTACTTTATGCTTTACTTGCCTTCTATTAGGTATTGGGATACTAGGCAATCAAATCCAGTGCATACCCAACAACTTCCTGAGCGCTGTTATGCAATGACAGTAAAATATCCTCTGATGGTTGTGGGAACTGCAGATAGAAATCTGGTAGTTTTCAATTTGCAGAATCCTCAGGTAATATTTTTTTTCTTTCTGTAATAGTTTCTTATAGAATTTTTGTTGGTTTTAAGCAATAGGTTGAGGTTGCATGCTTGCAGTGCAAAATAAGATGTTTTGTACATAGGAGATGAAAATTTCAACTACAAATTTTCTTATGAGTATCTAACTTTTATTGTGAATGTTTTTTTAAACCACTACGACTACAAGTATTGAATTCATCCAAATCTGTCATTGGTGGACTTCCGCGCATGAAAAACCCTAAAGAATGGTATATATTCGACTGTTATGTTTCCTTTTCCTGAAGCATTAATCCTTAAAGTGTAGGTTTTCTTTTTAGAGCGCCAAGAAATAAAAGACTAAAGTAATCCATTCATACCATGGTTTAACTAAAAAGATCATCTACTTTTTCCCATCAATGTGTGTAATCTTCCATGACCACAAGTATGGAATCCCAGGTCATCTAAATCTGTAATTAGTATTGTTCCTCCCATAAAAACCCCTGAAGAATGGTATATGTATGTTCAACATTTTCACTTTCTGTTCAACATCTAAATCGGAACTACAGATTACAGAATGCAGGTTTTTCTCTTTAGCGTGTCAAGAAATAAAATACTAAAGAAGTTAGTAATTCAATCAGTAGCATGAATGGCATATGTTAAATGTAACTGTTAGTGATTATAAATTATTTATGTTCCTTCACTTAACAACTTAGGTTTTGAGTTAAATTAGTCCTTGACATGGTATTAGATCCTTTGTGTTGCGATCTAATGCTCTAGAGCTCGATCCGTACTGCTTCTTATTCCTCTTAGTTAAAAGTAAAATTTGACAGCTAAGGTGGACCTATTCAGCTTGATACTTTCATCTAAGGGAGCATGTTTGTGATTATACTAAAACTATTCCTCTGTCTTCACTTAACAATTTAAGCTTTTGACTTGAAATGATTTTTGACAGTAACTAACTCCTCACTCTATTCAGCTTGATACTTTATAAATTTTGATACATAATGTTTATTAAAAAGCCAGGGGGTCACATTACATCAACATAGATCAGGTGGTATTCCCTTCCAGGAGCCACAACATATGAGAAATTGCAGAAGTTAATGCATGGCTGCTTATTATAGAGAATCAAGATAATTTAAAATAATGCATGGAAGATGCAGTCCATACCGAACAGGGCCATCATTTACTTTTAGTTTAGTGTTGTTTCCATTATGGTTGGTTGTGCTAGGAACCTTTTATGCCTTTTATCAAAATTTAATGATAAATTAACATATATATATATATGTGTGTGTGTGTGTGTTTTTCCTTTTTTTTTTTAATAGAAATGTATGATTTGTTTTCATTTTACTTTTTCTGTTGTTTCTGGTTTCCAAAGATTTCAAGAAATAATTAAGGAGCAATGATTTCTTCTTTTATTTGAAGAGCAACTAATTTGATGAATATCAATATAATAATTTGTTTCCTTCAAATCAATGGTGAAATTTCAATAGACTGAGTACAAAAGAATCGTATCGCCCCTGAAGTATCAGACAAGATGTGTTGCTGCTTTTCCAGATCAACAAGGTTTTTTGGTATGTATTCACTCCTCATTTACATTCACAATTTCACATAGAGCTAGATGTGTTTCAGAATTGCAGTCTTCATTTGCATTTGGGATTTACATAGCTGGATAATAAGTGCAATATTTACCAGAAGGATTTTGAATTGATGCATCAGATAAGTTGTTCAGACATGATTTATTGAGATGATGAGATCTAACAGTATCCTCTGTCACCTCTTTATTGTATGTTCTTTGTTGTTTTCCTAATGCTATATCAGTAATGGTCAAGTCTCCATGCACTGAAAACACCACTTTTTGTTCTCCAAAAATTTGATTTGCTGACATGATTGAGTATTGACTACACTTTTCCTTTGTAGGTTGGCTCAATAGAGGGAAGGGTTGGAGTACATCACTTGGATGATGCACAACAAAGCAAGAACTTCACTTTCAAATGCCATAGAGAGAATAACGAGATATACTCAGTCAACTCATTGAATTTCCATCCTGTAATACTCTATATGACTATATGTGATAATTTTCATTGTAGAAGATGTTAATTTGATGTTTTAATTGGTTAAGATCTCATCATATATCTTTGTGTGCAGGTGCATCACACATTTGCAACTGCTGGATCTGATGGTGCTTTTAATTTCTGGGACAAGGACAGTAAACAGAGACTCAAGGTTTCTGCTTATGTCTAAAATCCTCTCACTACCTTGATAATGTTCTTATTTTCCATTTTTGCTAGTATTAGGGGTACCTAAGCTTAAGATTGCCTTTTATTTCTTACTGGCTGCAAATTGAAGGTTGAATATTTCTATAATTAGATTTAGATGTTTTTGTGTGCTTTTAAGTTCGTACTTGCTCTGATTGGTGTGTTAACATATATCACCTTGAAAGTATTTTGGCGTCCTTTCAATCTTTTTAGTTATCTTATTGGAGTTTAGTTATGACTTGTGAACATATGATTGTTTTCTTGCTTGTAATATGTGACTTTTTTTGGCAGGCCATGCAAAGGTGTAGTCAGCCCATACCTTGCAGTACATTCAATAATGATGGTTCCATCTTTGCTTATGCGGTATGTTTTATTTTTTAATGTTTTCAGAAACCATAGTGTTCCTACATTTGCTGCTGCATAAGATCTGCTTAATATGTCTAACCTTGGTTCTTTAATTGTCTGTATCCCCAAACACTCTTACACATACACATATCCATCCTTGTGCACGCATTTACGTATTTTTTCTAGTGTTAAATGTTATACCGGTTGTAGCTTCTAAGTATATTACAAAAATATGGGAATATTTTCAAGTTTTTGACTGATGCCAATCAATGTGGTCCCATTTTCTGAAAGCACTAGACTTATCATCTTCATTATATAACCATTCATGCATTCTTTGTCTCCCTTCCTCGTGCCCTGCTTATGCTAGTTTACTACTTTAATAATCGGAGATTAGGTTATAGCAAGTTAATATGTTTCTTCCTAGCTGATGTTAAATTTAAAAATTGCATTACTGTTTACAAATCATATCATTTTTTGTCCTTTCTGTCAACCGACTATTCTTGCCATTAAAAAGTTATGATGGTAGAAAGACAAAACTAACAAGAATTGAAAAAACATAGAATATGATTTGAGCTGCTTAAATCACATTGTGCCACTCGGATTATATTTTGTGTAAATCATATAATATAAGTTAGCAACATTTTTGTTCTCCATGAGCTTGCATCAAAGTTCAAACATTACTGTAAAATATGCTTGTTCTCTGCCAAGACACGTTTTGTGACCCTCCTATTCAGTTACTGATAACTGCAAAATCTTATACCTTGCTGTAGGTCTGTTATGATTGGAGCAAGGGTGCAGAAAATCACAATCCAGCAACAGCAAAGACTAACATCTTCTTGCACTTGCCACAGGTACACTCATGCATACGGTCATCCTGTGAAAATTAATAGTAAAACAGTTTTTTGATGGATGAAACGACGCTAACATGGATTAAACGCTAACGTAATATGTCTTGGTTAACACATTTGTGTTGCTTATCATACTCAAAGATTTGTTCTGTTTACTTCATTCCTTAGTTTATCATAATGCTTACAAACCCCAGAATGGCAAGTTGGCTTCCTGTATTGATACTTTCCTTCTGTTTAATTTATTCTACATTGGCACAATCTTGATAGCATAAGAGTAAATGCGTTTTATGTTGTGAGCAGGAGTCTGAGGTTAAAGGTAAGCCGCGAGCTGGAACTACGGGAAGAAAATGAAGCTTGAAGTTAGAGGGCTTTGGAAGTGGAATCAAAACTAGATTTTTCCTTTCTCTCTTTAATGTCTTACTATCTGTTTGGTCACTGAAAGAAGGGGGGAAAATTGAAACGAACATAACCTGCTTTTGGTTTCAACTTGAAAATTTCTTAGGTCTTCCCATTTTTCTTCAGACAGTTTAGGAGTATGATGATTCAAGGTTAATGCTTTTTGTAACACATGTACAGATTCAAATGATGCCAATTTCTGTAGCAATTTATGTGGATGGTTAATCGAAGGATTCTTTGATTTCTTTCTTTTTATAGAGATATTGCTTCTTCAATCTTCATTTGTCCATCCTACATGGTTTAATCAGTGCTGTGTTGGGGTGACATATAGGCAAGCTAAACTATAAAAGTGGCAGATTCTTATTTTTCAACTATTTATGATTTTTATTTAGAAAGGAGACAAGTTTTTTTTTTTGGTCGAAACAATTAGTATTCATAAAGTCACTAAGCTCTGCCTATTTTGGCTCAAACTAGCTGAAGTCCTACAACATGAGTAGAACTTAGCATGATTTTTTTCATACATAATACTCGAATTTGAGATATTATTTAAAGGAAATAAAATACCTACCACTCTAACGTTTGTAAGTAGAGACAAACACAAGTTTTGGGAGAAGGGAAAGAGGAAAGGGGCATGATATAGATCTCTCTTTGCTCACTTATTAAATAAAAAATAAAAATAAGTATGGATTGAACTTGTTGCCTCCACCTTAAAAGAATAAGACTTGGTTGTTTATTAGGATCTCTTGGCCTTTGTTAGAATCATGTATAAACGTCAAAGCAAATAATATTAGAAGTGGGTCTTACCAAAAAAATGTCAGACACATTTACATTATAATAAGTGGTCTGATTTATTTATTTTGGTATATTGAATATACCTAAATTTATAAAAGTTGTATGTGTTTTGGTCTTCTGGAGTATTACAGCTATTGCTGCATTCAGTGATGAGTAATTGGTGTTATCTGTTAACATTTGAGAGAAACCACAAAAAAATGGAGGAGGAAAGAAAGTGTACACATGCATGTGTCTTAAGGAGATTTGCTTTTTAAAATTTTGCACTACTTTTAAGGTTCCTTCTCAATTCTCATTATCATTAATCCCATTATTCCAAGATAAGATTACTAGTTTAAGGGAAAGTTGACCAAAAAATATGAATAGGCAAACAACACTAGTTGATATTAAGGAGCAGATTTGATAAAGTGCGTAAATTGCACAATCTGAATCGTTGGATGAAACTGTTACAATCCGAACACAAATCTCAATTTTTATCTGACGATTTGAATCGTGTATTATATGCACTTACATTTCACTTGATCCAAATCCTAATATTAAGAGATTACAAGTATCATTATGGCCTACAAAATTCTTCATTAGGACAAGTTGAATATAGAGGATATAATATGAAAGTGTTTTACACTGAAAATGATGGTTGAGTAAGTGTGAAGAAAGGCACATAACTATATGTGTGTATATATATATATAATGCTATAGAAGGTAGAAAGTTTCATCTCATTGAAAGTGATAACTGCTTCGGATTTATACATGATTCTAAAAGCACGCGTAATCTTTACCTTTTTTTTCCTTCTTTTGTCTCTAAGTGCACTAGTCCACTTTTTTGGGAAGTCTAGAACAAAAATCTTTTAGGGTTTCTTCATCATTTTTTTTTGGTAAAATCACACTTTATGTCCCCAAATTTTACACTAATTCTTAAACTTTTCTCGTGATCAGTTTCACCTCAAAATTTTTGAATTGCAATCCATTTTATCTCCAAAATTTTGAATTTTTTTTGCCTAAATTTAATGCTAACTTATTACTTATAACGGAGTCATTTTTTCATATTAATATTAACTTATTACTTATAACGGAGTCATTTTTTCATATCAATATAAACTCATCAATTAAGATGATGTTGCTTCGAAGAGAAATATAAAGAAATGACATCATTTTAAGTGATACATTAGCATTAATATTACATATGTGATATCATGTCATTATTTAACGTTAACAATTTAGACGATTTGAAGTGTTATAATGAAATTTAAAATTTTGGGGACGAGATCAATTATAATTCAAAACTTTTGGACGAAACTGTGAATTAATATAAAATTTGAGAACATAAAAGATACTTTTACCCTATTTTTTTCTCAAAATTTTCTTCATTTCAGCAAGAAATAGATTGGGTGAACCGATTAGATACACAATGAGAGAAAATAAATATGGTGGGTCCACACGTGTCACCACCTTTATTTGTTCTCTCTTCTTGTGCGGTACCATAGATCCTCACTCATAGATTAAAGACGTATCATTAATAAAGATTTGACAACAGTGTTAATACTATTTCCTAACAATTATGCAAAGATAATATTGTGATTTTTATGGTTACATAAAGAATATAATTTATTGAATATATTTTTTTAAAAATAAAAAATGTTAAGAAATCTGGAATTCTTAAGAATCTCTTATATGAAGTCCAGCTAATGAGCTTCTTAGGTCATAAAAGTTATTTAAGAAAATGAAATATGCTAAGTCATCATTAAGGGGAGAAAAAAGGGATAATTTTTTCCCGCTTTTCTCGTGATGCAAGGAAGATTACAAATATTGAAAAATAGACCAAATCACCAAATGTAGCCTTGCAAAAATACTCTTTTTTAATAATAATAATAATAATAATAATAATTTATATTAAAAAATTCATTCAGTTTCCACTAAGTTTATTAGAATTAATTGAAATCTTAGGAGGAAGATAAAATTATCTCAAAGAATGCTATTATGAAAATTCAAAACTATACTTCAAAAAAATTTGAAGACTTGTATATTACTCTCGTCTCCACCAAGTGTTAATATACGAAATTACATCAGGTGTAATTAGTTTTCGTACAATTACGATGCAAGTATTTCAGAATGTATGAAGTATTTGCATCCCATGGACGGATGTTCGGATCTTCTTGAAGCCATCTAAAATTCTGTTTTGGTGGACATCAATTCCTCTCCAGGGAGATCCCCTGGCACCCAAGGGTTAGTTGAGTAGTTGCGACAGGATAAAACTGCTTGAGGTTTAGGCCTGTGCAGTAATCCTTAGGGTTGGACCTCTGTTGGTCTCTCCAACATGCCACTGGCGCCCTGCCTGGTAATACTTAGGAGTGCCTTCTTTTACTATCATTTCTAAAAAAAAAAACTTCAGAATGCACATTTTTTACTTTATATATGAAATACTAATAGGACTTCAAATTCAAGTAAGGATCAGAATTGGATAAATATTAATGCATGCAATTTGTCAAATGATGATGTCAAAATGTATTTATTAATTGTATTCTTAATTAATTATATAGGTAAATTACAAAATGATAAAAGGACAAATATTTGTAGTGTAGTCATCAAATAATTAATTAAAAGCTAAAAAATATGTGTCTGTGGGATTAGATTGACAGTAATTATACAAAGAGCCTGAACTTGGAAAAAAACTTGAATTCCAAACCAACGGGAATCATGCATTCACGTGTCTCACACCCTAGCTACCTCTTTTAGTACTTTGAATTATTTAATTAATAGCCTCATCTTCTTTGAAAAAAATTTACATGCATGCATGCATGATTAATCAATAAAAACTCTCATTTTATTATTTTTTAATTTAAAATATATAATTAAATATTCTAAATAAATGATTTAAAGATACTGATTAACAATACCACAAAATTAATTTGGAAGGTTATATATGTAGTATAGAGTTAATTACTTGTTTATTATATATATAAAATTATTTGATCATTATATAACATGGTATTTAAAAGCTATATATACACGTTTTCATCAATGTCTTGTCTGAAAATCTACTAGAATGGGTTGTTGATCAATACTATAGGGTAAATTAAAAGCACACAACGTATTTTTAAAAATTAAATTTGATATTTTTATAATACAATAACTAAATTAAGATAAAAAAAAATATAAGAATTAAGACAATAATTTACTCAATATAAAATTTACAAAAAGAA
The DNA here is from genome assembly GCA_014851425.1 of Senna tora. Classification (NCBI taxonomy): domain Eukaryota; kingdom Viridiplantae; phylum Streptophyta; class Magnoliopsida; order Fabales; family Fabaceae; genus Senna; species Senna tora. The sequence continues at coordinate 756,207 of CM026260.1, forward strand.
AATTATTAGAATTACGGGAGAGTCAAAACTCTATTCTTACTTCTTAGACTTGAGAAATTTGAGAAAGAGAAATAGAGAAATAATGATGCATTCGAATTTATTTGAAGTATAGGAAAAAATTAAAGTATCTATATTTTATTAGATGAAAATTGAGAGTAATTAAATAATTTTTTTTCGTCCTGTCACTTAATAATGCTTTATTTATCTCTTTTTCTTTTATAACATTACAATATTAAACCCTACATCTAAGTGACGGCGTTACCAAATTAATTAATTCATATGTCAAAACCCATCATTAGTGCTTACAGTTTACACACACATATATATATGCTTGCTAATTTATATATATATAAATTGTACTTTCCAATACCACAAAATAGGATAATGTGGTCAAATATAGCAGCCACAATATACCCTACAAGTCCACACAGAACACAAATATTATATTATATATACATGTTTAACATATCTTTCTATATCTTATTCACTCTTCACATATATATACTTACTGCATTGATTCTGGGACATATATAAAATTATTATACTTTTAATTTTTTTAATAAAAAATAATATTAACAAAATAATTTTATCAGTAAGTCCAATGAATTGTGTAAGAAGCATTCTTTGAAAAATGAAATTGGAGATTTTGAATTTTTAATATTTTAATTTTTAATGAATAAATTGAATCAAAGTATATATCTTTCAATGATCAAAACAACAATTTAGTGATCACTACTCTTAATTATAATTTTTTTATGTTAAACTTTGCAAGTGTATATGAATATTCTATTGGTTAACTATAGATATGAATATACACTAAAATAATTATAAATGTCTTATATTTGAAGTATGCATATATATTATATATGCATTAATTTCTACATGTATATATTGGTGAGTAAAATAGATTATTAATTAGATTTCAAATTATTGATCATGATAAGAACTTTTCTATACTGAGAAGTTTGAATATCATATTTTTAAAATAAATATTCTCACTTCAAATTTACAATTTATAAATTTAAAATTAAATTATGTGTTTTTAATCTAAATAAGTTAATTATATATAGCAATAAATATTATACTAATATATTGCAAACTAACTCTAGAAATTAAAGGTTAATTAATTTATATGTGGACAGATTTAATTCCCATGATTTAAACAACGTACTTGTATGTGCATTCACCTCAACAAATTAAATTGACCAACGCCCCATGCCTTTGCATTATTGAAAAGATTTTGAAAATTCTTTGCTATAAAAGATATAAAAAATAAAATAAGGTTGTGTTTGATGCCACACAAATTTTGGAATTGGGTCAGGATTCATTGCACAGTGTGTTTGGTTTGTTTATTGATTTACATATTGCTTGAAAACGATATAGAATGCTAATTTCTTCTTAATGGGAGCCATTTCATAGAATTAATTTCTTTGGGACAAAATTATCTTTTCCTAAAATACTCATTATTTCTTTGAATATTAAACTCATTTTACTTTTCATTTCCATTGCATACTAAACATTAATAAATTGTTTTTGGCGAAAAAAACATAAAAAAATTGTTTTATAATATATTTTAATTATTATTTTGCATAAAACACATCTTTTTTTTTATAAACCTTTAACTTTCTATTCTATTTCATCCCTAAAAAAATTATTTATACATAGCAAACGTGGCATAAGGGAGCCAAATTGATAGAAATATTAATGGATTCTGGCTAATTTTTTCTTCTCATGTTTTTCTTAGAAGTAAATAAATCCATTAATTTTTAACTGCAAAGATCAGGAGTTCATTGAAAATCATGAATTATACCATTGTTTATTATGCTTAATTTTTATTGTTAAATGCACATTCTAAATGATGATGTATCATGTATATATCAACAAATGATTAGTTCAAGTAGTAAATAGTTTAATATAGCTTAAGTAAGGTCTTGAGTTCGTGACCTTGTCAATGTACTTATCCCTATTGAAATATCCTTCTATCATAATTAGATGTGCGATACGCGTTGAATTAAGATTAATCGAGATAAAACTTGAAAAAAAATGATGACGTGCATGTGACATTTTTAGCTACTAGCCAACTACTGAAAAAATATATATAGCTCAATTTTTAAAATTATCCAATTGTTCTGATGGAAACAAAAAAGGAAAAATCAAATACGCTTTTGTTAGTAAATATTCATGATTTTTTTTTACAGAATTTAAAAGGGTAAAAAGTAAATACTCCCTCTAACTATCACTCAGTTGTAAAGACCCTTGTACTATTAATTATGACAAAGATCCCCTTTTCTATTCTCATACTTCAAATTTAACTCTTCACGTAATATTGTGTCATATTTTTAATGCTACAGTCATTATTGTACAGTTGTGTACAGTAATGACTCTTATGGGATTATATGGTAAAAGAATTAGGATTTATTTAGGGCTATTCGAATACAAAAAGAAAAAAGAAAAATATATGACACAAAAATACTTGACAACTTTAACAAAATAGGGTGAGTCTATGATGCAACTTGTTGCATGCATGCAATATAATTTCGGCCGATAGGATTGTGACATGTGAGTAGGATGACTTGAGATACAATGCAATTTTTCACATGTCACATTCCTATCGGCCAAAATTGCATTGCATGCATGCAACAAAGTTGCATCATAGACTAACCCAACAAAATATGAAATGACAGAGTTAAATTTGAACTGTGAGAACATAAAAGGAGATCTTTGCCACAATTGATAGTGCATGAGGTCTTTGCCATAATTGATAGTACGAGAGTCTTTGCTATTGAGTAATAGTTGAAGGGAATATATGCATTTTATCTAATTTAAAATATACTTTCCTCCAAAATACAATGGGCCACTAGAAAAGCCTTTTGTATCGTTGTGTGGGCCCATGTTGAAACTATTAGAGGAGAAGGGCACAAAGGAAACGACTGCTTATATAAACCTCCATTTGCTCGTCTCACTCTATTTAAAGAAAAAAAAATTCACAAACACAGACGTTTCTGTCCTCCATCTTCGAAACGTTTCTTCTTGCACTCACCACCAATATGGCCAGACTCCAACAACGTTATCGTGGTGTCCGCCAGAGGCATTGGGGCTCTTGGGTCTCTGAAATTCGTCACCCTCTCTTGTAATCTTCCTCTTCCCTCTCTTCGAAACGTTTCTTTATACCTTTTGAAGCGATTTCATTTCACCGCCTTCTAGTTAATTCTAAGCTCCACAAAAATTGTTAAAGTTAGGAATAGTATTATTTTAATTTGTATGAAATTGAGGGGACGTTTCTTTTTGGAATGCAGGAAGACTAGAATATGGCTAGGCACATTCGAAACGGCCGAAGATGCAGCGAAAGCATACGACGAAGCAGCCAGGCTTTTGTGCGTCTCAAAAGCCCGAACTAACTTTACATTAAAGCCCAATAGGCCCAACTCTTCTTCCTCTTCTTCTTCTAATCTTCTCTCTCCAACTATAATGACCAAGCTTCACAAGTGTCACATGGCTTCTCTTTCACTTCAATTGAACAAACAACCACACAAGCAACATCATCATCATCAATCACAAAGGACCCAAAGTGTTCCGTTTTCCTCCGACAATGGCGCCGACGCCGAAGCAAGCTCCGGGATGGGTTCCCGGTGGCCGGGGAATAGACACGAAGATGAAGATCAGGAAGAAGAGGACGAGGAGGAGAAATTTCTTCATCAACAAGTGCTTGAAGAGGATCACATAGAGCAAATGATTCAAGAGTTGCTTCATTATGGCTCAATTGAACTTTGCTCTCTTGCCTCTCCTAATTAATTACTCTCTAAATTGTAATTCCACTAATCACTATTTAATAAAAGATAATTTAAGAGAGAAAAAAAAATAGTATCTAAAAAGACTACTTAAATATTAAGTGTATGTTAATCAAGGTGTAACAGTTAGCAGTATATTAAATAAAATGTGTTGCACCCTAATTAATAGTTATAAGTTTTAACATAACGATAAACATTCAATCAATATTAGTTATAAGTTCAATTTAATGTTAGAATTAAAGACAATATATAACAAGAGGGGATTAGAAAATGGGGTAGCTATATATTTTATTCGCAATGTGTCAACATTAAGTTAGAAGTTTGATTCTTGACGAGATAATTATTATAGAGGTTGTTAGTCAATGTGTGACAATAATTTTCCTACAACCTAAGTTCAGATTAGGGTTGTGTTATAGCTGAAAGGTAACATTTATAGTAATTAATAGATATAATTAAGTCGAAATAATTCCACTATGATTATTAATGATAACTTTTTACCTAGTTAATAAGCCTTTAATCAATAATAGCTATATATATGTAAGCTCTATTTACTAGGATTAAAATAATATATTTTATATATTTATAAATAATTTTTCTTACTATTAGATGTTTATATGAATCTCCGCCACTTTCACTAATTAGTGGAGAAGCATATGGGCCAAAAATGTAAGTCAATTCTAACAAAATCAAGTGTTAATTAGAAGATTATATATATTTCCAAGCTTCTATTTTTGTCCATATTATATATTTGTCATAAGAATTTGCTGTCATTATCAGCAAAGAAGCATATTAGCTAGCAAGAAAGACAATAACAGAAGGGAAAGAAAATGGGGTAATCATGAGTTTTCAAACTGATCATCATCTCAAACACTATATATATAAAGCAAATGTGAAAACTTTCATAAAGTAATTATCTAATTAACTACTACAATATGTTTAAATATATATATATATATATATATATATTAGAGATCGATTTTATTGCAAAATACATTTACTACATAGTATAGAACTTTAGTACTATGATATTAATGAGCTTTAATATATCCCTCTAATTATATAGTATCATTTGTTAATATTAATAAAAATTCACATTAATAAAGACCCACATTGATTGGATTAGGGACCAATTAAAGGGATGTGCTGAAGTTCAGTATAGAAATTATAGATCAGCTGGAATACTTAATTAAAGAGAAAAAATATTGTTTTGACTTTTTAAAAGATTCTGCTTATTTCAATTTAATTTTTAAATTATGATAATATCAAATTTAGTCTTTATAATATTTTACCCTTGAGACAAATAATTTTTTTAGGGACCAAAATAGTAATTTATTCCTAAAATAAATCATTTCCAAAATGAATGCTTCTTCTTCTAAAGTGCAGCTAAATGAGTAGTCCAATTCATCAAAACTTTTGTTACAAATATAATGGGGAAAATCATTGAGAAACAAAAGCTTTTTTGAATTTATATTATTACAATGACGAACAATATTTTGTATGAGATTGCCTTTCATATAAAATATTTGTGAGAAATCAATTAAAAAATTCATATATCATGAATAAATTTAACTAAAAAGTACTATACCAGATCAAACGACAAACATGTTTCTATTTAAACTTTTATAAATTGATTGAATCTAATTCTTGTATATGTTTTGCTATAATATAATTAAGATAAAGACGAATTATTGTTTTACACATGGGTAGGTGAGTCTAGAGATATGATATTATATATATATATATATATATATATATACACGGTGTTGGTGATGATGATGATTAATTGCATTAATTTCTTTAACAAAATTTAAACATATTATATAGTTGTTTTCTCACTTTGCATTTTCAAGTTGATAACAAACCTAGCAAGATAGATAGGCACTGGACCAAATGATGAGTGATTGTCTGTTTGGTGTTTGAATTTTTGTTCTAATTAATTCGAATTCGACCTGTGTCGCGCATTTATAGTGAAGGAATCTTTCAACAGAAATAGCTGTATTCACAATGCCTCAAACTTAAAACCTTGCATAAACAAATATCAAATTACTTAGAGTGATTATTTATTGCAAATTAAAAACATAACTTTTGAACACTCGATCACTAGTCACTCTTTCTCTTTTTTGTTTTATATATTTTCGTCAATTACAAGACGTACATATAATTGTAGACTTCTGTGCCTCAACTTAAATGTGTTAGGTTATATTTTCCTTTCTAAGTTCTAACTAACATCCAATTGTTCAAACTAGCGCGCACACATATATAAATAAAGAGATTAATTAGCACCTCAGCCTAATTGTTTTATTATTATATTTTATCCTTCTTAAAGGAAAAAAGTGATCGATTTTAAAGCTGTCTCACTAAGTTTTTCAATAAAAGATAACATGCATATTTATAGTATTCATTACTTTCATGGTTGATTCTTCTTCTAAGTTTTTTTTAAAAAAAAAATATTTATTTTGTAAAAACTTGATAATAAAAATATTAAAGAAATAATTTTAAATCTAACGTTATATATACAATTATGTGGATGGAATGGTCCTACAATTCCAACATAGAGGGCCCATTTGTCCCTTCTCCAATCTCCATGTGCATGGCAATGATGGGAGCGGATCCGTGCTGTCCATCCAGTGTTGGACAGAGCATCGGACCGTAAGAAGAGAAAAAGAGATAATAATATGTGAGTTTCAGTCCTATATATGAGACCTACACACTCTCTCTCTCTTTTCCGATCCAGTGTTATTTAGTATCGGATCTGGAGTCGACAATGATCTCAAAGCCTTACAAATGAAATAATATTACATTGTCGGGTAATTTATATATATATATATGGATAGTTGTTATATTTTTAAAAATTTAAGATAATATATCTTAAAATAAATCTAATCACTGACAAGGTATCATTATCCAATATTGTCATAGCAAATTCATAAAACATTGTAACGACGGATCATATATTATATTTATTGTTTTAAAGTTTAAAAATTGCATATATTTTCTCATTAATTTATTTTTAGTTGATGAATATAATTTTTATACAAGATAAATCCATAAATTTATTTTTAATATAATAATAAATACAGTTACACACACACATATATATATATATATACATATATTTATATGTATATATATATATATGGTCAAAAATATATTTTGGTCCCTTATGTTGTACCCAAGTTTTATATTGGTCCTTTATGCTTTAAAAGTTCTAAATTAATCTTTTATTTTTTTCAAAAGTTTCAAATTGGTCCTTCCGTCCATTTTAGTCTAGTTTTCCCGTTAAGTGATGATGTGGCCTACTGAGGTGCAATACTATCTCTCCTACGTATACTGCTTGGCTGACGCAGCCTAAATTATCCTAAAACCAGGGACTAAAATGAAATAAAATAAATTTCAACAAATCAAAAATATAATTTCCCCATTTTCACATCTTCTTCTTCTTCCTCATCGCTACCTACCTCCATGGAAGGGTCAAAACCTCAAATTGGTCCTTTATGTTTGCACGAAGTTTCATATTGGTCCTTTATGTTTCAAAAAGTCCAAATTGGTCCTTTATGTTTGCAAGAAGTTCTAAATTGGTCCTTCCGTCCAAGTCCGTTTATTTTTTAAGTTAAGTGCTGACGTGGCATGCTGACGTGGACACACTATCTCTCCTACGTGTCAATTGAAGCTGACGTGGCATGACACGTCACTGCCACGTCATCATCCAATATCATATGTGCTGACATGGCGCTGACGTGGCCGTGACGTGTTGCTGACGTGGCATGACACGTCAGCTTAGATGGACACATCATCATGCCACGTCAGCACTTAACTTAAAAAATTGGCGGAAGTGGACAGAAGGACCAATTTGGAACTTCTTGCAAACATAAAGGACCAATTTGGACTTTTTGAAACATAAAGGACTAATATGAAACTTCGTGCAAACATAAAGGACCAATTTGAGGTTTTGACCTCCATGGAAGAGAGAAAGAAGAACTTTCTGGAAGTAAAACCCCAACTCATGAACAACCCAGAAATCCGAAACACATAGCAGCTCATTCTCATGATCTTCAAGATGAAGCATAGGTGTGAAAAACGCACTAGTGTAAAGCTAAAAAAGCAGAAGACCCAAATTCGAAAAAGATAAAAGGAATTCAAAAGTACTCATTCTCAAACTCATGAATATATATATCTCTTGCCATCACATTGTGCCCAGCAACAAATCGAACATGGCTGAAAAATTAGGGTTCGCCCACCAGTGTGTAACTTGTTCCTTCCACTGTTCGAATTCTTCCATTGGCCCTGAAGAATTTGAAGTAATAAACTGAAGATCGAGAACCTAATTTATTATCGCGCTTAACACACACACATAGTGATTTTTCTAAGTTCAAAGAGGAAGAGACCAAGCATGAAGGAAAAAATAATTAGAGAGAGAAAGGAAAACCATTTTTACTGGCGAGTTGTCTACGGCGGCCCGATGAGAGAAGCAGCAAGAGAGTGGATAGATGATTGAACCTCCGACACAGAGAAGGACCGAGGTTTCCAATCTGTAGCTACTTCCAGAAAATTCTTCTTTCTCTTCCATGGAGGTAGGCAGTGATGAGGAAGAAGAAGAAGATGGGAAAGTGGAGAAATTATATTTTTTATTTGTTAAAATTTATTTTATTTTATTTTAGTCCCTGATTTTAGAGTAATTTAGGCCGCGTTAGTCGAGCAATACACGTAGGAGAGATAGTGTTACACATCAGCAGGCCACATTATCATTTAATGGGAAAACTAGACGGAAATGGACGGAATGATCAATTTGGAACTTCTAGAAAAGATAAAGGACTAAATTGAAACTTTTAAAACATTATCACCTTGGTACAACATAAGGGACCAAAATGCGCTTTTGACATATATATATATATATATATATATATATATATATATATATATATATATACACACACACAAATAGTTTTAGTATGAAAATTTTAATATAAAAAAATCAACTAATTTTATTTTTTGAAATAAATTAGATTTAAAGTTAATGGGAGATTTCATATAATTAACACTGTATCAAGAAAGGTTATATATTGTGTTAAATGTACTTTCTGGGTTTATGACTTTGTTTAAAAATTTAATTTGATTTGTGTTAAAATAGTTTATAGTCTTCTATATTATTGTTATGTAAGTGTCTTAATTAGATGATAATCAAATCTATTAACCTTATTGGTGCCCAAACAACTTCAAATTTATTAAGATTGTGGCTTAACAAGTTAACATAGCTGTATTTCTTTTTTTTTTAGTTTTGCTCCATAACCTCTCCTTTTTATCTTATCCCCTTAATTAAATTGGTTTAAGTCTCAATCTAGGCTTTTTAGAAATTAAACAACTAATAAAGTAACTAATTAATCACAGTGAAACGCCATCTCAACAATTTTTTTCAACGTCTGTCAAAAAAAGAGAGGAAAATGTAATTAATTTACTCTAAAAATAAGTGGAAATAATTCAAAAGAAAAGAAAAAAAAAATTGAAAAAAGTGTGTCATAATGATGGTTGAGGGTAGAAGAAAAGAAAGAGAAGAGGCGTAAGACCGGGGTCAAAAGTAAAACGAGGTTCTCAATTTTTGTTAAATAATTAACAAAAAAATTACCATATAAAGAAATAACAGAAGTTGATTTTGTTAATAATAGAAAGGCAAAAAGTAAGGTAGAGTGGGGAAGAACGAGTGGGGAAGAGTGATTTTAGAGAGAAACTCATCTAATCACACACAAAACAAACACTAACTACAATATAAATAAGAACACAACATTCATAATCACAATCACACACACTTTGTATTCTTGTATTATTGTAACATATTCGTAAATACAAAATCAAAATCAATAAGCGATGGCAAGCCTCGAAGAGATCAAGAAGGAGAATGTTGACCTTGTATGTTTTTGTTTTCTTAATCTTGTTAGGACACACTTTGAATCTTAAAGAGTGAATTCGCTGAAGTTATTTCAGCGAATCACGTAACGGTGATCGTTCATTTCGGTTATAATTTTAATTTCGCCCGTCCATCTCGGTTGATGATAAAAATGGACGGATGAGATTTGTGCGATCAGCTGAAGCTACATACCCTGAGTCATAACAATTATTTTTTATGAACAAACAACAACACTAATGTCTCTCTTTCTTTTTGTCTTTCTCGTACTTATTGATTTCATTGAATGATTTTGTGTGATTTGATTGACAGGAGAGAATTCCCATTGATGAAGTGTTTCGTGAATTGGGCTGTTCGAGAGAGGGTCTCACAAGTGAAGAAGGAATAAAAAGACTTAATGTTTTTGGACCTAACAAGTTGGAAGAGAAGAAGGCAATACTAATGTTTTGTTTTGTTTTATAGTTTTGATAAAGTATCAAACTTTCTTGTGGAATGAAGAAAATAACCATGTATATATATATATTGAAACAGGAAAGCAAGCTTCTTAAATTCTTAGGGTTTATGTGGAATCCACTTTCATGGGTCATGGAATTGGCTGCCATCATGGCCATTGCTTTGGCCAACGGAGGGGTAAAATCTGCATTTAATAAAATTCTTTTTCCATCAAATAATACTTCATGACTTGTTTGAAAGTCAATTTTTTTCATGCTTTAAAATTGTTTTATAAAGTTAATTATAAAAATTTATACTAGTATTTTTTTCACACATATATATATACTTAATACAATCAAGTCCTATTTTTTTTAAAAAAAAAAATCAAAAGTAATTTTTAGATATGTAAAAGTTTTTGTACTATTGATTTTGAAACATACAGGGGAAGCCACCAGACTGGCAAGACTTTGTGGGTATTGTGGCATTGTTGTTCATAAACTCGACCATTAGTTTCATAGAAGAAAACAACGCAGGCAATGCTGCTGCTGCACTTATGGCAGGCCTTGCCTTGAAAACCAAGGTATCATCATCATCATCATTATCATTATCATCATCACATTATATGTAAACTTTAAATTTCATTTAATTTTTCGATGTGGGACATTGTAATTCTGTAGGTTTTAAGAGATGGAAAGTGGACTGAGCAAGAAGCTGCAACATTGGTACCAGGAGACGTAATTAGCATCAAACTAGGAGACATCATTCCTGCAGATGCTCGTCTCTTAGAAGGAGACCCTCTCAAGATTGATCAATCTGCCCTCACTGGAGAATCCTTACCTGTTACCAAAAATCCATCTGATGAAGTCTTCTCTGGCTCCACTGTGAAGCAAGGTGAGATTGAAGCTGTTGTCATTGCCACTGGTGTTCACACCTTCTTTGGTAAAGCTGCTCACTTAGTAGACAGCACCAACCAAACAGGACATTTCCAAAAGGTACACGCATATTTGAACTACCATCCTCTCACATTATATAGACTCTAATCTTTTCAAGGTGGGACTTTGTATCCTGATGTTTGTCTTTGTTTCTTAGGTGTTGACGGCCATTGGTAACTTCTGCATTTGTGCGATCGCGCTTGGTATGATTGTGGAAATCATTGTGATGTATCCCATTCAGCATCGCAAGTACAGGAGTGGGATTGACAATCTCTTGGTGCTTCTCATTGGAGGCATTCCTATTGCCATGCCCACAGTTTTGTCTGTAACAATGGCTATTGGTTCTCATCGCTTGTCTCAACAAGGTGCTATCACTAAGAGGATGACAGCCATTGAGGAACTGGCTGGTATGGATGTTCTGTGTAGTGACAAGACTGGAACATTAACCTTAAACAAACTCACTGTTGACAAAAGCTTAATTGAGGTAATCAGTTAAATTAAATTAAATCATAATGCTTTTGTTTTGTACATAATACATAATGCTTTTTGTTTTCTGCAGCTTTTTGTCAAAGATGTTGATCAAGACACTTTGATATTGCTTGGAGCAAGAGCCTCAAGGGTAGAGAATCAAGATGCCATTGATGCTTGCATTGTTGGAATGTTGGGTGACCCAAAAGAGGTATATATGCATAATGCAAGCTTGGAATACTGAAACTTTGGTACTCCCTTCATTTGTTACTTACAAATTGTCAATATTAATAAATATTTGGTCCTTAATTTGTTCAAGTCCATCCCTGTTAATATTGACAAATGGCATTAAATGAATAGAGGAAGTATTGAAAATTTAATATTAGGCTTTTATTGCATGCTTGCTATTAAGAACATCAAGATTATTATGCTTTTGGTTATGTAATAAGTAATTACTTAATAACCCTAAATAATTTCTTGCTTTTGTTCAGGCAAGAGATGGCATCACAGAAGTTCATTTCCTACCATTTAATCCAGTAGACAAGCGTACAGCCATCACATATATTGACAAAGCAGGCAATTGGCACAGAGTGAGCAAAGGAGCACCCGAACAGGTAAATACACACACACATATATAGTTGATCAATATAGTCGAACTCACCTAATAAAAGAATTTGTTTTTTCTTGTTGTACTCTCTTGTTTCTCATATTGTCTACATTGAAATTCTTTTCAGATTGTAGACCTGTGCAATCTCCGAGAAGATGTAAAGAAAAAAGTCCATTCCATCATTGACAAGTTTGCTGATCGTGGTCTTCGTTCTCTTGCAGTTTCGAGACAAGTCAGTCTCATTGTTTCATAAATAAAAAACTTAGTTTTGTTTCTGTCTAATAAATAGTATTTGATTAATTTGTTTACTTGTTACTTACAACAGGAAGTGCCAGAAAAGAGCAAGGAAAGTCCAGGAGGAGCATGGGAATTTGTAGGTCTCTTACCTCTCTTTGATCCTCCTAGACATGACAGTGCAGAAACCATTAGACGTGCTCTTCACCTTGGAGTGAATGTGAAGATGATCACTGGGGATCAATTAGCCATTGGAAAAGAAACAGGTCGTAGACTTGGCATGGGAAGCAACATGTATCCTTCTTCCTCCCTCCTTGGTGAACACAAGGATGAATCCATTGCATCACTTCCCATTGATGAACTCATTGAGAAAGCTGATGGCTTTGCTGGCGTCTTTCCTGGTAAATATTCATGCACACACACACACACACACACAAGTTAAACCCATATATAAGGTTAAAGAATTTGAATACGCTAACTAATGTGTGAGTGCAGAGCACAAGTATGAGATAGTGAAGAGGCTGCAAGATAGGAAACACATATGTGGGATGACTGGAGATGGTGTGAATGATGCTCCAGCATTGAAGAAAGCAGACATTGGAATTGCTGTAGCAGATGCAACTGATGCAGCTCGAAGTGCATCAGACATAGTTCTGACAGAGCCTGGTTTGAGTGTGATTGTGAGTGCTGTGTTGACAAGCAGAGCCATTTTCCAGAGAATGAAGAACTACACCATCTATGCCGTGTCCATCACAATTCGAATTGTTCTAGGGTTCTTGCTTCTTGCTCTCATCTGGAAATTCGATTTCTCACCTTTCATGGTTTTGGTCATTGCCATACTGAATGATGGCACAATCATGACCATTTCTAAGGACAGAGTAAAGCCATCTCCAAGCCCAGATTCATGGAAACTCAATGAGATTTTCGCCACTGGAATCGTTCTTGGAGCTTACTTAGCTGTCATGACTGTTGTCTTCTTTTGGGCAGCTCATTCATCAGACTTCTTCTCTGTATGTATCATCATCATCATCATCTTCTTCTTCAAGATTTGGAAAAAAGAAAACGTGTGTGAATTAATTTGTTTAACCTAACCCTAATTAATAATAATAATAATAATAATTTGCAGGAGAAATTTGGTGTGAGATCTATTAGGAACAGTGAGGAAGAACTCATGGCAGCTGTTTACCTTCAAGTGAGTATTGTGAGTCAAGCTCTCATCTTCGTCACAAGATCAAGAAGCTGGTCTTTCATTGAACGTCCCGGTTTGCTTTTGGTGGTAGCATTTCTCATAGCACAATTGGTGAGTAGTATCAAATTAAAGAAAATACTAATAATTAATCCGACGCCAACAATGGGCCCGGGCCTAGGCCCACACGAATGGATATCCATATTGGTCCAAATCATTAATTAATTAATTATTTGCAATGCAGATTGCGACTATAATAGCTGTATATGGAGATTGGGCATTTGCAAGAATAAAAGGAATAGGATGGGGATGGGCAGGTGTGATATGGATATACAGCATCGTCTTCTACATTCCTCTCGATATTCTCAAGTTCATTATTCGATATGCTTTGAGTGGAAAGGCATGGAACAATATTACAGAGAACAGGGTACGCTTTTACTTCTATTTTCCTGACAAATATAATTTATATATATATATATATACATAGAGTAATTACATATATATTTATGCGTGTGTTGCAGACTGCATTCACAACAAAGAAGGATTATGGAAAAGGCGAGAGAGAGGCCCAATGGGCCACGGCCCAAAGGACACTTCATGGGCTGAATCCTCCTCAAACAGACCAAACCATAGGCGATAAGGCCACTTATGGAGAATTGTCTGAACTTGCCGAACAGGCTAGAAAACGTGCAGAAGTTGCAAGGTATTAAATATTAATTAATAATAATAATTTAAAAAAAAGGATATATTTACATTTATTTCTTTTCTTTTCTTTTTGGATGAATTATATATAGGTTGAGGGAGCTTCACACGCTGAAGGGACACGTGGAATCAGTGGTGAAACTGAAGGGGCTTGACATAGAGACAATTCAACAGCATTACACAGTCTAAAGAAAGGAAGAATGTGTTTAGAAATTAATTAAGAGATGAGAGATTAATAAAATAATTAATAATGTCATTCCTTGTTATCTTGTATGGCTGATGATGCATGATGATGAAGATGCATCATGCATGGTTCTGAGTTTCACAGACCCAAAATATATTGGCCATGCTTATAATAAAAGCATTGTTGTTATTTCATTTCCTTCGGTACTAATTTTTTTCTCTCTTTGCTTTCTTAATTATTATTTCTATGATTTATAATTTCAAATACGTATTATTCAGTCTTAACCTCACTAATTAGTTATTCAATTCAAGCGGAAACAAATACACCAATCCTAATAAAATAGTAAAATGTTTATAACTAAATAAATTACATTTATAAAATGAATTAGTTACTACTATAGGATAGGTAATGGTATCTTTGGTTAATGGTTCTGTGGGGAGGGAATGGTAGTGATTTTCAAAAATCCAAATTAGTCTATAGTTCTCAAGTGGGTATATTTTATTTAGACAAACTTGTCCTCATATAATTTACAAAATGACTAACATGCCACTTCCCATCCAAAATTGCTATGACACACTACATAAAAAAAGTTGCTAGAAAATCAAGATAATTGTCTATTCTCATTCTTTTTTTATTATTTATTTTAACTTATATTAAACACAATCATATCATTTTCATTTTTATTTTTATTATCATTTTTACCCTCTCAAAATAAATCACCAAGCAAACAGCTAAATGAATTAGGATTCCAAGATCAACCATTCCTATATTTCATTATTTTGAGATGATTTAAAAGTTAAATAATTTTTGTAAAGTTAACCTTTTGCTTAAATAAGTTATTGACATAAATTAAAGTTGATCTTAACTTCTTCTTTTTTCATTTTAGAAATCTTTTTTTAATAGTGACTGAACTTAATTTAGTATATTTTGCATTTAGATATTTTTTAATGTGACATAAATAAGATGAAATCTCTTTTCATTCTTAAACAACTTATAAGTTTAAAATTTGCCAAAAGTATATGAGGAAAAATAAAAAATAAAAAAGGATCAAGATCAACTATTAAAAAGATTTAAGACATATATAAGAGTCCATCATGCATCATGATGATGATGATGATTTAACATGTGATTTGTATGAAATGCTAGGGAGTGAAATGTTGGAAGGAAATGTGCATTTTACTTTATTGAATTTCTCAAAAAATTGATATAATTCTTTATATTTTAATTTTGTATAATATATTATTTCCATTTATCTTAATAACTAAAGTACCAAAGTACTAATTTATTCTAAATTTTATGTCTAAAAACCATATATTTATTAAAAATATAAAAATACCAAAAGTCAATGTAACTAATTTTATTGAGTTAGACTTAGATCCTAAATTTGAGATAAAGTTTATTTGTTAAAACATGAATTAATAGTAGTAGGTAAAAAATACAAATCACGTGAGGGCAGAAATATAAATAGGTAAAAAATTTGGGGGTATTTGATAATATTCCCTCGTTATGTGGTGATTCTGATCCGTGAGTGCATTGATTCAAGTTCAACTCAACCTCCATCTTCAGCTTCGCGTTAATTCGTTTATTTACCTTTCTCACACTTTCTGATTCGAATTTCACAGAGTCAGAGAGATTCGGTAATTCTGTGATTTATGGATCGGAGAGAGACGGAGAAGAAGAACGAAGAATCGAAGATGGACAACAAATACTCCGACTCAGGAAAACTTGTTATTAATCTCAAACACCTTCCCCCATTAGATCCAGTCGGAGTCACCAACTCCTCCTACAACGTAATCCTCTATCTCTATCTCTATCTCTCGAATTCGTAGCTTTAATTTTCGTTTCCTCAATGTGTTTTTTTTTTTTTGGGAATTGAGTATGTAGAAATTTAGAAATTAAATTTCCATGGTTTCATGTGTTCTAACTTCAAATTGTTGATTTTCCAGGGAAAGGTGAGTACATCTAGCTCCAGAGCTGCTCCAAAGTTCGTGAAGCCAAACCCTAATCGGGCCATGAAGTTTGTTAAATCTGATGAGGCAAGCAGAAAGTCAAGAACACGCACATTGAGCAACGTTGATGGCTCCTCTGATTCATCTTGCAAAACAAGTGAGGCCCGTGGGAACACAACCTCTGATACTGACTCTGTTGATGAAGGTACAGACTCTGATTCATCAAAGGTGTCCTTGAAATACTGCTATAATTGTTTTGAGAAAAATAAAAGCCAAGACCTTATTAATATGCCCAAGGATCCCATAACAAAACTTTAGAACTAAATAACCAACCGAATCCTTTACAGTTTACAGTAATGATTTTGCAGATCCTTGTGTTTTGTTTTCCCTAAATCTTTCTTCTTTCGCATGGTCAGATTGGTAAAGTGTATGTAGTTTGCAAAATTTTCTACAAGATAAATAGGAGTAGGGGAGGGAAGATTAGTTTCATTCACTTGTGATTTATTTATCTTTCAGTCATTCCTCCCTGTAAAAACTGTTCTAATTGTCACTAAACTACACATACTTTCTCTGTATTTAGGTATGAAGCAAGGATCAGCAAGGTCAAATTTGTATGAGATCTGTGCCGCAAGCCATTGGAAGCGCCCTATATTCGAATGTTGCAAAGAAGAAGGTCCAAGTCATCGAAGAAAGTATGCCCAACAGCTTCTGCTTGATATTTTATTAAGTACATGAACCTACAACAACAACAACAAATAAAGCATTTTCCCGCTAGGCACATGAATTTAAATGGAAATAATTCTATACGTATCCAGTTATGAACAACTGATACCAAGTATGCTTCTAACAAGGAAAATTGTGGAGTCAATGTAGCCACTTTTTGTGCATTGGTTGCTCAAATTCAGATAAATGTGAATGGAAGCTATGGAAGCAACCTGACTAATATCAATTAACTACTACTAACAATGGTAGAAAATTAAATTTTGTAGTGCTAAAGTAGGCTATGATGGCAAAACAGCTTTTCTAAGTTAATCCAGAACCATACAACATGGATGCATGCTAAATAAGTGATCAATTCTCATCTGTACATTTGGAATTAAGTAATTAACTTAACAACTGAGGATCAGGTGTAGAAAATCTGTGAATTGTAACAACAAGCAGATAAAAAGCTTGACAGGTACTTGAACCCTCTGCTTTTTTGAAATTGTTGGTAAAAGTTAATTTAGAGGAAGTCTTCAATATTTAAAAAGAAAAAAAGAAGTGATCTATACGATGTTGAATGATTGGATCCTCGCGACCCAGTTTGGTCCTCACTTTCTCACAATGAAACTAGGTGATATGCTAAATTGAATTATATCTTTGTTATTTTCAGCAACTAATTGATTATTTTCACAGATTCACCTTCAAGGTTGTTCTTGAGATAGAAGCAGCGCCAGAAACCATTATAGAGTGCTATGGTTCCCCTCATCAGAAAAAGAAAAGAGCAGCAGACCACGCAGCTGAGGGAGCATTGTGGTACTTAAAGCATCTAGGTCATGTCAAGAAGAACAAATAAATGGGATAATAAGCACTGAATAATGATCATTAGCCTGGGTTTTTACAAATACTGAATTTCTTTCATTCTTCAGTGATGCTCTCTAGACTTGGTTGCCAATGCTCAGAAGACCATAGTCTCCTAGTAGAGCCTCTTATACCAGTTCCTGTCAAATCTTGTGTCGTCGTCCTTGTTTGTGTATTTGAATCACAAAATTCTGTGTTGCTTGATGGTGTTCTTGTTTCTTTTGGAAAATCATTAGGATTTTCTTTAACCGTGACTCCAGTTAACAGGCAAGTAAAGCAATTATTACCAGAAGAACAATCTTTAGTATCTATATTCACATTTCTTGCATCCGTTTTGAATTCTGATCTCTCTCTTTTATTTCTTTCATGTTTGTTGCAGTCACGTGGTTGCTTTGGAATTTTATTACTGAAGATACAGCAAGTAGAGATCATACCATCATCATCCTCATTGTTAAATTGGCCGTTTCTAATTTCATGAACTGGTGAAGGAGAGTGCTTTGGAGAAAGTCTTTGAAGCTTTCTTATGGTGCTTAATGGTACTACATAGAACTTCTGTCCAAGCAAGAGCGTGGTATCGGGTCCAACAATCGCCCATGGCTGTTGAAATACATATGGATACGCAACACAGCATCTTGGGTTACGACTTATAATCTCAGCTGCAAGCACAGGCCTATCATGGAGCTCAGTACGACCACCCGGATAAACAATTTTAAGGAGCATGGTTTTTGAACTATTGGTACAAATCCAGCTTGAAATTGGCATGGTTTCTCTGTGTTTTGGGAAGGAGATGGGAAAGGAACAATCAATTCAACCTCTTCAGGAAGATTCAAGTATAAATAACTCAACAAGGCCGACCAAAAAAGACACAAGATACTAGGTTTACTTTCTGTCATTAAATGTATGAACTTGCTTCTTTTTCTTGGCTGTTACTGATTTCATTCATTGATAATATCAACTTGAAAAACAAATGGGTACCAATGAGGAATAGTAGATTATATTGTGCATTTGTCTCTGGTGTAAATGATAACATATAATGAAAAGCTCACTGCAGCCACTGGATTATGATGAATTCTTCTAGTGTTTTTGTTTGAAAAAACATGAATCTGTACATGTTCTCGTTCAAATTATGAATGTTTCAATAATAGGCATTAAACAAATGGTTTGAACCTCATGATGTTTTGTGAACTAGAATTTTTTTTACCACTGAATTACTTCTAATGACTTGTTTGAAATTCTGTCTTGTGTGTGTTGTCTCCGTAGAAACCAAATCAAATATAGAATATTCGAACTAGTTAAATGGAAATCAACATCCATAATAGTGAATCTCAAGAAAAGAGAGTAGAATATTGAGGAAACTAAGGAATAGGAAGCATAGTCATTGTTGTGTCTCTGTTCAAGCTCTTTATTGTTTTTCTTGAGTTCCACTTGAAGGGAAATTTGTCATTTCATATCATTGGTTTCAACTTACAGGCTACAGCAATGGCATAAACTTCTAAATTCTGTATTTCTTCGTTTAGGTTGATGGAATGTTTAGGAATGTTTCGACAGCTCCTAAGTTGGAAAGCAGTCCACCAATGAGAGGAAAAGTTCAAATTTAATTGCTTCTTCTATTTAGCATATTTGTGAAAACATATTCAGACGAAGTTATATTATAAGTAGTAATCTGCAGAGTGACTCTAAAAAATTCTGACTTTTAACTTGTTTAAATATATTTTTTTCTTTGGAGTATAAAATCTAGATTAAATTAATTATTTAATTCTTAAAAGATTTCTTATTTCAATTTAATTTCTTCTATAGTTAAAGCCTCAAAATTTAGTCCCAAAAAGAAATTTTAACTCGTGAATGAGAATGGTCCAAGTGACAGTCTCTCCAAAGTGGTGTCATTTAATTAAATTTTAATATTTATTTGATTTACAAAATGTATTCAGCATAATTAGTGAAAAATATAGTCAGACAAAATTATTGGTAACTTATGAAGTGATTATAAACAATTGTGTCTTTCAACTTTTTAAATTAATTTTTCTTTGTCACTCTGCAATTTTCGCAATCATATCGTGCTTTTGATTGAGCGAAATGCTAAGGTCTTCAATAATAATTTTCTCTCTCCTCATCTTTTGTGGAATAAAATTACATTCTTGTCTTCTTTGTAGGTTTCAACAAATAAAATGTTTAAAAAGTTTCTATTACAAATCTATAAAGGGATTGAAAAGCTCTATTGAACTAAGTTTTTGTTTTCCTTTTATGGTTTTTCTTTTTGTTTGTTTTCATTGAGTGTTGATTAGAGAGGACTTTTTGTCCTCCTCCTTTGTACTCTCTTTCTTTCTTAATAATATTTCTTTTTTCATTAAAAAATTTATTTTTCTTTGGACTATAAAATCCACAAGAATACACTTTTAAGGCATCCTATTGCCACATACCAGCATTCAGATTTAAGAAAATGATGGTACCTGCAAGTCAAGATGTTATACATGTTCCACAACTAATTAGTTACACATGAGTTAGTTACACATATGAGATTTCATGGTATGTTGAAAAAAGCCTTTATCTATCAGGGACGAAAATATAACTTTTCACACTAATAAATGTCAAGAGAGCAAAACTATAGCTGATGATCAGAAGCCTAAAATGGCTTGTGAGTTGAGAACTTCATTAGGATTTACAACTATAACAATGAAGAACCCAAGTGTACTCTTGCATTATCACTACAAGAACAAGATATTTGACTTATCTCTCTCTGTAATAATATATAGTGACAATTTTGCAGCAATATCATATCAGAGCTATAAATATCTTCAAAATCATTGCAAATTCTCAGGGCGGACTGACTCTGAAATTCTGAGCGACCCTCCCAGCTCGGTCGGTACCAAAGGGATGAGGGAGTGCAGGACATCAGTTATCAGCGGCCGATAACTTGGTTCTGGTTGCACACAAAGTACAGCCACTGCAGCAACCTGCAGAATGTTAACATTAGGTTGAGAATTTGTAATTATCGGTTAATGAATCAGCCGAAAAATTTGTGATTCGAGTGCTTATATGCAATGAACCTGATATAAATGTTTCAAATCCATTGTGTTTCTGATTACAGGATCTAGAATACTTGGAAGCTTTGATCTGTCAGTTAGCTGAGGCATGGCCTGCAAGTCAAAAGGTTTAAACTTTATGATCAGTTCACCAAGCACGGAAGAATGAAGAATTTGCAGCTAGAATTCACCTGTGAAATAATAAACATACCCATGTGACAATAGATTGGTATTGGTCAGAGGACATCTTGTCCATGGCTTTTTTCCCTGTTAGAAGCTCTAGAAGAACAACCCCAAAAGCATATACATCACTCTTGTCAGTTAGCTTACCTGAAAAGCAACAAAAAAAAAGTGTTATCTTCTTTTCAACAAAAACAAAAATGATCAAGTTTCATGGGTTCTAATTCTAAAATTTGTGATTTCACTACTATCTAATAGTTGTTTGCTGAAGTGTGAATCTCAAAATCGAAAAATAACGGAAAGCAATGGGGGGAAAAAGGGAAAAAGGGATCATCTACCTACAAGGGGGGAAAAAGGGATTCCTCCCTAAATCAATCTGACTTCATGGCCAAACTGCATATAAGATCGTCATGATTGAATAAAGAAAAGAACATTGTGGTTTTAGTTAATAAATGACCATGAAACAAGTAAACTTGAAAATTATAAAGAATTTATAACACTGGAGTTGTCCTTCATTAAATAATAATGGGGGAAAAATCAGCATTCCAAACATGAGGAGTGGAAAAGCACCTTAACAGAAGCTTCAAGGGGGAAGAGAAAAGTTATGCTTCTAAGGAAGGAGAAATACTACAACTACTTAGTTCAAGATAGGAGAAAATAGCATAGCAAGGACCAAGCTATATATACATAATGACAACAAATATTTCTTGTGTACCATGTGATATGTATTCTGGAGCTACATAACCCAAAGTTCCTGACATCTTTATGTTCTTGTCTTGCAATCCGGAACTTACAGCAAGTCCAAAATCTGATAGCTGAAACAAGCAAAACTCAGTGGAGGCATGCATAAGTAAACAAATAACAAAGACATGCCAAAATAACAGGAGCTGTAGGATCTAACCTTGGCATTGAAGTTAGAATCTAGAAGAACATTAGAAGATTTTAGGTCTCTGTGAACCACCGGAGGATTGGAGTGCTCATGGAGATATTCTAATGCTCTAGCAATACCAAAAATGGTTATGTTAGCCGATATACACAAAACAAAGGATTCAAAATTAGTAAATTTGGCACAAGAAACTTGATAAACTCACTTGGCAACATCAACGGCAATTCTTAATCGAAGGTGCCAATTTAAAGATGATCCATGATTAGGCCCTACATTTGTCAATAGAAACAAACAACATATGATGCTTATGTTCCTTGTATACTATTTCCTCTGATTTAACCAATGAAGAATTATACCATGCAGTTGAGTTTCCAAAGATCCATTCTCCATCATTTCATAAACAAGAAACCTTGATTCACCATGAATGCAATAACCAAGAAGTTTTATAATATTCTGATGCCGAATCTTGCTCAACCAACTCACTTCATTCTGCAAATCCATCCAACAATCACAAGCAAACTTAGTGAAGTGTTTTAGGAATTTTATGTGGAGGGAATTTTTTATAAGACCAATCATGTGGTGCTAAGCTGAAGAAATCCAAAATGATATCTGAGAACATAAAGATTAAAATCTATTTCAAATGGACCATCACCTCGAATTCTCGATCAGCACTGCTATCTCCTTTCTTCACTGCTGCCTTAAAATGCTCATCCAAACTAGCTCGGTAAACAAGCCTAGAACCACTTTCACCCAAAATATTACTTTCACTAAAGCCATTTGTTGCAGCCTCTAACAGCTGAAAGTCAAATATAGCAACTGAACTCTTCTTTTCTACCATTTTTGAGTAATTGACTTTTACAGTATTAGGCGACGCCCCTTTTGCAGCTTCTGCAAATTCAATAAATATATAAATGGGAGGTGGAAAAGCAAATTCCCTATGCATTCATGATCTATGAAGAGAAAGAAAAAGGAGAATTTTTTTCACTCAAGAAATATACCCATGGTCTCAGGGCTTTTACTACTGGAGGCTTTTAAGAGTTTATGTCGACGAAACCAAACATATAATAAGGACAGGAAGATTCCACCAAGAAGAGTAGAACACACAATCAATGCTACAAGGATGCTTTTGTTCAAGTACTGGTGGTGTCCTGTTCTAACTTCCTTCATATCTGTTTCAACAAGAAACATATAAAACCATATTATATTCAATACATTAATCAATTAAAGGGGTTGAAATAAAATATAAATGGCAATGGCTGAGGAAAGAAAGAGCGAGGTTCAATTGTATCACTAGCATTCGAGAACAGAACTGAGGGAATGAACTTGTTTCCTCAGAATCTATAGGGTGGAGCAAATATCAGAATCTAGAAACAATACATAGCTATCTTCTTCACTGAAATGGTTTTATACTCATAAATGTGATAAATTGGGTATCAAAACATTTTTATCTGCTTGTTTCCTGCAAGAACACAATTTTCGGAAACCAAAAAAGAAGGCAACTTTCTAGACAGCAAGACAACAGTGAATAATCCCAGAAAAGTGCAGAACAGGAAATGGTAGGCTTTTTTATGGTTGACCGCCGATGTACGAGGCACGGCCGGAACTAATCCAAACTCGACCCGTAGTGTCACGCACATGTGGGAGAATTAGGATAGCTGTATTCACAAGTCTCGATTAGCTTAAACAATAACAAATCACTTACCACACTTAATGACAGGGGTTTCAATTCAGCAAATTCTAAAGTCCGAACCAATGCTAATTCATCAGCGCATTATATCAAACACATAGTGAACCGAAAACTCCACAGCGTAAAATTAACGACACAAATAGAAAAATGCAGTAGTAGTACCAGGAGATTCAGCATCTGTATTTGCAGAAGAATGAGAAGCTAAAAGAGAGATACATAACACCCACATGGGTAGGACCAGAAGAAGAAGACTAATCATGTCTGTTTACTTGGGGGAATTTGAGGGAGAATGAGACAGAGAAGGAGTATATATGGCTATGAGGAGGCTATATATGTATGAGTGTGCAGAATGCAAGAAACTAGTGTTTGTTTGGGAAGTTAATTTGATTTTGAATCTGAATTTTTGGCAGTAATATACAAGGAAGCAGAAATGGACAAAGGCTCTTTCTTTCAGGGAAACCAAGAAAGCACTTTTAAATCCATCTACTACCTATTTTGATGATTGATGAGATGAGAGGGTTTTTGCTTTTTGGTTAAGAGAGAGAGAGAGAGGGGGGTAATATGGGAATGAGAGAAGAAAAAAAAATATGAAGAAATCATGTGGCGGTTATCCAAAGGTGAGCGTTCAAAAGTTATGGGGACACAGCCACAGAGACACAGGGTTTGTGGGATGTAGATGTTTTGGGATATGCTAAAATGCAGATTCGGTAAAGTGTATAAAGTACACAATATAAGTCATTGGATGAAATTATTACAATACGGACACAAATCTCGATTTTTATTTAACGATTTGAATGATACACTTCATATACTTTACACATTTTACAGTTCATTGGATCTTCGCGTAGACAGTGAAGAGAAAGAGAGAGAAAAAGAGTGTTACTACTTGCTAGGGGACCTCACCTGCATGTGGGTCATCCCATGTTGCCTCAAAACATTAATGGAAGTTTTTTCTTCCTAATATAAAGGCTAAAGTTCTAAGCTTATTTTTAATATATATATATATATATATATATATATATATATATATATATATATATATATATATATATATATATATATATACCAATTTGTTATTATTTATTTTGAGTTAAAATTAAGTATTTTGTTTTATACTTTTAAAAATAAATTGTATATTAGTCAAATATATATTTAGTTCTATAACTAATAAATATAAGAATATTTTGATAAAAATAAAATAAAATTATAGATTTTTTTTATTTCTTAACGATGAGAATCTAATTCATTTATTTTTCTTATCCCATAATAGACTAGCCCTCTCACCCAAGGTTCCTCTATAGCCTATATTCGAATTAAAATTGGTTTTAATAAAATATATATTGTATAAAATAAATCAAATTAAAAATTATACAATATTTTATGCAATTTTAAAACTTTGTAAATATAATGTTTGAAATAACCAAAATATTATATATAATCTATCAAAAATCAAGTGAAATTCACTCTTATATATATGAAACTTTTGATACCATGAATAGACAACAATTGTAAAAAAGATATATAGAAGAGCTAAAGAGATTAAGGAAGTTATAATGTCTCCTCTTTGTGGTGACCACATAGCTGCTTTAGCCAATGATAGTTTCAGTGATAATAAAGTAAGATGTGATTTTGAGTGAAGGATACAGTTCACTCAACAAAAATAATACCCATTGAAGAAGAAAATATTCAAAGAATCTTATTTAATTTATTGATTAATAAAGCACTTAATTATTTAAAATTTATATAAATATATAAATAATAATAATAATTTTTAGTGCCAAAAAAATTTATCAATCAATCAAATAAAAATCTTAATTAGTGTTTTAATTAAGCAATAATTAGCAAAACTCAAATGGGAAATATGATAGAAAGAGAGAAAGCAAAATGAAATATATATATATATATATATATATATATATATATATAAGGTAGATGTGATCCATGCATATATAGGTCATAAGTGTGAATGTTATCACAACATTTCACAATTGTCACGTGATCTTTTCAACTTGTAGACCAACACACAAATTAAGACAACAATGCAAGTCAAGTTTAGATTCATAGTTACCTTATGTTGAGGGCAAATATATATATTAGATATTTAAACATATATGTGAAACACTTCTAATTAATAAAATTTCACTATTTATCAACACTTTAATAGAATATACAAGTATTTTTTAACATCTCAAATTTTCCTAAAAAAAGGTCATTTTCCATATATAAGCCATTTCATATTTATTTGTTTTCTTAAAAAGAAATTAATTAGTCATTTTCATACAATGTATTAATTAAAGGTCAACTTTAATGCAACCTGTCATAGTGTTTCCTGTTCTGTTTGCATGATAATCGTGAAAGCCTTGTTTTGTCAAAAAATAAAATTGTATTGCTCCATTTTTCATAAACCTCACACATATAGTACTTAATTTTGTCGAAATGAAATATTTCGAATATAATAATTAATTCTTTCATTATTATATTCGAAATCCAACCCCTATCATTTATTTGGATAAAAATTCAATGGTACGGTATTATTGAAGTTCAGTACATCCTTTCAATCATGTAGAGTCATTTGTTAATATTAATATAAATTCACATTAATAAGGACCCATCTTAAATGGTTTAGGAACCAATTGATTAGAAGAATGTACTAAAGTTCAGTACTATTATATTACTAAACATCTATTCCATTTATTTATAGATAAATAAGTTATTTTTACTTAACCGCACATCCAAACCCATCACATGTATAGTGTAGTTAATTGTTTACAATCCTAATCTACTGCATTTATGTATATTCAAGTGCACCTTAAATATTGCTGATTATTTTTTTTATTACTAAGAGTTAAATATGATAGTAAGCAAATAAAATTGTGAACCATTAAAGAAAAAATAAGTAATTGTCACCTAGAGAGATATCACTTAAATATTGCATTTATGGTCTTTATATGCTGATTTTGTCAAAGTTGACTTATATTATTTATTTATTTTATTTTATACAGCCAGACTATATATATTTTTACATTGTCACGCACTAAATAGTTTTGTGATGTACTAGTCTCAACTTTCAAGGTGACTAAGCGGGGATGATTTACATATAACTAATGGCGTTTAGTCAAGGAGAAAATCAAAATAAAATCTTATAAAATATCATTAGGAACTTTAATCATTATTTTGATCTATTTATCTTTACTCAATCAAAATTTTCTAAGGATATGTTATTGGAAGAAGGAAAAGAAAAGGGAATGATAGTTTTCTTTAGATAAAGAAAAAATGTTGCCATGTGAAAAGAGGGAAGTTGATGGTTGAAGAAGGAAGTGATTGTAAAATTACTATTTTACTTTTGGTTAATTTTACAATTTTTTATCATTTTGAAGCAAAAAATCTTTTTATAATTTTATCTTTTACTTCAATGTCTTCTTTCCATCATACCAATTACTAAACAATTTTATTTTTTATTTTTACTTTCATTTTTCTGCATACAAAACACACTTTTTATCACTTACTTTTACTTTTATTTTATTTTTTACCAAAACACTTTACTTCCTACCAAACCCCACCTAAAACTTTATAGGTGGAAAGATAAGTTTTTTTGGGTCAATGTTCTAGAAAGAGAACATAGAACAAGAGTATAGGCCCATGGAATCTGGAATAAAAAATTGCTGCCCATCAATATTGCTAATGATCAAATCAGGCCCCTATGGCCTATAGGCCCAAACATTTTGCTGCCCATCCAAAAAATAAAAGGAAAGAAGAATATCATTTTTTGTTGTCAGAAACCACAATTTACAAATATTCAAAAGTTCATTGTGTTCTATTCTAGCTAATTTAATTCAAGCTAATTTATGTTTTATGACGAGGGTAAAGTTGTCCAAAGAGAGTCTTCTGTGAATATGAGACCTTATTTAAAAAGGAATTAAATATTTATTACCCCAATCGATCATATATTGATAAGAATATACCACATACATAAACTAAGACACATGCTTATTTTTATAGAATATAAAAGTTGAATCAATATATTTTGTAAGGCCAAAAGTAACCTATTTTCTTGATCAAATGCCATATTTATATTCATATATCACTAATTTTTTATTTCAAAAGGTTTTCGAAGTGCTTAATATTTTTTTTTCTTTTAGTGGCCTGCTCGGTGTCTAAGGCACTACCTTGATTAATTCAGATTCAACTCGCATCACGCACTTGATTATGATGAGAAATCTTTCAATAGGGATATCCGCATTCACAAAATCTCGAAATTAAAACCTTGTTTAGACAATATAAAACTGTTTATCACTTAAACTAACCCAACAATAAGTGTCTTAATTTCAAAGTGTTTTAACTTCATCTGAGTGTGATCCACTTTGAACTTCAAATATGACAGATAACATTTCGGAAAGATTGAGTAGGGACAAAATTGAAATCTCATGCAAAATTAAGAGTCAAAAAGATGACTTTAGCCTAGTTTTCAATTTTATTTTTTAGAAAAGCTATACAGTGTTCTTCAGTGGAGAATGGAGATGCATTTTAATTTGTGTGGCCTCATTTTTTTTGGCCAAACAAACATCCACTTCTTCAGTGAACTTCAACTTGTTGTATGCCAAGTTGCTCCAACTCGCCATGCATGCATTATACAATGATGATACAATCTATAAAGAATTGACACGCAAAGCCTCATTCTCGCACACATTTAATTTTTTTTTTTTAGAGAATTAACACTTTAGTTCTTAAAAAGTACAGATTATTTAAATTTAATCATTGAAAGATAAAAATAACTAATTTAATCTTTAAAAAATATTTTTTTTTCCAATTTAATTTTTGTAATTTCTAAAAGATGTCACACATATACCGACGAAAAAAATAAAATGACCAAATAGGAATAAAAAAGTATCTTTCCATAGATTAAATTAGACATTTTTATCTTTTATAAATTAAATTGGAATAATTTGTATTTTTTATGGACTAAATTAGCAATTGTCTCCTTTTTTTTGTTCATAGTTCTCCTTCTATTGAAGAGAAATTGACAATCCTATTCGAATTACCTAAAGTCCTATAATAAAAATAGAACTCTTTTAACAAAAAAAAATTTCATTCCTAAAACATAAAACCTTATTTATGCAAAATAAAATACCTATCATTCTAATCAATTAGGTGCAACAGCGATTCTAATCAATAAGGGTGGCATTTGGTATCTGGTGAGTATTTTAGTGGGAAATGGAAGTGAAAATGGAAGTGGAAGTGGAAGTAACTGGTAAAAAGTATGTTTGGTATGCAGGGAAATTGAAGTGGAATATAAAAGTAATTTTGTTTGGTATGGTGGGAAGAAGATAGGAAAATAGAAGATAAAAGTATGAAATACTTTTTTTTGCCTTTGTTACTTTTATGTGCCATGTAGCTCTCTCAATCCTATAAGGGTATAATTGTATTTTTACACTTACTTTCATGGAAGCATATTCAACTTCCCTCTAGTCTACCAAGGCAACAAACTTCTCTTCGAATATAAAACTTAACTCACCATGAAAGATGACTAACTTGGTACCAAACAAGTACCAAACGAGCTGCTATGTGCTACACATGAGTGATTAAACATAGTTAAAAACAAACAAAAGCCTCTTAAAAGAATTGAAGTGTCTATGATTAGTGAAACGGGCACATAGAACTAGGCATCATCAACACAACTACTCTTACTCTCAGTGAGTGTGTGTCAATGAAATAGAACGCATGCTATACTACCTGTCCATCCTCTTCTTATACATATATATTTATTTACTAAATCTACACGCCGCATTTATTAACCCCTTTACACTTGCATACTATATATTGCATTGTGGTTTAACTTTGAGATTATAGTAGAATTATGAGAGCAAGCAAATTTGTGATTCTAACTATACTAGTACTACTCTCACTTCTTTTCCTCACCATCTCACAAGGTAGAATTATCCAAAAGGGTAAAGAAAATGAGGAATTGCGAGGATATCACAGAAGCAAGAGGAGCAAACACAGAACAAAAGGAATGAAATGTGACGTTTTTTACTTTTACCTCTTTGGGAATTGTGGTGTTTGGCCTTTTCCTACTTTTCCTTGTAAGGATAATCCTTTTGATCAAATTTCTCCCGTTTCTTCTTATTCGCCACCACCATTAACCCCTTCTTATACTCTCCCGCCGCCGCCGCCATTAACCCCTTCTTATACTCTCCCGCCGCCGCCGCCATTAACCCCTTCTTATACTCTCCCGCCGCCACCGCCTCGATTACCTCAATATCTTCCACCTCCTTTGCCGTTGTCTCCACCACCGCCACTTCCTCCGCCGGCATCACCACCACCACTCTGCCCACCCCCACCATTGCCCTTGCCGTCATCACCACTTCCAACATGTCCTTGCCCTTCACCATCTCCACCGCCGCCTCCACCGTGTCCTTCACCCTCCCCACCTCCGCCTCCTCCGTGTCCATCACCATCACCACCGCCACCATCATGTCCACCGCAGTGTCCTCCGACTGCTTCAGCTCCACCCATTAGCCCGCCGCCACTTCCGCCGTTGGTTGCATCGCCACCACCGCCGTCTCCGCCGCAGTCTCCTCCTCCGGCTGCAAATTCGCCGCCGTTGATAATTCCGCCGCCGTTTGTTCTCCCTCCACAGACTCCTGCATTTCCGTGGCTATCACCTCCTGATATAGTAACTTATCCTACACCACCTGTATCTGATTCTCCCCCTGGCGGATTCACATCTACCCCTGCACCTCCTCTTGTCCCGATGTTCTCGACGCCGCCGTCGACGCAACAGCCACCGGAAGCTCCATTATTACTTCCACCGCCTCTTATGCCAAATCCAACTCCACCGGACATCGGAGTAACTCCGACGCCGGACATTTTCCTGACGCCGCCGGCGATTCCACAATTTCCAGATAATCCACCAGAATCACCGTCGTTTCCACCTACGCCGCCGATCTTTCCTTCCCCGCAGATGCCTGACATTTTCTTGCCGCCGCCGGTGATTCCGCAATTTCCAGATGATCCACCGGAACCACCAACATTTCCATCTACACCGCCACTCTTTCCGACGCCTGACATTTTCCTGCCGCCGCCGGCTATTCCACAATTCCCTGATAATCCACCGGAATCACCAACATTTCCGTCTACACCGCCGCTCCTACCGACGCCTGACATTTTCTTGCCGCCGCCGGTGGTTCCTGAGCTACCAGGTGAACCACAGGATCCACCTTCGTTTCCGTTCGCGCCACCGGATTTTCCGATACCACAGACGCCTGATGTCTTCTTGCCACCACCGGTGGATCAACAGCAACCGGATAATCCTGAGGAACCGCCGACATTTCCGGTCACGCCACCGGCACCGGATTTGTTATTGCCGCCTCCAGAACTTCCTGAGGTACCAGGAAATGAACCAGGAGAGGCATTTCCGTTTCCGACGACTCCGCCGGCGCCGGAGAGTTTTCTTCCAGATCCATCGCAAGAACCACCTTCACCTTCACTAGTATTCTTCCCGCCACCATCTGATGCTCCTCCTTTCAAAAATTGAAGAAGTTCGTTTTATTTATATATATATATATATTTGTGCTTGTAATTTAAATAACGCTTAGGACCTAGCCAATCCTTTCAAAATTGGATTTGCAATTTGTTTATGCAATTTCATAGCAATTTTTTTAAAAAAATGTATATTAAAAGTAAAAATAAATAGTCACTAATAAAAATCTATCATGAATAATTTAGGAATTAAATTATTATTAATATTGATAAATAGTATTATTAAATAGTTTTGTCAAACTATTTATTAATA
Source organism: Senna tora (assembly GCA_014851425.1). Lineage (NCBI taxonomy): Eukaryota > Viridiplantae > Streptophyta > Magnoliopsida > Fabales > Fabaceae > Senna > Senna tora. The sequence goes on from CM026260.1 coordinate 787,710, forward strand.
CTACTAATAATTTAGTCCTTAATCTATATTAAGGTGATGATATTTACCAAAATTAATAATAATTTAGTCCTTAGGTCTTTATTAGTGTGAGTCCTTATTATTATTTAAAAAATAAAGTAAAAATGTATATTTTAAAACAATTGTACCAAATTGCAAGAAAACGAATTGCATCGTATCAAATTTGAATCCTTTCATTTCACTTTTTTTTTCTGTCTTTTGTTTATTTTGTTTTTGTTATTAATGAATGTACAAAACGTAATTAAGATGCCAATAAAGAGTGGCACAGTTGGTTATGGTTCGGGCTCATCCCCACCTAAACTAGTTGAACCAATAACTGGAGTTACTGGTTCGATTTTAATAAAAAAAATAAGAATTTTGGTAAAACAAGTTTTGACGGGCTAGAATCGATCAAAGTTGAATAATCACCAGAACCCGTATTGAGTTTGATTGACTTGGACAATTTTTTTTGTTTTGCTTTTTATTTTTATATATTTGAACTTAACATTTTGAGTTAGATTTAACTATATTTATCTTATTTTTATAGCATAATTTTAAATCTTATTGAATTATTGATTGAGCTTATTAATTATATATATATATAGTTAAAAAAATTACATAAATTTTGTAATATATAATATATTATTGGTATTAAAATTATTATTTTTTATATCTATAGTTTCATTTGGTTCGATCATCAATTTAAATAATTGAACCCAACAGGTTGTAATTCTAAATATTTTTCGATTCAATGTATCCTTCTATTGGAGGTGATCCTGTTTGATCTATCTGTAATGGAGGTAGAGCTCTCCTAGCAGAGGTATTTTCATACACAGAACTTGAATTCAAAACTTTATTTAAGGAGAATGAAATACCTACCACTCAAACTAACCACTTGTTGATATAATGAGTTCAAATTTTAAAACAACGGTGACTTGTCTATTTCTAATAAATAACAATTTTGAGGATGAGTTGTGCTCTCATTGGCCCATTGCATTTAAAAAAAACATATTAAATTTAGTCAATCTAAAAATTTGATTTTTGAACTAATTTGATTGTATATTGTAAGTAAATGAAATATTACTGTACTTTATTTATTATTTATATGAATAAAATTATATATTTATTAATAAATTTAAATATATATATTTGATAACTTAAAAATTACAAACAGCCAAATCATACTACTCAAAATCATTCATTTATGATTTGGTTTGATGTGCACTAATGTTTCACCCAAAATCACAGCCGCACTATCTAGAGACATATTTGAAATTTGAATTTCAAATTGTGTTATTATTGATTTCAGAAACTGGGGCATATTTGAAATCAATGGAAGTTTGGAACCCACAGACACACAGAGCAATTTTGCTTTGTAAAAGAGTTTATACTCTCTAGCTTCCTCCTTCACTCTTGAAATTTCACAACTTCCTTCGTCTCACAAAATGTCAGTAAAACCAGTAGATTTACCTGAAGAATGCTGGGAATTGATCTTCCGATCACTCGACCACCGTCGTCACTACGAGCATGTATCTTTGGTCTGTAAGCAATTCCTCTCCATCACGAACCGTCTTCAATCCTCTCTCACAATCTTCGACCAATCGATTCCGTTCCTTCCTCGGTTCTTCCTCAGATTTCCCAGGCTCAAATTCATCGACCTCAGTCACTTCCGCGGCGACCTCGATCGCGTTCTTCATCTGATTGCGAGATCTGAATTGGCCCTCGATTCGCTCAATATTTCCAATCAGAAAATCCTTACCCTAGCAGGATTGCGAGAATTGGGTTTGAAGATGAGGAGTTTGAGGGTTTTGATCTGCTCTCGTATTACGTCTCTTTGCGATAGTGATCTGCTTGTAATTGCTGAATGTTTCCCGTTTCTTCATGAGCTTGACATCAGCTTCCCCAAAGACAGCCCTGATTATATGTCCACGAGGACGATGAACGATCCGAGCATATTTGCTTTCCATGTTTCTGATTTTGGGATCAAATCGTTGGCTATCGTGCTGAAAAACCTACGCAAGGTTAATCTATCTGGTCATTTCTTTCTTACTAATGAAGCCCTTCTCTTTCTGTGTAAGAACTGTGAGTTTCTGAGTGAAATCGCAATCTTCGATTGCTCTTTCATAACCCAAGTGGGCATTGCTTCTGCAATCCGCGAGAGACCCAATTTGACTTCCATCACCCTCGGTTATATTGGGAATGGAAGTCTTGTTGGAGGACCCAACATTTGTTCAGAATTTGTTCATTCATTGTTGAGTTTGAAAAGCTTGACCACCATTGATTTTTCATTTGCCTCTGTAACGGATGAGTTCCTCTGTTCTGTTGCAGAGGAAGGTCTTCCATTGAAGAAGCTTATCCTCATGAGGTCCCAGAAATATACATATGCTGGAATCTTCACTTTGTTATCAAAATGTCAATCTGTTCAATACTTAGATCTTGAGAAAGTTGACTGTCTCACTGATCATAACATGAAGGAGTTATCTTTGCTTCTTCCGAATTTGACCTTTATAAACCTCAGCTATTCTTGTAGGTTCACCAATTCAACCTTCTTCTTCCTCACAAGAAACTGTCCTTTGCTCAGTGTGATCCAAATGGAGGGAACAGAACTGGGGAAAGATGGGCTAGAAGATTGCTCTGAGGATTTTGTTAACTCTCATGTGAAGAGTCTCCATTTGAGGAAAAACTCCAATTTGAGGGATGAAGATATCAAAAGATTTGCTTCCATTTGCCCCAATTTAGAGTTTCTTGATTTGAGGTTTTGCAGGGGTATCTCAGAAGTAGCTGCAGCTGAAGCTTTGAAGAAATGCAATAATATTAGGCATTTGAAATTATCTTACTGCTCTAATATTAAGCATTTTGTTATAGACTTCCAAGTTCCCAAACTGGAGGTGTTGAACTTGCGTGAAACGAGAATCACTGATGAAGCACTCTCAGTAATTTCAAAGTATTGCGGTGGACTGACTCATTTGAACTTGAGGACTTGCCTTCATGTGACAGCAAATGGAGTGAAGCAGGTGGTACAAAAATGCACAAGACTGAGGGAGATAAATGTGAAGATCTGTAACCAAGTACTGGGTGCTGATATTATTCCTTGGATGGTGTTTTCAAGGCCGTCGTTGAGAAAAATAATGGTTCCCCCATGTTTGGCTCCTACTGAGGGACAGAAGAAACTCTTCTTGCGTCATGGATGCTTAGTATGTTCGTGCTAGACTGGAAAGGGCTTCTTTCTCTCTCTATCTCTCTCTCTCTCTCTCTCTCTGCGTTGGTAAATATGCTTTCTTCAGTTCTTTCTGAGAAATTAATTAGAAAGATAATGTATTTGCGTTTCTTATATTTATGCTTTGAAAAGAGAAGTGGAAATTGGAAAATTTCTTTTCCTTGTTCTTTGAAATGGAATTTTCGTTTTGTGTAAACATGAAAATAAACTACAATCAAGGTATACAAGTTACAACATTCTAGACAAAATAAACTATAGTATTTGCACATTTTAAACTAGGGGTTTTCTATTTTTCCTCTGAAGTCAAAGATCTGCAAAAGCGCTCAATATATTAAGTCGTAAAATCAGATAATAGAGTGCCACTCACTTATTAGAATAATATCTCAATGAAAAACCATTTATCATTAACATTTTAGCGTTCATTCGCTCAAAATTCCTTAAACATGAACTTAATAGAATACACCAATGAAAAGCCCTATTACACCAAGCTTGGGGGCATATCAAGTCATTGAGGCAGGCTTAATGTTGAACAGCCAAACCTAAGTTTTATTTATTTACAATACAGTTGCATCACAAGCCCCTTCCAGTACAGATACAAGTAAGACAAAATCAAAGCTATTTTGATTCCAGAAAACCTGCCTCCTTGTAGCTCTCAACAGAATCAACAAGTGTTTCCTCTAATGACCTGTATCTCCAACCCAACCTCTGCAGTTTTTCTGTGCTCAGCCTTGTGTAATAATCTACCTCAATATAGCTGCCAATGATAACATTTATGTAAGCAGGTAAAATAAGACACATCAGAAGCAGAAACTGTCAATTGTCAAATACTAAACAAAAGTGAAGACATATACAATGCCTTTGAACTACTACTTGAAGTCTTCCCTTGTTTTTCAAGACTATGGAAACTGAAGCTTACTTCTTAGGGAAGCTGTAGTTTGGATATAAAGTCCTTAGTTTCTCAACCAATTCCTGTGTCTTGATAGAATGGGCAGTGCATATGTATCTCCCTTCTGCCTCAGGCTTCTCATAAGCCATAAGTATTGCATCAGCTAGATCACGTACATCCACTATCCACCGATGCTTATTCTCCAATGACTCACAACCTTCAGTTTCAGTTTAAAAGGAGGGGGAAAAAGTTAAAATGAATAATAAGTATTAACCAAATATCTTATATGGCCTCCAGGTTTTTGGGACAGTTGAGCAAATGGTACGGAGGGAAATCATCATAAAAAGCAGTCTAAAAATGTTACATCAACTTCACAAGACCAAAGATTATATGCAAAAAAGTTGCTACTAAACGAGGCATTTAGTATATTGCAAGACAAATAATTTGATATTGCATTAGTAGGCACCTTTTAATAGTTTGAGGAGAACCAAGCTACTTGCATTGACAACGGTTGACTGTAAAACTGGCCCTAATATAAGGGTTGGACAAATAGTTACCAATGCCAGCCCAGTTCTTTTCGCAAAGTCTAGGGCCTGCAACTCTGCCTCTGTCTTAGAATAGCAATACCAATTCTGCATATGAAACAAGAGTAAGAAAATATTCAAGTAAAAATAGCATGCCACGTAATAGATAATGCTACTGTTACAGTAAAGGACTCATCACAATTCACAAATCTAAACCATAAGCTCATACGTAATCAAGTTTTACACTTGACCTCCGTTTTTCTGCAGTACTCTTTATCAGACCAGCAGGACTCGTCAATGACTTCATCCTTGGAGAACTTGGGGTTCACAGAAACAGCAGCTTGAGATGATACAAAGACAACCCGTTCCACTTTTGCTTCAAGACTCGCTTCTAGTACATTAGTAGTGCCCTTCACAGCAGGCTCGACCACTTCCACCTATACACAACTTTGTTTACAAACATGAGTGACCCATAAAGAGAATGTCCAGTGCCAATTAATAATGCAATTCTCTTGAGTGAAACCTAACATCTACAACTTCAAATAGATTGTTAAGAAAATAAACATAGCATTAATTTTATTTAGATGACTTTTGGTATGTGGATTTTTCAAGCTAAGACCTTGAAAGTTATAAGGCATTTGAGCTAGCCGTACATTTAAAAATAAATAATAAAAAAGTCGCCATTCTTACATTATTCAGAATATATATAATATATGCAGTTTAAAATTTTCATGTACCAAATAGCACTAAAATGTTTACTCAAACAAAACTCAAATGCCATTAACCAAACAACTATTCTAAACTGGATATACTTCAGAATTCATATATAAGTTCTACAATGAAGAATCCATATATTATGGACAAGTAAATGTCAGAAATAGTGGATTGATGCCAATGGCATGGTTTAAATTAGAAATATCTAAAACTTACTGATGCTTGATGCTGGAATTGTTTAAGTGTGTGACAAAAAAGTTAAACATGTGCAAGTGATCAGTGGATTTGGGTTGTACCATATGTACTAGTCCTTGTTCTGAACCTGGTTGACAATTATATTAAGTTCATTAGTAAACTTTTTTCTACATGGTATGAGTACAGGGATTAAGAAATAGTTGGGTTTCATTATTCTTCCTTTTTGAGCTGAAGCTCCAATGGCATCTCTAAGGAGCTCTGACCCCCTCTTTCTCAATTATAGCTCTAGTGTTACATTTATGCCCCTTTTTCAGTGCTAGATATAACCTCCAACGACCAAAAAATTTACCGATGAATGTTTGGACAGAAAACATTTAGCTCAGTCCCAGAAACCTTCAACTGGCCTAATAACATCAATAACAACATCAAATCAAAAGCGACGCATCCACATGCGCTACCTCTGTCCTTCTATTCTTTTGTCCCATGCTTGTGTGAGGCACATGATCCTATGACGAGCACACAGGGGTTGGCAAAAGGGAACAAACGACCATCCTAACATCTTTTCCAGGTCTTTTTCGGCAGATTCTGATAGTTTGTGGTGTTTCATTTTGTCCACGGTTTTTTTTCCTTAAATATCCCTTTTCCGAAGTGGTTTTAGGAGTTGTTTTTGCTTTACTTGCTTTAATAGTTGAAGATTTTGAATATGGTTAAAGATTTTGGTGTATGACTTGGAACCTATGTAGAAAAAAACAGAATGTTTATAGAATATTTCAGCATTACATTGTGTTTGGTTGGGTGCCATGATTGCAACCCAAGTTGTGAAAACGGGCTAGGAGAATGTCGAAAGGGCCACTCATGGGAAGTAAGCATCTTGAAGAATTATTGGAGTTGTTTGTCTAACAACAATGTTGTATTAGTATTTGTTGTTTAAGATCTTGGATTCCGGTTCTTTGATTCGGCAACCATGTGAGTCAATGCTTTGTCTAGGTTATTCTTAGGGTTCAAGTTTGAAAATGCTTTTACTTGATTTTAATTGGGTTTTGATTGTTACAAACTGCATTCATATAATCTTCAGCTTGAGGAGGAGTACTAGAATAGTGAAGTGTGTGATGGCTAGGATAAATGGGCTTGTATATGCTAAAGTGTAATATGGTTAGAGTGCATGAAGTGCACGATTTGGACTATCGGATGTGTGTGTTGTAGTACAAATACGAATCTCAATTTTCATCCGACGGCTTGGATCGTGCACTTTATGAACTTCCACTTTAGCAAATCCAAATCTTAGGATAAACTTAGGTGATTTTCGGTTACTTGAAACCATCCAGGAAAGAAAAAAATAAAGTTGGTGGGGTCCAACTTTTACTTTTATTTTTTCTTTGTCAGAAATTTAAAAAAAAATAAAATAAAATAAAATACAAAATATCTATTATACCCTTTGATTTGACACAATCCTAACTTTTTTTTTATTTTAATATAAGGGGTAAAGTAATAATTTTAATACATTCTCATTCCATTTTCATACCAAATTTTTACTACCAAACACATCAAACTCATTCTCTCTCTCTCCCTCTCCCTCTCCCTCTCCCTCTCACTCTCCCTCTCACTCTCACTCTCCCTCTCCATTTCTGCAAAGAAAAGATGCCCTTAGTTTGGAAGTGACTTAGATGGTTTGGGCTTGCACTACACAGATTACACATGTATACCTGACTTAGCAAAGAATCCATGTAGTACAAACCCAAACCTGCTAATCACTTACATACTTAGTTTATGGATCCGGGTATTTTGGGTATCTACGGGTACCCGTCCGAAAAAATATCCGATATTCATCGGATATCGGATATCGGGTATTTCGGATATTGGATATTTGAAATACCCATCGGATATTGGTCGGATTAGAATATTAGCCTCGGATACCCTATATCCGTCTGATTGAATGGGCGGATAGGATATCCGATATCCGTTTTTATATAATATATTAATTAAATATAATATTTCATATATATTAATAATTATATATATATATATATATTTAAATATAAAATAATATATATATTATATATTATAATATTAAATAAAATATATTTTATTAAATAAAATTTTATGGTTCAATTAATAAAATTAGTATTGTTAATTTTAATTTATAAAAATTATCTTTATTTTATAAAAAATTTAACTTCTTTTATAGTAATTTATTTAGTGGATGGATATTGGATAATGGATATCGGATATTGGATAATGGATATAGGTTATTGGGTATCCTATATCCATTATTTTTTCGGGTATTTCAGATATCGGGTAGTTTCGGGTATCGGGTAGTTTCAGATACGGATATTGAAAATGTAATTTTTTTCGGATTCGGTTAGGGTCCCGGTATTAGGTGTAATGAGCGGATTCGAATTCGGATAGTGAAAAAACGAGCGGGTACCCGCCCATTGCCATAGGTTGTTTTTTTTTTCCTCTCCATGGATGAATAGTAAAAATTCACCTTATTTTATAGTTTAAACATTCAACCCCCAAAAAAAAGTCAATGGAGTAGAAACTTGCCTCAGGATTGGGTACAGATGAAGAGGGTACAGGACTAGCAACATGAAAAACTGCACTACATCCAACAATTGCAGAATAGAGAGATTCGTAATTTAAGAGATCAGCCTTGAAGAGCTTGAGGTTCTCAGACGCTCGCTCGAGTTTAAGCAAGAAATCATACTTCTCATTACCTGGTCAGACATCAGGTTTTCAAGAAAAAAAAATTAAAAGGAATGCCGCATAATAAAAATCACCATCCTCATATCACTCCGAACAATTCAATCGAAAGCACAAGTTATGAATTCAAATTCAAAACAACACGACAATTCTTAAAATTCAAGTGATTTGGAGAACCTAATTTTCAAAGCTAGCTCGTAGGTAATCAATATTGATTATCTTATCCTAATATTTATCTCTAATAACAATAATCAGCATCCTGAATCGATGAAAGAGCCGCAGAAACTATGAATCGAATAATAGTGGTAGATAGTCATACATACCGGGTTGCCTGACGGTGCCATGAACAAAATAGCCTTTGGAAAGGAGAAGCTTAACGAGAGAAGACGCCACAAATCCTCCGGCACCGGTAACGCACACCGTCTTACCAATACCTGCGGTGGCCATTTTCCTTATCGACGAACTCAGGTTTATAAACTACTTGGCTTATTTTTATATGTACAGATTTGGCCTCTTTTAAAACATATATATCTACGGATAAAATAAAATAGTTCGCTTTATAAACTGCTGTCTGGTAGTGTGGTAGCGCGATTCTGCGGGTTTCTTAAGCAGGTTTCTTTTTATATGTACAGATTTGGCGTCTAATGATAGACTTCCAAGTACCCAAAAATGGAGGTGTTGAACTTGCGTGAAACGAGAATCACTCTCTGTGATTTCTAAACTGCTAGTATTTAAGAGATTTTGGTCCTACTGAGGGACAGAAAAAACTCTTCTTGCGTCATGGATGCTTAGTATGTTCGTGCTAAACTGCTAGTATTTAAGAGATTCTGGAAAGGGCTCCTTTCTCTATCTGCATTGGTAAATATGCTTTCTTCTGTTCTTTCTGAGATTTTGATCAGAAAGATAAAGTATTTGCGTTTCTTATATTTATGCTTTGAAAAGAGATTGGAAATTGGAAAATTTCTTTTCCTTGTTCTTTGTAATGGAATTTTCGTTCTGTGTAAACATGAAAATAAACTACAATCAATGTATACAAGTTACAACATTCTAGACCAAATAAAATATAGTCTTTGCACATTTTTTCCAAAGATCTGCTAAAGCGCTCAATATATTAAGTCGTAAAATCAGATAATAGAATGCCACTCACTTATTAGAATAATATCTCAATGAAAAACCATTTATCATTAACATTTTAGCGTTCATTCGCTCAAAATTCCCTTAAACATGAACTTAATAGAATACTCCAATGAAAAGCCCTATTACACCAAGCTTGGGGGCATATCAAGTCATTGAGGCAGGCTTAATGTTGACCAGCCAAACCTAAGTTTTATTTATGCACAACACAGTTGCATCACAAGCCCCTTCCAGTACAGATACAAGTAAGACAAAATCAAAGCTATTTTGATTCCAGAAAACCTGCCTCCTTGTAGCTCTCAACAGAATCAACGAGTGTTTCCTCTAATGACCTGTATCTCCAACCCAACCTCTGCAGTTTTTCTGTGCTCACCCTTGCGTAATAATCTACCTCAATATAGCTGCCAATGATAACATTTATGTAAGCAGGTAAAATAAGACACATCAGAAGCAGAAACTGTCAATTATCAAATACTAAACAAAAGTGAAGACATATACAATGCCTTTGAACTACTACTTGAAGTCTTCCCTTGTTTTTCAAGACTATGGGAACTGAAGCTTACTTCTTAGGGAAGCTGTAGTTTGGATATAAAGTCCTTAGTTTCTCAACCAATTCCTGTATCTTGATAGAATGTGCAGTGCATATGTATCTCCCTTCTGCCTCAGGCTTCTCATAAGCCATAAGTATTGCATCAGCTAGATCACGTACATCCACTATCCACCGCTGCTTATTCTCCAACGACTCACAACCTTCAGTTTCAGTTTAAAAGGAGAAAAAAGAAGTTAAAATGATTAATAAGAAGCATAAGCCAAAATATCTTATACGGCCTCCCATTTTTTGGGACAGTTGAGCAAATGGTAGAGGTAAATCATCATAAAAAGCAGTCTTTCAGTATCAAATCTATTATGAGCACAAAAATGTTACATCAACTTCACAAGACCAAAGATGATATGCAAAAAAGTTGTTACTAGTACTACGGCGTAAAACAATGAGGCATTAAGTATATTGCAAGACAAATAATTTGATAAGGCATTAGTAGGCACCTTTTAATAGCTTGAGGAGAACCAAGCTACTTGCATTGACAACGGTTGACTGTAAAATTGGCCCCAATACAAGGCTAGGACAAATAGTTACCACTGCCAACCCAGTTCTTTTTGCAAAGTCCAGGGCCTGCAACTCTGCCTCTGTCTTAGAATAGCAATACCAGTTCTGCATCATATGTGAAACAAGAGAAAAAAACTATTCAAGTAAAAATAGCATGCCACGTAATACATAATGCTACTGTTACAGCAAAGGACTCATCACAAATCCAAACTACGTAAAAGAATTTTACACTTGACCTCCATTTTTCTGCAGTACTCTTTATCAGACCAGCAGGATTCGTCAATCACTTTATCCTTGGATAACTTGGGGTTCATAGAAACAGCAGCTTTAGATGATACAAAGACAACCCGTTCCACTTTTGCTTCAAGACTAGCTTCTAGTACATTAGTAGTGCCCTTCACAGCAGGCTCAACCACTTCCACCTATAAAAAACTGTTTACAAACATCAGTGATCCATAAAGAAAATGTCCAGTGCCAATTAATAATGCATTTCTCTTGAGTGAAACCTAACATCTACAACTTCAAATAGATTGATAAAAATATAAACATAGCATTAATTTTATTTAGGTCACTTTTGCTATGTGGATTTTCAAGACCTTGAAAGATTATATATAAGACATTTGAACTAGCCATACATTTAAAAATAAATAATAAAAAAGTCGTCATTCTTACACTATTCAGAATATATATAACATATGCAGTTTAAAATTTTCATGTACCAAATACCACTTAAATGTTTACTCAAACAAACTCAAATGCCATTAATCAAGCAACTATTCTAGACTGGAATTACTTCAGATATAAGTTCTACAATGAAGAATCCATATATTATTGACAAATGAATTTCAGAAATGGTGGATTGATGCTGATGCCAAGATTTAAATTAGAAATACTCAAAACTTAGTGATGCTTGATGCTAGAATTGGAGTACTAGAATAGTAAAGTCTGTGATGGCTAGGATAAACTTAGTTTGTAAGTGACTAGCTGGTTTGGGCTTGTACTACACGGATTACACATGGATACCTGGCTAAGCAAAGAATCCATGAAATTCAAACCCAAACCTGCTAATCACTTACATAGTTAGTTTAACCTAGTTGAACTCACTTCTGACCTCTGAAGTAAATTCCTGCAAAAAGCACTTCAAAACAACAGTTTAAGGCAATATTGATGAAACTTTCTTTAGTTTTCAGAGCAAAAAGTAGCCTAAACATAGGGGCTTTTTTTCTTTCTCCATGGATGAATAGTAACCTTATAGTTTAATGGAGTAGAAACTTGCCTCAGGATTGGGAACAGATGAAGAGGGCACAGGACTAGCAATATGAAAAACTGCACTACATCCAACAATTGCAGAATAGAGAGATTCGTAATTCAAGAGATCAGCCTTGAAGAGCTTGAGGTTCTCAGACGCTCGCTCGAGTTTAAGCAAGAAATCATACTTCTCATCACCTGGTCAGACAGACATCAAGTTTTCAAGGAAAAACTAAAAGAAATGCAGCATAAGAAAAATCACCATCCTCATCCATCATCATTCCGAACAATTCAACCGAAAGCACAAATTTATGGATTCAAATTCAAAATAAATCGAATAAAAGAGGTAATGAAAATGGTGGATAGTCAGTCATACCGGGTTGTCTGACGGTGCCATGAACAAAATAGCCCTTGGAAAGGAGAAGCTTAACGAGAGAAGACGCCACAAATCCGCCGGCGCCGGTAACGCACACCGTCTTACCAATACCTGCGGTGGCCATTTTCCTTATCGACGAAACTCAGAAACGCGAATTTTGGGAATGGAAGAAGATGAAAATAAAATAGTTCGCTTATTTATTTCTTACTTCCTTCTCAGAACTTTCTTGACAACGTGATTTCAGTTCGGTGGATATTTCCTTCTTGCTAATGCTATCACAAAATAATTAAATAAAACGGTAAACTGTTCTGGTAGTGGTGGTAGGTAGGTAGCTCGGTTCTGCTTTGGGTTAGTAAACTGGAAAAAAGTTTATATTTTTCAGAGGGAAAATACTACTTATCACTTGAATTGTTAGTCAAATTACTATTTAGTCCCCGAATTTATCAAAAATACTATTTAATCCCCGAACTTTGTAATTATATCAACTATTTAGTCCTTGAATTTGACAAAAATACTATTTAGTACCTGAATTTGTAACTATGTTAACTATTTAGTCCCCAAACTTGACAAAAATATTATTTAATCTCCGAATTTGTAACTCTGTGAACTATTTAGTCTCCTGACTATTACCCGTTAGAGTTGACAGAGTTATAAATTCGAGGATTAAATAGTATTTTTGTCAAGTTTGGGGACTAAATAGTTGACATAGTTACAAATTTGGGGACTAAATAGTATTTTGTAAAATTCGAAGACTAAATAGTTGATATAGTTACAAATTTCGGGGACTAAATAGTATTTTTATAAATTCGGGAACTAAATAATAATTTAATCAACAATTCAGGGACTAAATAGTATTTTACCTCTATTTTTCAAACTAGGAAAATTATAAAATTTACTTTTTATCAAATTGTGTTAGATTCTCTTAAGATTAAAGTTAGGTGAATTTTATTAGGTCTTGTTAGAAGTTGAGATAAAATTGAAGACAATATTTTATGAATAAGTCAAAGATTCTCCCTTTAACAATTTTGTTTTTAATTCCAATACATTTGCTCAAATTTTCATAATTAAATACCTACTAATTAACAAAATTTTAAATTAGTCCTTAATGTCAACTTTTTATTAAAATAATATTATATTTTGTTAATGTTAGATAGTATCTTAACCCCAATAACTATATATGACGTATGTCAATAAAGAGGAAAACAAGAAAGAATGATGCAAAAATAACTTAAACACATGACAAAAAAAATGCATTTTAAGTTAGGTACTATTGTAGATTGACTTAAATAAATTTGTAATGTTAAGATAGTATATAAATAGTATTTTATCAAAATTTAACAAAGAAAAAGCAAAAATTAAACTTAAGGATTAAATTAAAATTTTTGTTCAACCATGGGAATTTAACAACATTTTCTTAATACAATCAGAAAAACATTACATAAACAGATTCCATCGTAGAGATATTCTATTCATGAGTTTTCTGAACCTATTAAGATAACAAGTACACTGATTTTTGGACAGTAAAATACTATTAAACAACGAAAAGACACCACCAAAGTTGTTGATGTCTTCCCTATTAAGATAACAAATACACTGATTTTCAGACAGTAAAATACTTCGGTTGACAGAAAACTTTTCAAGATGTCGTTCTTCTAAATAGCAAATTGTAACTTGATCATGACAGCTAGACATAAGATTTATGCACAAGCACAACACAGTTGCATCAAAAAAACAAAGTTATTTTGATTCCAGAAACCCTGCCTCCTTGTAGCTCTCAACAGAATCAACAAGTGTTTCCTCCAATGGCCTGTATCTCCAACCCAAACTCTGCAGTTTTTCTGAGCTCAGCCTTTTGTAATCATCTACCTCAGTATAACTAAAATAACACACATATCAGCAGCAAAACTGTCAATTGTCAAATACTAAACAAAAGAGAAGTCTTCCCTTGTTTCTCAATTTAAGAGAACTGAAGCTTACTTCTTAGGGTAGCTGTAGTTTGGATATAAAGTTCTTAGTTTCTCAACCAATTCCTGTGTCTTGATAGAATGTGCATTGCATAAGTATCTCCCTTCTGCTTCAGGCTTCTCATAAGCCATAAGTATTGCATCAGCTAGATCACGTACATCAACTATCCACCGCTGCTTATTCTCCAATGACTCGCAACCTTCATTTCAGTTTAAAAGGAGTAAACAAAAGAAAGTGATTAATAAGATTTAAGAAGCATAAACCAAATATCTTATATACCAACGAGGGGTTGATCTAAGTGGTAAGCGTCTTTTTATCACTTAGCAAAGTTCCAGGTTCGAGACCTTGTGAATGTAGCTATCCCCGTTTGGAGACTCTCCTACCATAGCCAGGTGCGCGACAGAACACCGGGCGGGCAAGTAATATATATACATATATCTTATATGCCTTCCAATTTTTGGGACAATTGAGTAAATGGTATACAGGGAAATCATCATAAAAGGCAGTCTTAAGTTTTAATGACCAGGTATGACACCAGTATCAAATAAATTGCTAAATCTATTATTCACACCAAAATTTTACATCCACCTTGACACAAAGTGTTTGAAATAATACTGTGTGTTATTCTCATTAGAAAGAATGAGGAATTTATACAGAAAGAATGACCTATTCTAGGAAAGAAGAATAATTACAATCATAATGATAATCCTAATCTAATCCCTAGACTTAAGTCAGAATATCCTAATTAATTCTAATCAATTACAAAAAATCTAACACACCTCACAAGACCAAAGCTGATATGTAAGAAAGTTGCGACTATGGCGTAAAACAAAGAGGCATTAAGTACATTGCAAGAAAAAGAACTTGGTAAGGCATTAATAGGCACCTTTTAATAGTTTGAGGAGAATCAAGCTGCTTGCATTGGCAACAGTTGACTGTAAAACTGGCCCTAATATAAGGGTTGGACAAATAGTTACCACTGCCAGCCCAGTTCTTTTTGCAAAGTCTAGGGCCTGCGACTCTGCCTCTGTCTTAGAATAGCAATACCAGTTCTGCATCAAGAGTAAGAAAATTCGAGTAAAACTAGCATGCCCCTTAAAAGACAATGCCACTGTCACAGTAAAGAACCCAGTACAAATCCAAAACATAAGCTCAAACGTAATAAAATTAAACACTTCACCTCTGTTTTTTTGCAGTACTCTTTATCAGACCAGCAGGACTCATCAATCAATTTCTCCTTGGATAACTGAGGGTTCATAAAAACAGCAGATATAGATGATACAAAGACAACCCGTTCCACTTTTGCTTCAAGACTAGCTTTAAGTACATTAGTAGTGCCCTTCACAGCAGGCTCAACCACTTCCACCTATAGAGAACTTTGTGTACTAATGTCAGTGACCCATAAAGAAAATGTCCAGCACCAATTTACATTACAATTCTCTTAGTGAAACCTAACATCTACAACTTCAATTAGATTGATAAAAAAAAATGAACATAGCATTAGTTTTATTTGGGTGACTTTCAGTATGTGGTTTTTTCAAGACCTTGAAAAATTATATAAAAAGCATTTGAGCTAGCCATATAATAAACAACAACAAAAACAACAATCAAAGCCTTTTCCCATTATAGCCATATAATAAACATAGCATTAATTTTCCAGGTTTTGTTTTTTGGCATAGATTGTGATGGTCTCTAGTATTTTGTTATGTCCAAGGTGTTTTTTCTTAAATATCCCTTTTCCTAAGTGGCTTTAGGAGTTGTTTTTGCTTTAATAGTTGAAGATTTGAAATATGGTTTAGGTTTTGGTGTATGACTTGGAACCTAAGTTGAAAAAACAGAATGCTTATAGAATATTTCAGCACTACAGTGTGTTTGATTAGGTGCCATGGTTGCAACCCAAGTTGTAGAGGAGATAATCAAAAGGGCCGCTTATGGGAAGTAAGCATATTGAAGAATTATTGGAGTTGTTTGTCTAACAAGAATGTTGTATTAGTATTTGTAGTTTAAGAACTTGGATTCCAGTTTTTTGATTGGGCAAACCATGTGAATTGGTGTTTGTATAGGTTATTCTTAGGGTTCAAGTTTGAAAATTCTTTTACTTTATTTTAATTGGGTTTTGATTGTTACAAACTGCATTTATATAATCTTCAGCTTGAGGAGGAGTGCTAGAATAGTGAAGTGTGTGATGGCCAGGATAAACAAGTTTGTAAGTGACTAGCTGCTTTGGGCTTGTACTACATGGATTTTACATGGATGCCTGACTAAGTATAGAATCCATGCAGTACAAACTTAGTTTACTCTAGTTAAATTCACACTTTTGAACTTTGAAGTAAATTCCTGCAATAAGCACTTCAAAACAATAGCTTTTTCCCCCCTCTGTGGAAGAGAAGTAAATTCCTGAAAATTTCATTAGTTTTCAAAGTTAAAAGTAGCCTAAACATAAGACACCCCCCCCCCCCCCCCCAAATGGAAGCATAGTAGAAATTCACCTTATTTTAAAAATTCAAACAACAAGCCCAAAAAAGCCAATGGTGTAGAAACTAGAAACTTGCCTCTGGATTAGGTACACTTGTTGAGGGTACAGGACTAGCAACATGAAAAACTGCACTGCATCCAACAATTGCAGAATAGAGAGATTCGTAATTTAAGAGATCAGCCTTGAAGAGCTTGAGGTTCTCAGAAGGCTCGAGTTTAAGCAAGAAATCATACTTTTCATTACCTGATCAGACATCAAGTTTTTAAGGAAAAATAAAAAAAATAAAAGCAAGGCAGCATAATAATAACCACCATTCTAATCCTTACCATCATTCCGAACAATTCAATCGAAAGCATAGATTCAAATTCAAAACAACACAACAATAATCAGCACCCACAAAAAACACTCGGATTCAAATCCGCAGTAACTGAAATGAACCGAATATACAAGTGGTAATGAAAATGGTGGATAGTGAGTGGGTGATACCGGGTTGTCTGACGGTGCCATGCACAAAATAGCCCTTGGAAAGGAGAAGCTTAACGAGAGAAGACGCCACAAATCCGCCGGCACCGGTTACGCAAACCTTCTTACAGAAACCTGCGCTCGCCATTTTCCTTAGCGACAAAACTCAGAAACGCAAAATTAGGAAAGTAACAAGATGAGATACTTGGCTTATTTATTTCTCACTCTCTTGTCAGAACTCTCTTGACAGTATTAGAAATTCCAAGTCGCTCTCCACCTTTCCTTCTTTAAATGAACAAAACTTTAAAAAGAAAACGGTAAGCTGGTGTCCGGTTGTTGAGGTGCATGCTAATCATCTGGAGTCTGGAGCCACACACAAAAAAAAAAAAAGCCAAATTACTTTTTGGTCCTCAATATTTGCACGAAGTTTAATATTGGTCCTCAACATTTTTTTTTGTCAAAATTGGTCCTCTGGCGTAATATCTGTCTGGTTTTGCCATTAATACTGACATAGAAGGCTTATGTGGCACACCCTCTCTCCTACGTGTCATATTTAAATAATATGGCACACTCTCTCACTGAAACTCAGCAAAACGACACCGCTTTGATTCATTTAAATGTTCTATTTGGGTCATTTAAATGAATCAAAAAGGCGTCATTTTGCTGAGTTGGAGTGAGAGAGAGGGTGTATTGCCTTTCACGTCAGCATTTAATGACAAAACCAGACGGATGTTACGCTAGAGGACCAATTTTGACCCAAAAAAAACGTTGAGGACCTAAAATAACTTTTTGAAACGTTGAGGACCAATATTAAACTTCGTACTAACGTTGAGGACTAAAAGAATAATTTGGCCAAAAAAAATTAAGAGAAAGAAAAATTAAGAAAGAAAATTTTTCCTTCTCTCTATCTCTTTCATAACTCCACCAAAAAATATTGAAAATTAATATAAAGAATTCATTTCCCATTGTAACTGCTGCAATGCAATGTACATTTTTATTATTTATTTAATAAAAACATAATTTTTAACGTTAATAATTAAAAGATATTTAAATTATTAAATTAAAATAATGTCAATAGTAAAGATATGCATTTAGTTGCACTTCAAAACCACAGTGCATATCATAATCCACTTTGAATAGTTGCAGGAATTAGGATAGTTTTGATCTTGCGCTTAACAATTCTTTGATCAATCTATTGTTTATATTTAGTTTTTAAATAATAAAAAAAATTATTTAATACTTAATTTTTCACCTTCAATAATTATATAATCCTTTAGTCCTTAAAATATTAATCGTTATTTAAATAATGTAACCGTTAAACATTTTTTTATAAATTAGAGCAAACTAGATAATTAATCACTTTGATACTGCATGGTATATTATTGAAAGCATCCCTCTCAACAGATGACACCCCCTTTCATTCATCGAACTCTTGAGACAATAATTAAAAAAACAGACTCAATTGATAACCATTAAATCACCATTAACTTGCTATTACAAGTTGCATGACACATATGGCATGCTTTTTTGTAATTTTTAAAACATATAATATAAATAATTATTATTATTATTATAATTTAATAGAATAAGAAAATAAGTATTTAAAATTTTCAACTACTATTGTAATTTTCCATTTTGCATTTATCATGTTCATTTTTATTACTCTTCTCGCATCCCATATTTTATTTTACATTTTTAATTATTATTTATTTTCGTAAATGTGAAATATATATATTAAAACAACAGAAGTTCAATACAAAGTGTCAAAATAAATCAAGCCGGTTCATAATCTATCCCTGCTCTACGCATATGCTTGACTCCAATGAGATCAGCCCAAAACACAGTATGAAAAACTTGAATATAAGACTTAGATCGAACTGCTTGCTTTCCCATTAGGTCAGCACAGAAATAACTTTCACGGATTTAGGTATGACCTGCACTGCACTCAATAATAATAGGAAACAAGAGTTGAGAAGCAGGAATAGCATTCCGTAAAATGATGTAAATTGCATTTTTCAGAGAAAATAAATTCAATTTCATATATTAAAATTCATGCAAAATTGTCATGAGAAAACTAAGTGTACATGTAACCAAGGAAGAAAAATAATAACTAAGCAAATGGGTTGACAACAATATTATTCTGATTATCATACAAACCTTCAAAAAAGGTTATGACATTTCTTCAGTACTTAGTATCTGGGTTATCTCGTAAACCTAGCTTGGAAATCACAAAACAGTAGGAATCCCAATCTGTTCTTCTCAGGTATTTCAGCAACCTTTTCCTCTTCTGAACCATTGCTATCAGCCCTTTACGAGAATGCTTATCCTAAAATGTCATAAACGGAATTGAATCAGGAATTAAAATAAAAACGGCATCATGTTAGAGAATTTCAACATAGATCATACAATAGTCGTGTAACATAAGCAACGGCTAAGGTTTTTTTTTTTTTTTGGCCAATACGGCTAAGGTAATAAAAGAAAGAAATCCAATAGAACTCTTCTCTTGAACAAACACAATGTTAAGATTCATTCATTACTTCTGTCCCTTCAATGGGGGGTTGGGGGGTTCTGGGCAGAGGCAAAAATGAAAATCCTATCATATTATGTTGAATGAACAAGACAAGAAAGCAGTTGCTCTGGACTATAATAATGGTGTCTGAACAAAAAACTGGTGTAGGAAAATCACATTCACACACCAAGGTTTTCAAACGAAAGGCGTCATCAAGCCCTAAAATGCCTTAAGGCAAGAAGCAATAGAAAAGCGCATGTCAGGTCGAACTAATACTATAATAAGAAATAAATTTCTACAATATGCTATATAAACAAACATAAAAAGATGAGAATTTGTAACAAGATTTGAAATATAAATTAACTATTCTAAGTTTTAATATAATAATCATCAAGTCACAAGACACTATAATCATCCAAATCATTAAGGAATTAAAGTCAAATATCAAGGTGATAGCTTAAATCTATTAAAATGGGCTGTTTTTTCTTCTAGTTTAAATGTATTAAAAACTAACTTGTCTTAAAAGAAAAAGCATAAACCCTTTTCACTAAGGCACCCAAGGTGCTCATCTTTTTTACAGCAAAGGCGCCTCTTAGGCGTCACCTCTGTGAAGCCACCATGAGAGGCACTGGCCTCAAATTGCAACTCGCCTTAGCACTTTAGCGAGCACCTTTGACAACACTGATTCACACTCTCAACAAATATGCAACTCCCATGAAAAAAGGAAATTAGAACTTCCAAGCTTACAAGGTTGATAAAACTTTAAACTCTTATTTTTCTAAAGAAAAACAATCGTCCATATTCTTAACACAGTCCCCTCTAGTTAAAGAACATACCAACTATTAGCAATATTAGGTGACTACAGCTATTAATCATGATGCCATGATATTGAGCATTTTTTTAGAGTTTTCATTAATTTCTTTTTGTTTCTGTTCTTCTATTACATCAGAATCTCATCATCCCCATAAAGCAATCAGAACTTAGGACTTCAGTCAGATATACAAGAAAGAAGCTCACCTTCTTGTGTAGAACTGATGATAGATGCTTAATCTTAGTTGTCAGTTGTGCAACTGCAAAGAAATCAGGGAAATGTATTAGATTAACCTAAAATGTATCTAGAGAAATTGTCATATGCATGGACCTCAAACCATTTGAAATTTGAAACAAACACTTCAACTTTCACCTGGACCTATTTGTAGCGAAGTCACCAACAAGTTAAAAATTAACACAAAGGATGTCCTTTACCTTGAACACGAGAAGACCCACAATCTGACTCTGACATTTTAAACTCATCCCTCACTTTTGCAAGTTCAATTTTCAACTTTTCTTGTGAAGACATATTATCTGGATGGAAATACTGCATTGAAACATAAAGCATCCATATTACTTTTAGAACATCAAATTAGTTGATACAGCTTAGGATACTAGATGTTAAATAACTGACGTGTCAACTTCAAAACATAGAGATCAACACCGCCAATCAAAAATATCAAAGAACCTGCAATTTCCCAGAATACATCTCGTAGTAATAAACAAACAGTACCTTATGTGACAGACCAACACCAATTCAACAATTATTATCACAAAGACCAATATATACTGAAGCATAAGTACACATATATCAATAACATGTTTTTTAATTTTTTATAAATGTGATAGGCATGTAACAAGGTGGGGTTAGTTACATAGATAAAGCTCGCAGTGGGAGATACAAAAGCAAATAAATTTTCATATGGCCAATCAGGACAGAGAGACCAAGAGCATTAATGACATAAATGCAAAAGTGTGTAAATTATTAGGCAAAAGAAAATTGTGTAAATTACACTATACCCATCAAGCTATAATAAAATTCAAAATTGGTGCATAGAGTTTCGTTTTTAGAACCAATTAACCAATTGCCCTACCCTCAGCTATTCAGTATACATACACATATACTCCAAAAATCATAACAATAGCAGTGATCATCTTTTAACCTAAAATGCAATAATCTAGTCAAGTGCGGTAAAGAGTTACCATGTGCTTCATAGTGCAAAAGATTATCACATGCATCCTATCCATTGTCAAATCTATTTTTGAATCCTCAGAGATAATCAGTAAAATTCTGAAACCTGAGGAGACAGAGTGCACGGTTCTAAAGTCTCTAAACTAGGTGCACAGAGGTTGAATTTTATGACAATATACAATTAAATCGTATTTACCTTTTCAACAAGATGCTCTTGAGGAGGCTTCAGCATGAAGCTTGGTTTCCTGCCAAGCTCACCCAGGATATCAAATTTATCCGCTGAAAAGTTCATATCATTAGACCATTTTGCAATAAAATTGTCAAAAGTCACATGAATATTAGAATGAAAATTTTACTCACAGAAATTATTTTTCTTTACAGCATCATCAACCTTTATCTTAGTCAAGACATCTCTCAAATCCTTGGCGGTAATCCCCTTCACACTTACGTCATTAGCCTTCTCTTCCATCTCCCTCAATTTCATCAACCTGTCGTTCAACTCACTCAGAGAAAACCAGTCCTTTCCTTTTGTCTCCGGCCTCAATTTTCTCAATTTATTTCCCAATTCCTCAGGCTTATAAGTCTTCACAAACAACAATCTCCCCTCCTCTGACATTTTTCCCGCCTCTTTCTCCCTCATCTCCCTGCCAAAAATATACTCCGGCAACTCACCCGTCCCACCAATCACGGGTGATGACGTCTGAGAATTCGCCTTCATTCTTAAACTCTTTGTGAAGTCCATTAACTGTCCTTTCCCGGCACTGTCAAGGGACCCAACGTTAGGCTTACTATTCTGCAAAGTTTGGCGAATGAGATCGATTCCGAGTCTTCCAGACGCCGAGTCACCAATCGGCGGCGAAACACCCTGTTTTCCTGTCACATTCCTTTCATAGATCTCCTGAAATGAGGTAGTATTCGACGAAGGAGCAGATGAAGATGAAGACTCAGAGTAGCGACTCCGAAACGAGGACAGGTTCTTTCGGATTTCTTCAAGAGAATAAGAGACGGAGGAGGACCTCTGCGGCCCAGAACCGGAAGCAGTAAAAGATGGAGTGGAGGGACTACGGAACGTGGACGAGGACTGCTGCGAACTGAGCTTCTTCTTGATATCGCTGAAATAGGAGGAACCAAAACTAGACTGAGGTTTTGAAGAATCGCGATCATCGGAGGCGGAAGATTCTGGTTCATCTTCGTTGGATTTGGAGTTTGAATTGGAATGGGAGGAAGAAGTAGAGAAGAGGTGGATTAGAGAAGGGTTTCTGAAAGAGTTCTTTCGTCGGAGAAGAAGAGCCATGATGAGCGATTTGGGTGGAATTTATAAGGTGTGAGTTCTTTCTATTTGTGCTTTCTCATACGTTGGGGGAAGCAAATGAAGTAGTGGCGGATTGGTGTAGTGGTGAGGCCATTAGAATAAGGAAGCTCCCATTGAAGGTGTGAACTGTGAAGTGAAGAAGCTGGTTGAAGCCGACATGAGAGGGGGTTTCATCCCAAGAATGATTAGCCATCTGGGCTAGGGTTGGGGGTTGGGCTTTTTTTTCTTTTTCCTTTGTATCAAAAAAAAGCGGAACATAAAAGATTAAAAATATATATTTTTTCTCCTAATTTTATAAATGTTTTAATTTGGTCCTTTTAATTTAGAAATAGACAATTTGATTCTCTTCTTCTTTTACTTACCACGTTCATTAGGCTGAAATGGAAACGGAATGCATTTGATGTGTTTAGTAGTAAAAATTTGGTAATAAAAATGGAAAGGAAATGTATTAAAATGAACATTTTACCTCTTATATTAAAATAATAAAAAGAAAAGAGGGTTATAATTGTGTCAAATCATGTCAAATCAGAAGGGTATAATAGATATTTGTTCTTTTTTCTTTTTTTTTAAGTTGATGAAAATAAAAAAGTAAGTGGTGTCCGTGGACCCCACCATTTCTATTGGCATTTCCATTGTTGTTTCTTACAAGTGAACATGCCCTACTTGATCAGTCTTTTCCTCTTGTCATATCATTAATTCAAAATTTAACACTTAATACAGAGAGCTCGGCGTTCCTCTTAAGGGCTCGATCCTAACAGAATAACAGTTAGTAAATTTACTATAGACTCCCTCGTAACTATGTAACAGCCTTCCTTGTTATAAAAGCTCCAGGGTTCTTCACTCTGAGGACACATACACTATCTATCCAAGTCTTCCTATCCTAAAAACGCATTCTAACTCTCTTTGTTCTCTGGACTTATTCGATCATCCTAAAATTATTCTCATAATCTTTATTCCGTTTTCGTTTCTATTTTCATTTCTATTTCTATTTCTGTCTATTAAATATGTCATAGAAGAGTAGAGAATGAGTTAAGCATTGGATTTTGTTACATTACATAGCTATGAATTGGATGACGTAGTACTAATCAATGTCCATCACTTTTTAGCCAATTCTCAAGGTTGAGCAAAGTCACGAGGAAGATGATCAATATATTAAATAGGCTGACGCTAAGAGAGGTATTCAGTTCAATATCCATATTTTTTTTATCCTTGAATTTATTTTAAAATCTATAAATATAAATTTTGAGATTCAAAATAGATAAATCTCTATAATATTATCATGTTAAATATATAATTGACCATGGTTTAATTAATAACATTGAGTCTAATAAAAAGAACTAATTTATCCCAATAATGTATGTTGTGAATCAAAGTTCGAATTTTCTTTTTTAAGAAAAGTGTTAATCAATAAATATATACAAATTAAAGAAGTTCAGGAGTAATTAATATTAATTATCAAATTTTAATAAAAATTATGTACATTAATTATAAATATTGACTTATGATATTAATTATTTCACCAGGAATTTTCTGATTAACCTACAATAAAGTAATTTAAATAATTTTAACCGAATATCAGAGTTAAATTAAATGAATCGGATAAAAGAAAAAAGAGTTGCAAGTGTATTGATAAGGAGGGACATGTTTCGGTGGCATTGGCATGTGTATTTTTGTTGCCTTCCTTGAGTGTGACATCAAAGTCATCCATTACACACTTACCCACACATGTACAAGACATTATATGTTGGTTTGGGTGGAAAATTAAATTGGAATTAAAAAATAAAATTATTGAGAGATACTATAACAGCAAGTAATAAAAATATGTACTATACCCAAAGAAATAGAATTATATTATAAGACCAAATACACTCCATATCTGTAGTACTCTAAGGTACAATTAATAATATACTAAATTTAGTAAATGCAAAATGGACATTAAGGTAGCGTTTGGTAGGAAGTGAGTGCTTTGGTGAAAAATGGAAATGGAAATAGAAGTAGAAGTAAAAGATAAAAAGTATGTTTTGTATATAGAGAAATAGAAATGGAATATTGAAAGTGATATTGTTTGGTATGGTAGGAAGAAGATAGGGAAGTGAAAATAAAATTATAAAAAGACACTTTTACCCTTATTTAAATTATGTACCATGTAGAGGAAGTATTATTGGTATTTTTATATTAATGGTATAGTAGTATTTTTACCTCAACTTGCTAAGAAGCAAATCAACTTCCATCTCTTTAGTCATGGAAGTATACTTACCTCCTTTGATGGAAGTGTACTCACTAAAGAAGTATACTCACTAGCTAACAAACACACTACAAATGGTGAGTAGACTCACCTTCCCTTATGTTCCTGCATACCAAACGACCTAACTTATAATTCAACTTTCCTCTCAACTAAGTAAGAATCAAGCTTCTCTTACCGAAAGAACCTAATTAGTAATTAGATCCCCTTTGAATTACTTCCCTCATTTCCTTATCAAACATAAGATGAAAAATAATTAAAGATCCCTCCACCTAACTTTTCTACAACCAAACATAACCTTATGGAGGGAAAAAAAAAAAAAAGAAGGGTTTAGAATATTCAATATTTTAGATTTTTGTTACTATGATTAAAATTCATATAAAATGGGATATCATGATAAACAATTAATTAGGCGGAAGCAATTAGAAAATACCTTTGTCTTCTAGAATTATAATATATATAAGATATATAAGATATATACCTTGAGCCATTCAAATGAAGTTGTGAAGACAAGTCTTCGAGACTTGAAAAATGTGTTAAAAGTAATTGTACATTGGCCTTCAACCCTTCACTCTTCTTACCAACACCATAATGTTTACAAGATAATGACACTCACACAAACTTAGGCTGTGTTTGGATGATTTGTTATGATTGCTGCGAGTGAATGATGAGAGGGACCAATAGCCCTATTTATAATTATATAGCATTCAAGACTCAACCCATAAAAATATCATGGCTATTCACTTTGTTTCTATCATTCATGAATCTAATTCTTTCATGTCATTATGCTGTTTAACATAGATCCCATAATATAATGTAAATAAATGATTTTGACCAAGTATCTACATCTAATTATTAATGACTAAAATCTTCTTATGACTTTTAAATTTTGCATCGCTTAATTAACATCAATTATAACTCTTCATCTGATCATCAACGTCACATTAAAATTTAACATAGAGATAAAAGTTCAGTCGTACTGTACTACTGAAATTCAGTACATCCCTCCAATTATATAAAATCGTTTGTTAATATATTAATATAAAATCACATTAATAAGGACCTATTAACTTAATTGTTAAAAATTTAGATTCATTAAAATGTACGATCTGAATCGTCGAATGAAAATACTACAGTGAAGACAAAAATTCCATTCCCATATACATTTTATGCAGAATATAAATTAATAGACTAATTAAAATCCATAATTTGAGTCTTCTATCTCCTTACATTCTTTTGATAGATTTCTTTATCTAACACTAACAATCGATTGCAGCCAAATTCAAGATCAATACGTGCACTTCAATCAAATCTCAACCAACAAAAACTAAGTATAATTTACACTAAAATACACAAAAGGTCCAAAAGAAAGAGTAAAAAAATATAGAATTGGAGTCAAACTTTGGTCGCAATATAAAGTGTTTATAAAATAAAAAATGGTAGCGGAATATTCAACTCCCATTCTTAATTATCTTCCAAATCTTGATTTTATTTTCCCTTGGGCTTGGAGTAAATAAATCCCATATTCTTAATTTGGCGGATCAAACAATATCCCTTAACTCTTTCTTCTGTATTTTTCTCTTGATTACATATTATGCAAATTAAATAATGAATTGATGCGGGAAAAGCCACTTAAAAAAATAATTATTTTAATGGAATGTCTCATATATATATTTTTCCCGTACATGTGTTTACATGTATCATTTTAATAGAAGTAATTATGTTCAAGACATTATCGAATTGTGTTAATCTTACTCATTGGTTAGCTAGTTATACTTTGGTAGGTAGAGATATTATAGTAGTATTTTTGGGATTCGGATTTGCTAAGTACAGATTCGATAAAGTGCATAATATAAACCGTTGGATGAAACTATTACAGTATGGATACGAATCTCAATTTTTATTTAACGGTTTGGATGATGCACTTCATACACTTTACACATTTTGCACTTGATTTGATCTCTTTCCGTATTTTTGTTGATCTCCCTGAAAATCTGATAGGTGTAGGTTGATTTTGTTAGCTGATGCTATGGGTACCTCTTCCCCTAGGTTTGCATTGCTTTGTCCCTCTTTAGGGTGGGGGGACCTCAAATGCAGAATTTGTATTAAAAGATAGCGAAATTTGCAAACCATTAATTTGAACAGTAAAAAACAATATTAATTTAGGTTGCATAAATACTTTTAAAATCAAGTCGTATCCGTACCTACTAAGCTGTACTCATATCCGTATCACTTTGGATACTCTTGAATACTTCAAATATATATGATATAGTCTTTTTTTTTTAAAAAAAAAATTTGATTTCAATCCTTATTGAAAAAATTACAAGTATATATATGCAAAATCTTATCTTTTAGTCTTATAAATTAGATAATTATAAGATTAAGACAAATGTATACTTAAATATCAAATTAGATTATAACTAATTATACTATTTATATAAATTTTAAAATCATTTTACTATTATTTTGTTTGATTATATATGATTAAATAATCATTATCTATTTTTTTAATCATAAAAATGGTCAAATATTATAATTTTTTATTTAATTTTTAAGTATATACTATCTTATCTGTGCCTTATATTTTAAAAAATCAGTCGTAATGCTACTTTTACCCATACCTATATATGTATTCGTACCCGTATTTATCTAAGTTAAATATTAAGAAAAAATTTAGGTTCATTTTCTTATGTTCATCACATCAAGTTCTCCAATATAAATATGACATGTGGCAAATAAATTACCAATCACAGTAGAGAGAGAATATAGAAGACTACTTTTTATATAACCAATCATAGAAGAGAGAGACTGAGAGAGTATAAATACAATATATGATTAGTGAAATTTGATGTAATAAACATAAGAAAATGGAGCTAAGTTTTTTCCTAAATATTAATGGTACATTGTACATGCCTGTCACCTATGTTTCTCTACATATAGGTACGTGTATAAAGAATAGATAGTAAGTAGTACTGCACTTATGAACCTTCACTTAGTATAGTACACTCACTACTCACTATTTGTTGGTATAAAGACATTATTTTTGGCACACAAAAAAAACTATGCATTTTCCACGAACTTTCTCTCTGTTGTTGCCAAAATGAACACAATATATAATTAAGGCTATGTTTGGAGACAAAATTTAATGATGAAAAAAGCATGGGAGTGCTATTATTTCTCCTCTTTTTTTCTTATCAAACAAACTCTACTTTTTACAATGTGATGAAATTATGTTTTTGTTCTTACTTTTTTTATCTACTTTTATTCTATTTTCACTTTGAATGTAAGGGTAAAATTGTCATTTTATATACTTTTATTCTATTTACATCACATCACATTGACATGATATTTTCATTCTCTCTAACATTCTCATTCCCTCTTCTTTCCTCGTAAACAAACACATCCTAAATTGCACTGTACCATTCCTTTAAATATCGTTAAATTACATGATATTTTGTTTTAAATCTTCTGTTTTAATTGACTAAAAAGTTTTCAATTTTATTTATTTTGACCAAAATATCTTTATATTTTTTATTTATGTAATTAAATATGTATTTGATTAGTATAAAAATATTTATAAAAATTAAAAATAAAAGAACTGTTTTACTCAAATTAAATAGTAGTGAAATAATAACATTATATTTTAGTTAAATATTTATTTAATTTCATTTTTTTTATTTTTCATATGAGATGAGTATAATATTTTAAAAGAGACGAGAAAATAGTGTAATTTCAAAATTTATTAAAGAAAAAGAGTATAATTTATTAAAATAAGAGATTTGAAAGGTAAAAAAAATTTCACTAGTTTTTTTGGGTTTGGTTTTGTATTTTTGAAC
This sequence comes from Senna tora, assembly GCA_014851425.1. Taxonomy (NCBI): domain Eukaryota; kingdom Viridiplantae; phylum Streptophyta; class Magnoliopsida; order Fabales; family Fabaceae; genus Senna; species Senna tora. Next base: position 816,610 of record CM026260.1, read on the forward strand.
AGAAAAGAAAAACACACAAACTACTCAACGCCTAAAACATTGTTTTAACACACAAACTACTCAAAGCCAAAAAAAAAACAAGTGCTGATGTCTCTAGACACTAAATGGTATTAGTGACCTATATATTTTTAACCAAGGAACTTCTATTTTTCTTTTAATAGGGGGCTTGGTTGGTAGTTTTAAAGAGAGAGGGGTGGAGTGGTCTTTAATGTAGTGGTATGGAATAAGGTAGGGTGGAATAGTTTAAACAAATCATTCTATTGATTTGGAGTTTTATAAAAATGAAGATGATGGTGGACAATATTACCCTTATAATGAATAAATTAAAGTAAAAAAAATAGTGTTAATAATAGAGTTAAATTTTATAAAATATACAAACCATCCTAAATCATTCAATTTAGAGGGGTTTGAAAATTGAGGTGTTGGATGATTTGGAAGGGTTTTCAAATCATCATAAATCATCTTACTCTATTACTCACTTAAGGGCTTGGTTGGGAGTTTTGAGGAGAATTGAGTGGGGTGGGGTAGGTTAGGGTAGGGTAAGCTAGAATGATTTAAACAAACAATTCATTGATGGGAAGTTTTAAAAAATGAAAAGGTGGTAAACAATATTATCCTTATAATTAATGAAAAAAATGATGGTTAATGATAGAATTAAATATTATAAACAATGCAAGACATCCTAAACTCCCTAATTTGGTAGAGGGGTTTGAAAATTGAGGTGTTAGTTAGTTTGGAAGGGTTTTCAATTCAAACCATCATACTCCATTACTCACTTAAACATCCAACCAAAAATTTATAAAACCAAACCATCTCACTCCACCCCATACCACTCTCAAACTATCCTCCCAACCAAACCTTAAAGTTTTTCGCATTATTATCTTGCCTTCAACAACAAGGAGCAATTAACTAAGAATGATTGAGTATAGTAAGTAGTAACTAGCCTGTTATAATATGATGAACTCAAATTTAAGTTCAGATTTTTCACGGGTATAATATCTCGTATTCCTTATTTGAGACATTTTTGTTTAGAATATTATTTGATACTAAATGTGAGCACTACTCTAAAAAAAAATTCGAATCGAATTTGTCATTTTGTGAATGACCAATTTCTTCTACTAGACTAACCTAGTTGGTTGATCTATTTAGATTTGATACCGTGTTTATAGGCACTTTTGTTCTATTTTAAATTTATTTTACATAATATATGTTCATTAAAATAATATAAAATTACTTAATTCTATATCATTATATTTAATTGTATTTATTTTTATATCAATAATAAAACTACAATCTTTTAAACACAAAATAAGTTATCTTCCATTCTTCGTGAACAAAAAATAAGTTATATGGGAGGTAAATGAGAAATTTTCATTTAGTTGGGTGGTAAATATAATTCCACTAAACCTCAAAAGAAATAAGAGAATAATTGTAATTTCCTCAAGTTTGACTCCTATGTTTATTGTTTTATTAGGGAACGCTTGATATAAATATACGGATGTAAAATACTGTAAAATAAAATACTGTAGAATAAAAGAAAGTACTATAGCAAAAAGTGAAGAAAGAAATAGTGAGAAAAAATATGAAAAAAAATATGTTTGATATATAAAAAATATGATATAAAATTTTTTAAAAAAATCGTGAAATTACATGAAATGCTTACTAAAGGGCTTAATTTGTAAGTAGTGAGATAGAAAGAAGAGGATGAAAAATTTTTTTAAGAAGAAAAAAAGAAAAGAAAAAAAAAAGGAAGAAGAACAGTTGGGAAATGCCACGTAGAAGAAGGAAGGTGGAGCCATGGAAAGAGAAGAATGATCCACAGAAACAAGAAAAGGGTTTGTCAACAAAGGAGCATCCATCCACAATTCCACATACACTCTCTCTCTCTCTCAAACTCACACACAGAGCCCCCACTCCTCTCTCCCTCCTATTCTCTCTCTCTCTCTCTATTCATTATTATTTATTTAACATTCCAACGACACACACCCCCATACCATACCCTCTTTCCAATTACCATTCATTCATACCATACCATACCAACACTTTCTTTTCTCTTCTCTTCTCTTCTCTATACCTTTCAACGCCACCATCCATCACTTACCTCTTCTCTCTCTTCACAAACCGCCAGATGTGTGACGATGACTGGATCCACCATGCCATGGCCGACGATTCCCTCGTCGTCCACCTCCTCCTCCGCCTCCACCAAGCTCGCCCTTCCTCTCCGCCGCCGCAGCCGCCGACGACGACGACGTCATATCTGAGGAAGTCACCTTCTGCCTGTCTCAACCTCGACTGGACTGTGCGGCAGCGCCGTTCGAGGTCGGCTCCCAGGCACCATGGCGCCGCCGAGAAGAAGGACGAGCCGACGAGAGCCAGTCCCACCACGCCGCTCTCCTGGAGCTGTGCAACATCTGCCAGCTGCGGCGGCGGTGGTGATGGATACGAAGAGTCCAGCCGCCTGACGAAACCGATGGAAAGCTCGAGATCTAATAAGGTCCGTTCGTTCGTTCGTTCGTTCGTTCGTCCGTCCTCCGCTTGCTTCTTCATTTGTTTTCTGGTTTGTTTTACTTTCTGTTCGGTTATTTTCGCCGGCGAGTCCTCTCCGGTCACCCGAGGCGTTCGGTTTGCGTGTCGCGTTTGTGCGTGCGTCTGCGTCTCTATCAGTTCAGCGGCGAATTCGCGACTCCGAAACTTCTCTCTCCAATCTCCAATCGCCAATCTACATACGTAGCCTGACAGTTTTTTTTTGCAATTGACGAAAATGACCTTTAGGAGCGTGGATATTTACGTCGACGAATTTCTGTGAAGTTAGTTGGAAATAGTAGTGTGGGCTTCGGCCTCGATGTAGCTGTCAACCGTAGCGTTTTCCTTTCTTGTCAAATCAGCTTCATAGGTAGCCATCCTTTATTCGCCTCGTGGCAGAAGATCCACCACTCTTAGGTCGGGTCGGGTCATCTCCGATCACCGGAGGTCTTTCTCAAATCTTGTTGACCAAGACGCTCTCTCAAAATGTTCAACCATTTATTTATTTTTCTTTTATTAATTATTATTATTATTAAATTTCATTAGAAGTTTTTCAGAGCAAATAGGTGACTTTCATTCAACGCATGGAGTCAGAGGCATGAATGACTCCTTCTCTCTCTCTCTCTATCTTTCTAACTTCGTATCACGTTTCTTCGCACTTTTCCGCTCCGCGTCACGCCTCGTATGGAAATGACGGAAACGCCCCTTGCACGAAGGGTGTTTTCGTCTCTTGTCAGGAATGTTCCATGCCTAATGAAATGAAGTCGTCGTCCGTGGACTCGCAAGATTGAGGAACTGAAACTAAAACTTCGCACACTCTTTTTAACTGCTTTGTTCCGATTGGATGCGTGGTGTGTAATTAATTTTATGAGAGAGATGGATTTACCGGGAGGGGTAGTTCGGTAATATCCCACGTGCGTCACCTGCTTTTGTGGTGGCGTGTTTTCGTGGCAAATAGGTCTTTGTGCAGTTTGGTGTAAGTGTTGGTGGTGGTTGTGTTGTGTGTGACTTGTGAGAGGTTGGAGAAATGATTCCGTGTGGTCTCCCGCAGGTGATCCCTTCTCTATGCGTCGTCGTTTCAGGGAGTGAGGGTAAAACTTAAAAGACAAATGTATAGGTTAATGTTTTACAGTATCTGCTTGACAGCTTGATGGCAACCCTTTCTATTCGTGGGAAAGATGACAACATCATATAATATGATGAGCAAAGTCAAAAGTGGAGCGAAGTTTTTTAATTGATTGGGGACTATTATTCCTTAGATTGACAGGCTTCTATAGTATTCGTCTTTTGATGCTGGGTAGGGTCCGAAAAGTGAGAGAATCTTTTTTTGAGTCTAAAATTTAGTCACATTATTTGGGATTGGGATTGGGATTGAAATTTGAAACGAACATCGAAGATGGGTTTAGAAATGAAGTTGGCACTTTTGCTTCCCCCCCCCCCCCCCCCCCCCTTGCTAGAGCAAAATTGAAGATGATTTAACGAAAAAAAAACTGTTCCTAATTGAGGTGAGTTTATCTCAGGTGAGTTTTTCTCCCTTAAATGCCAGGGGAAAGAGTAGGAGCCACTTCGGTTAGCTTCCCAAGTGGGGACCACTATCACCAAATTGATGGCAAGAAGCAACTTAACCTGGCTCGCTCGTTCCTTCCAAACACACAGTTTTTTGGGTAATGCGATATGCCGATATGTAGGATTTAATGTCTCGATTTATCTCCCATTTTTTCCTTAAAATTTGTATTAAATAATATATATATATATATCTAGTTTGAAGTGATTTCATGGTTAAATTTCTTATTGTGATGGGATAATATGGCGTGTTAAGGGGGGACCTAGACTTAAAAGGTGCCTTTCTTTCAAATCCATCATACTATTCGGCTATTATCACCCACCCACCAAATAAATGTTAGTATTCACTAGGAATACGTGCGGATAGAGTGGGTCATGAATTTATTCTAGATAACTAAAATTTTAATGGCAGGCACAAGCAAAGCAATTGCTATTTGCTATATCAATGGGACTTGCATGATAGTACGGGCGACATAGTAGAGTAGAAAATTAATAAAGAATATGGTTGGTTTATTGAGTGCGTACTTACGAAGATGCGTGCTTAAATAGGAAAGTTCAGTAAGTTATTATTCTTTTCTTATAATATGCTTTAGGGGGTCAGTGTATCAGATTTTTGGCGTTCAGAGGAAGTTTATTGCGATTCTATCTTTCTTTTAGCTGTTTCTGGTTTCTCCCTTCCATCCCCTACTTGTGTCACTGGGAATTTATTATTAGAATATTAGTTCACAACAACAATGTTGTGTACTTTATTGTCTCTGTTCTTTAATCTTAATGGCATTCATCATAACTCAAACCCATTGTTTTTTATTTGATCTAGTTTTTTTTTTTTCCATTTTATAAGATTTATCCTTCCCTTTCCTTTGTGTGCCCTGTAGCTTTTAAACCGTCATAGGAATGACCCACCCAACCTGATTGTTCTTTGTGTGCACTTGCCTTAATTTCCAAAACAAAGCGTTCGTATTATCAAATTCTTTCGTTCCAAATTTTGGAGAGTTATTTAGTTTTCGTATAATGAATTGTTAACACTTTATTTGTTGTGTGGCAGGTTGCTAATCCAAGTGAAACAACTACGACTAAAAGGTCACGCAGAAAAAAGGTAATTACAACCTATTTTATGGTGTCTTATTCCCGGGTCTTCAAACTATAAGGGCAATTGATTCATCTTTACCTTGTTCCCAAATACCGAGTATTTGATGCCTATGCATCGCAATAGTTTGGTGAGAGTGAGAGAATATGTCTATTTAAGTTTAAGAATAAATATTAGATAATAGTCTGTTTCCTCTGTAGTATCATCAAATATAGGGGAAATAAGAAGTGGGCCTCATAACCTTGTTTTGCTCACTTTGCTGTCATTACAGTTCATACTGAATTCATCATATAATGTGCGAAAGAATAGTTGTTTCCTTTGTCTTTATACGTGTGTATTGGAGGATGCTATTTTGTCTTGTGAACCTTAAAATATTCCGATGGTGTTGACTATTTTTATTAATCATGCTTGCAGACTTTAGTTGAACTAAAGGAGGAGGAGAATTTACTTTTAAAAGAAAGGAAACATTTGAAAAGTGTACGATTCATACTTTGGCTTAATAGATTTTCATTTTGGCTCTTGCTTATATTTTGTATGTTTGTTTCTCATTATTCTTATGAATTTTGAACAGGAACTTGCATGCTTGCGTCTCACTGTTGAGAAACATAGAGCGGCAAATAAAAACTTAAAGAGAATGAAGGTGACCTTCCTGTTCTACCTTCTCTTATTTGCCTTTTTTGGTCTCCTTGATATCTTGCATTTGCCTTTCATTGTTATACATCAATGACATCGCTGAATTAGAGTGACTTTCTTCTTTAAGTATAATATAATGAACTTCTGATTTTTTACCTATAAGGTCCATATGTATTATGAATCTATGAATAAGTTATTTATAATTAAATGCATCTTAGTAGTTTCTCCTCTCTTTTTTTTCCCCTCTTTCCATCTCCAATTATTAAATTATATTTCATCTAGTCAATTTTTCCTACAAGAACTTAGAATAGTTTCTTCTCTACATAACCAAACCACTATGACATGTCTCTACCAATTGCTGTTAATTTTTGGTAGCCTTATAATTGTCAACTTCAAAGTGTATGCATTATATAGTTCTTTCCCTCGTTGTATTCTGATTTCTGCTCCTTCCCGTGGTTGAGAAATCTGACACGACTACTGGTATCTGTTACATCTCCAGAAATCTAATTATTATGTATCAAAAATCTAATTTTTTCCTTAATCTTCTGTAACAGCTTGATTTGGAGTCAGGAAAGGCCTCTAAAGTGGCTGGATCCTGTGTGGCCATAGAGGAAGCAGAGTCTCATCCATCTAATGCTGTCTCAGTCTCAGCAACAAGTACCACACTCAAGGTTCTTAATGACGCCTCTCCAGATAATGCTTCTTCCAAAGCGCAAGAGATTATGAGTAACCTAGAATCTTCATTCTTGCTGCCCGATCTAAATCTTCCTCTAGAAGAAGATTTAAGCTAATAATAATAAAAAAAAAAACTTGGGTGTTCTTTCCAAGTGATATTCTTCTGCTTATGCATAAGTTGGACCAAGAAAGATTACTGTTCCTAATATGCATAATAAGGTGTAGCATGTGAGTCCTATGTCCTAACCATGTAGCTTGTGCTAATGTAATTGTAGGGTCCTAAACCAATCACTTTCCTCACAAGCAAAAGTGTGGAAATTGTGTTAGAATTCTTAAAGGTAGTGAGGGTAGTTTAGAGGTTCTGACACATCAGACATAGTTTCCATTCTTTTCTTTCTTTTTTTTTATTAAAGAAATAGGTGTCATCATAATTTCCAAAATTCTTTTGGGGCAACCACGATCCTTCTCCCTCCTCGTTATAGAAATGTTTACTGAAAAATGTAATTACATATATTCTGCAGATATGATGATTCAAGAATTTTGGTTCTTTTAGTGAGGCTTTCTGTATCTAATGTGATTTTGTTTCATGGTTAAGTATTATTCAATGAAATATGGGAAGTAATTCATATATTTTTTGTCAAAATAAGAGTGAATTCATATATAAAAACAAGCAGCACGACAAGGCTTTTTTCTTCTTTTTCTTAAAAATTTTCACCCACTCGAATCCGTATAATTTTATATGAACCTGTATCAACAGTGAATGACAGGAAAGGTGGATTAATGCGTTGTGTATATATATATATATATATATATATATATATTTAACCGTTCATAATAACTATATTTTGCTTCATATATATTTTTATAACTGTTTTACATTTTATTTTTTGCCCACAACTCTTAATACATGACCTTGTCCAAATATGATTTATAAAGATTCGATTCCTAACAAAATCACTATTTTTTCTGGGTTATGCAGATTACTAGGTGAAATGAAAAGATTTATTCACTAATTATATAATGCGTTGTAAAAAGAAATCCTAGCTCCCTATAAGGTTACTTGTTAGTGCGTGATGAAACTTGAAAGACTGGCTGATAGAAGAGGAGATTCTACTACAAATATCCTATCAAAGTATCATAGTTTTAGAAAAGAAAGACGTTATTTATTCAAATACGTAATTTAACTTATAGATCCCCATTCCCCAAGTGCATTTTTTCTCTATTTTCCAAGTATTCCTGAATATATTATATTCCTTTAATTCCTACCTGTATTTTGGTTTCCCAACATATCCCCCAGCCCGACAGGTCAAGGATTAATCCTCCGCGAATCTGAGCTCCATTTAAGGGTTTGCCGCTGGCCAATTGGTTGCTGCATACACAAGGTGGGATTCGAACCCCCAACACTTGCTTAAACGACCTAGTGAGCTAACCACTAAACCAACCAAACTTGATTTAATTCCTACCTGTATGATTACCTTTTAATCATTACAATTGCCTTTTATTTTATTATTCTTAAAATTTGTAGTTTGACCTTCTTTTAATTATATTAAGAGGGTAAAAACATGAAAATTCTCTTTTCTAAGAAAAAAAATGTAGTACATTTTTATATCTTTATTATTAATAAATTCTATGTACGACTCATTTCTATTGAATCTTTTTACATGTTTTATTCTGATTGAAAAATCTTATATAAGAAATAAAAATTGGTGCTTATTAGTATTTATTTGGGGTCATGCTTATTACAGAGTAGAGTACAATGAAAAGACAGTTATCTATCAATTATGTAAGTTTTGTAAAAAGAAACCTAGCTCCTTTTAACTATTTATTTATGGCTGAAGGGCGGTTGCATATGCTTCATGGTGTAATGAAAAATGAAAATCAAGTGAACAAGTCAACGAAAGTCTAATATAGTAGAAGGACTGAATTTGCCGCTGTTATAGTTTCCTCCCTTCTTTTCTGCCAAATGAAAAAAGAAGTTGAGTTTATTCATCAGGGCTCCCGAACAAATATATCAAATCATGATTATTGATATTTATCATGACTACAAAACAATTATATGAAACCAATCATGCTCTACATCAAAACAAGAAAAATCATATGGAACCTACGTTTTAAGATTGTAAAATTCAGGTAAAGCAATATCCCCTCAAATGATCTGTTCTTCATTATCCCCTGCACAGTTAGCATAAATTTGTGTATCAGCTATAAATGGAATGTGATATGTTCTTCCATTAGTTCCTTTTGTTGGTAGGTTTAGTGCCTTGCTCAGAGGCACTAGTTGATGAGGATTCTGTTGATAAGGGAATAACAGTTCCATCTTTGATTTCGTTTGACTCGGACAGTTGTTCCACTGTTTCGCCATTTTCGAGACAAACCATGAGATTTCTCAGCTGCAAAATTTAAGAATGTACCATTAGTTTTGATGTGTGTAGTATGTACAATTATAACAAATCAAACCAAACTTGAAGAAAAATGGAGCATATATTTCACCTGCTCTTCGAGGGTCATTATCTTATCATCCTTCAGTTTTATAGATTTTTTCTCCCTTTAAAAAAGAAAAATAAGTCACCAATAAGTTTGTAAGACTTCGAATTATATAACTTCCTAGAGCAAGTTGTAATCAAGGGAATTTCATGAAGCCATAGATAGAAAGGTGAGAAAAGAAATATCCTTTCAATTGATAAATGATAATTAACATTTAACAAGTAAAGAAGTCAATTTTAACATGTGGCTTTCTGTAACATGTTATGGCCTTGGGTTATGGATATAATTTTGGTTGTATTGACAGCAAACTCAATTATATAGGTCAAACAAATAGTGATTGTAATGTTGCAGTCATGGACAAGTTATTAAGGTGCCCTTATGATGAAGCTATGCATACTTTGGAGATTAGAATACTTGCACAATATCCACTTGCACCCATCAAAGAATCCGAAGATTAAGCTTCTAGATGGGATAGGGAAGAGGATCCCATGAAGCTGAGATTTCCTAAAGTTCGTGAAGTTGTTTCTACATTATAAAATACATATTTTTCTTTTTCTATTTTTTAGACTTTGGACCAATAAAAAATTAGTATTTGAACAACTTCACAAACTTTAGAAAATCTAACTTCATGGAATCCAAACCCGGTAAGATAGAGGGTTGGAGATGAAAAATGGGAGACGAATGGAAACTTTATGACATGGAACAATAGGAAGAAAATATCTTCAAACTACATTTACTAACTATCAAACCCAAATGTACTTACCATAGTTTAAATCGTATTAGATACAAAGACACGGAGTAAAAAATTGCTAAAGCATCGTTTCATGTAGCTTGAACTTCAAGAGGAGGTGATATTAAAATAGAATTTTAGAAAAATATACAGGAGGGATAAATGCATACCTCTCTTCAATCTCAAGTATCTTAGCTTTCCAAATCTCCTGATTTTTAAGCAGATTCTCATTAAGCTGCAATCAGAGACAAAAACAATTTAACTTCATTATTGGCAACAGAAGTTCCTAATCCTCATGAAGTTTTACTGAGAGATTACAAAACTTGTGGCATGGCTACATGTCACATCATCTAACAAATCTTAACAGCTTCTCATGAATTTCAACTTACATCATCCAGAAATTTCTTCTCTTTATAACATCTGTCAAGCTTCGACTGCAACTTGTGCAGTTTAAGAGTGACAGCCTTCTCAATAGCTTTGGAAATTTCTCTTTCAGTTTCTTCTTTTACTTCTTGTAGTAAGGACTCAAAGTACTACAATTAAAACAGAAAAAGAATTAATTGACATGAGTTTAGAAATTCCAATGGATTTAAGCTAGACTAGGGTAGGCAGTGAATAAATAGAATGAACTTACTAATTTTTGGTTTTCAAGTTGAGTATCAAGCAATTCATTGTACTCATTGACAATCTGTAAAAGAAAATGAGAATAAAAACTCAACAGATAACAGAAACTAGGACTAAGTAGCATGAAACAAGTCTTGCAATATTACAGCTTCGACTTTACTGTTAAGTATAGCCTCGCTCATGGTCTTATCTTCACAGCTGCAACTTTCACACCCATTGCCTGTACGCATACAGTGAGAGTTCAACTCAACCAGCTTCCCATCAGTTTTGGACTGGATTAGTCTATGAACGTAGTTATCTCCAACATAATCCCATACTCGTTGTGTTTCCACTTCTAGGGAATAGCAATGCTGTGTCTCTTTCCAATGCATTATGGCATGCCCTGCTTTATATCTAAAATAAAACTTTCTTAGGAATTCCAAAAGACACATAATTGAGACCATGTTAATTGTAAGAAAGAGGAGGATTTCAGGAGGAAGAGTTCTTACTTTCCACAGCCAACAAACCCACAAATAACACATATCCAAAGGTTCTCAGTGGTTTGACAAACAAAACATATAGATTTTTCAGCTTGCTGCTGGCAATATCGGCATACCTGAAATGAAATGTGAGAGATCAGTAAATACTTGATTGACTAATAATAATAAAGCTGGATGAATTAACTCTTAATGTCAAACTAATCTAGAAAACAGCTGAAACCAATAATAAATTAGAAGACAAACAGGGCACTCAAACACCCCAAGTCCCAACTCCCTAAGCATCCCATTATCAACTCTTTGCAGTTTGCCCCTAGGCAAGAACTATAAGTATAACATCCACGTGTATGTATAAAACAAAAAGGCAGCAGAGACACTTACTGGACAGGATGAATCTTCCCATTTTGAAATGCAAGAACAATGAAATGAATGATTGCAGATAGTTGTAAGAATTCCACCTGTGTCTTGATCTAGTCGCTCTGCAGGTAGAGTATTTGTCAGTGACTCGAAGATGTCAATCTGTAGAGTTCTAATAGGCTTATAATATGCTGGTGAATGAAATAACATTTGTATCATAACAGATTCATATGAACAGAAACTAGAAAGCAAACAAAAGAGAAAATACCAAGGCAGACTGGACATGTAGGCTGATCAGTTGAACTAGCATTAGATGCTTGTACATGTTCAATTGAGCCAGTGTACTGCACATCCAATGTGAAAAGAACACGGCAAACCTCCACCTATGTAAAGAAAAGAGCAACATATAGCAATGATATTAATAGCAAAACACATTCCTAATGATTGATTAATGTACTTTTATTGAAGAATTAAGAGTCCCCTGGTAGAAAAAAAGATTAAAATATTTACTAGACACAAAACAAACCTCCAGAGATGAGAAACGGCGCCTATTATAATGCTTGTAGAAACCATCTGTAGAGTCTTGGTCATCAAACCGAATTAAAACACTGTACTGGTCCTCCATCCCATCATTTCTAAAATCCACACCCCAATGAACAACCAAAGTAAATAAATCGGACAGGAAGCCAGGAAAAGGAACAGGATTAAATCACAATTCCTCAGCACACAAATGAACCTGACAATCCGCATCTCTAAGATATGCTGAATAAATGAACCGCAGAACTGGCAGAAATCTGCATATGTCATGTGATTTGGCACTCCAAGCACACAGACAAGTGACTTCCGTCCAACCTTTTACAAATGGAAATTTATTATCTTATAAACCGGTCATCCTAGTCTTCTCACAATGACCAACGCTTTAGAGTATGAACACAAAGCTCATAGAAAATTAAATTTCTTGGCATAGTTCTAACAGCAAGGACAGTACTGACTTGACAGTAATTTAATCTTCAAAATATAAGGTGATCTGCCTAATGCATCCTTGAGGTACTTTAGTTGGAGCGAGAACGACAAATGTAGCAAGTCTCAGAATCACCACGCCCACATTCTTTAATGTTCTTTTCAAAGATTAATCGACCATGGAATATAAAAAAAGACATAACTAATTGACGAAAATTAAGTTTCCCCCCTCATAATACAGCTCAGAGCCGGATAAAACAAAGTATTTCTAATTTCTTACTCATAATTCTATCTGAATCCAACACATAACCAAAAACCTATAGACACGACAATTTAAAAGCCATATACTAAAATATATAATGTATAGGCATTTCACCTAACGAATGAAGTATATACAGAGGAGATTTCTAGTGTTCCATCTTCAAGCCAACAATCAACTTCATAGGGAAATAAAATCCCACATAACTTCATTTTGCTTGAATTAAAGAAAATCATCGAATAATCGCAAGAAAATGAGCTTACAGGGAGATCAGAAGCAGACGACGAAGTAGGATCCTCGCGATAGAGATGCATTACGCCCCTAGTTTCCTCGATTCTAGGGTTTCCAGAAGAGAAAGGAAACGCCTGAGTTAAGTTGGATAAAGAGAAGGAGGAAGATGAAGACTCACTAGGCTCGCCGGAAACCACCATAGCTGGCGGCCGGACGACTTCGTCCGACGAGGGTCCTGCTGTCACTGTGCGCGAACTAGTTGACATTAGCAAATTCTGGAGAATTCAATTGAACGTAACTTTTATAGGTGGCGGTTTCGACATCAAACGACACCAAGATTAATGTCGTTCACGCTTAAACTACATACAGTTACAAGACTGACTAAATTGGGCCTAGGCCCTAGATAGCGTGTAACATAACATCTGACTCTATTCACAATAAATTTTATTTTTGGGCCGGAATCCACAATCAATTTCAATTCATACATCTTAAAGTTATTATTTATATTTTATGCTGTGTTAAAATGATAAATGCATTTTATTTTATTTTTTAAATAATTTTTTGTACAAATACGTTTAATTAAAAGAAATGAAATTTTGACTTTTTTTTAATCTCTTAAAATAAGGCAGTGTAATTTTTAGAACTGAAAAAATATATTTCAAAATACGTCAATGGAGCTAAAGTGGGTTGGCACAAATGGTCAAGGATTCGAAGAAAAATTCTCGCCTCATCCATGGACGAGGGTTCGAATCCCCCTGAAGCCATTCAAAATCCCGAGGGTTAGTTGAGTAGCTGTAATTGGATAAAACTGCTTGCGGTTTAGGCCTATGCAGTAATCCTTTGGGTTAGACCTCTGTTGGTCTCCCCACCATGCCACTGACGCCCAGCTCGGTAGTACTTGAAAGTGCCTTCCCTTACTATATTTTTTTTATTAAAAAAAAACGTCAATGGAAGTATAATTATTATAGTGGAAATATTTTATACTGTGACAATTGACAACATATGGGACTATATAGGAGAAAATTAAATATGAGACAGTGTAATTTTTAAAATTCATTTTCAATAATAAAATATAAGAGAATTTGAGAGTCACTTTTTATTTTTATTTTTAGTTAAAAAATAAACTTCTTAAAAGTTAAAACCCAGATCCCTGAGACCTGAGCTGTATACCACAAAATTTAGTGTGGCATCAACGTGATTACATAATTTAGTATGAGCTGCATTATAATTACCTCCACCAATATTAATTTGTGGAATCTTTTGGGCAAAAATTAAGCAATTAATTAATATGTGTTTGGTAGCATCCTGTCGGAATTATATATACATAAAGTATCTTAACTTTTCTAGTATTTAAAAATTTGAGCTTAATATATGCTGAAAAACTAATCTCAACATATAAATTTCTTTTTTTTTTTGGGTTATATTTGAATGTTATATATAAATACATTTTTAGACACTATAAATTACTCTATGCCAAACAGCACCTCCACGCAAATTACACTTTAACATATCTATGTCCTGATTCATAAAAATTAAATTCGTACGTATTACACTTGGAAGTTATTTAGTTATAGAATCGAATTATAATATATATATACTCAAATATCTATCATATTTTGGTTCTCAATGTTTGCATGAAGTTTAATATTTGTCCTTAATATTTCAAAAGTTTAATGTTGGTCCTCAAAGTTTGTTTTCTTGTCGATTTTAGTCTTCGAGCGTAACACCGTTAACTTTTGCCGTTAAATGATGACGTGACATGCTTATGTGTCACACCTTCTCTCCTACGTGTCATATTTTAATGACATGGCATGACATATCACTGCCACATGTCATATTTTAAATGATGATGAAGGAGAGAAGATGATGATGTGGCAACGCGGGGGTGACGTGGTAATGATGTGTCATGCCACGTCATTAAAATATAACACATAGGAAAGAGAGTGTGCCACATAAATATGTCACGTCATTACTTAATGATCGAGATGGACGATCAAAATTAAGATCGGAGGAGAGATAAACGGTCACAATTTTTGAATAGTCCACTAAAGTAACTTTAACGGACGCACTTCTTTATATTAGAAGATAGATGTGAAGTTAGTGCTTCCAATTTGTATTTATTGAATGTAAAAAAGGAGAAGTCAGCATGGCTCTTTCTCATGATGATGACCTTAAACAAATATTGTATTAAGCCATATATATTATATCCCATATGATTATTATTTAATTATGAGCAAGCTGTGGTAGTGGCGTACTTATTTTACCATGTTATTTTAAACTTTGTGTTCACAAATTTGAAGGCTAATATTGGTTCAAAACTCCAAATAAATTAAAGAAAGCCTTAATTTACATTTTTTTTAAAATGAACTTAGCTTTAAATATTCTTACTTTTTGTAGGGATCGGAGTAGGTGAGCATAATGTGCAAGTGCCGAACATGAAACATTCCAACATTTATATAGGTCAGAATTAATTAATGTCTCTCAACTAATAATGAAGGTTTATTTCTAGGAAAAAACTTAGGTCCATTTCCTTATGTCCATTACATCCAGTTTTCCAATATAAATATGACACCTAGCAAAAAGTGTTTAAATGACCAATCACAATAGAGAGAGAATATAGAAGATCACCTTTTATATAAACCAATAATAAAAGAGAGAGAGTGTAAATACAATATATGATTGGTAGAATTGAATGTAATGGACATAAGGAAATGGACCTAAATTTTTTCCTTATTTCTAATCTAATTCCCCGTATTCCTCAATTTTTGGGAGTATCTTCTTATAATATATTATATTATTATATGTATTATTAATTATAATTATAATTGTAATATATAAAGATAATATATGACGTATAGATTTGAGTGACATTCTAGAGAACTAATTTTCAATCAACCATATGAAAGGCATTCTTCATTGTTTAAGCCAATATAGGAATTGCTATATGGACTTACACCACAAAAAGCTTCATTAGTTCTTCTAATTCCTCCTTCCCTAATTCATTATATATATATATGGATTTTGTCATTTTGCTAATAACTAGTACGAATTCATGTAAGCTAATGAAAGAGTTTATAAAAATATGTTTGCTGACATTTTGTAACAAGTTTAAGACAAATTTTTTATCAATCAATTAGAGCTCACCTTATAATTTTTTTTTTACAACTTGTTAAATAAACATATATATATATATATATATATATACTAGAGGCTCCGCATGCACCTACGTGCATACATGTAATTTATCATAATTTAAAATAATAAATTAAATAATGAGAAGTTATTCACTTCTCAACTTTTTTAGTAATTATCCATCACACTAGTTTTCGCTCTCCCACATCCTCTAATCATATAATTTCTCTATATTTTTTAATTATAAAATATAACTATTTTGTGAGCCAAATTAATTGTGTAGGGAAGCTAGAGATCAGAGTTAGAAAAAGCAAAATTATTATGGATTATAAATCCAGCTAAGCAGACATTATGGAAAGTTTGATATGATAAACTTTAATTTGTTAGCATAAAACATCAATCACTATCTTCCAATATTTTACTATTTTTGTTGGATGGGTCAACCTAATTTTCTACCAAATAAAAGAAATTAAAGTAGCCATATTTTGACAATTTACCATGCATGTTTTTCCCGCATGTCTCTCTTTCTCTCAAAGCTAGGAAAGACAAGATAATTAAGATTCAAGTTCAAATTTGAAAAAAAAAAAGTGATCACAACCAAATTTTCTTTATAATTTTTTTTCATAAATATATTTTATTAAAGATAATTGAGATACTGTTAATTAATTAGTCATTAAATTAATATATATATATATATATATGGACATGTTTCTTAAGAGAGATTCAAACTTGATTTGCTATGTTAAAAAGATGGGAGTTAACCCTTCATCTGTATTCAATCAATCTAACCAACAATCAACTTTAGATTATAAAAATAATTCGTAAACTTTATAATATTTAAAAGAGATTATTTTCATACAAAAGGAAACATTTATTTGTTTTTTTTTATTACGGATACCTAATTTGCGAATTGCAACTAATATTCTTATGTAATTAATATGACAATAACACATGAGGTCATGTCTCAAAAGGTAAGATACGAGTAGATGTTCAGTGGTACGGTAGTATTGAACTTCAGTACATCCCTTCAATCAGTTGGTCCTTAAACCATTCAAGGTGGGCCATAATTAATGTGAGTTTTTATTAATATTAACAAATGACACTACATGATTGGAGGGATGCACTGAAGTTCAATCGTACGGTACCATTGAACTTTTATCCGTAAGATACAGACAATACAATTTTCTATATTATGATGATTTTGAGATTTTTGTTGCCATGTTCTCTAAAATTATATATATTATGTATGTTAAATATAAAGTTGAAGAAGAGAAATTTCATTTTACAAACACATGCATAAGTAATCCGATCCGCCAAAGTGGGTTGGCATGGTTAAGAATCCGGACGAAAGTTCTCGCTTCACCTATAGGCGAGAGTTCGAATCCCCGTGAAGCCATTCAAAATCCTGCTTTGGTGGGCATCCCTCCTCAGGGAGATCCCCTAGCATCCAATGGCTAGTTGAGTAGTTGCGATTGGGTAAAACTACTTGCGGTTTAGACCTGTATGTGCAGTAATCCTTTGGGTTGGGTCTCTGTTGGTCTCCCCAACATGCCACTGGCGCTCTGCCCGGTAGTACTTAAGAGTGTATTCCCTTACTATCATTTTTTTCAACAAAAAAAAATCCGATTTGAAGTTAAATAAAATTTTATTATATATAATTTATTATTTTAAAATATGATAGTGATTTTTAATATTATATATATTCCTAAAATTAAGGAAAATATTAGCATATACTTTTGCATATGAAGCTTATAGTTTAAGTATATATATTGGAGCGTGAAAAATGAGTAAAATAAATTAAAGTAAAATTTGTGTATTTTTCTTTACTTGAGACCAACTAATGTTGGTATGAAAGTGGATATAATTGAAGCTCCTCTTGTGGGTTTTGTCAAGAAATGGACCCCTATTTGATGATAGTTATCTTCAACTACCTATAATTTTATATAAGCAAGTTGGATAATATATTGTTAAACAAAATAAAAGAAATATTCAAAATAATAATAATAATAATAATTAAACAATTCACTTTTGTTTTATTTATAGTGGAAACTGGGTGGGCCTCTATATATGTAACCCAAGGAATTTACTAAGAAAGTTGCAAACCAAACCAAACAAGTCGAACAGTTTCATCATGTGCTTTACTCTTGTCGTTTTAGTCATTAATTTTTTCATTTTAATTCATAGAATCAATTATATAGTCTTTTAATTTGAGGAAAATTTTAAATGATATTATTTTGATATAAATAACACATTTAGACAAATACAATGTCATTTATGGTAAATTTTAAATGATGTCATTTTGATATTAAATAAAAATACCTCAATTAACAAAAAAAACCCTCTTAAATAAGTTTAGATCATAAGTTAATAATCACATAAAAGGATACATGTTAAAGTTTTATTTGATCGGTCAGTTTGAGTAGTTAATTACTTGAAATCTATGAAAAATTAAATAAAATTTTTTAATATTTAAAAATTTTATTGACCAATCAAATGAAATATTAGAACCGGCTGGACACAGATTAGATAAAGCATAGGTAATTTATAAGCGCACCTTTAATTAACTATTTGCCATGCTACCCATGTGGTAATTATAATATACGTAACCAAATTGAAGTTATGATGACTTCCCAGGCAAATATTGGTATAATTGTCATGATTACTGAATTATTTTAATACTAACCCATGATGGTGAAATAAATGATTTTTTATTTACAAAGCATGAGAAACTCATTTTCAATTAATAGTAATAATATTACCTATGCTTATAAAACCAGCTAGGCTTTCTTCATTATATATAACTCCAAACTAAAACCATTATCATCATCTTCTTCCTTGAGATCCACAATGTCACCATCAAACAATATGATCTCAAATAATAATAATAATAATAAGCTAAGCTTCGACGAGCTTCGATGGGTGATTCACATTCGGAAAACCCTAGAGGAAGAGAATGAGGAAGAAGGTGAATATCCTGTGTGTGTCTTCAATGTGCCAAAGCTTCTGATGGTGAGTGATCCAGAATCTTATGTGCCTCAAGAAGTGGCAATAGGGCCATACCATTATTGGAGGCCAGAGCTTTATGAAATGGAAAGGTATAAGCTTGCTGCTGCAAAGAGATTCCAGAAACAACTCCAAAACCAGAAGTTGGAACACCTTGTAGATCACTTGATCAAGTTGGAGCAAAGGTAATTTCATTCATTCATTCATATATATAATCAATAATACACTGAGTGATTCAATATATATATATATAAAGAGAGAGAAAAAACTCTATATATAGGTTATTTGTGAAAGATTCTGTCTTAATTATTTTACCATTGAATAATAAAAATATCAAATTTAATCTTTGAATTATAAAAATATTGATTTCAGTCTTTAAAGGATGTACCTTGTGTCACAATTTTATCTACGTACGTTTCATATTTTTGCTTTTTTTTTCTGGCTAGATATATAGGACAAGATTCTGGGACTAAATGGAGATAATTATAATTAAATTAGATATTTTCGTGATTTAAGAACATGGACTAAATTTGATAATCTTGTTATATATTATTTAAGGACTAAATTGAATTGAGTAAAATTTTTCAGAGATCGAAACAGTAATTTTTCTCAAATGATTGCTGTAAGCCTGTAATGCTTTTTTAGCATATTTGTTGTTGTTGTTGTTGTTTTGTCTTGCTTTAATGCTGTTTGAACATTTGTGTAACTAACATAGAGATTAAATTGTTTGATGATAAACATTTATTGGAGAATGAAATTGAAGATCTTATTAATCTTGTAAGGACTAAATTAAAAGAAAATATTTTTTATGGACAAAAGAGTAATTTACTCTTATTTCTTTGAACTTAGTCTCTTAAAGTAATTAATTATAATTAAATACTTATAATGTTACGTTATCATCATTCTATTTCATCTTTATTCTTTACTTAAGATTCAGTGTTATGTCTAAGAATGTAATTATTGGGTTTTCTCACAAATGAAATTTCAGTTTGGAGTCTCTTAATTTATTATGAAAGTTATTAAAACATTATTATTCTATCTTAATAATCTCAATTTAAATTATAAGTTTAATTAAGGTCGAATCTCTACAATGTTAACTTGCTTAAGATTTGGTGTTCATTTATTAAAAAAATAAGATTTGGAGTTCAAATTAGCAAACTATTTTAGCATTAATTCCTTTTATTTTTTTTGGATGGAGTCTGATGATAAAGAAGGGATATATATTATTGTAAATGATTAAGCGATTAAATTTTTAAAAAATATTTGTAGATATGATCAATATTTGACAGTTCAACTATACATTAGGAGCCAAAATAGGATTTTGTCTCTCTAACGATATAATTATTAATTATTTTGATAATTATATAGTTTGTAATTTGGTTCCACTAGGTAAATATTCAACGAGAAATTGCTATAAATATATTGGATTTATTGGTTGAAGGAATATATAAAGAAGAAATTGCTATAAATTGTATCTTTTACACCATTGCATGGATTTTTTTTTAATATTTTCCTTTTATTAAAATTAAAATTTAATTATTTTGTTTAATTCGTTTTCATTTTCTTTAAGACAAATATTAAATGAGATACAATTTATCTTAATTTAATCCTTAAAATATAAAAATATTAATTTTGATACTCAAAAGATACAATTTATTTTAATTTAGTCCTTGAAAAATTTAAATTTTAAATTTTAATTTGTATATGAAAAGTACAATTTGTATATTTTAAGAATTAAATTTGACATTTTTTATCTTTTAGGGACTAAGTTAAGATGAATTGTATCTTTCATTGGCTACATTTGAAATTTTTTATCTTCTAGGGACTAAAATGATAATTTTAAGTTTGAGAATTTCCATCATCTTCTTTCTCTGGTCATGCATCAACAGGATTCGAGCAAGCTACCACAAATACTTGGACTTCAATGGCGAAACGTTGGTTTGGATGATGGTAGTCGACGCTTCCTTCTTGCTCGAGTTCCTCCAAGTCTACGCAATTCAAGAAGGAACCAAAGTACCAGGAATTTCATCGCGCATGTCACACCTGGTGGATTACGCAGGAAGGAAATCGGCGCACAATGCGATTCTAAGAGACATAGTCATGCTGGAGAATCAAATCCCCTTGTTCGTTCTACGCAAATTGTTGGAATTCAAATTCTCCTCACTTCAATCCGCGGACGATGTTCTGGATTTGATGATAATCGGATTGTTTAACGAAATCTCCCCTTTCAAAATGATGGCGAAATGCCCTAACGTCAAAATCTCAGGCTCTGCTCATCTGCTAGATTTCTTGTATGATATGATTGTGACGGAAGATGAACAAGTGCAATCTGAATTGATAATTGAAGTTGATGATGATCAGAATGAATCCAAAGAAGGGAATAAGAGAGATGATCAGGAAGATGAACCTTCAGAGGCGGACACAAGCTATTTGAAGAAATTCCTCAGTGAGATGTGGAAGCTTCTTTCAAAACTGAACAGAGGGCCTACGCTTTTCATCAAGAAGGTAATACTAGAAAAATGTTGTATATATTAGCTCATATTAATGTCTTAAATTGTTTAATTTGAATTTTCTAAAATAGTTCAATAAGATAGAAGCTCAAACTATAAAGTAATGAGAATGGATTTCGAGCTTAGACAGAAGAGTGGATTAAGGCACTTCACTCTCTTGGACAATAAGATTATAACACACGTTATATTAGAAGTCTTATAAGCGATAATGAAAAAGCTCAATAAAACAAATTTACATATACAGACTAGGTTCCTCTCAAACTCTAACCTTAGCAACTATGAGTGAGGAAGACCTAGTTACTTCATATCTGACCATAGCGAAATTAGGTATGCAAATATTTTTGGTACTGGCTCATGGATTAATGCGTTTAGTACGCAGAAAGGGAATGAAAATAAGAATGAGTTATTGTGTTTAGTAGTAAAATTTGAGAATGTGAATGGATTAAAATTATTACTTTACCCCTTATATTAAAATATTTAAAAAAATATATAATTGTGTCAAATCAAAAGATATAATAGACATTTTACACTTTTTCTTCTTTTTTATTGGTTGCACGTTTGCATCCCCATTAGACGTGAGGCCCACCTGAATCCCACCTATTCCATGCTTTTTCCTCACAACAACATTAATTACCAAACGTATTCTAAGTATTCATTAGAACGAGATTAATAACTAATTCTTTACCATCTTTGTCACCACTTATGCTATTTTTACTTATACTACAAGTTCTATAAATCTTATATATATTTTGGATTTTACAGGTACTTCTTTCTAAACCTTTAAAAGTCTTTGTTAAGTTACCTTGGACAATAGTCTCAAATGTTCCTGGGCTTAAACTCATAAAACAACCTGTTGAATACTTCTTCAACTTCTCTAAAGAAGAAGAAGAAGAAAAACCAGAAGAAAACAAAGAAGGTTCAAAAACTTCAAAGTCGTCTCACATAGAAAAACCCCCATTGATAGAGGAAATCACAATCCCTTCAGTCACGGAACTCATAAATTCAGGGGTTCGTTTTGTTCCCACTAACGGATCCATATCAAGCATCAGTTTCGACCCCAAAACATGCACTTTCTATCTCCCCACAATTGCTCTAGATGTCAACTCCGAAGTGTTCTTGAGAAATTTGGTTGCATATGAAGCATCCGTTGCATCTGGACCATTGATCCTGACACGTTACACAGAATTGATGAATGGGATTATAGACTCCGAGAAGGATGCTAAGGTGTTGAGAGAAAGAGGGGTGATTCTGAACCACTTGAAGAGCGATGCAGAGGTGGCGAATGTGTGGAATGGGATGAGCAAGTCGTTGAGGTTGACGAAGGTGCCATTGTTGGACAAGGTGGTTGAAGATGTGAACAGGTATTATAATGGGAGATTGAAGGTGAAAGCTTATAAGTTTATGAAAAGTTATGTGTTTGGGTCATGGCAATTCTTGACGTTTTTGGCTACTATCTTGCTCTTGCTTTTGATGGCCTTGCAATCTTTTTGTTCTGTTTATACTTGCAATCGCTTGCTGCGTGTGGCTATTACTCAGTGATTTTTCAAGTTTGTTTTGGGAAATTGCTTTTGTGTGTAGATCTGATCTTCCAAGTGTATTTATTCAATCTCATTTGTTTAATAAGATTCACGCAAAAAGAATTTGATTGTCTCAACATGATATTATTTATATAAGAGACAAAATACTATTTAGTCTCTGAATTGTTGGTCAAACTACTATTGAGTTTCCGAATTTATAAAAGTACTATTTAGTCTACGAAATTTGTAACTATGTCAACTATTTAGTCCCTGAATTTGACAAAAATACTATTTAGTCCCCAAACTTGGCAAAAATACTATTTAATCCCTGAATTTGCAACTCTGTCAACTGTTTAGTCTCCTGACTGTTACCCGTTAGAGTTGACAGAATTACAAATTTGGGGATTAAATAGTATTTTTGCTAAGTTTGGAGACTAAATAGTTGACATAATTACAAATTCGGGGACTAAATATTTTTGTCAAAACTAAATAGTTGACATAGTTACAAATTTCAAGGACTAAATAGTATTTTTGATAAATTTGAGAACTAAATAATAATTTAACCAACAATTCAAAAACTAAATAGTATTTTGCCTCTTTATATAAAATAATATAGATCAATGTGGATTGTGGAATGGATTGTGAAAATAATTAGTCTCTCTTACACACAGCGAATAACATAGTTTGGGTTAGAAGTGCCTTTAATATAGATATTAATAGCAAAGCTAGCATTACTTAAATAGTAGATATTATGAGTGTATAGAATCTAATAATATATATATATAATTTAGTGTTTATCTTTCTTTAATTAAATAGTAGATATTATAGGTGCATATAATGCTATAATTCATACCTTTGTTTATCTTTCTTTAAATAGTGAATATTATGGGTATATAGAATCTAATAATATATAACTTTGTGATTATTTTTCTTCTTTTTAAAAATATAAAACAAACAAATCACATTGAGTGTGGTTTAGTGGTTTTCTCGCCAAGTAGTTGGAGTTTGAATCTCATCATTGAGCATAAAAAACATTATGTGGCTAACCCTTTACTTTAAAGTGAATGACTCGCAATAAAAGAATTAATCATTATTATCGGTGATAGACACCCTTCTTTACAAAAAAACATAAAACAACATTTTATTATAATTGAAATCTAATCAATTACTTGGTCCCTAATACTATAGGAGGTATTAACTAGTATCTTTTTGAGAAAAAAAATTGTAGGAGATATTAGATTCTATATATATTATATAGACTCTAAGATTTTTTTGAGTGGGAGAATAAAAGTTCAATATTATGATATTAGTAATCTTGATACATTCTTCCAATCATATAATGTCAATTGTTATTATTATTATAAATTCACATTTATAAAGACCCACTTTGAATGGATTAGAGACTAACTGATTGAAGGAATATACTGAATTTCAATACTATTGTACTACTGAACATCTTCTTAAAATGAGAATATGGATGAAAGTTATGTTACAGTAATATTAAACTTTGGTATATTACTTCAATTACTTGGTCCATAAA
The DNA here is from genome assembly GCA_014851425.1 of Senna tora. Taxonomy (NCBI): domain Eukaryota; kingdom Viridiplantae; phylum Streptophyta; class Magnoliopsida; order Fabales; family Fabaceae; genus Senna; species Senna tora. The sequence continues at coordinate 840,914 of CM026260.1, forward strand.
TCATAATATTACATTACTACTAAAAATCCAGTCAAGAATGTGATATGCTAATTTTGTAGATGATGCTATATTTAACAAAAAAAAATGTCAATTGGAAGTAGTTAAATAACAGATATTTAATTACAAATTATATAGATGGATTCAATTACAAAAAAATAAAACTACAGGAAGTTAATTGAAAATTGGAAATAGACTATAACAAGAAATTAAAACGATACGTTTAGGTGTGTTCACTGTTCAGACTTCAGACTGTAGTGAGAAATTGAAGAGAGATAGACTTTAAGCTGACCAAGGCATGCAAGATGATATCAATATTACTTTGCTCAAAATATCTTTCACCTAAATTTTATATTGGTATTTTATCTTTCAAAAATTTTATATTGATCCTTCATTCAATTCTATCCATTTCTTCCGTTAAATGCTGATGTGGCGTGTCGAGGTGAACACATAATTTCTCCTACATGTATCAGATAGCTGACATGGCATTAGATACACCAAAAGCACTCAAATGACGTTGTTTAAACCAAAATAAAACTATACTAAAAGGACTAATATAGAACTTTAATGAAACATAGATGACCAATGTAAAACTTTAATGAAACATAAATGACTAATATAAAACTTTAATGAAACATAAAGAAGCAATATAGAACTTGTATGAAATATAAATGATCAATTTAAAACTTTTAAAAGATAAATGACCAATATAAAACTTAAGTAAAAGATAGAGGAGCAAAATTTAATTTTGACGGTTACTCCTCAAATTTAGGGTGCTTTTGGTAAAAGCAGTATTAGTACTTTATATGTATTCTCACAAATTTCAAAAAAACTTTACATAATATTTTATTATTGGCCAAATTACTCTTTTGGTCCTCAACGTTTGCACAAAGTTTAATATTGGTCCTCAACGTTTCAAAAGGTTATTTTAGGTCTCAACGTTTTTTTTCTGATCAAAATTGGTCATCTAGCGTAACATCCGTCTTATTTTGCCATTCAATGCTGACGTGGAAGGCTTATGTGGCACACACACTCTCCTACGTGTCATATTTAAATGACATGGCACCCTCTTTCACTCAAACTCAGCCAAACGATGTCGTTTTGATTCATTTAAATGTTTAGGGTTTTGATAAAAACAACGTCGTTTTGCTGAATTTGAGTGAAAGATGGTGCCATGTCATTTAAATATGACACGTAAGCCTTCCACGTCAGCATTTAATGGCAAAACAAGACGGATGTTACACTAGAGGACCAATTTTGACCAGAAAAAAAAAACGTTGAGGACCTAAAATAACCTTTTGAAACGTTGATGACCAATATTAAACTCTGTGCAAACGTTGGGGATCAAAAGAGTAATTTGGCCTTTTATTATTTTATAGAGTAAATTACACTGCCCTCTCCTGAGAGATGCTGAAATTACACTGCCCTCCCCTCTCGTTTGCAAAATTACACTGCCCTCCCTTGAGAGATCAAAAGTCATTACACTTTGATCAAAAACACTATTCTCTCACTAAAAAAAAGGTCTAAAAAGTCAATATAATAAATATTAATGACTAATAAATATTCATGACTAAATTGACCCTCACACAAGATAAAAAATGTTTAACGTTATGCTTCATCGAAATTTATAAAACTGAATCTTTACCAAAAAAAATTTATAAAACTGAATTCTAGTACACCTAACAAAATTTTTTGATATATTTTATTATATATATATATATATATATATATATATATATATGTTAAACTTATATCGAAAATTAAGTAAAATAATAGATGTTTTATAATACATTACATTATTAATATAAAAATCTATAAACTATTTTAAGTTACAGATTTTTTTTAGAATTTTATTATAAGAAGTTAAAAAAATTTGACCATTTAGACTTTTTTTTTATTGAAGAATGGTGTTTTGGATCAAAGTGTAATGACTTTTGATCTCTCAAGGAAGGGCAGTGTAATTTTGCAAACGAGAGGGGAGGGCAGTGTAATTTCAGCATCTCTCAGGGAAGGGCAGTGTAATTTTTACTCTATTTTATACATATTAAATACATTTTTCATTATTATTTTTTCTCCTAATTTTTTTGAATAATCTCTCCCACTTTTTCTACGGGATTTTAGTTCTTATATCTATATTTATACCAACATTAACCTAAGGCTACCTCCAATTTTCAGATTCTTCTTCTGCATCTTCCGTCGAGCGAGCGATTCAACATCGTTGACTACGATCATAGAATTCCGGCTTCTTCCAGTAATCTTACTGTTTTTCTCTGTTTCTGTTGCTATTTTACTTTGATTTTGCTGTGAGATTTTGGGAATTCCTCTAATAGCTTGTTCGATACACTACTGGTACGCTTTAGCACACTTAGGTAAGCTCTGGGAATATTTTACAGCAAGCGCGAGATATTCAAAACGATGTACGCGTAATTCAACAGTCTACCTAGAAGGCACAGAGGGAAAAGAAATACCTGAAAATTTTACATCATAGTTAATCATCACTTGATTTGAGAAATTTAATAAACTATGAACATAGGGTGAAATCAGGGGTCATTTGTTGGTTTTCATAAGAGGGTATTTTTGTTTTTAAGTCCAGTTACCTAAGTAAATCAGTAGTTTCATATGCTTTGATGTATTTATTCAAGTTTTGGTAACTTACTTGATTTAGATTTGATTGGCACTAACATTGTAGGCCTTACAAGGCACAGAGTCATCATGGATGCAGCTGATTGGAGAGCTCAATTGCAGCCTGATTTTCGCCAAAGACAAGTCAACGAAATGTATGTCTACATTTTTTGTTTAATTGCTAAGGTGATCTATAATTGATAATTCTATATAGCTTTTGTTTTGATGCTATTGCCTGTTGGTTTGGAAAACTGTCCAAGCTGTCATAGAGCTGAAACATGTATCATGTATAATTGCTCAACTCATATGAAACTACTGCTTAGATTTCTATTTGCTGATTCAGGAACTATAACTGCTCCCTTTCATTTTCTTTTGACAAGATAGTGTTCTCCTATTATAGTCCATGTTGAACATTTTTACTTCAAATTTCAAATTTGTATTTGAGGCTATGGAAGAGCTTTAGCAGGCACTGTTGCCCTTGATCCTACTTCTTTGTTGGGTGAGTGGGACACTATGTACAAATAGTAAGAATTGTAAATAGTTTTAGCATCATAACCATTTTCGTGTATTTTATATTGATGGATTTGACTTTGGCATTTGTAGGTATGTGTTGTTGCATTCCACTACAACTTTAATTATTTGGAAAAACCTTGTTTGTATTATTGGTCTGTCTTAGGTGTGAGTGTGACCCAAGAGTTTGGAACAATTTTAGTTTAGTCTTTTTGGAGGTTTCAGGAGAAGGAAGTAGTTTAAATATATTAGGATGTTGAAATTATTTTTTGACAACTGACCATCTTTTATAAACACAAGAGGATCGACCAATTGAGACTTGTATCAATCAAAGGTTTTCTTACACAATTGAATAATTTTTTATTGGATAAATTTTTTATGAAGTCCACTGTTGAATTAAAATTTTTTATCATAAACTACTATTAAAAAAAGGTTTTTATGATAAATATCATTCTTTCAAAATTTGACATTAATCCCAATTTGTTAGATGCCCCCATTAATACTTGTAAAAATGAACACATAATATACATTCCAAATATAAGAAATTCATAATTATTTGATTGCGAACTTCTTATCCGAATTGTAAAGAATTTCACATGGAGAATTAATATTGTTACTCTTTCTAATCCAACGGTTGGAGTAATGAAAATCAATTCCTATTGAATATTCAGGGATATAAAATAAAAGTTTCTGATCTTATAATAGTATCAATTTTGCTTATTAGTCTTGTTTTTTTCATTTGAGGATTGTACTGTTCTTAACTTCAGCTTCTTGATGACTTGTCATTGTAAAACCATTCTTCATTTTGTAGAATGAGTGCATTAATGATGCACTATCCTTTTGGTGATGAAGATAAATTAGTTGAAATTGAAAAAGTTTCTCAGAATTTTGAGCATAAGGCTTTTGCTGGTGCAACAAGCCAGGTACTTCCATAATGTGTAATCTCAGTTATTTTAGTCATTTACGGTCACCTATGCTGACGGAAACTAATTTCTTCAATTCACCTTAATTTCAGGTTGTTTATTTACAGAGAATATCTTTGATGATACTTTCAATTCTGGGTAAGTCCCGAAACACGAAGGCCAACTTTATGGCATCAGATTTAGCTATTAGCCAATTTTAGCCCTTAGAAATTTCTATATCTGTAAAACCTCTGAACTTACTGTTTTGAACGTAAAGAGTGGGGCTTACTCAAAGTCAAACAGTGTTCATGGTCATTCAGCTATTGCTCATTGCTGACAGAATATTCGATCTGGAGCTATATTTTTAATTGAATCATATATAGATCCTTATTCCTTACCAAAGTTTTATGGTAATTACTAATTTCAATTAATTTTGAGCAATGCCAATGAGTACCTTATATTATTGATTTGACTACCATCCTAAGTTTGTACATTTGTATGATAGTTTTGTTTTTGATACAAGTGTATTTTTTATTTATATTATAGTTTTGGTTTAAGATATTATATGGCTAATTACAATATATGGTAAATCTGCCTTTTATTGTCTTATGAACATATACCTCTTTGAGAGTCAGATAATTGAAATGCTTTATTATTGGTACCTCTATTTAAATCTTTTAATACGAATAATTGGGGATATACTCATGTTGGATGATCCTTTACAGGTCCAAATCGTTGGAGGGCTCAACTGCGACCTGATTCCCGCCAAAGAATTGTCAACAAAATGTATTAATTCTTAAAGTTGTTTTACTCTGGAAATCTACTGCGTTTGCATATATTAGGAAATAATAGTCATATCATCATATGCCATACGCCTTGTTTGTTGGGTGGAATTAGTTCGATAAACTAGTGCTTGAAACTGTGTTCAATTTGTATAAGCAGTTCATCTCAGGGAAGCAGAGCTTAATAAGTCGATTCTATTGTTTGTCTTTTTCTTTTTGGTAATTGAAAGTTTAGGTGCGGGTAAGCCACCGAATATTATTTGTCCTTTTGTTATTATGAAAACTTCTTTGGAAGGTTACATTTGTGAATCGAAACTGTCTCATATTTCTAATCCAAATCTGAATCATGTGCATTTCTCTTGGAAAATCTCAAGGGCATGAATATTGCGATAATGCTTGTTTTCCTTATTGACGAGTGATGACTTGTACTGATGGAATCTTTGTTTCTCATTTTATAGAATGGATACATTTCAAAGACGTCTTCCTCTTTCTGGCCCAGATGAATTAGATGAATATCGGACAATTGCTGAAAGATTTGAGGACAGGATTTATAATATAGCAACAAGCCAGGTAGAGTCATCATCATAATTTGAATTCTCAATGTAATCTTGATGAGTCATTGTTACACAAAAAAGATTGAAAACTAAGCAGTAATAAAACTTTGTCCTGAATCTTAATATCTCATATATTTCTTCTTTTCTTAATTTCAGTCTGATTATCTTCGGAAAATATCTCTGAAGATGCTTTCTATGGAAATTCGAGGCCGGAACGACGTGGTCAACCTTTTGACCTATAACCCCCAAGGTGGCACTAGCAATGGAACTTCCGCGAATCGCATCGAATGAGAGATTTTCCTATTATATTTCTCTTACAGAGCTCCTGAAATATCATAGGTTTCAATGAAGATGAAAGAGTGGAATTCTGATTTTTCAGCAGATACTCATTAAGCTGATGTTAGAGACAAATGACATATTATTAACTATCAAAATGAACATTTTACTCTTGTTGACATATTAATAAGCTATTTGTTTATTAGCAGAATTCAAAATGAAATGGATTAAATCTTGTTTAATTACCCTATCTTGGAGGTGATGATCCTTCCTCTCATCTCCTGCACGCCCAACCTGTAAACTTTTGATTTTATCTTATACAATAGTGCAGTATATGCAATAATGGGTGTACACGGGCCGGGTTTTGGCTGGACCCGAGACCCGGGTCGGGTCAGCCGTTTTTTTTCCAAAAAATTTGAATTTGAGTCATGGAAAATAGAGAGTAAGCATAGAAAATGAAGAGTAATTAATACATGTTGACATTTTGAATAGATTTTTTAAATTTTAAATTGATTTATTACCTAGTTTTTAGGAATAGATTAATAAGATATTAAATAATAGATATGGTATCTTTTTTTCAGCTATTAATTTTAATCTTTTTTACATATAAAAATACTTAAATAACCAAAAAAAAAAAATGTCTACCCCGGGTCGGGTCGAGTTTTGGGCAGCCCGATCCAGTTTCCTGGCCCGATTGACCCGAATTTGACCGGGTCACGGGCCAACCTGTACACAGCAATATAATCCAAAAGGATATGTATGAATGTGGCTACTTGCTTATGTGTGTGTAGAGTGAAGTTGTATGCAATGTTGTAATAACCGAATCGGACAAAGACTCGGACAAGTGTTCGGTTCATGGTTTGATCGGTTTAACCGGTCGAACCGGACGACGCAATAAATAATAAATAATAAATATTCTTAATATATAAAATGACATCAGTCAAATTTTAGGTTTCAATATACATAATTTTATAGTTTTAAATTACATAACTTCTCAAAGTTTTAATTTTTAAGACTTGTTAAGCTTTGAAAGAACTTAATCAAAACAAATATTAAATTATTGATAATCATAACTTTTAAATTTTAATTTTTAAGACTTTTCTAATTTTAATTTTTAAGATTTCTCTAATTTCTTTTTTTTTAATGTTATTTTTCCTTTTTATTTTTTAATTTTTTAATTTTTTTTAAAAAAATAAAATTGGACCGGTTGGACCACCGGTTGACCGGTCCAACTCCGGTCCAACTACAAAAACGATTTTTTAGTCCAACCGACTCGCCTTTATATTCGGTTGGCGGTTGAACCGGTTGGACCGTCCGGTCCGGTCCGGTTCTTACAACATTGGTTGTATGTATGAATGTGGTGGATGGAGAAGGAAGATTGGTTCTGTATTCCATGTTCAGAAGCTGTGTCAATGTGCCTATAACCAGCCTGAAGCCAAAGCCATAACCAATATATATATATATGCTGTGTGATTGATGATGAAAATTTGTAATGTTATGCTGCGTATATATAACTAAGCGTAAATTTTTTAACATTTTAATTTGGATATATAAATTCTTGAATTAGAGCATAATTTTTTTGTTTATTTACATAAAAATTAATTAAACTCAACAATTTTCTCAAAAGTATTTTCATTTCATTTTTTTTATAAAAAATTACCAAACAATATATTTAGAGTAAATCATCAAATTGGTCTATGAAAGATTAGAATTATTCCAATTTAGTTCTTAAAAGATAGTTTTTTGTCACAATTTGGTCCTTTTTATTTTTTTCTGTTAGTTTAATAAACGGTCAATGATATGTGAACATGTGACATGACGAGATAAAGTACATAGAGAAGTGATATATGTCGCTTGTTTACATATCACTGGCTGTTTATTAAATTGACAGAAAAATTAAAAATAAACAAATTGGGACAAAAATTATTTGTTAGAGACCAAACTAAGTATTTACATCTTTAAGGAACTAAATTAAAACAAATTTAATCTTCCAGAGACCAATTTGATGATTTACTCGTATATTTACAATTATAACTTTCAAATAATATATTTATCCACCGTTGATTATATTCTTCTATTTTTTTTTGTTTCGTTACCAAAAAGGCCCAAAAATAAAATAGTACCAAAGAATAACTCTCTTCTTCCCGTTCTTTTTCACCCACTCCTCCCTCCCGAAACAGGATCCACTGTAGTGTAATTGATGCCTATTTTTCTATAGTTTTGTGCAGTGCAAGTTCACAACCGTTGTTGCAAGCCTTTGTGTTTGTTTAACCTCATCTGCTTTCTCCTTCCAATTTTCACCTGTGAATAACAATAAAGAAAACAATTCAATGAAGTTTAGCTGTCGGAACGTCGACTTTCAGAAGGAGTGATAATGATACAAGTTTCACATTGAGGAGGTTACCTTTAAGGAAGGCCTTATAAAACCTTGAGCTCTTCCACTTCAATAATTAACTTTTGGGGTATGATTCTCTCAAGGACTTGTGTTCGTATTAGTATGAGTCAACAAGCTACAAGAGTAAAATTATTAATAGAAAATAGCTATCAAAATAAATAGAGCCACAATGGCAGAAGAGCAGTAAAGCAATAGCAATTTCAAATTTGTTGGTTGTGCTTGTGATATATGCAATAGTTTTTACCCAATATCTAGAAAGCCACTAAGCTCAGTCTAATTTGGTTCTCCCAACAAGAATTTGTACGTAGACATATGACTCATATGAAACTACTGCTCAAACTTTTTAATTTTCGTATTAATTAATTTATAAAATAATAAAAATAAAATAAAACACATAATAATAATAATTATTAAAATATCAATTTAAAAAAGAAAAAAAAGAAAAAGAGTTAATCCGGCTCGACTTTAAGCCTTAAAAACCGAGTCGAACTAGAAAAAAATTTGATCTATTTTAAAAAAGATCTGCCCGATCTAACCCTAAATAATTAGGCAAAAAACAAACTAGTACCGGATCGACCGACACCTCTACTCATTCCCATCCTCTTTTCCTTTTTCTACCCATATATATAATATATCCTATTCTATTCGCACCGTTTCCTTCTTCTTATGCATCTTCCGTGAAGCGATTCCACCCTCAACTGTTTCATCGTCTTCCGTTCAGCTTCTTCCTGTAATGTTACTGTTTTTCTCTGTTTCTGTTACTAATCTGCTTCGATTTGCTTTTGAGATTTTGGATATTTCTTCAATCACTTGTAAGATACTTTTACTGGTGTGCGTTAGCACTAAGGGGAAGCTCTGCGCTTCCTCTTTCGGGGATGTTTGGTATATCTGAATGTACTGAGAAAATCAATCTTAGTTCTACCGAGGCGTATGAGTAGTGAGATGCCTGTTTGTTTTGCAGGAAGTGTGAAATATTCAAAACGATGTGTACGCTGCTATGTAATTCAATAGTCAAGGCACAGAGAGAAATACCTAAAAATTTTATTTCATAGTTATGCATCGCTTGAATTGAGAAATTTGCTAAACTATGAACATGGGGTGAAATCAAGTGTCGTTTTAGGGTATTTCTGTTTTCTAAGTCCAAATACCTAAGTAAATCAATTGTTTCTATTGACTTGTCTACATATTTTTGCCCCTTTTTATCTGTTTGCTTTTAGAGTTTGATTTGATGTATTTGTTCAAGTTTTGGTACCTTAGTTGATTTAGATTTGATAGGTACCAACATTGGAGATCTTCACAAGGTGCAGAGCCATTATGGATGCAGCTGATTGGAGAGATCAATTGCAGCCTGGTTTTCGCCAAAGACAAGTCAACGAAATGTAGGTCTACGATTTTTTTTTTGTTTAATTGCTAAGGTGATCCATATAGCTTTTGTTTTCATGCTGTTGGTTTGGACAACTATCAATGTTTTCATAAAGCAGTAAAGCTCCTCTTGTTTGTCCTTGAAGATTATTTAGTATCCATAAGAAAACATACATATATGTCAAAGGATCTTCAACAGGGTGTATAATTGATCGACTCATATGAAACTACTGCTCAAACTTTTTATTTGCTGATTCAGTAACTATAACTGAACCATATAATTTTCTTTTGATAAGTTAGTTTTCTATTATAGTGCATGCTGCACACACTTCTACTTTAAATTTCAATGTGTATTTGAGGTTGTGGAAGAGCTTTAGCAGGCAGTGTTACCCTTACCCCTACTTCTTTGTTGGGTTAGTGGGACCCTATGTGCAAATGGGAAAAAATTGTAAATAGTTTTAATAGATATGATCAATTTTGTGTATTTGATGTTGATGGATTTGACTTTGGCATATGTCAATATGTGTTGTTGCATTCCACTATAAGGTGAAATATTTGGAATAAACTTTTTTGTACTGTTGGTCTGTCTTGGCATCTGTAGATATGTATGACCCAACGGTTATTTTTTGAAATTTGATCATGACTTGTCATTGTAAAACCATTCTTCATTTTGTAGAATGAGTGCATTAAAAACGCACCATCCTTTTGCTGATGAAGATAAATTAGTTGAAATTGAAAAAGTTTCTCAGAGTTTTGAGCATAAGGCTTTTGCAGGTGCAACAAGCAAGGTACTTCCATAATATGTAATCTTAGTTATTTTAATCATTTATGTTCACCTATGCTGACGGGTATAATTTCTTCAATTCACCTAATTTCAGGCGGATTATTTACAGAGAATGTTTTTGATTTTACTTTCAATTGAGGGTAAGTTGCAGAACACCAGGGTCAACTTTATGTCATCAGATTTAGTTATTAGCCCATCTTAGCCCTTAGTGGTTTCTTTATTTGTAAAACCTCTGAACTTATAGTTTCAGACCTAAAGAGTGGGGTGAACTCAAACAGTTTTCGTAGTCATTCAGCTATTGTTTGTTGGCTGTTTTTAACAAGATATTAGACCTGGAGCTATTTTTTAACTGAATACCATATATGGAACCTTTCCAAAATTATATGGTATTTTGAATAAATTTTAAGCCATGTCAACAAATACTTTATATTATTGATTTGAACACCATCCTAATTTTGTTTTTTTTTATAGAAGTGTATTTTTTATTTATATTAGAGCTTTGGTTTAATATATCATATGGCTAAATTTGGTATATGGTCAATATGTAATTTCTATTGAAGGTCTTTTTATTGTCTTATGCACTACCTGCCCTATTTATGTGTTTTCTTTCACAGTCAGATATAATTTAAATGCTTTATTATCAGTACCTCAATTTAAATTTGAAAATAGGAATAGGTTGGGACATACTCAAGTTGGATGATCCTTTACAGATCCAAATGATTGGAGGGCTCAACTGAAACCTGAAACCCGCCAAAGAATTGTCAACAGAATGTATTAATTCTTAAGTTGTTTTACTCTGGTAATCTGTTGCATTTGCATATATCAGGAAAATAATAATATGCCATACTTATGTGAAGTTTCCCTTGTTTGTAGTGTGGAATTAATTTGATAGACTAATGCTGGAACCTCTGTTGATTAATCAAGAACTTAATGGAGCCTGTTTGATTAGAACATTAATTGAGCTTATTCATTCTCTTTTGACTACCACGTGTTCTTTATTTAATAGTCTTGCTGTGTATCAGTTCTTCAATAATTTATTCAAAATCTGCATACGTGCTTTTAATAGTCTTTGCAAGCCTCCTAAGTCCAAAGAATTGCTAGTGATGCCATAGTTTTTAAACTGAAATCCTTGCTTGTGGTTATTGAATTGCATATTTGGCATCCTTTATTCGTTCTAAACTTCAGACAACTTAGGCAAGCAGAGCTTTTATGACTTCATTCTATTGTATGCCCTTTTGTTATGAAAACTTCTTTAAAGGTTACATTTATGGGGAATGGAAAAATAGCATTTGACTGTCTCATCGTTCATCTTTCTAATCCAAATCTGAAATTTGTGCATTTCTTTTGGAAAATCTGAAGGGATTGAATATTGAAGTATGATAATGCTTGTTTTATTTATTGATGACATGTAGTGATTTAAGTTTAGTTTGCCATTTTGCAGGAAAGATAAATTACAAAGATACATTTCTGGCCCTGATGGATTAGAAGAAATTCGTAGATCTGCTGAAAGACTTGAGGACAATATTTATACTATGGCAACGAGCCGGGTAGAGTCATCATCATAATTTGGATTATCAGAAAAAGATTGAAAATTGAGCAGTAATAGAACTTTTTTTCGAACTTTCTATCAATATCATGTATTGTCATGAAATCTTATATCTTTTTTATTTCCTAATTTCAGAGTGATTATCTTCAAAAATTGTATTTGAACTTGAAGATGCTTTCAGTGGAAACTAGAAACCAGATCTTGGCCAAGTATGTGGCATCAAACCCAGGTAGCAATAGCAATGGGCCTTCAAGTACAGGTATGGTTTATGAGTCTTATTTTTTCTATGGTGTCGTTTGGTAGCCGGTGAGTGTTGTAGAGGGAAGTGGAAGTAGAAATGGAAGTGGAAGTGGAAGTGGAAGTATGTGATAAAAAGTATGTTTGGTATGCAGGGAAATGGAAGTAGAATGTAAAAGTAATATTGTTTGGTATGGTGGGAAGAAGATAGGGAAATAGAAAATAAAAGTATGAAATACCTTTTTTGCCCTTACTTTTTTAAAAGCCACAAATTTTTTAAGGATATTTTGGTATTTAAACCAAACCTCACCTCACCTTCCCTCCACTTCCCTCCACATCATGAGGGAAGCAAGCTTCCCTCTGCAGAGAGAAGCTTCAACTCACCTTCCCTGTACTGAAGGCATACCAAACATGCAGTAAGTTCACCTCACCTCACTTTCCTTGTGAGGAAGGCATACCAAACGGGGTGTATCTCTTTTCGGCTAGGAGAGAGAAGAGATAGAGTGGTGGGTCCCATGCGTGGTGGGGCCCACACGTAGGATGTACTGTGTCTCTTCTCTCTCTTTGTCTGGTCCGGTGTTGTACAACACATTACTCATCTTTTCGACCTTACTAGTTACTACATAAATATTTTTAAAAACTTTGAAGGACCCAATCCATGTCTGAGGATATCAGGAGAATAAATTTTGTTGGAGGAAATTACTATTTTGGACCCTTAAAGATTCTACTAATCAAATTTAGTTCTTAAAGATACCTTATCGCAATTTCATCATTGAAACAAAACCCAAAAAAAAAAAAAGGAAATGCAGAGATGAACTTATGCCACAAGGTATCTTTTAGGAACTAAAGTTAATATTTTCATGATTCATAAAATAAATTGAGACAAGTGGAATCTCTTGCATTTAAATATTTTCAATTTTCATTATTTAGGGACTATATTGGGACAAGAGGAATCTTTCAAAAACCAAAACTATTTACTCTCTCTTATTGTTGTTTCACATGCCATATAATTTATTTGTGGTTCTAGGATAAGTTATTCTTCAATCTTGAATGGGTCGTGGGCAGTGGAATCAGCTTCGAGATGAAGGTGAAGAATAGAACTATAGAAAACCAAAAGCCTCGTGGACTTTAACTCTTTAAGTCGTTAACATCGAGGTGATAGACACACACATGTATATATATATATATATATGATAGATTTTCCATATTTGAGTAGAATTCCAATTCCCAAGTGATATAAAATCTAGCTTGTGTTATATTTCATATTTTATGTGTAAATTTATTGTACCAACAAGACCCAATGTCGTTTCATGAGTATTGATTTTATGAACTTGACTTCATATAAATCGTACATGAAATCATCATATATTTGTTTACATGAAATCATCATGTTTTAGGATTTAGTAGAAATCATCACGTTTTAGGATTTTGAAATTTATTTTTATGATATTTTTGTACGTGCAAAGCAAGTGTTAATGTTTTTTATTTATCATTATTTTTTAATAATAACATAATAGTAATAATAATAATAATAATTGAATTTAAACACATTTCTTCTATGTGAAAAACTTATATAATATTTTTTTTTCATTTAAATAGACTAATTGGTTCTAAAATGTTCTCAACCTCTGCCTCTTTAAAGTTCAGAAGAACAGAAATGAATTATATTTAATCAAATTAAGAATTATTTCATATATATGTATATTATGGCACATTCACATGGGAATAATTTACATAATATTATTAATTATTTGAATAAAAGGTTATTCATGCCAAGCAGGCAATAGTATAAGGGTTTTTGTCCCATTTTAACACTTTTTAATTTTTTATTTTTATTATTATCACTTTTTAAATCTTATTTTTTAATCTATACCAAACGCATTGTTCACGTTCTAATTCATTGTTAGCAACGGCAAATTGAAAATTTTTTTGTTCCAATTCGCCGTTGCTAACGGCAAATTGGGAGTCAATCCAATCTGCTCTAATTCGCCGTTAGCAACGGCAGCTTGGGTTTTTTTGAAAAAATTGATCCTACATGGCATGCTGACATGTCCAATTTGCCCTTACCAACGGCGAATTGGACTCTGTAATTTTAACCTATTTTTGTCAGATCGAAATCTCAATTGGTCATTAAAAAAAGCAAGACGTGTTGACAAATCTTTAGAAAAAAATGAAGAGTTATCATTGCTCCATACAATATAATTTATAGTCAACTATTAAAAAAATTAATATATATATATAGGTAGGTTTAGTACTTCATACCATATAATTTACATGCACAGTGAAAGGTGAATAGATTCAAGAATGTTGGTTTGATTTAGAGGAGAGGTAAGGGCCGTATACTGAAAAAGTAATACCAATTCGCCATTCTTAAGGATGAATTGGTGTTGCTTTTTTTAATGATTAATTGGGATCCCAATATAACAAAAATAGGTTAAAATTTTTTACAGAGTCCAATTCGCCGTTGGTAAGGGCGAATAGGACAAGTCAGCATGCCATGTAGGATCAATTTTTTCAAAAAATCCAAGTTGCCGTTGCTAACGGCGAATTAGAGCAGATTGGGTTGACTCTCAATTTGCCGTTAGCAACGGCGAATTGGAGCGTAAACAGTGCGTTTGGTATAGATTAAAAAATAAGATTTAAAAAGTGATAATGATAAGAATAAAAAATTAAAAAGTGTTAAAATGGGACAAAAATCATATATAAGTATATAACTTTAAATACAAACAATTTACATGGAGAACAACCAAATCAAATGAAACAATCAAACAATAACATATCTGTCAGCTCTCATTAGTTTGCACTCTTAACATATTTTTGTTAAAAAGACAATTTAATTAGGATAAAATTAAAACTAACTAGATGTAAATTTATTTTTTTGCATGAGGCATAAAGTCTCTACAAAGTTCAATATTAAGCATAAACCAATTATGCTTATATTTGACTTTTTTAATTAACAGTGTTTACAAACTTTTTTTTTCTGTATTATTGGATAGCTAAACAATTAACAGTGTCGTTTAATTTTTCTATAATATGATTTGTCTTAAAAACAAGGTATATATTAGTATATTACTAATTTATTACTTTTAATATTTGTTCTTTTTATTTACTCTCAATATAACTTACAAATAAAAGGAAAAGTAAATAAATTTTAAACTGCTAAACAGAAAAATATAAATGAATCCTGTTCTATTTGACTATTTCTTCCCTTTTCTCTTTCTTTTTATTCGAGGTTTTTCCTGAAAAGTTGTCCATTCAGCATTCATTATTCACCTACTCCGAAAGTTTGGTAAAGAAGTTTGTTAATTATTTACTTGTCTAACTCATGGGAAGATTTTCTTTGTTACAATTAATTTAAGTATATTCTTTTAATTATATAGTCATTTATTTAAAGTTAATTTTTTTTTATGGGAAGTTAATTTTTATTAGTATGGGAGACGTTACCCATTCTCTACTTTATCGGAGACGTTACCCTAAAATAGAAAATGGATAACATCTCTGATGTTTTTATGAGCAAAATAGCGCGTGCGTTTGAGTTATATTTTAGAAGGATTAGGCCGAGGTCAAAACGACACAACTTTGATGGAGAAAAGATGAGTAGGAAATCTGATGTGTAAAAAAAAATATATCAAGTCAGATATTTTTGTCACATAGGATGCCACGTAAACAAAAATTATTAAATATTTGATGGTGTTAGTGAGATATTTTTACACTATTACTTACGTACAAATTTAGGCTTCCTTCGTTCGTAGCATTAGGATTCTTGTTTTTGCATTTTCTATCACTCTTCAGCTCGCAGCATCGATCGCCATCTCCATAAATCACGATCATAAACTTCTACTTCTTCCGGTACGTAATCTTATTCTCCTTCTCTGTTTCTGTCGCTAATTTATTCTGATTTGATTTCAGATTTTGAATATTTCTCTAATTCCTTGTAAATTTATTTCATAAACACTCAGGGGAAGCTTTGCGCTTCCACCTCTCGTTTTGTGAAGCACTTGTTGTTGAAAGAATCTGAATGTACTGAGATATTAATCTTTGATCTTCAGAGTATGGATTTCATATGCCTGTTTATTTTATAGGAACTAACAAGTTCGGGACGATTTTGATGTAGATTTCATTAGTAGCTTGAACATGGAGTGTTTTACTGTTCTGTTTTTTGTTTTTAAGTGCGATTGCCTTATTAAACAAATAGTTTCTGTTAACGTGTCCATATATACTTTCCCCGTTTATCTGTTTGATTTGATCTGAATATTCAGGTTTTGGTACATCAACTGATTTAGATTCTGTAGGTGCAGAGACGTTATGGATGCAGTTGATTGGAGAACTCAATTGGAACCTGATTTTCGACAAAGAAGACTCGACTTGTTGTAGGTCTACATATTTTGTTTAATTGCTAAGGTCATTTAGATAGATTTTGTTTTGATGCTGTTGGTTTAGTAAAATTCGATGCTATCATGAAGTTTCTCTTGTAACTGCCTATTATATATAAGGGGCAATAAGGCCCCATCCAATTTTTCACACTTTGAGACACTTGAAATTTGAAAACCGCCTCCAGATACACTCCATTGACACTTTACCCGAGCATTTTCAACATAGTCTCTTATTTTCTTACTCTTCACTCATCTTCTTTTTGGCTAAGAGTCCTATTATTGGGCATTCCACCCATACACAGCAATACCTATTAATCTGTGCAATATTCTTCATTGTATACTGTTCTCAACTTCTTGATGACTTGTCATTGTAAAACCATTCTTCATTTTGTAGAACGACTAATTTGCTGATGCATCATCTTTCTGGTGATGAAGATGAATATCTTGAAATTATAAAAAATTGCCTGAGTTTTGAGCACAAGACTTATGCTGAAGCAACAAGCCTGGTACATCGTTAATGTGTAATCTCAGTTATTTTAATAACTTGTGGTCACCTCTGCAAACGGATACTAATTTCTTTGATACTCCGTAATTTCAGGTGGATTACAAAAAGAAAATATCTTCTATGGCGATTTCACTTGAGCGTAAGTCCCAGAACATTAAGGTCAACTTTATACCATCAGATTTACTGATTAGCTCTATTAAGCTTTTGGATATTTCTTTATCCGTAAAACCTCTGAACCCTTCCATGGTTTTGGACCTAAAGTGTGGGATTTACTCAAACAGTGTTAGTAGTCTTTCAGCTTTTGTTTGTCACTGCAAAATATTTTATTTGGAGCTATTTTTTAACCGAATACCGTATATAGAACCTTTCCAAAGTTCTATGATATTTTCAATTAAATATTAGCCATGTCAACAAAAATGTTTTATATTGTTGACTTATAGTAAGTTTTTGCATTTGTATTATAAGTTTGGTTTTGATAGAAGTGTATTGTTTTTTTGTATATTATAGGTTTGGTTTAATATATTATATGGCTAAATTTGATTTGTTAAATTTGTAATTTCTATTGATGTTCTTTTTATTGTCTTGTGCACATGTACCAAGCCTATTTATGTGTTTTTTTCAACAGTCAAATATGATTTAAATGCTTTATTATTGGATGATCCTTTACAGGAAAATATGATTGGATGGCTGAACTGGAACCTGTTGCCCGCCAAAGAATTATCACCAAAATGTATTAAAAAGTTATTTTATTTTGATAATCTATTGCATATATCAGGAATGGATAATCATGCACCATATCTATCTGTGTGGGGTTTCCCTTGTTTGTCATGTGGAATTCATTTGATAACTAACTTATGTATGACAATCTTCAAAGTTCTGAGATATCAGGTAACTCTAAGTGCACCTATTCATTCTCTTTTGGGAACCAAATAGTCTTCAATAGTATAATTAAGGTCCATGCATGACCTTTTTAAGGCCAGATTATAAATAGTTTTTTGGTAGGGTAATCAATATTTAACTGACGAATGTGATTTTGGGGTCTGTCAATCAGTTTTTCTTGCATTACACTGTAGCTTTGAGTTGGAACAAATTTTTTTTTTTTGGGTTTAGATTTATAATGTGGATTGTGGAGGAGTGCTTGTTTATTTATGTTTTGGGAGAAGAGAGTAAAAGGCTCATTTAGCAATGCTCTTTCTTTGCAAGCCTCCAAAGTTGAAATAATTGGTTGTGATGCCGTAATTTTTAAACTGAAATCTTGCTCATGGTTATTTGATTTGCATAGTTGGCATCCTTTATTGTGTTTTAAACTTCTGATAACTTTAGTGACTGGGAGGGAGGGGAAAGGAAAGAGAATTTAGTAACTTTCTTGTTTAGTTTTTAAAATTTTAGAGGGGAAGGAATTGGAGGATTTTATGTTGACCCTCCTTAAACCTTCTCCCTTTGTTAATTTTATTTACACCAAATTATTCACTTCGCCTTCTCATTCCCAAACACAATCTTTTAATTTTGGTTATAGGGTTTGTCCGCTCCTTGAGTAGTTATTTAAGTAGATTATTTTGTTTCTCCTTGTTATGAAAATGTGTAAGAGAGTCTATATTTGTCAAGAATGTACAAATGGTCTTTGACTGTTTCTCTCATTATTCATATTGCATTATGATCACTTGTGTTATTCCTGAAACTTGTGTTATTCATTTTATAGAATAGAATAAACTTCGTAAAATTGCTGCAAGTTTTGAGAACTTGGTTTATACTAAAGCCACGAACAAGGTAGAAGAAAATGATAGAAAATTGAGCAGTAAATAATAAAACTTGTTCTCATTCAATATTATACATGTCATGAGATCTTATGTTTTTTATATTTCATGATTTCAGTATGAGTATATCAAGAAAATATATGTGAAGATTCATGCATTGGAAGCTAGAATCCGAGATGAAGCGGCCTACTCTATGGCGTCAAACCCAGGTCGCAGTAGCAGTAAGAGACCGAGGAACTAGCTAGCCCACTCTATAGTCCTTTAATTTTTATCTGCTATTGTTCAATTGTTTAGGATGGTGAGTCTAGTAATAGTAAGGTTGGTCTCATGTCTCTTGGACTTTGGCTCTCTACTCAGAGGTAAGATTGTATACATTTTATTCTCTATAAATCCTATTTAAGGATAACAAAAATTTCCGTCCCGTGGGAATCCTTGCAGAGATTTCTCGAGCAGGGCCTCATATGCGAGGATTTTTTCCCTGTGGGACAGGGAGTATATACTCCCTTGCCTCACTAGGTTTCCGTCCCTATTGAGTAATTATATAATTTTATTTTATATTATTAATTTTTTATTTTTAATATTTATGTAATTAATTTTTTATGAATTTTTATATTTTAATAATCCTCGTATGACACGTAGCGGATGCTATCCCTAATCTTATCCCGTGGGACTTCTGTGCAAATGAGTCATGTCTTATTGTTTAATTTTTATTTGTATCCCAAACAGAATGTAGTTTGTAATTTTGTATTACTAGTTTATTCATATTCTATAAACAGTCGTTAGATTTCTTAAGAGGAAATTAGAACGTTACATTAACCTCAACAACGATTTTCTTCTAAAAACAAAAGTCCGAGGGAAAGGCCCACATTATATGTTTAGTTTAATCTCTAGAATGCAGGTTTTTAAAATAGAAATATAAATTAGTGCAATTTTAACCTCTCTAAAGAAAAAAAAAAGTAATTTACTGCGGAAATAAAAGTGATAAGCTTTATTTTTGAAATTCTTCAAAATTCACTTGCCTTAGCCAATATTGCATTTATATATTAGTATATTACTAATAAAACTACCTAAAAGAAAAACAAGATAAAAGAGAGTATATTACTAATAAAACTACCTAAAAGAAAAACAAGATAAAAGAGATATAAAGGTATATGATAATGTATATTTTCTTCTATTATAATTAGTTATGTATAAATTTTTTGTCACATATATTTTTTATTGAAAAATCATAAATATATTTAAAAAAAATTAGTTAAATTTAAGGAAAAAACTTAGGTCCATTTCCTTATGTTCATTTCATCCAATTCTCCAATATAATTATGACACGTGGCAAAAAGTGTTTAAATGACCAATCACAGTAGAGAGATAATATAGAAGACCACCTTTTATATGACCAATCATAGAAGAAAAAGAGTGTAAATACAATATATGATTAGTGAAATTGGATGAAATGGACCTAAATTTTTTCCTAAATTTAATCCTTCTATTATCACTTGCCCTCTCAAACCTCAAATTGGTCAAAATTTTTATTAGTTCCTCAAATATTAATAACTGAATCATTAAAATTAAAAATAATATAATTTTAAAATTATATTATATAATTGAATTTCTTTTATTTTTTGGTCAAATATAACTGAAAAAAAAAATATCGGAGTTCGACCGCCGAATCGTTTGGTCTAACCGCCCTCTTTAGTTCAAAAAAAAAAATTGATGAAAAATTAAAAATTGAAAATGCTAAAAATTAAAGTTGCTTGAACCCCTCATTTTCTAAGTTTCATCTTTATCATTTTCTCAATTCTATTTTTACTTAATTATAATATTATGTTGTGATGGTCAAAATAAAAAATTTATGTATTATTTGTTGAAGATTGAATGTCTGTAATGTTTTAATTAGTATCGAATAGACATAATTAATATTTTATTATTTATTGTATCATCCGATTCGACCCACAATTCAATTGATTAAACCAATAAATCCGTAAAACTTGTCCGACCCCGGTTGGTCCCGACAACATTGATTTTATGACAAGTATTTTTAATTTAATAACGTTTCTAACCAGATTAGTACTTGTAATGTATAACTAAAAGTGCGCTTAATTTAATCAAACAAAATATTGTTTAGCATTAGATCAAGTTCACGTACAAATTTAGGCTTCATTCGTAGCATTAGGATTCTTCTTTTGCCTTTACTATCGCTCGCTGCATCGATCATAAATTTCATCTTCTTCCAGTACGTAATCTTTTACTCTTCTTCTTCTCTGTTTCTATCGCTAATTTAGTTTGATTTTCTTCGAGATTCTGGATATTTCTCTAATTCATTGTAAATCCATTTCATAAACACTTAGGGGAAGCTCCGCGCTTCCACTTCTCGTTTTATTCTGGTTTTAAGAAGCACTTGTTTTTCTTTTAAAGAATATGAATGTACTTAGAAATTAATCTTTATTCAATTGCCTTATTAAGCAAATAGTTCCTTTTATCTGTTTGCTTTCAACGTTTAGATTCTGTAGGTGCAGAGACTTAATGGATACAGTTGATTGGAGAACTCAATTGGAACCTGATGATCGCAAAATTAGTATCGACGGCTTGTAGGTCTACGTATTTTATTTAATTACTAAGATCATTTAAATAGACTTTGTTTTGATGCTGTTGGTTTGGTACAATCCAATGCTATCATGAAGTTTCTCTCGTTTGTCTTACAAGAGTATAAGGTTAATATGATTTCATCATAAAACATATATATAATGGAAAGAAACTGAAACAGGAATTGTTAGTATTCTCTATTTATAGCCAATGCTGGACATTTATATTTCCAAATTTCAATATTGTATTTGAGGGCCATGGAAGAGCTTTAGGATGTAGTGTTATATCCTTATCCATACTTCTTAGCAGGGTGAGTGATAACATGTACAAATGAAAAGAACTTGTATATAGTTTCAAAATGATAGCCATTTTTGTGTATTGTACATTGATGGATTTGAGTATTTGAATATGGAATCTATAGATATGTGCCATTACATTTCACTATAACTTGAAATATTTTCAATAAACATTTTAGTATTGTTGGAATGCCTCCAGATACACTCCATTGACACTTTACCCAAGCATTTTCATCACATTCTCATATTTTCTTACTCCTCACTCATCTTCTTTTTGGCTAAGAGTCCTATTCTTGGGCATTCCACCCATACACATCAATACCTATTAATCTGTGCAAAAATTCTTCGCCATGTATTGTTCAGTTTTTATTGTATATTGTTCTCAACTTCTTGATGACTTGTCATTGTAAAACCATTCTTCATTTTGCAGAATGAATAAATTACTGTTGCATCATCATGAGGGTGAAGAAGAGGAATATCTTGAAATTCTAACAAGTTGCCTGAGTTTTGAGCGCAAGACATTTGCTGGAGCAACAAGTCTGGTACATCGTTAATGTGTATTCAATAACTTGTGGTCACCTATATATGCAAATGGCTACTAATTTCTTTGATACTCCCTAATTTCAGAAGGATTATTTAGAGAAAACATCTTCTATGATGGATTCACTTGAGCGTAAGTCCCAGAACATTAAGGTCAACTTTATGCCATCTGATTTACTGATTAGCTTTATTTAGAAAGAAGTGTAATTTTGTTATGTATATGTACAGTTCTGGTTTAATATATATTATATAGCTAAATTTGACTTATGGTAAATTTGTGATTTCCATTGATGTTCTTTTTATTGTCTTATGCACATGTACCAAGCCTATTTTTTTTTTTTCCAGTCAAAAATGATTTAAATCATTAAATGCTTTATTATTGGATGATCCTTTACAGGAAAATATAATTGGAGGCCTGAACTGGAACCAGTAGACCGCGAAAAAACTGTCGCCAAAATGTATTAAAAAGTTATTTTATTTTGATAATCTATTGCATATATCAGGAATAGATAATCGTGCACCATATGTCTATCTCTGTGAGGTTTCCCTTGTCTGTCATGTGGAATTCATTTGATAACCAACTGTATGACAATGCTGATCAAAGCTATGATAAATCAGGTAACACTAAGGAGGCGTTTGGTACAATAGTTAAAAAATAGTCTTGGATTTATGAGCTCCGGCATCTTATAATCCCACGTTTGGTATACGGATTGAAAAAATAAGCCTGAGAATCTTACAATCTCGGGAATCTTGTAATATCATGTTTCTTCACTTTTTTTAATTCTACGGATGGTATTATTGTAATCATTGGAATGAGATTATTTTCAACTAAAGAATAGGAATCTTTTGACAATCAAATATTCTTCACTATTTCCGGGATTTAAGAAATCAATCTGTATATCAAACGCCCCTAAGTGGACCTACTCGTTGTCTTTTGACAACCAAATATTCTTCATTTTCACAGTCCTGCTGTGTATCGGCCAGCATTACAAATAGTTATATGAGCTTTTGTCAAGAATGTATAAATGGTCTTTGATTGTCTCATTGTTCATATTTCTAATCAAAATCTGAATTCTGTGCATTTCTTTTGGTTATTGCATTATGAATTTATGTTCTCGGATGTTATTCCTGATATTAACTTGTGTCATTCATTTTATAGAATGGATACATTCAAAATACATAGTCCTGTTTCTGGACAAGAGAATTTAGATGAACTTCGTAAAATTGCTGAAACATTTGAGAACAAGGTTTATACTACAGCAATGAACCAGGTAGAAGAAAAGGATAGAAAATTGAGCAGTAAATAATAAAAATTTGTTCTCGTTCAATATTATACATGTCATGGATTGTCTTGAAATCTTATATTTTTTATATTTCATGATTTCAGTCTCATTATATTGGTACAATTTCTATGAAGCTTATGCACTGGAAGCTAAAAGCCGAAATGTTGCACTCCCGTCGGGCGTCAACATCAAATCCAGGTCGAACTAGCAATGGATAGAGAATCAAGAGACCAAAATGGATCCTCTTCCATTGTTTTTTATTTTTACCATTAGTGAGAGAAAGAGATAGAGGATAGAATTTACAACATATGGATCTCTAATAGCACGAAATGACAGAGAATCCACTCCCATCAAGAGACCGAAGAATTACCACAAGGCATAAATAGTTGGCACTCGCTAGGTGAGGGGTTACCAGAATTAGTCACAATAATGCTGTTATAGCTTCTGTTAGTGAGCCATGGGGCTTTCATTTTGTTATACATTTTATCATATTGGCTTGCGAGTCGACTCCACTTAGTAAGAAGTAGTAGTTGATGAATTTTCAGGAGTTTATTTATTAGAATTTGCAGAGATCAAGCTTTAGAGCAATGATAAAATTATTGTCATGTGACTTAGATATCACAAATTTATATCTATGATTTAGAGTATGTTTGGATTGGGGATTAAGGAGGAGAAGGAGAGGGAAGGAAAGACTTTCAAGATATCTTCTCCTTGTTTGGGAAGATGAAAATTGGAGGAGAAGATAATGGAGTATCAAGCCTTAATCCTCCATTATCCTTCTCCTTCACAAATTCAAGATACCCCAAATTAATGTATTTTGGAGGAAGTATCAACACCCAAACAAAGGAAGGACATATGAAAGATTAATCTTCTCTTTCCCTTCCCTCCCTTCTCCTCTAATCTCTCCTCTCTTTCCCTCTTAACTCCCAAACAGACCCTTAAAATCCTAGAGTCTCGTGCATTTGGTCGCTTTTCTTTTAATTGGAATTTGTACTTATATTCTCATTGATTCAATTCGATACAGCTACTTCCATCTTTCATCTCCAACTTTGGAGAGCTGGAGTAGTTCAATTGGTTAGAGCTTCTTTACAGGTATTATTGGCATCTAAAAGTCAAAAACATCATAATTTCATGATAGAGAGATTTATAGTACCTTGTTTTTGAATGTCATCTTTAACGAAAAAAAAACATTTTATGACTAATCATTTACCTACAAGTGGAAGATTCCTAATGAGGGAATTAGTCATTATTATTTACGGTAAATACCGCAATTTTAAAATTTAATTCTTAAAAATACATTATATTATAATGTCGCTGGTGCTGTTCATATTTTTGTTTGATCTAATTTTATATATATAATATTAATTTGACTCTTCGTATGACAATACATTTAATAGTCATTTGAGTTTTCTTCAACGCCTCGTCTCTAATTTTGTTATGGTGGGCTGATGATCAAAATGTAAAAATAAAATTATGATACAAGATATTTTTTAAGGACTAAATTGAGGTAAAGTTACTTAGGTGCTTGCTATAAAGTTCACCAATATAATTGAAACACGTGGCAAAAAATTTTTGTATAACCAATCATGGTAGAGAGAGAAAATGAAAAGCAATAAATTACATAACCAATCAAATTGGAGAGAGAATATAAATAAAGTTTATGATTGGTGAACTTTATAGTAAGTACCTAAGCAACTTTACCTTAGTTTTTTCCATTTTTTAAAACTAAATTGAGATATATAAAATATTTTAAGGATCCAAATAATTTAGTTTAAACTTTTGAATATGTTAAGTTGATGTTTGTTTATTTATTTATTTGGATATACCAATTCGAACCTACGCCTTGAACTGTACATACCTTGTACAAAAGGTGTCTTAGAATGAGTGGATGAATGAGAATGATAATGGGAATGTTAGAAGGAATGAATATGTCATGTTAATGTATGTGATGTGATGTAAATAGAATAAAAGTGGATAAAATAGTTTTACATTAAAAGTGATAATAAAATAAAATTAGATAAAAAAGTAAGAGGAAAAACATAATTTTGTCATATTACAAAAAATAAGGTATGTTTAATAGAAAGAATGTTGGATATTTGGATGGAACGTTTCCAACATTATATCCTACACCCAACTAACCAAACACACATAAAGTATTGAACCGCAAAGGCAATTATGAAATGGTAAGTTGATGTTTATTTTTTGTCAAATGCTTAAATTGGTTCTAAAACTATAGGATAAATTTTAAGTTAATCCTAAATATTTTATTTGTTTTAAATTAGTCCT
This sequence comes from Senna tora, assembly GCA_014851425.1. Taxonomy (NCBI): domain Eukaryota; kingdom Viridiplantae; phylum Streptophyta; class Magnoliopsida; order Fabales; family Fabaceae; genus Senna; species Senna tora. Next base: position 866,498 of record CM026260.1, read on the forward strand.
ATAAATTTTGACCGTGTTTTAAATTGGTCATACCGTTATAAATCGTTGTGTTTTTTCGTTAAATACTGATGTCATCATTGTCCAATAAAAAAATTCTAAGTCATCAATTCTTGCCACATCATCTTCTCCCTCTTTCATTTTTTTGCATCTCGGACTTCTAATTCAGTCATCACTCTTCACACAATACCCCTCTTTCATTTCGAAATGTAGAAAAATGAAAGAGGAAGATTACGATGTGACAGAATTGATGAGTTGGAATTTTTTTTTGTTGACTGGACAATGATGATATCAGCACTTAACAAAAAAATCATAACGGTTTATAGCGGCAGGACCAATTTAAAACACGATCAAAATTTATAAGACCAATTTAAAACAAATAAAATATTTAAGACCATTTAAAATCTCTCATTTACTTTTGGGACAAATTTCAACATTTGACTATTATTTTTAGATAAAGTCACTAATTTAACCTTTATTTATTTTGGCAAGTATTAAAATTTTACAGTTATGTACATTGGTTATTGAGTCTGACATTAACGACCCACCTGCTTCTCTGAAGAAGACGTGGCAAATTAGACTACTGCAAGCAAGAAAATTGAATATTTCTTCAATCCAATGGTATTCTCTTGTTTAGTCAAAATTACAGGTTGAAAGTTAGGACTAATAAAAAAATATTTTAATTCCTTTGTTCCCTATTTATTTATAAATTGATTAATAATATCTTTTTATTTGTTTTTATTTTATTTATTATATGTATTTTGTAATGTAAAATGGAGTAGTAGTATATAAATATAGAAATAACATGACACGATATTTATATTTTAAATTCTTTTTTTAAATATTAATATTAATATTAAAATATTTTATAAACTTTTGATTAATTTGAGTTGACTTAATTAAAATTTTATAATAGTTACAATAAAAAAAATTTATAAACTTTTATTATCTTTAACGTTTTATTATAAATTATGTTCTAAAGTTAATGTGTTGTCAATTGTGGCTTTACAATTACACTTAGCAAAAGAAATTGATTCAATTTAATTTATCTCAAGTGTCATTGTCAATTCTAGGAAATAATTCTTTCAGAGCTAGAAATAAACCTTACAAAAAATATAATAACAATGTTAATTGAAAATATTATGATTAATTTGACAGTATAACAGAAATTTTAAAGGCTAATTTGATGGTGACACAAATTTTAAGGGTTAATTTGATAGTGACAATTGGCATAAATTAAACTCAATCAATTGTTTTCGTCACGTGTTGCTATATAAACACCTACCATTAACTATTTTGACAGTATTATTAAAAATGATACAATTGATTAAAAAAACGAAAGATTTGAGCTACAATTTAACGTAAATTTTAAAGTATAATATTTCAAACAATAGAAATACAAGATACTTTTGTCAAAATAATATTATTTAATTCTTTTTTTTAAAAAAAAAATTTTATATAGTCTACATAATAAAAAATAAAGTAAAAATAAATAAATAAATAATTTTTATAAGTGAATGTACAAAATACAAATAATATAGTATTAGTATATGATATATCCCGGGTTGGAGACGGGGTCCGATCGGGTATCCATATTTCAATGGGTTTTCTTACATTTATTAGTTACTACCACCCCCCGAAGAAATTGTCTTGAAGTTGAAAACAGACGAAGACTCAAAAGTCCAAAACGCAAAGCAGATTCAACATTCATAGCCTTTTCCCTCCTTCGCCAATGAAAATCAGAGCCTTCGTCTGCTCCAATCGCTAATGCTGTAAGCACTTTTCTGCTTTATCAGCTTCATTCGCTTCGTATTTCCTTCATAGCCAAACCGTATCTCTACTTTTTCTTGTTCTTGCAAAATCCACTTTGATACGCCTGGAATACGTATCCAAACCGTATCCGTGACTGTTGGATTTTGTACGTATCGGTGCTTTGTTGAATTAGAGATATGTCGTAGGAAGTTTTATTTATTCATTCGTTTGTTTGCTAAATTGATTGTGAAGTAATTGTTTGTTTGAGAACTACAAATCAGTTTTTGTTTTGATCTTCATAAGAGAGTATGTTATATGTGAATTCAGAATCTCCAGAAATATGAAGTATCATTAGCTTATTATAGGTTTTGGAAGCTTATTTATTTATTTATTTATTTATCTCGCAACTACAAACTCCTAGTCTTGTGAACTGTAAAGCATCACAGAAAGGGGCTGTTTGCTGTAAAACATGTATCAGATGTTAACCTAATTGTTGACACTACAAGTCTCCAACACTTTTAAGAAGTATTATTAGGATTTTTTTTAATTAATTATGACATATCTTACATACTTCAGAAACATGATTCAGTGCTTATTACTCGGTATAATTTAATGTTTCACACTTTCTGGGTTCTTAATGTCTACATATCGATACAATTTATATGATTTTATAATTGTTGCTGTTGCTGTTGTGAGTGAAATGGCCCCAAAATGGAATCCTTAGCTCAAAATTGAGAGGCAAAGAAAAGAGTTTTGAGAGGAAGAGAGGCTAGAATTGTATGGTGACTAAAGCTCTAGCTACTCCTCGGGGATTAAGTTACAATCTTAAAGTCTCGAAGATGGTTTTATGGATGACCATTTTGGGTCTTTGGCAAATAATAAGTTTTTTTTTTTATAATGTCTCTTGTGCCCCATTTACATGTTTCATTTTAGAGCCTGATTTGATTGGAATGTTCATTTTCTTGTTGTTTAGTTAATTTAAATGGATACCAATAATTGGAGACCTACTCAAGGCACTGAACCAACTATGGATAATAGTGATTGGAGAGCTCAACTTCAACCTGATTCACGCCAAAGAATTGTCAACAAAATGTAAGTTTCAATTTTATTATTCTATCACTTAGGTGAATTGAATAATTTTTTTCTTCCTTTATTGCATATGGAAGTAGAAACAAAATTCAAATGATTGATTCCGTAATTAGGCAATGCTTCCATGTTTCCTCATGTATAGAAATAATTTTAGAAAAAGTAAACAAATGCTTTGTGGAAGAGTTAAAACAGACAGTACCACTGTATAATTAAACATTGAAATATATTGTTTTAAGGGTTGCCACTCCAATAATTTTTTGTTGCATTGCTAATATGTTGTGATTGGTATTAATTTTTTGTGCCATTGGTGAGATCTGGATTCCTTGTTTTGTCCCAGAAGATGGAGCATATCTTGTTCTTGCACTTTTATTTTAAAGGTTTGGGAAGGAGACACAAATTTTTAATGCAGTATGAGAAGAAAATTTATCGTTTATTTTATATTTTTATTTATTAATTTATGACGTAATTGGAATTTGGTAATTAGGGCTTGTAATTGAGTATTTGGGTAATTTTGGTTTTTAATTTGAGTTTTTTTTTGTTGGCAATGTGCTATCTTTGAAAGCATTTGGTGTACATTTAAAGAAAGAAAAACAAATTGTGTTCATCTTGTTTAGAGGGCTGGAATTTGTCATGCATCCTTTCTCATAGACATTGGGTACAAAGCTATAGATGGGAGATTTCGGTTCCTTACCATTTGTATCCATGATACAGGATTTTCTAAGATGTTGTTGAAGTAATCTCTGCTAGCTTTTTTGTATGATAGCCTGTTCTGTCATATGAGGGTTGTCTAATGTTCTTAACATTTTGATGATTTGTAATAAAAAAACTATTGTTTTTGTTTCTTAGAATGGAGACATTGAAAAGACATCTTCCATTTTCTGGTCCTGAGGGGATGAGTGAGCTTCGGAAGATTGCTCAACGTTTCGAAGAGAAGATTTATACTGCTGCAACAAGCCAGGTAAATCCGCAATGAGGAGTCCCATTGTTATCATGTGCACTTATGGTTAATTGGTTATCTGTGCAAACACATGCAATACATAAGATTGGTGATTTAATATGGTACTCCCTAATTACAGCCTGACTATCTACGGAAAATATCTTTGAAGATGCTTGCAATGGAGACTAAATCCCAGAACACCATGAGCAATTCTGTGCCATCCAACCCAGGTGGCCCTAGCAATAAACCTCCTGATCCAGGTTAGCTTTAAGTTCCAAAGCCTAAATATGCAGTGAATAATGACTAGTGAGGCGTTTTATTACATATTGCCATTTGGTTCTATTTAGTAACTATTCTGACTGTCTGATATATTTCATCTTTCTCTTTTTCTTTAAATTTGCATTCCTTGAGCATCTGCAATTTTAGACCTTCATGTAGGTGAAAGTGATAGTGGATGTGGTGAGTGATAACTTTGCAGTTTGCACACATTTACAGAGAAATTTTTCTATCAGCTTAATTTGTTGGGACTCTAGTGACCTATTGCTCTACATATCATAATTATTTGTTGGTTTTTTTCTCCATTGATCCTTCTCTTCCTTTTTTTTTGAGGGAAAATCCTTCTCTTCCTTTGTTTCTCTATTCTCTGTTTAAAATATAACATTCACTTATTCATGCATTGTTAAAATTTAAATGATTCAATTTTGTGGTATGTCACTTTCTTGTCTTATTGTGATTTTTTTTTTAGGGGAGTGGGGTGTTTATTTTGCTACCTATAACTTTGATTGAATTTTTTCATAGGACTAATGCAACCTCAAGTTCAAAATCCAGGGCAGTCACATCCTATTCCCTTGCCTAGTCAGGCCCAATCACGTCAACAGATTCTATCGCAAAATATTCAAAATAATATTGCACCTCAACCTAACCTGTCATCGGCCACTAATTTGGGCCAGACTCCCATGCAAAACATTGGTCAGAATTCCAATATGCAGAACATGCCTGGACAGAATTTAGTGGGGGGCACCATTGGCCAGAATTCTAACATGCAGAATATGTTTCCTAGTTCTCAGAGACAAATACCAGGAAGGCAGCAGGTTGTTGGCCAACAGCAACAGCAACAGCAGCAACCACAGAATCAGCAGCAATATATTTACCAACAGCAACAGCAACAGCTTCAGCCGCAGTATATTAAGCAGAAGCTCCAGAACCCACACTCACTCATGCAAATCCAGCAGCAGCAACCACAGCAGCAGCAGAACCTTCTGCAACCAAATCAGTTGCAGACTAATCAGCAATCTGTTATGCAAACATCTTCTGTCATGCAGCCTTCTATGATGCAAACTCCTTCACTGTCTAGCCTTCAGCCGAGTCAGCAATCTAATAATGTTCAACAGTCGGCCCAATCCATGCTTCAACAACACCCCCAATCAGTTATGAGGCAGCAGCAACAGCAACAGCAACAAAGTTCTGTTATGCATCAGCAACAGAGTTCTGTTATGCATCAGCAACAAACTCCAATGACTCAACAGCCTCTAATGCCTCCACAGCAACAGCAGCAACAGCAACAGCAGCTTATGGGGCAACAGTCAAATGCAACAAACTTGCAACATAATCAGCTACTCGGGCAACAAATGGGCGTTGGTGATGTGCAACAACAGAGGTTCATTGGACAGCAAAATAATCTTACAAACCTGCAGCATCAGCATCAGCACCAGCAACAGTTAATAAATCAACAGAACAACCTCTCAAATATGCATCAGCAACAGTTGGGAAGTAATGTACCTGGGCTACAACAGCAGCAGCAACAGTTACTTGGACCTCATTCTGGAAACTCTGGCATGCAAACTAGCCAGCACTCTGCACAGATGCTACAGCAATCAAAAGTTCCAATGCAGCAACAGTCGCAACAAAATGCATCAAATTTGTTACCATCTCAAGTGCAACAACAGCAGCCACAGGCTTCACAGCAACAATTGATGTCACAGATTCAATCTCAGCCTGCACAGCTGCAACAGCAAATGGGCTTGCAGCAGCAGCCAAGTTCCTTGCAACGAGATATGCAGCCCAGGCTTCAACAATCAGGTTCGTTACTTCAACAGCAAAATGTACTTGATCAACAAAAACCGTTGTATCAATCACAAAGAGCCCTTCCAGAATCTTCATCAAGTATGTAATTGCATCTCTGAATTTCCTTTTGTTTCTTATTCTGTTTATTAGTGTCTATGTTACACCAGCAAAGATAGAACACGCTAGTGTCATTTGATCCATATAGCTGACCCAACTTAGTGGGAAAAGGCTTTGTTTGTTGTTATTCTTGTAATGTCTATGTTATACCATCATCAGTCCTTTGAGAAAAAATGAAGAAGGAAAAAGTGAAAATTATAAAAGGACTCTAGCACATTAAGCAAGGTTTCCATCTATGCTTTCTTTGTTGTGCTTCGATTTAGAGACTTTACTTTTGTGCTTCTCTTTCATTTTAAAATATGATTTTTGAGAATCATCTTGTTTGATTCAAAAAAAAAAAGAAAAATCAGTATTCTGCCTTAAAATTTGTTATTTTTATAAAGTTGCACTTCCATCATTGATATTCCATGCTTGTATATTCATGAATGTATTTGGGATCGTTTACTATTTATCCAATCTGCTTCTTTTTCTTAAAATAGTAATAACAAATGGCAAGTATTATGTTGCTTTATTTGTTTGAGCCTAAATGCTCATGTGTGTATTCTGTAATATCTATTGTAGCTTCTCTGGATTCAACAGCACAAACTGGACAATCAAGTGGAGGTGATTGGCAAGAAGAAGTGTACCAAAAGGTAAATTTGCCAATTTATTATTATTTTATCTATTTCCTCACTACAGTTGGCTGGAAGAATAGAAATTAATTGAATGGTCCCAAAAGTAAAATTTAGAACAGCTCCTTAATGGTTTTTATTGGAGGGATTTACTAAATTGTAAGAGCATGAACACACGAGTCTAATAGGAAAAGTATACTGAGTTTTATTTTATACTCGTATTTCTGACATCTTCAACTCATACTGTTAAATGTTAAATTGGATGGTTCCAACCTTGACATATTAAAAGGTATGTACTGCAGAAGGGGAAACTGATGTCTGCAAAAAGAGATTTTTGAGTTCAGTCTTGACTGTTGAGTGAACTTTTGTATCACTGCCCTTTCTATCATCTGGTAGTGTCATCAAGAGAGGCTCCTTGTAATCACTAACTAATGATATTGATATGAATGATATTTCTTCCATTATTGGTTGGTTGGTTACTTTTAAGTGACTTTGTTTTCAGTTCACAAGTACACTCACGCATAGTTCATCTTTCAGCTTAAATATGAAACCTAGAAACTTGCAGTTCATGATCCTTTACTAAATTAAAAAGAAATTGCTGTCATCCTGTCCATATGTATAATTGCAACAGCGATACAAATATGCTTGCATGGGTGATCTCAAGGGCTCAAATGTTTTGATTATCTTATTCTGTTGATTTCAACTTGCAGATCAAAATCATGAAAGAAACTTACTTGCCAGAATTGAATGAAATGTACCAGAAAATTGCTACTAAACTTCAGCAGGTATGTTAAGTATTGGTTTTTTAACTTGAGAATGTTAACACCACCTATGGATATCTGTATTTTCCTTCTCATTATGGTGGTGATAATGGCTTCAATTATTTCATGTGCTGTTTAACCATTTCTACCTGTGCTAAGTACTATCACACCATCTCCTTTTCTGAAAGAAAAAGCCCTTTATTGCCATTGAGTTTTCTTATAAGTTATAACTTCATAATATATCCTTATTTAACTTTGTATCTGTTCTATCAGCATGACTCCCTTCCGCAACAACCAAAGTCAGATCAGCTTAACAAGCTGAAGATATTTAGAACAATGTTGGAGCGTATTATAGCATTCCTACAGGTTTCCAAGAGCAGCATTTTACCTAATTTCAAGGAAAAATTGGGTCCATATGAGAAGCAGATTATAAACTTTATAAATACAAATAGACCCAGGAAAGCTATGTCTTCACTGCAGCCGGGACAGCTTCCCCCACCTTCTATGCATTCAATGCCACAGCCACAATCCCAACTTACTCAAGCACAGTCTCACGAAAATCAAATAAACTCTCAGTTGCAACCAACAAATATACAAGGTTCTGTAGCAACAGTGCCTCAGAACAACATGTCGGCAACAGTGCCTCAGAACAGTATGTCGAGTTTGCAGCACAATTCTATTTCTGGAATCTCAACAGCACAGCAGAGTATGATGAATTCAATGCAACCTGGTGCCACTTTAGATTCAGGACAAGGAAATGCTATGAACTCCCTTCAGCAGGTTCCAGCAAGCTCCCTTCAACAAAACAGTGTGGCTGCTTCCCAACAGACACACCTGAACCCCTTATCATCCCAAGGTGGGGTAAATGTGATTCAACCAAGTCTAAATCCTCTTCAGTCAAGTTCTGGTATGCTTCAACACCAGCAACTGAAACAGCAACAGGAACAGCAGATCTTTCAAACTCAACAGTTCAAACAACAATTTCAGCAGCGGCAAATCTTGCAGAGGCAGCAGATGCTGCAACAGCAGCAACAATTACACCAACCAGTGAAGCAACAGCTGCCTGCACAATTGCAAACACATCAAATGCCACAGCTTCACCAAATGAATGATATAAATGATATGAAGATGAGACAAGGAATGGGTGTTAAGCCAGGGGTCCTTCAGCAACATCTTTCCTCAGGTCAACGCCAAGCATATCCCCATCAACAGTTGAAACAAGGGAGTTCATTTCCTGTTTCTTCACCCCAACTCCTGCAGGCTGCATCTCCTCAGGTTTCACAACATTCATCTCCCCAGATTGATCAACAAAATCTTCTTCCATCTCTCACGAAAGTTGGGACCCCACTGCAATCTGCTAACTCACCATTTGTGGTTCCCACTCCTTCACCTCCCATGGCTCCATCTCCTATGCCAGTAGATTCTGAGAAACCAATTTCTGGTATTTCATCAATAGCAAATGCTCCAAATATTGGCCATCAACAAACCGGGGGTGCAGCAGCACCAGCTCAATCCCTTGCCATTGGGACTCCTGGGATATCAGCATCGCCTTTGCTGGCAGAGTTCAGTGGTCCAGAAGGTGCTCATGGCAATGCTTTAGCAGCCACTTCTGGAAAGTCAACTGTCACAGAGCAGCCTCTGGAGCGCTTAATTAAAGCGGTTAGTCAAGCTGATCTTATGCTGGCCTGATCAGTTGTTGTGCTTAAAACTTTCTTCTGAATGAGAAATCGTAGTTTTTGGAACCAAACCAGATGTTGTACTGATGAGGAGATTGTGTCACTAGGTCATCAATTTAACTAACAGGTTGCTAATTGAACCAGTTATTATGACTTACAAATTAACTTATATAGTTAAAAATAAATTTGATATATTCCTATCAAAATAAATAAATAAATTTGATATATGTTTCGCGGAAAAAAAACGTCTGGGGTTATTTGACTCTGAACCACTTGAGTTTATTATTTTATTAAACCCGCAGGTCAATTGACCTGTTATATAGGCCAGTTCAAGCAGTTTAGTTGGACAACCTGTGGGTTTGTTGACATTTGACCAGTTTAATTGTTTTTCCAGTCTGAATAATTGTCAAAGCGGACAAGAGGCCGGTTTACCAAATCAACCGGCCAGTTCAATCTAGGCTCAATAACATTGTGAGGAGTAACTGATATTGAGAAAGTTTTCCTTCTTTACTATACTTTTTTTTTTTTTTGAAGTTATTTATGACAAATTATGTCTAAATCATGATTCTAGGTAAAATCAATGTCACCTAAAGCATTAAGTGCTGCTGTCAGTGATATTGGCTCAGTTGTTAGCATGATTGATAGGATAGCAGGATCAGCTCCAGGAAATGGATCCAGAGCTGCAGTTGGTGAGGATTTGGTTGCAATGACTAAGTGTCGTCTTCAGGCTAGAAATTTTGTTAACCAAGATGGAGGCAATGGAACCAAGAGGATGAGGCGCTACACAAGCGCTTTGCCTTTGAATGTTGTATCGTCTGCTGGTAGTGTGAATGATAGTATCAAGCAGTTAACTGCTTCAGAGGTTTCTGATCTGGAGTCAACTGCAACATCAAGTGTCAAGAAGCCAAGGATAGAGGTACTAAGCTATGCTATGTTCTAGCATGGATATCTTACTTTATTTTCAGTACTTATCTTGTAGCTGGACATTAGATTATATAAATATGGGCGTATATTCAAGCATTATATATTGCATTAACTCGTCAAGTGTCAACTAAGTAACTTTTGTACGTACTTTTTTTAAAAGTATAATGTACAAAGGAAAAGGGGCGTATATTCAAACCTCATCTCTCACATAAATAACTTTAGGTCTTAAATTACTGACACTTACCATTGGATTCAATGTATATAATGACCAGGATTCTCAATCATCCAGCATCTGGATTTCCTATCAAAATTCTTCTAGAAAATAACATGATATTTCTTCAGATCATAAGGTTTAGAATTATATGCCTGGTAATGACTATGGTTGTGTTTGAATTAATTTGTAAATGTAATAGAATTTTCTTATTTTAAAGGTTCCGAAACAGTATATAATTTTTCTGGAATTAGTAATTTGGTCTAGAATTAGAGTGTATAGGTATCGGTCCTTGATTGCTGATCAAAATGACCTTGGGTAAGGAACTTACGTGACATATGTGGCAGGTAAATCATGCCCTATTGGAAGAGATTAGGGAAATTAATCAGCGACTTATAGATACGGTAGTACATATAAGTGATGAAGATGTGGATCCAACTGCTGCTGCTGAAGGGGCAGAAGGGACCATTGTCAAGTGTTCTTTCAGTGCCGTAGCTCTCAGTCCAAGCTTGAAATCACAATACACTTCCGTACAGATGGTAGTCTCTAAAATCTTCTAATTGCAAGAACTTTTAGATCATATTCATACACATATTAAGTACTTCTCATCCCTTGTGGTAATAGAACTGTCTTTTTTGTGTTTCACCACCGTGCAGTCACCAATTCAACCCCTACGGTTGCTTATTCCTTCGAATTATCCCAGTTGTTCCCCCATACTCCTAGACAAGTTTCCAGTTGAATCCAGGTGAGAGGATATGCATTTTTGCATCTCTAGTTTAGCCTACATTTGCCGAGTAATCTATTACTTTTAGCACAAAATTACTAAGTGATTTTACATGTCATTCTATTCCAACAGTAAAGAGAATGAAGATCTTTCAGTGAAGGCCAAGTCAAAGTTTAGCATATCCATGCGAAGCTTATCGCAACCTATGTCACTTGGGGAGATAGCGAGGACCTGGGATGTTTGCGCTCGTGCCGTTATATCCGAGCATGCACAACAAAGTGGTGGAGGGAGCTTCAGCTCTAAGTACGGGATGTGGGAGAATTGCTTGAACACTGCATGGTGATCCTTCCAATGAGGAACTTAGGTACACTCTTGGCACACTTATAGCCAACTCCACCTAGTGGCTCTGCGTGGCTAGTTGTACAGTTAGTTGATATTATTATTTGTACCTAAGAATTGCTTTCCCAGCAATTCAAGCATACCATTTTGGTGTATTGCCCTAGATAGAATTAGCTATTCTTGTGTCATGTTCAGTATTACGGGAATACTGAATTCGATACTCCCTCCATTAGTTACATGTCGTTTGTCAATATTCCATTCAAGGCACCTGGTCCTTATTAATGTGAATCTTTATTAATATTAATAAATGACATTAAATGAATGGAGGAATGTATTAAAAATTCAGTACTAACGGAGTATTGAACTAAGAAGAGCGCACATTTTGGATGTAATTGAGAAGTCATGTTTGTCATCTGTTTTATTGGGCATTGATGTATTTTGCTGCCTATGCGCAAGCTATGTAATAAATGTGTTTTAGTGTGTAAACATAGGAAAACACTGTACAATTGAAATAGATTTCAATGGGCTTGTTTATAAATTTTACTACTAGAAATAGATACAACGAACACTTAACGTTGATAATTGAAATTTTGGTAACAACTTTCTACTGGAAAAGTGTTCATTAGCATTAAGAGAGATTGAGAGAGAGGAGGAAGAAAAATAAAAGTCTCCAAACGACTGCGTTTAAACCAACAAGAGGCAAACTACACAATCCTCGACTAGAGACTAGAGAGGATCTGCGTTTAAAAGAAAGTGCGGTGGTGTTGTTTTAGTGGAAATAGGAAAGGAGAAGAGGAAGGAATAGGTCGGGTCATTGGGTCTTATTTATTTTTTTACTTTTTTATTTTCATCAATTTTTTAAAAAGAAAATACAAAATATCTATTATACCTTTTAATTTGATACAATCATAACTTTCTTTCTTTTTTTTTATTTTAATATAAAGGGCAAAGTGATTATTTTAATACATTCCCATTCCATTTTTATTCTCAATTTTACTACCAAACATAGCAAATGCATTCTCATTCCCTTTCTCTCTCCATTTCCATTTCTGCATAAAAAACGTGCCATGCATGTAGCACTGCTTGCCTATTGCACACAAGCTTAGGCTAGCTCGTTACATCAAATTTAAAAAGACCCACATTTATGTGTTATTTTTAAAATTTTTACTGCTAAATAATAATTTTTGCAGTTAAATACTAGATTATCATTTATCATAAAATAATTTTTTTTACGTTTGAAATACATCTCAATTAAGTAGTGTACCTGAAATTGCTCCTGTTTAAAAGAGATTAAAATTGAATGGAAAAGGTCCACACGCCTTAACTCATAAAATGACTTAAAAAATTAATTCTATTATATTTTTGCTAATTAAAAAATAGTTAGATAGACCATAAGTGATTAATTTGAATGATAGATACTCAACCTCTTTTAAACAATATTTTGAGTTCAAGTTTGAGTCTTAGTCTTACATATGAAAATTCTCTTACTGATAGAATTTTACTGTAACGAACGAGGAGTGGTACAGTTGGATAAAGTTCGAGCTTTTATCTTATAAGGGTCAGAGTTTGAACTCTATAATCAATGTGAGGGCCTTATTGATGGATGATATATAAATCCTTTTATAAATTCTCAAAGAGTTTAGAAGGTATTTCCTAATCTTAGTAGGATATTAGTGCTACTCAAATAAAATTGTCTTTAATAAAATGATACTTTTAAAAAATAGACCGAATTTTAAAAATAAAAAATATAATAGTCTTTTTTTATGAGATATAATCATATAATAGTCATCTTAAAAAAATAATAATGTAATTGTGTTTTATATAAGTTTTAACTGAAAGAGACCATTAATATTTTAGATAAACAAATGTATTAAAAGTTAAATAAGATGAGGAAAAAAGGACAAGTGGCTCTTCAAAGCGACCCACAATATACCCAAACGATGTGCTATCAGTATCATTCAACCGCCCAATGTTTGGGAAAATACTGTGTGCCTCCACTTCATATCACCTATATCCTTTTCTTATTCTTCCACCTTTCTATTTTCTTCCATCAAATCACACTCTTGTTTCTAAATTGTCTGTAAATATTGCAACTTCTTCTTTATGTTTCATTTTTACCCCAAGGCAAAATTTAGTCAGATTTTCTTATCATTCTATCATACTATATAAGCCCCCAACCAATATATATTTTAGTGGTATCAGTAAAAATGATAAAATTACTAAATATCTAGTTCTCCAATATAAATATGACACGTGGTAAAAACTATTTAAATGACCAATCACAGTAAAGAGAGAATATAGAAAATCACCTCTTATATGACCAATCATAGAAAAAAGAGAGTGTAAATACAATACATGATTGATGGAACTTGATGAAATGGACATAAGGAAATGGATCTAAATTTTTTCCATCTGTAAAATGATATAAAAGACTTATATGATCAATCATAGAAAAAAGAGAGTGTAAACACAATACATGATTGATGGAACTTGATGAAATAAACATAAGAAAATGGATCTAAATTTTTTCATCTGTAAAATAATATAAAAGAATTACGTCTACTATTGTAAACAAAACAGATAACCAAACCTGACGAATAGTGTATGTGCCACAGCCCACACGTCAACCTCAGGTGTATCCATGTGTAGTGTAGGGATAGTGATGTAATTTAATAATTATTTTATTGTTAGCTTTATTTAGCCCACTACGAAAACGGAAACTCCATACGTGGCAAATTCTTGTGCAACCTTAAACTGCATTACCAAAAACACCGCCTGTTTTTCCCTACTCTCACTGCGCGCGTGGGAACTCACGCTTCTCACCCTTGTTAGTTACCGACTTACCGTTAACCCATCAAACTCATGTCAAGTTATGTATCAAACCCACCAAATCCAAAAACAACTAACTCTTGTTAATAGGAATAATTTTGTTTAAAATATTATTAGATATTAGTGCTACATGATTTTAACCAAAGTTTAAATTATAGTTTATTATGTTATTGAAAACATTAAGGGTACGCTTGGTATAAATGTACAGATGTAAAGTAATACTATAGAATAAAAGAAAGTACTGTAGAGAAAAGTGAGGAGAGAGAGAAAAAAAATTATGATAAAAAGTGTGTTTGGTATTCTACTGGAGAGTAGAATATTGTAAAATAAAAATCGTGAGATTACACGTAATGCACTGTTTGGTATGCCCTAACTCATTTTAGATTAATCTAGACTCTCATTAACTTGATTCTAATTAGCATTGATTTTAGAAAGGGGAAAAAAGTTAAGCTGATTTTGAATTATCTATCATTTTTCATCCTTGTTGATAAGAATAAAGATGAAATTAAATATTTCAGTTTTATAAATATTATACCTAGAATCTTATATATTTATTATAATATCAATTTTGTAATTAATAGAAGTTGATGATGATTTTGAAATAAATTAAAATCTACTATGATATACTAGAATTTTAATCTTGAATGTTTGATTAAACGTATTATCTATGCTATAATTTTGCAATCTTATATAAAAAAATATTTATTACAACAATAATAAATAAAGCCTTTTTCCACTAGGTGGGGTCGGCTATATGGATCAAGCGACGTCAACATGTTCTGTCTTTATACATTTTTATGGTTAAGTTATTTATGGCTAGATCCCTCTTAATCATTTATCCTATTGTTTTCTTTGGTCTTCCCCTACCTCTAGTTATTAGGTTATCTTCCATTTGGTCAACTCTACGTACCGGAGCCTCTTCTGGTCGCCTTTGTACATGACCAAACCATATAAGGCGTGTTTCGACTAATTTCTCGACAATAGGTGCTACCCCCACTTTCTCTCTAATATACTCATTCCTAATCCTATCCATTCCAGTATGACCACTCATCCAGCACAATATTCTCATTTCTGCCACATTGAATTTGTGCTCATGCTGACTTTTTAATATTTTTTTAAAAATTAAATATCACACTAGTATATGTATGTCATGACCTATTTTAGAAAGTATAATTTTTTTTGGTTGAAAAAAGTTTAGGTGGGGGACAATTGTATTCTAATAAAAAAGACATTATACTTTTATATGTTTTTTTTTATTTTATAAGAATAATAAAATCATATATTTGAATCTAAATCACACATCTTTTAAAATTATACAAAATCTCAATCTTAATAACATTATTCTTATATTAATTTATTCTATTCTAACTAACCCAGTAACCAACTCATAAAAGTAAAATTCAAAATCTAGTTCAATAACAAATTTATAGCAATTTGGGTGGTTAAGGGGTTACTTTCCTATAAGATAGTGAACTAAAATTTAATTTTTACTAAAAATGTTTCCACATTTAATATCTTGAAGTTCTGTTCTCAAAAGCAAAATCTTATAAAATCATTTTTATATCTACTATTAATTAATTAATTGGTTTAATAAATATCAAAAACTTGCAATTTTAAAAATAAGGCCAAGTCAAAAGTAATATATATATATATATATATACATGCACTCTTTGAAAAGGCGCGTGAAGCAAGAATGTATTTCCACTTTCCCATTCCCACCCATAGATTCTGATGCAAATCCGATAGCCAAAATCTGACCCACGCGCGCTTTCTTTATTAACCACCGATATAGACTCTTAACCGCCCTTGAAAACTGATCGTAATTACGATTCTACCCTCATTCTTCTTCTCCACTATATAATTAAACCTGCCTTCGCTTGTATTCTGTTTTAGCTCACAGATTCACGGAATCGCCGCTTCGCACCTTTCTCTCTCTAAAACATACTTTCACTCACACTTTCTCTCTCTACTGATACAACAATGGCTTCTTCCGCTTGTTTATCTTCTCCTTCAAGAAACAAAACGACGTCGCCTCCTTCTTCATCGGCATTCGCTTCGTCCTCTTCGAGTTTCGCTCCGCGTTCGTCCTCTTTCTTGACTCGCTCCTCCTCTACAACGCACTTGAGCCTCTACGACCGTCGCTCTTCGTCTCCGTCTCCGTCGTCGTCGTCGGTGAGATTCTCAATCGACCGGCCGATCTCTCCGCGGCGATCGATGTCGGTGACGAAGCAGAGTAACAATGCGGTGTCCGGCAACAAGAGGACTTGTTTGTGTGCTCCTACATCGCATCCTGGATCGTTCCGTTGCGCCTACCACAAACGCCTCGCTCTGCAGCACCAGAATCAAACGTCGTCGCCGTCTTTTCATCAATCTTCTGGAATGAGTCTGAATCTTCGGCGATCGGCGATGAAGAACTCGCTGGTGAGAATCGGCGGTGTGGAAGGTGAATTGGTGAAAAGGACGTTAACTACCTTGATTAGACCTTCGTCGCACAATCAGCGACGACGAGAAGCGTTTCAGCCCAGGCCGAGCCGACTGGCGAATATGTCCAAAGCTGAAGGGTTGTGAACTCTGGTTTTGAATCAATCTCTTTCCTAATTCCTTATTATTTGCAAGATTACTGTGGAGTAACGATTCTTGTGGGAATGGGAACAATTTTTGAAGCGGTGAATAGAATAGGATAGAATAGGTTACTAGAAGGATTTTTTTGTAAATCTGCGGGTAGTTTTTGTCAATAATCTTTTTTTCTTTCAAGCAAATACTTGATGCGTCTGCGAAATTAGTTGTTGATGCTAGTCTGTCTTGGAATTTCGGATTTCATGGCGTTTAGTTGAGTTTTCTCAGTTGTTTATAATTCCAGTGATAAAAAGCATTCAGTAACGGCCTTGGGAAGATTGAATTGCGAATATAAAATTCACACTGGATGATTCTTGAAAATTAATTACCAAGTATCTTGATCTAGTTTTGAATTCTACGTCTAACTTTATTTCTATCATAGGAAGAAGAAACCTAGATTTTTTTTTTTGTGAAGAATAAAAAAAATTCGGAAAAAATTAGGGTTTTTTTTATTTTTGTTATCTGATAATTTTTTATATAAAAATTGACTGTACAGTTCATATAATTTCATTGATTGTGTATATACATGTTTGATTATCTAATTACAAAAGATAAGTGTGTTTAGTAAGTCTAGTTCAATAATAATACCCATATGATTGGTCTCTCCATCCAAAAATTAACTTGTTAAATAGAGCTAGATCTTTGATGTCCTTGTTATCAATTTGTCTAGGGAGAATATTATTAGGACTAGATTCTCTTTCAATTCCATATTTTAGCCGATATGCGGTGAATTATTATAATGTAACTCATAAGTTGGTCTTTAGTGTATATGAATTCTTAAAATACTAGACCAAGTACAAAGCTCAACCCAATAAAACAAATAAAATAGGGAACAAATAATAGTACTTGGTATATTGTTGGAACAAATCTTTATTGAATAAAATTTTATTTTGGGAGGAAAAAAAAGGAACAATAATCTTGATTGATGGATGGATATATTCTTCTAAGCAATAATTGATAAAATAATTCACGAGATAAAGGAATGTATACCAAGAATGGTTTATTATTCTATAATCACTTAAAGCTTGCCCTGTATGCTGTATAAAAGTAGTGTGTAATGGGTGAAGATGAGATTGTTAAGAAATGGGGAATGATTGTGATTAATTTGAAGTTTAAAGAAAGTAAGCATGACTTCCATGTCTGAAGGAAGGTGACATGTGTTAGTGAGGGGAGTGGGACCACTTTGGTTGGGAATTGGATTCACTGTCTGCCTCACTTTGCTTCCATAATTTGATACATTCACTTCACTTCTCATCTCCAAATCCATTACCAACCCAACTAGCCTCTTTCTTCTTCAATCATCTACCACTTTCTTCAATTATTAGCTACCTTTCAAAATACAATAATAGATATGTGTCTTAAGGCAAATATTAAGATATCTTTTTTAAACATTAAAAATTATTATTTTTAATTAAAATTTCACAAATTTCAAATCATTTAATGTTTTATTAATTAATCAGGACATGCTATTAATAAATCATGTATTCATTAACTACATCTTGGCCAATTGTGTTCAAGTGGAGTAGATGTTCAGTGGTACGGTAGTACTGAACTTCAGTACATTCTTCCAATCAGTTGGTCCCTAAACCATTCAAGGTAGGTCCTAATTAATGTGAGTTTTTATTAATATTAACAAATGACACTACATAATTGGAAGGATGCACTGAAGTTCAATGGTACAGTACCATTGAACGTACAAGTGATCCCAATTATTCTACTTCTCTTATAATAACTTTCTTTCGCTTATTTATTAAAAAAAATTGTAATAACATCTTTTTCAAAAAGAAATCTGTTCTTAATAAATTGGAGAAAGTACTTCATATGAACATGACTGATTAGTATAAAAGTTGTTAAAACTATAAATGTTTTTATGAATCATTCATGAGTAGTTTTGACTGTCAAATTAGTGCATAATTTTCAATACAATTCAATGATGAAAGTTTCATCACAAATACTCAATAAAAGTTGTTAAAACTATAAATGATTAATTATAGTTACAAATTAAATGAAAATCTAAGAATTGGCTTCTGAGAATGAAACCTAGACATGCATAACACTACCATACAAAAATCAGATACATTACTATAGAATGTACAACTTTTTATATTTTTCATGTTATATAGAAAACTTTAGTTACCACTTACCTATTTTATTTATAAGATGGACGAGTGAAAAAATAATCAAAAGATAAGAATAGCCTGTGTATAAAGGTACAAACTAAGGCCCATTGCTATTTTGACCCAAAAAGAACACAACTTTTTCTTTTCTTCTCATATTGGGCCTTTTTTGACCCCATCAAATAAAGAAGAAGGCAAGTGGACTATCCACTTTGGATTTTTTTTATAGAAAAAAAAAGTAGATATAGGATGGCATTTACTTTCTTGCCTACCCTACTTTTCTCACTCAAATCAAATCTGAAAAAGAAGACTTAATATATAAAAAAAAAATTTAAAATATCTCAAAGAATAAAAGCATGTGAAGTTCCTTGTCTTTGAGGAGTAATTATGTAATTTGGATTTTTTTTATCGAGTGTGTGTTGCCTCAATTTTTTTTTTTTTAACTTTATTTGAAGCAAGGCATGTTTAGCAGTAGTAATTTTTGTTTGAAAAGTGAAGCCTCACTTAAATGCTTAATATAATGATATTGATACGTCTATTGACCCCAAAAAAATAACAAAGAACTAAGTCATAAACTCATTACTTGTCAAAAACCATATTTATTTATGTTAATGTAGTTTTGTTATATTGACACAAAATTTTTATATTCCTTATGCTTCATTGTTTATTATTTAAATTGATGTATCTGTGTTTGGCGTATCATTCATGCATGATTCTAAACTTTCACAATGAATCTCTTGGAATGCACTAATTAAAATCCTCTGTTGGACTGTTTTTAATACATTTTTGGCTTGTGCAAGAAGGCGGCTAAATTATTATAATATAAATTTTAAAAAAATTAATTATTAAAATACAATAAAATAATTTTTATTTCCTAACATACTACAATTTTAAACAAAATTTTTTTTTTAACTTTTTCTATCCCATGTGTCAGTGCACTCGCCCCAAAGTGAGGCAAATGCACCGACAACAAGGGGCCTTCGCCATACTGTATGGCGAAGGCCCCTTGGCATATATATATATATATATATATATATATATATATTATATAAATATAATAAATATATAATATCATATATTACATATATAATATAAATATATATTATATAAATATAATAAATATATATATATATATAATATTTTATTTATAAAAAAATAATATTTTAATTGTTGATGAGTAATTTTAAAGATAGTGAGTTTGAGTTTTTATTATTAGAGTAGTATAAAGTAATATTGTAAGAATCGAATTGAACAAAGATTTGGACAAGTGTTCGGTTCATGGTCTGATCAGTTTAACTAGTCGAAACGGATGATGCAATAAATAATAAATATGAACTATTCTTAATATATAAAATGACATCACTCAAGTTTTAGATTTCAACATACATAATTTTGAAGTTTTAAATTACATGACTTCTCAAATTTTAATTTTCAAAACTTATAAAACTCTTAAAGAATTTGATCAAACCAAACACTAAATTCTTGATAATCATGACTTCTTAAGTTTTAATTTTCAAGACTTTTTTAATTTTAATTTTCAAAATTTTCTAATTTCTTTTCTGATGTTATTTTTAATATTTATTTTTTTAATAAAAAAATTGGACCGACGGTTAGACGGTCTAACCCGGTTGAACCCCAGTCCAACTAGAAAAATGATTTTTTGGGTCAAATCGACTCGCCTTTAATTTATATCCAGATAGCGTTGGACCGATCGGACCGTCTGGTCCAGTCCATACAACACTTGTATAAAATGAAATAGATAAAATAATTTATACAAATTATATGGTAATTGTGATAAATAATACTATCCTTATATAATCAATAAACAACAGTAACAATAAAAAATAAGTAGGTTAAAATAAATTAAATAATATATAATATGCAATTTATTTTAAATTTTTTATTTATTAAAGTTATAATTAAAGACAACAAGTTTTAAATCACCAGCACACCACTTTCAAATCATAAAATATTATTATATATATATATATTTATATTATATATATAATATTATTTATATTATATTTTATATATATATATATATATATATATATATATATATATATATATATATATATGATCCAAGGGACCTTCCCCATACAGTATGGCGAAGGCCTTTGTTGTCAGTTTAGGACGAATGCACTGACACATAGGATAGAAAATGTTAAAAAAAAATTATTTAAAATTGTAGTATATTGAGAAATAAAAATTATTTTGTTGTACTTTAATAATTAATTTTTTTAAAAATTATATTATAATAATTTAGCCCAAGAAGGCTTCCCCTTATCTCTTGGAAGCTTTATGACTTATTTTAGTTTTTTTTTTTTAAACAAATTTAAGTGTAATTTTTATATTTTTGTTATTTTTTTAATTAAAAATTGACATTATATAATTTATACAACTTAACTCTCTTATAATTGATTCTTTTAAAAATAAAATCGACGTCCTTTACTTTGAATGAAAAACCAAGTAGTAAAACTATTATAAATTGGGTGAGTCAATTATACACTATTTTAACAATTTCTATTAGTTTTATTCCATACCTTGTTCCCTTATAATTAATTGCTCATAGAGGGAAATGCTTCAGAAGTGCTAGACATGGAAACCAAAGTAAAGTACTAAATATACTCTGTTTCACAATAGTAGAATGAACACACTGGATAAACTCAAGCAGACTCTATCTCTAACTCTTTGGTCCTAGAATTATATACCTCTACCCTCAAATAATCTAATCCAAATTTTGCCTATATTGAACTAATAAAGGACATTCACATGAGAATACAAAGCAAAAGAGAAATTAAACTATCTCTAGTTACATAATTAGACAGGTCCTAAAGTTACCCATCTCCAAGACCCACCCATATCACCACAAAAGTAAAAGATTGAGAGAAAAAATCATTCAAATCTCTCTTGTGAAAGAAGAATCCAAAACCCCCCCTAAAGAGAGAAAGGTTCAATTAGTCTTTTGCCCTATAGTTTCACTAGTTTTTAACTTGATCTTATATTTAAAAAATGTGTAATTAAGTGTTTATAGTCTTAAAAAATTTAATTTACTCCTGCAAGTTAAATTTTTGTCAATGTGTCATAAAATTTAGTTGAAATAGCCAACTATATATTATTTTAACACTCTGAATAAACATGATTTATACTAAAAAAAAATAGAGTTAGTATATAATGCAACCTATATCAAGTAATACAATTTAGATGAATCAACTTGAACTATATATAAAATCAGAGTGCTAAAATGGCCCATGGTTGACAATATCAACAAAAATTTAACAGTGGAGGATAAATTAAATTTTTTTAAAAATTATAAGGACTTAATTACAAAATTTTCAATTATAAAAACTAAGTGAAACTAAAAGAATAATTTAACCCCCAAAAAAATCAAGATAAAGAAAATAACTAAACTTTCAGTTTGGCTTTAGATCATGAAACATAGTATCCCACCTGATATCTTCAATAGCAGCTGACCAATACCCATCATCATCATCATCTTCTTCTTCTTCATCTCTTTCCATATTCTTGACCTTCTTCTGCAAATTGAAAACTTTTGAACTTGGAATTGAAAACCCATCAAAATTAGGTTCACAAACACCACTAGGCACTATTGCTGAACTTGCATTAGTGAGCAAAAGCCTCTCTTGCTTATTATGATTACTATCATAACTGTAATTTTTCACCATCACCCTCTTGTTGCTTCTCTTATTTCTCTTCATCAAATTACTACTATTACCCTTCCATGATCTTGGCCTTGTAGGGGCCACCACAAGGGCAGATTTGTCTTTGTGAATCAAAGAGTGAAAGTAATTTGATAAGCTCTTCTTTGTCTTCTTGATTGCCACTATGAGCCTTGATGAGACTGAATTTAGGGTTTTCTTCTTCCCTTTTTTTTCCTTCTTGGAAAGCTTGAGAATTTCTAGCCTGTGTTTGGCTATGGAGATGCCCATGCTTTGAAGAAACTCATGATTGAAATAATTGATGTCTTCTTTTTCAAGCTCATTGTGAGTAAAAGCAAGGCCATATTCATACACTAGTGAGGGATCAAGGCTAGTTTTTGAGAGCCATGAAAACCAATCCATAATAATTAGCTAGAGTTTCTGAATGAAGAATGAGGAGGAAGAAGGTATATATGAATATATGAAGAAGAAGATAGGAAAATTTTAGGGTATAATAAAGAGAAAGTGGTAAAGAGTTTGAGGAGTGAGATATACTTTATGTGGGGTGGCTATATATATGCTTTTGAAATAAAAATTGAGGATTATTTAAATCTTGAGATTGACTAAAGAAAGAAAAAAAATTGGGACTTTATTTTGGGTGGCTATATATTATATATGTGCTTTTGAAATTAAAATTGAGGATTATTTAAATCTTGAGAGTGACTAAAGAAAGAAAAAAGAAAAAAAGATGGGTGTATGTGGGGTATATATATATATATATATGTTACAATTACCCCTTGTTCATGCATGTTCCTTTAAGTGTGATCAAACTTAATTTGAGGAGTAAGAATGTAAGATCCAAGAAATTTTGTGATATCATGATAATATATGGAAGTTACATTAATCAAGATATCATGATAATTTTAAGGAAAAATTATATTTTACATTTATGAATTAAGGTATAGTTATCATATATGCATAACTTTAAAATATAACAAAACTCTTTTTTGAAGTTTGAATTAGAGTTATATAAACATTAAATTTAGTTAAAATTAATTACAGGAGATTCTATGAAGATATTGTTTATGTTGAAGTAAGGAAGGGGATAAATGTTCAGTGTTATTTGTTAATATTAATAAAAACTCACATTAATAAGGACTTACCTTAAATGGATTAGAGACTAATTGATTAAAATGATGTACAGAAATTCAGTATTACTATATTACTGAACATCTTAGGAAGGTAACTTTTCCCTTATAAATCTTAACTAGGATTTAACGTTTTGTTAAATTTTAAATTGTATGTAATAAAAAAAGGCAAAATATGTTTTTTTTTATTTTAAATTACATGTTAATTGAAAGTTGACATACGAATTATATTTATAAAATTAATTGACCAATAGCGCAAAACATTCAAGGTTGTTTTATAATTTGTTTTTAATGAGATAACCTACTTTTTAGTCATACATTACAATTTTTAATAATTAAATTGTAAATAAGTATATCTTTAAGAAATTAATATATATATATATATATATATATATATATATATATATATATAAATTAAAAAATAAATTCTCTCTTTTTCTAATAGTATAAAGTAACACTCAAAAAATGTCATTATATATTTTTTGAGGTGACAAACATGTAGAACACTAATGAATCAACTATTAAATATATAAGCATTTTTAAACGTTGACATTTAGAATATCAAAATAATAAAAATATGATTAATATACTAAATAGCTCTCAACCACCATATGTCATGGCTAATTAACGAAGAAAGCCCTATATGTAATGTGGGCACCCAATACTACTTGGTGTATTAAATATGAGAACAAAGTTCTTTTAAAAAATAAAAGTGAATAATTATACCGATCGATATATATCATGCATATTTATATAATTAAATTGACTTTTATGAAAAAATATATTTTTTTATGGAAATATATATAAAGATATAAAAATACATTTTATAAAATGACAATTTTATATCATAATTAAAAAATAATAATCATCCCAATTTTATAATACCTCATTCAAAAGCAAAGCCCTCTCCTTCATCCTTTTCCTACCAAAGTACCAAACATCATAAATTATACATGATCTGCTTTTCTTGTTGCACCACACTACATTTTTTACCATTTTCTTCTTTTAGGATGGTATATTTTATTTTCCTATTGCCTAATAATGTTAATTTTAGAGGGATTAATAATTAACCTCAAAATGTTTTGGCCACCCAAACTATATAGCTATATATTACTTTTAGATAAGATTCCTTTTTTTCCTTTTTCCTTTTTATTTTTATTAAATATTTGAAAATCATCTAGATATTTCATTAATACTTCCAAAACTAGATGCATGCATTCTCTCTCCAACCTAAAGGTGAAGATGAAAGAAAGAACAAAAATTAAGACACACCATGTTTTTGGCTCATGACAAGTCACTTTTATCCAAATCAATACCTTGTCACAATGTAAATGACTCAAACACTAAAAAATAAGTTTTGGAGTCCCAATTTTTTGCCTTCACCTCTCCACATGTTCCTATCATTATAATTTGAACTTATATAGGTTCACGAGCACAAGTTTATAGATAAGGGGTACTATTCCCATGTGAAATATTCATATATAGAATTATTAGTGTGTTTTTGTTAAATTTATACTAGTTTTTATTGATGTGTGGATTTGGAGTTTTTTATGCAAACAAGAGTGGATAAAAGAGTTTGAGTTAATTGTAATTTAGTAATTAACCCCACATAAAGTAATTAATATTAAATTTGTATTTGGGTTCCTTAACTAATTCATTTATAATTTTAAATTTTAAAATTGATCCCTTAATTAAGATTAAAAAAAATACTTAAATAATCCCTTTTTTTCACCCAACATGTGCCCTCAATTGAAAAGTCAATTAATCTACTAGCCACTGAAATCATATAGGGCAATAATATTGCCATAAAAGAACAAAACATATAGCCAATAGTCAAGTGGGAGTGGGACATTGTCTAAAATAGAAGACAAGAAATAATTGTGGCATATTTCAAACTTAAGAGATATATTCAATTTGATATTTTAAATAAAATTAAGGACCAAAATATTAATTTAACCCCTAATCAAAATATAGATATTTGAAATTAGCAAAGCCCGTGTTAGTTATGCAGGACTTGCTGCTCACACAAAAACAATCAGTTTTTATGCTGTTTTTAATTATCTACTTTGGGTTCAAAGAACCATCTAATTAATTAATTGAGAATAATTATATGTAATGAAATAATTGAAGACTAAGAAAACTACATGTAAAATTTTACTCTCATGTAAAACCCATATTATAATTTTGACAAAAAAAAAATCATATGATCATGAGAAATTTTGTTTGTGTCTGGAGAAAAACAATGTAATATATAATTGAAGGTGAGAATATTAGTAATTTGGATCATAATTAGTTGCTTGCTTTTAGTTGGTAAAGGCGTGTTTGGTTGTGGACATAATGATTGAGTTTATATGTATTCACTTAGTGTTAATTTGTTAAACATCAGTTCATCCTAGCAAACATAATTGATATTTATTTAATACAACTAAGCAAGGGTTGTTAAGCTTAAGACATAATGATTTGGTACTTTGCATTATTATGCATATAAACATGCAAACTGAAAAGGAATTATCCGATAAGAAAGACCCCCCTTAAAAAAAGAATATTATAAGTGAAACAAAATAGAAATAATTGCTAAAAGGAAATAGAACAGTGGATAAAAGAAAATAATGTACAAGCATATATATTCTGATTTGTAATTATTATAAGGATCTAAAATAATGGCCAAGTGACTCATGTGAGGTGTTAGAACTAGGAACTCATCTTTGATGAAAATAATTTTGTTAAATTAATCCATTAATGGTTGCTATATATAATTAACTTTAATTTTCAATGTTTCAATTTTTTGTAATATGATTTTTATACGTTAAACTCCTTTCAATTAACATTGGTATTCCATTTAAATGGATATAACCCAACATCACTTTACACAATTGAAACAGCAAATTGAAATTTAGGATAGTGACATCCACATATATATAAAGGGTCAATTTGATGCTCATACACAAGATGATAGATGTAATATTTTGCAGTGAATAGAAAATTCTGTAGGTGGGCACCAAAACAATATATTGAAGTAATATTTTTGCAGTGTTTTGTCTCTTGCCTTATTTTTTTTCTGGTCAGATGTAAGTTTGAATTATTCAAAACAATTTATGCATAGTACAAGCCAGAGAGGGAATGTCTCCAAGTACTTTATGTACAAGCAAAAGATTCCCTAATGAAGCATCATAAATTTTCTGCCACAAGATGAAAATAAATCTTCAAGCAGATTAAGTTAAAATTGTTAATGAAATATAGTACTCTATGCTACAATAATCACAACTTATAAAACCATTCTTGTATAAGATAATGAACAAGAAAATAAGAGTGCCATGAGGACTAAGAATGATAACATCAAGTTATGTATATCCAAAAAAAAGGACATACAAATGTGTAGTATAAACAGTGAAACACAACTCTAATGTATTTCTAAACCTTTTTCTCACTTGCTGGTCGTGTACATGATTGTTTATGTCAAATATAAATAAAACAAGATAAAAAGCCACTGAGTTGTCTTCCCTACTGAATGTGTCAAGCATAAATTCCTAAATCTTTCCTAATGGCCACAATTTATATCCTATATCCTAATGCAAGTTTATTTTAGTATTAAAATGACACTAAAGGCAAATTCCCAAATACAGCAGATCCCAATCAAGTCATGTTTCTACCAAGTGATTTATCAAGGCTCTCAAGGTAACTGAAGTATGACTCAATTATTCCCAAATTCCAACAGTGCCAATACATAGGAATAAAAAATTTTGATAGAAAAAGAAACATTATCAAGGAAGAAAGAGTGTACAATGGAGGAGGACAAGAAGTCCTCTAAGAAACAAGAAAAAGAAAACAAAATTTTTTAACTCAATAGAGTCTTCCAATCCAGATCCGTAACCAATACATAGGAAAATTGCATTAGTTTCTTATCAAATCACAAAATCCAAATCAACATCATCATATTCACACATACAAATCAATATGACTAACAAGAATCATGGTAGGCAAACACTTTGGACATATTGAGATTCAAAAATCAAAACGTTCCAAAATCTAAATTAGAAACTCAATAGAATAATGGCAGCCATTATTTGGCAACATTTATAACTTAAATTGTACAACCAAGTATAATCAAGGTTCATGCTAAAGTATCCAAGGGATAACAGTAAATTTTACAACAAAATCAAGTCCAAAATACAAGCCTTTGTGAAGGATATATCAGCAACTAGTAGAACTGCATTAGGACTCAATTCACATCACCAGCACTTTCAGCCTTGGGGTACCCTGTTCAAGGGCTGGTAGGTTGAGGAAGGACTCAATTCACTTCCAAAATCAAGCCTAAAATGAATTTACTATTATGGAAAAAAAAAAAACTGATTTGAGAACTACAAAATGAGAATACTAAGTACAACTAAATGAAATTGAACATTTTTGCCTTGCTGCTATTTTTCCATTTGATTTTTTCATAACATACAGTGTTCACAGTTCACACCTACATTAACAATGGATCCTCTCATCACTTATCTTCTGTTGTTTGAATGATATATGCAGCAGAACCAAATGAGAGAGTTGGCTTTCTATACCTTTTAACATATATTTCCCGCTTGATTCAAAACAAAATCAACCTAAAATGTATGGCCGATCAGTGAGATTTATTTACTCTTGATGGTATAGACATTGCCGATGACTCCAACTATGCTAACAATCACTGCCAGTACCAGCATTAACCATGATAGAAACCATTCTGCCAGGCTCAAATCACCCTGATGACTTAGTCTTAAAGCAACAAGAGACGGAAATATGAAACCCAATGAAACAGCAGTTGTCGCCCCTGTGAACTTAAAAGCAGTCCAAATGTTTGGAATCATGGTAGAGCCAATATATATGAGGATCAACAGAACCAATGTCAACCCCAGAGATCTCTTCCTACTCTCTGAAAGAGGTGGGGAGCCCTCAAACACCAAGGCATCCACAGTTTGCCTTAAGGAGAAATGAATAACTGGGAAAACAAGTATTAAATGAAAAATATAGCCAATCCTAACAATATAGTTCAATGTTGAGCTAAACCGAATTCCGAGATCGCTGTCAAAATTAACCAGTACATCAGATTCTGTGTCTTTCCCAAATAGAAGATAACCTGATAGAGCTGTTGAGGAATATACAAGAATGCATAAGATTGTGGTGATCCTTCCTACTTTATTCATCTTACGAGTAGATCGCCCTTCGAGTTCGTTGTATATTGGTTGTACATTAAAATGGCAAACATATGCATTTGTCATGATTGGGATCACCACAAGCAAATCCAATATGGCAGTTTTTGAGCTAAAATCAGGACTCAATCTAGGAGCATCAATCTTCCCTTCAATAAGTTTAATGAAAGCAACAGAAAAAGCAACCACAACAAACACAACGGCAAGAGCAACCGAGGCAGCTGAAGTCAAGCTCAATGAATCAATCTTGTCTAATGAACAAAGTGGTGCTAGAAAAACCACCATGACTATCAAAACCAGGAGCTTTCTCTGATCCCACACCCCATTTCCAAATAACTGGTCAAAAACCCCATGATGATGATCAGACCCAGACATAACATCCCCCATGATAATCAAATAAACCACCAACACACCAGCATTGTTCACTATAATACATATTTCAGACAAAATCCTCACTGGTTTTCCCATAGCATGTTGAACAATCTCTCCATATGATGATGCTTTACACAAAACTGAAAAACGAACTAGCAATTCGACACTAATCTCTGACAAAATCCCCATCAAAACAATCAAGACAAGCCCACAAATAATTCCAAGAACTTTCATAGTAGCAGGGAGGGCCATAATCCCTGCCCCAATAATCGTGGTAGTTAAATTAAAAACTGCCCCGGGTATTCCAGAGTCATTATTAGGCGGATTAACATAAAGCGGATAATCATCAACGTCAATCTCAAAATCATCACCTTCGGGAGATTTTGAAGGGGTTCTAGGGCTAGGAACATCCTGTAATTCTATGTATGACGATCTGGGTACTGAAGGAGGATTCTTACCCGCCTTTTGCGGCATGATTTCGTAGCAATGCGACATCAATCAAAACAATATTGAGATGGATGAATATGTAGATCTAGGAATTGCGGGGAAACCAACAAAAAAAAAAAGAGTACAAGTGCAAAACTTACGGGCAGATCAAGAAATCGTGTGATTGGGGGGAAATGAAATGGATGAGGAAAGCTAGATCTCTGGATGAATGGGGAATGGCTAATATCTCTCTCTTCTGACTCCGAAATCAGAAGCAGAGGAAGAATGAAGGAATCAACGAAAGGTGCGGCAATTTGTAGGGAGGAGATGGCATTGGTGCTTCTTGGTGGTGGTCTTCGATTCGTCTATACCAAGTTTCCACTTTCCAACGTGTAATTTTCACTCATATTACACATTTTTTATTTGTTTGACAAGTATTTGTCTTTCACAAGATATTTATTTCTCTTAATAGACTTTTGAAAAATCAAACAAGGGTTTGATTTTTTTTAATATAACCAAAAGTATAGATGAGAATAAGCATATTATATTATATCTTGGGTGAATCTATGATGCAACTTGTTGCATGCATGCAATACAATTTCGGCCGATAGGATTATGACATGTGGATAGGATAACTTAAAATGCAATACAATTTCTCATATGTTACAATCTTATTGGCCGAAATTCCATTGCATACATGCAATAAGTTACATCATATATCCACCCTTATATCTTATCAAGATTAGAAAAGACCTTTTAACGTCTACAAAAGAATTTACATATCATTCATCAACAAAACACTCTCATAGACCTTGTTTGGTATAGAGAATTGTGGGTGAAGGAGTGGAAATGGAGTAGATGGAATCCTACTTCCCTGTTTGTTACTTGGAATTTCAAGTAACTAGTCAGTGAGATTGTTTTGGTGGAGTGAATGTTTGGCCATTCCTATAAAAATTTTGAGAGAAAAAACTCTTAAGCCCTTAGTACCATTCACCACCTCGCACCCACCACCGTCGCAGCAGCAACCCCTACCACCACCATCAAATTTAATTACAGGGATAAATTGATCATTATACTTTATGTATATTTTTATTCCTAACCTCAATATTATTGCTTTGAATGTCATACCAAATATAATTATATTATTATTTTTTTCATTCACATTCCTTAAAATAAATTTACCAACCATATGGGTCCATAGAGTTCAAACCCTCATCATTCTTTGATATTTGATGAAGAATGATTTTTTTTTTCTATTTTCAAATCATCAACATATTTTTTTTTAGGGAATCAACATATTATATTAAAGATTATTAGGTATAGTTAAACTCATTTAATATAATATAATAATACATGTATCATTAACATATGGTTAATTAGAGTGGTAGGTATTTCATTTCTCTTAAGTCTTTAGTAACATATCGAGTTCAAGTTATGAATAAACTTTTTGCTAAAAAAGTTCTACCATTAATATCTCAACTAGTTCAAACAAGATTGTCTTCAGTTCACATTATTTGAGTTTGAATATTTAATATATTATAACAAGTAAAATATTTTTGTCTAATTTTTATTTTTATTTTCCATATGTTTTCCCTTCCTACATTTTTAGTTTCCAAATCTACATTATATATTTTAAAACCTATTACTCATATATAAGACAAACATATCAGCATCAATTTAAACTTAGTACACATTTTTATCTACCTTTTGTTGGTAAAACTTTTCATCTAATTTGATTAGATTGATTTCTTATTCAAATCAGGTTACAATGGAGTAAATTAATTATATTTCATTTTCAACAATTTATCTTCTTTGATAGTGAGAGAAACAGAAAAAGAGGTGGTCTCACATCAAATAAAACTCACAAATATAACTCACCCTTGTCCCTTTCTCTCTCAATATTAGAAGATGAATCAATAAATAGTGAATGATGCTACCAAAAATAAATAAATAAATAGTGAATGAAGCATTTTCAATATAAAATTTATTAGTCTCTACTCAATGTGCTTGGTATATATTAAAGTGTATGTTGACTTCTTCTTTTTTAATACAAGTGTATGTTAATTTAAAAATATAAAGATTTTCTCATAACTTCTTACACAACTAGTAGACTATATTTTTATCATATTCCGTTGGATACTTGATATACAAACAGTCTAAAAATTTCCGTAGACTAAAAGAAACCTTTAGAATTAGTCAAAACACACAAAAGTAGTCAATTTAATCAAATATAAATTTTTATATGGTTATTACTTACTTCTAATTGCAGTTACAAATCTTTCTTTATATATATATAATGTAATGCTATTTATTTCATGGGCTGGGTCTAGAACTCTAGATATATTTTTATATTTGGCCTACATGCGGCCCGCATTTGAAAAAAGTGCATGTGGAATATATTGGGCTTCCAGCCCAAACTGAAGAGTTCAGCAAAAGGCCTCGTAGGCCCTTTTTCAGTTGACACCTGAATAATTGGGTTAGATAACATTAGTACCTCATCTCTTCTTCCTCCTCTCCTTTCTTTATCATTGTCTTTTTTTATTTTGACCAGAAAAAATAAAGAATCTCTCTTAATTTAAAAAATGATGAGATATGTCTCCCCCTGTTTCTATCCTCATTTAAAAAAAAAAAATTGAAAATGTTTTTCTTTAAAAAAAATATACTAAAATAAAGAGATAAGAGATTGAAGGTGGCGTCTATAAATTTATATTTTAAGAAAAGAATATAATATATCCTCTTTAATTTTAAAAGTTGACTGAAAATATTTATATTTTCACTTTTATATTTTTTTTTATGTTACACTTTTATGAATTAAATGTATTCCTATTCCATTAGTATTTTTGTTCTAAACCCAAATGAGACCTATTTACATAAAACATATTATGAATATATTGCAAAAAATGAAAATTTGAGAAGTTTCCAAATAGTTTTCAAAGTTAAAAATAATAATAAATTGCACAATTATAATAGCACTTATGCTTTTTATTTTTTTTGTCCTCGCCTAGTTTTTGAGATTTTATCTCGAGTCTTGATTAATCCAAACTCGACTCTTATTATATAAGTGACTTTTGTGAGAGACTCTTTCCACAAGGATAGATGCATTTACAGATCTCGAATCCATCGCCCTGCTTAAGTGATACCAAGCTATTTAACACTTGGATTAACCTACTTAGTGCTCGTTAACTAATTTAAGTTGGGATCTTTTTGCTAATATTGGTAAGTGTTAATAGAGTTATAAATGAAAAATATTATCTAATTATGTTTATTGTACAATAATAATGACAAATTTGGGCTTAACTGGCTCACTTGCACTCTAATGCAAAATCAATTTGTTGAGGCAAATGGATGACAAACATGTATTGACTTTATTGAATTTCATGTCATTTCCAGTGAGATCTTTTAACTCTTTACAAAGCATCTTCTTCACTTGTGTTAAAAATATTTTTTTCTGCTGGTTTATTTTAATAAAATATTTAAAGCATTATATAACAAACGTTTAAAAAATATTTAATAATTTGAAACTAATATAACATAATTTTCTTTTTTTAGAAAAAAACCATTATATGCTCTCAACCTGTCGGCAATATGATTTTTTGGATTCTTAAAAAAAATTATATACTATCAATAAATAAATAAATGAATCTTAACCAGTATCATATAAACGCAAGTGAACAAATCTTTCTCTTTTTCCTTTTTTTCCTAAAGCAAATCCATTCAAATAATCATTTTCTTTTGTGTAATCATATCTCTTTTTTGTTTCTCAAGGTATTCTCTGGTCTCCAGTCTGAAAGGCCAAAGACTAATCTTCTGCGGATCTGAACTCCAATTAAGGGTTTGCCGCTAGCCAATTGGTTGCTGCATGCACAAGGTGGAATTCGAACTCCCAACACTTGCTTAAGCGACTTAGTGAGCTAACCACTAGACCAACCAAAATTGTTGTAATGATATCTCTTTATATAAATATATAATAGATTTGCCTAACAAGTGTTTAAAGCATTATTTAAGATTTGATAAAAAGTCAAAAGGATAATACTATAGAATTATTAAGAGTTTAAATTTATCATCTGTCAATCGTTGAATTTATCTAAAAATTTATTTAAAGTAAATAAATTAACACAAATTTTAAAATAGATTCAATAATTTAATTTAAATTTTTTATAACTTCAAATAATCATTCAATATATTTATTGAAAAAATAAAATTGGGTTTTGGATGTTTGAGAATGAAGGAAGTCACATCACACAGTACACCTCTCTTCTTCTTACTTACTACATATGGGACCCACACTTTGCTTTGGGATTCGTGACATTAACGTCTCCCGATATCTCCTCAAAATATCGTCTTCCCGAACAAAACAAAATATCACATCCAATTTTTCTTCTTTTCATTATAAAGAATTATTAAAAGCAGAACGTACAACGCACTTACTTTGGTTTCATGCTTTCTGCCAGATTGTTTTTAATTTATTACAGGCCCATTTAAAAATTAAAAAAATTACGTCAGATTCTGATGTTTTAATTTTAATTATTTTTTATTTTATTCTTGTATTATTCCTTATCCTTTTAATTCATATATATAATATATACTCTTGTTACATCATAACAGAGTTTGTAAGGAAGCTATCAACCTAAAGTAAAATTAAAATACCGTAATCAAATTTTGATATTTTCTTTTGGATTCTGAATTATATATTAATTAATTTATTATTTAATAATTTAGTCTTTAAATTTTAAAAATAAATTATTTAATTCTTAAATTTTTATATTTATAAATTATTTAATTTCAAACATTAGTTATTAATTACCTGAACAAGTAAGGTGGTTATTAAATATTGTTATATTATCATTGAACAACAAAATTAAAAACAAAACAAGAAAGAGAAAAGTATCTTTTGGAACAGTAATTTCAAAAAGGAAAACATCTTTTTATTGTCTTAAAATATACATTAGAGACTTTTTTTTTAGGGTTATGTAAAAAAACAAAAAATATTTTTATTTATGGAATTACAGTTCAAGAAGACACTTTTATCTAACTATTTTTTTGTTTCTTTTTTTTTTCAAATTGTTGTTTAATATGATGTAACACTATGACATAGCGAGTAGCAATTAAACGGTGATATATCAATGTTTAATGGCCACGTCACTTGATCAAATAGTTGACATAAGCAAAATTTTAAAGATTAAATAGTCTATTTTTTTTATACATCTAATAAATTGATTTGATCTCTTATATATTTTATTTTAATTTTACTCATATTTGTTTGTAGTCAAATGTGTAATCAAATCTTATTTAGAGTCCAGGTTACTTGAATAAAATCATAATTAAACCCTAGAATATGTGACCAAAACACTTAAATTTTTTTGAATATTTTTAATTTGGACATTGAAAATTAAGAACGTTTAACCAATTTTAAAGTCGCATGGGAAATAACTTAATATGTTAGTTGGCTTCATTTGACCTCACTTGCTACTTTAACAATATTTTGAAAAGAATAATTTAATTTGTATGCGTTTTATATATTAATTCATCATTTATAATATATATATATATATATAATTTTTTGTCTGCGTAAAACAAAATATATATTAATCAATAGAAATAAAAAGATGACAAATTTAATTTTAATTTAGTTTAAATTCTAACATTCCAAAGTACTTTAAAAATGATTTTAAAAAAGTACTTTTAAAAAAAATTTAAACACATGAGATTGGATCTTCTCCATTAAATATTGAAATGTTGGGTGAACAAAATATAAAATTAGAAGAGAGGAAATTTAATAAAGTGTGGCCCATAATTTTTTTTATTTACCTATGTTACCGAGTACTTCATTGTTCAATGTAAAAAATCCAATTTGAAAATGTATTCTTGAATTAGGTAATATAATGGGGATCTGATTGTTGAATTTACTTTAAAATCTGTATTATTTTAAATTTTTTTAAAAAAAATTGATTCAGAGATTAACTAGAATAATGACAAATTCGACTATCTCCATAATATTATTTTTATTTATATTTAAATTGAAACTAAAACAAATATATATATATATATATCTACGGTTATCCGTAAAGTTTGACTATTCTACCCGTACTAAGTAATAATTCAATTCAAATTATGTCCCAAAAAAAAAGTCAATAAAATTCAATAAAATAATATAAATTGGTGTGGGGCATACTAGTTGTTGTTACTTATTAGTGGGAGACATAAGTACGCTTTGTTTAATACTAATACGACGATCGCACCACAAGTTGAACCCAACACATGCTGAAAACGACATTTTCATTGTTCATTTGCCAAAAGATAACCTTTAATAATTTATTATGCTAACTACATTAATCATTCACCATAAATAATCCTACTTCATAATTATAGACATAAGAATCTAACGAGATGTAGTATAAATTATAAGATTTTTTTTGTTTTCCAATGTATCCTCCAGCCCGACAGATGAAGGACTAATCCTCCGCGGATCTGAGCTCCAAGGGTTTGTCGCTGGCCAATTGGTTGCTGCATGCACAAGGTGGGATTCGAACCCCCAACACTTCCTTAAGCGACCTAGTGAACTAACCACTAGACCAACCAAGCTTGATTAATAATAAGATTTTTATATTCTCTTAATTATCGCTTTTTATATTTTATCTTTAAAAAGATCGAAATGAAGCGATAAAAAAGTCATTCTAAATAATTAATA
Source organism: Senna tora (assembly GCA_014851425.1). Lineage (NCBI taxonomy): Eukaryota > Viridiplantae > Streptophyta > Magnoliopsida > Fabales > Fabaceae > Senna > Senna tora. The sequence continues at coordinate 902,738 of CM026260.1, forward strand.
GGTCTTGCAAATCATAATATCTAAGAATTTGTTCACCAAACCTGTTATAGTGGATATCTTGGTCAAAAAATAAATTTTATATTTCTAAACTAAGGAAGTGTTTGGTACGCAGACTTAATTTTTGTTCCCGATAATTGCATTATCGAGATTATTTTACAAAATTCACATTCTTTAGTTGAAAAATAGTCATATCTCATGGGATTACACTAATACCACCTAGAGGTGTTCAATGGATTGAATTAGATAGGTTATGACACTTTATCAAATGATCCAATTTGGATTGGAATTAATTCAGTGTAAGAGTTCCATCCGATTCAATCCAAAATATATTGGATTGGTTTATATTGGATCGGTTGATCAGTCCTATATAAAAAAAAATTAAAAATTACATTCATTCTTCATTAAGACGGAGCACACTTATAGTCTCAAATTTAAACATAATCCAAACAAAATAGAGAATAAAAACTAAAATTAACAATCCATACACAATAATATTAATACAAATACAGTAGTGAATTTCAACGATAATCAAATTTATTGCTTTCAAATTCAAAAAAATTGCAAGAGTGATGCTTCTAATTCGATTCATATGAAGTGCAAATATACAACAAACATTATATATATATATATATATATATATATATATATATATAGCAAACATATACTAACCAATTAATTAACTAGGAAATAAGAAGAAGAAGAAGAAGAAGATAACTTAATTACCTCAATCTTATAACTTCTAAATTATCAGGTCAACAATTCAACATGAAAAAAATATTTTATTATAAAATACATAATATATTATTAAATTAAAATATAATGATTGGATGAATTGAATCGGATCGAATCAATTGACATCCAGAGACATTTATAAACTGATTCAATGAGATCGATTTTTCTCTTTGCCTATTCACTTATCCAATAAACGATTGATTTTGATCGAATTTCGTTGGATCGTGTTAGATTGGATCAGTTGAAATTAGATAGAAGTAGATTTGAACGCCCTTAATATATACCACCCATTAGGATAAAAGTTTAGTAATACGTAGTACTAAACTCCAATACATCTCTCTAATTATTTATTTATTGTCATTTTTTAATATTAATATGAATTCACACTAATAAGGATCCACTTAATAAATATACTTATTAAAAAGGGATAGATCTAGTTGAGAGAATTCCATCGCAACTTGTTCAAACTGAAGTTTGAATTTTCAGTGATGTGTCTTTAATAAAAATAAATATATGAAAAAACTAATAAGCATAATTGGTTTGAAAGATAAAAATTGTATTCCTCGTAAGTAAGTTAACAATTTCAAGTATTGGATATAAAAATATGTAAAAAAATATACTCATCTCTTTTGCCAGATTAATTTAACTTAAACTAGAATTATTAGAATTTAATCAATTGTTAAATACTAGTCATTTTCACCAAAAAGTCTTTGTCAATCCATCTATTAATTCTCATTTAAATTATGTGTTTTCTTGGCCATTCAATCTTCACAAGTCATGACCACCGTAGGTTGAAAACATATTTTTTTTTAAAAAAAAAAATAGCGAGGATGATTCTGGAATTTGTTTTTTCTAAAAAAAAAAAAGTATTCACTTTCAACAAAAATGTGTTGGTTGATTTTTTATCAATTAAAAAATAATAATAATTTTCTTTTCACCAATCAAATAAAATTTTAACAAGTGTCTTATCTATATTAATATGGCTGTAATCCCTTCTGATCATTGGGTCACAAAATAGCCATATTTTCTAATTAAAAAATACAAAGAATTTATATGATTGGAGGATGGGAGAGAGATAACATGTATGAGAAGTAGTTACTAAAAATGTGGAGAAGTGAATAACATAACTATTTAAAAATTAAAAAACTATTAATTAATTAATTTTTAATAATTTTAAAATATAATTATTATATTTTAAAAAATTAAGATTAAATTGTATGCACGTAAGTACATGCGAAGCTTTTAGTATATATATATATATATATATATATATATATATATATATATATATATATATGAGTTTTCATTCATTTAATATTTGTTTCCTCTCCCATAAAAAAAAAAATCCTCAAATTTGAACACAAGTTAATAAAAAAAAAAAAGTTATATTGTGTCTTGTCTTGTGTCACTTTTGGTACATTTTGGGTACGATTGGAAAGATAATTTGAGACTAGTGTAAGATGATTTAGAGTTATTTTGTTAAGAATAGTCAGGGAAACTATTTCAAAGACCAAACTATTAAATACTATAATTTTCAAACTCTTTCAATTGGGGGCTTTTAGAATCATTTACATATTATATATTTTGACAAATCTATTTTAAATTATTTTTTTATTTATTTTTTATAAGAATAATATTAAAATTTTTACCACTATCACTCTCTTTATTTATTTAAATATTAAATTAATAGAATAATTTATTTAAACTATTATTTATCACCCTACCCCAAATCATTCTATTAATAACCACTAACCCCACCTTCAAAACTCTCGATAGAGTTTGATTAGAATGATAATTTGAGACTGATGCGTGTTTATCTAATATATATTTTTAGGACATATATTTAGGTCTGTTTGATTGTTAAGTAAAGTTTTTAAACATTTTAAAGTAAAATTTGTAATAAATGTTTCACATAATTTAACTCATTCGATGCATGACTAATCAGATAAAATTTTTAATACTCTCTTTTTTTTTTTTTTGATAGGCTGTCTTTATTACACATATTATTTTAAGTTTAATAAAAAATAACAAAAATAATTTTTAAGATTCTCTGGTCCGTTAAAAAAAATCCAAACTAATACCTTAAAAACTTAATAATGATTAGGTTATAGCATTTCAAAATTAAAGAAGAAATTGAAAATTTAGGTTCAACATAAATAAATAAATTTGAGGCTTGAATAAAAGAAAAGACTAAAATGCATTGAGATTCATTGAATTTTAAAACCCTTTAAATAAAAATTTTGCTCTTTCAATTTGTGACACCCATTATTCTTCCATCCACATCTAGCACGTAAGTATAATCTCTGACGGTATTTAATTTTTATATGTTACATAAACATGTTTTGTAAAAGTATTTTAGGGTACATTTGATTATGCGACTGTTAGATATAATAAGAATGCATGAGGGAATAATAATAGTAATGTGAAAGTGATGTGAATAGAATAAAAATAGATAAAATGACAATTTTATCTTATATTAAAAGTGGAAATGGAATAAAAGTGGGTAAACAAGTAAAAACAAAAATATAATTTCATCACATTGTAAAAAGTAAAGTATGTTTGGTAGAAAGAATGTCGGAGGAAATGTTGAATTACATGATGCATTAAGTCACTTTCGCAAGCAACCAAACATATCATTAGTCCTTATCTGTCATGTAAGCACATTTTGTGAGAATATTTTAAATTTAATCATTTAATGTATTTATATGATAGATAACACTCAAAATGATAAAAAACACCCTACAAAAATGTATTTATATGATAAATAATGAGTCAATGTAGATAAAATAATATTAATTATTGAATACCACAAATAATTGAGAGGTAACGAGATTTTTATCTATAAAATTTTAAAATTCAGACCCAAAATTCAATGAAGTTAAAAGTATATTTTAGAAAAATATATATAACAAAAACAAACAAACAAATAAATAACTTTTTTGGGTTCAAAAGACCATTGTTTTGAAAACCGGACCGGACCGGAAAATCGATAAACCGGCTGCCAGTTCGGTCCGGAATAACCAATAAACCGGTCAAGAATCGGTCAGAACCAGTAGTTTAGACGGTTCGACCGATTTTTCGTTTTTTTTAACAAAAATTTGTGTTGTTTATGATTTAATATTTATTGAAAATTTGTTGTGACTTGTAGTTGTAAGGATTGTTCTATTTCAGTATTTATTGTTTGGTTTGTGATAAGATTTGAGACTTAAATATGTTGATCCTTGAACTTATTTGAAGAGTTTAATATGATATTGTAGTAATTTGCAACTTGTTCTATTTCTTATCATGTTTAGATCGAGATGGAAACATATAATTATGAAGTATATAATTTTTTATGATATATTTTAGTATATTTAATTAAAAATATATATTTTAAATGCCATCGGTTCGACCACGGTTCAACCATTGAACCGTGAACCAGTGCCTCGACCGGTTCAATGACCGGTCCGGTTTTAAAAACATTGGCATTTACAGTCAAAGTAGATTGAATGAAATCAAGCTTGGTTGGTTTAGTGGTTAGCTCACTAGGTCGCTTAAGCAAGTGTTGGGGGTTCGAATCCCACCTTGTGTATGCAGCAACCAATTGGCCAGCGGCAAAACCTCAAATGGAGCTCAGATCCGCGAAAGATTAGTCCTTGGCCTGTCGGACTGGGGGATACCCTGAGAAAAAAAAGTAGATTGAATGAAGTAATAAGCAATTCTTATAAAATAGGGCAGGCAAAAAAAAAAAACCACAATTTTCAGAGTTTAGATATAGTCTAATTTCTTTCCGTGCAATTCTTATAAAATATACATTTTTATATCATTTTTGAAGTATTAATATGGATTTACTCTAATAATAACCTATTATGATTGAATTAAGAATGAAATTATTGTCAATTTTGACAAATATCATCACTAAATAGCCTCGTGAGACTATTTTTAAATATTAATAACAATTTAGCTTCTAATCTATTTATGGTGATGATATTTGTTAATATTAATATTAATTTGGTCTCTAATCTATTCATAATAGATTATTATTAGTGTGAGTCCGTATTAGTACTTAAAAAATAAGAATTATGTATATTATAAGAATTATACCGAAATTACACAGAAGGGAATTGTCCTGATTCAATTTTCAATTTTTATTTCTTAATTTCTCAGCTGAGAAATCCATTATTTATTCTCTTCACTCAAATAAAAATCGTGGTCGTACACTCGTAGGTCAATTTTTCGCAATAAATGCATTGACGTGGAAAACAAGGCAAATGAAATTGTATTATATCTTTTAAGTTTCATTGAGGAAAAATTTACAGTTTATTATTAGGTGTTTGTTATTAAGTTTATCAATTATAAATTGTTTTTTTATTCTCTTTTTTTTTTGATTGATTGTGTAGTTTATTGTTTTTTATATTCTCTCTCTATAATGATTGGTTATACAAAAAAATTTTGTTATATGTATAATTTTTATTAAAAAACTTAATAATAAATACCTAATAAACTTTAGCTTTGCTTTAATCCTTCAAGAATGTTCTTGTTAATTTTTTTTAAAGTATTTAATGATTTAAAGTTTGTAAATATTTAAATGCTTTTTAATATTTAAAAATTATTGATTAATCAAGTAAAAATTTAATATATGTCTGATAAATTCTTTACACAGGTTGTGTTTTTTATACATGAAAAAGCAAAGAAAAGAAGATTGAAAAAATATATATATTAATATATAGGCTCACGTATTACTTATTTTTTTATTTTCATTTTGAAAATTGTATATAATTAAAAAAAATATTTATTATACTCTTTATTTACAATCATAATTTTTTTTTAATTATTTTAATATAAGGGATAAATTAGTAATTTAATACATTTCCATTCTATTTTTATTTTCAACTTTTACTAACAAACACAATAATTACATTCACTTTCCCTTTCCATTTCTATTTTTGTGTAAAGAACATACCCATAATATCATGATGGCCAAATTACTCTCTTGGTCCTCAACGTTTGCACGAAATTTAATATTAGTCTTCAACGTTTCAAAAGGTTATTTTAAGTCCTCAACGTTTTTTTGGGTTAAAATTGGTTCTCTAGTGTAACATCTTTATAGTTTTGCCATTAAATGCTGATGTAGAAGGCTTATGTGGTACACTCTCTCTCCTAGGTGCCATATTTAAATGACATGGCACCCTCTCTCACTCAAATTCAGCAAAACGACGCCGTTTTGATTCAAAATAAAATATTTAAATGAATCAAAACGGCGTCGTAAGCGTTTGTATACTTTTGTTCAGAAATTTTTTTTCCAAGTGGACCAATACAAATGTGTCACGTAAACATTTGTATAAATTTGCATCTTAAGCCATTTAAAATTCTTAAAAAATTACATGTTAGATAAATGTGAATGGATTATCTACATTATAAGGTAAAGTGCTCTCTAAAGTGGGGAGAGATATAGAAAGAAAAAATTGTGGGTCCTACATTTTCATAATTTCTCTTTTTTAGTTGTTCTCTGTATCTTTATACTTATTTTAATGAATACTTCACCTTATAATGTAGAAGATCCACTCTCAAGATAAATTCTATTAAAAAAGTAAAAATAAAATAATAAAGATTGAGGAGGTGGTGTGTACTGACAGCAGCAGGCAGCTTGAGGCAGAAAAAAGAAAGAAAAGAAAAACGAAAGAGTGAAAGCGTTGATGGGATGGGAATCATTGATGACAAGTCACACACACCCCAAAAATTATATGCAAATTTAATTTTCGGTAGGTTTAAATATTAAGCGATTTAATATTATTTTAATAAAAATTTGAGTTTGAAATTTTATAAATATAATTATTTTTGTTGGGAGATTTTTCACTATAGTTAAATGTACGAGTTAGATCGATTTCAGATTAGTCGAGATAATAAGTGGACGGCCAACAAGAAAATTCAAATTCAAGTTTTTTTTTTGATCAATTGAATTTCAATTTCAATTTCTCGCTTCATGTAAATAAAAGAGAGACATAAGAGATATGTCTCATCTCATTAAAATATTAAATATCGCAACTATTGGTTGAACGGTGGTGGCGACTGGCGAGTGGCCCAATGAAAGGAGATTGACTCGTTTTCGTGTTAATATAAATAAGGGCATGTTTGGTATGATTACAAAAAAAAGTTTTATATTATATTTTATATATATTAAACACATTTTTTTTTTAATTTTTTTTTTTATTTCTCTTCTCATTTTTTTTTATAGTATTATAGTAGTTTATTCTACAGTATTTTTTTTACAGTACTTTACATCTGTGCATTTATACCAAGCGTGTCTTTAGTTTGGGTTCATCTAATTAATATGTATCTTTAAGACACATATTTTAATTTTATTTAATTAATAAAGTTTTTAAAACTATTTTTTATTAATTTTTTACAAATCTTAAATTATTAAATATTTGATTGGTCAATTGAAAATTTATAGTAATTTATTTGAGAATGGATCCTCTAACTTATAAGTTGAAGTGCTCTCTAAAGTGAAGAGAGATAGGTAATATTTGATTGGACAATTGTTTTAAAATAGGTAATATTTTTTTATTTAAAGAGAATTTATTACTCCGACAATAAAAAAGAGAATTTATTACTTTCAACTTTATTGTTAAATTTTTTTTTCTGAACTTGCTTTGAATTTTTTTTGCATGGTTTGAACTTGTTGAAAAGTAAAACAATAATATCAATAGCGGGTTGGTTGAAGTGGTAGGTATTCTGTTCTCTTTAAGTAAGGTCTTGGCTTCAAATATTGTGTATAGCAAAACTTTTATTGGGAGAGTTCTATTCCTGTTATAGAATTTTAGCTAACTCGAATAGGATTGTCTCCAATAGAAAGATCGCAGTAAGAAACGAAAAAAGTAAAGCAATAATTATATAACTTCACTTGTTAGTTATTTAAAGATCTTTAAACAATATATTAACAAGGGATACAAGTTCAATAGTATTGTATCACTAAAGTTCAGTACATCTCTCTAATTATGTGGAGCGATTTGTTAGTATTATAATATTATTAAATTTTTGTATATTCTTTGAGTCAGGTAATTTCTTTTATTAATATTAAAAAAGCTTATATTAATAATAATTTATTTCATCAAGTTCTCTAATATAAATATGATACCGATATGTGGCAAAAAGTGTTTAAATGACCAATAACAGTAGAGAGAGAATATTGAAGACCACATTTAATATAACCAATCATAGAAGAAAGAGAATGTAAATACAATATATGATTGGTGAAACTTGATGAAATGGACATAAGAAAATAGACCTAAATTTTTTCCTTTAAAAAATATATTAAAATTTAATAGTAATGTATTAGTCAACATCTTTTCAGAAAATATATATAATAATAATAATGAGTAGAATTCTATTTTGAGGCATGAGTATTAGCAATTAAATAGTCATATATTACGAAAGGGACGCATCATGCACATCTTCACTCCTCCCTAAGCTTACTCTCCTCTTTTCCATCTGCATCTCACACGCTCTTCACAGATTGGATTCTCAAGTCAGGACCAATAAAGAAAAAATTTATATTACAAAAGAAAAAATATGATAAAGTGTGACCTATATATATATATATATATATATATTTTTTTTTCCCCCTCTTTATCTCTTTGTAATTTATTACTTTATCGGATCAAATATCTTCTTCTCATGCCTATAAAGTGGCGGAGGGAGAGAATGAGAATTATAATTATTTTAAAAATTTTAATAATATTTTAATAAAAATATAACTATTATTTTTTTATGTTTATTTTTTTAAAATAAATCTATTAACAAATTGGTCTTAATTATCATATCTCATATGAGATCCCATGTAATTCTTGTATGTTTCTTTATGGATTATTCTTGTATGTTAAAAGTGCATTTTTTATAAAGCCCACCGTAGCCCCTTTAGTTGATAAATTTATTTTGAAAATGAGAATACGAAAGTGAGTGAAAAAGATAATAGGAAAGTGAATGATATAACCACTTTTGGTATTAAAAAAAATTGAAAATGGAATAAAATGAGTATTAGATAAAATAATTATTACATCATTCATTAAAAAAATTATTACCACACTATTTGACATAGGGGCAAAATAATTAGGAACAAAAATGTCATTTTTCATCCTAACTCCTATAGAAAGCTCCAAACATGAAAATGGAATTGAAAGTCAAATTATCGCACTATTTAGCCATTAGGAATAGAAATCCTGCTTAATTGTCAATGTTAATATTTTATTGGAATACATGTTAATATTTTATTTGATTGATGGTTAAAATATTTAATGACTTAAAATCTATAAAAAAAATCAATATTACTGAAATCTTAATCATAAATTCAAAATTATAAATATATGAAATGATAACGGTATGACTAATTAAAAATGTTGAATTCTCGAGAATGAAAGTTGCTTCCAAGTTCCGATGATATTAATTTATGCTTTCCAAATATGTTATAAATTATTGAGCGAGCGTACGCTTTGCAATTAAATTAATCTCCAATCTATGCACAGGAAGAGATAAAGGTGTCAATGATAAAAATAACTTAAGTTAAAAACTTCTAATTCCAGGCCCAAAAAAAAAACCCTTCTAATTTTAATAAGAAATTTGCTAACTGATATATTCTAAGACTGGTTATTAAAGGATGAAATTTATTAATGAAGAGTTGGTTTAAATAGTAAATAATTTATATTGTTTAAGTAATGTCTTGCATTCGAGAAATCTATCTTTGTTAGAATACTCTTTCACTATAATCAAATGTATAACGTGAGTTGATTCCAAATTAATCCGAATAGTGCCTCAAAATGAAAGATACGTGTAAAATTTAATTATAAATAGACAACAGTTAATGAAAACATCCGTTTCACTAAAGAAGGAATACAAAAGTAAGAGAAAATTTTTGGCAGCAGACAATCCTGATTTGCATGCATGACAGTGGTCCCTGCCCTGCCCAACCAAAATATTTATTATTTTTCCTAATTAATTATGATCATTTAATTAATAAATGATTTTGTTAAATTTAACTCAAAAATTATTCAAATTTTTTTATTTAACAAGTGTCATAAGATATTTTTAAAATTAATAAAAACAAAATTTTAACTTCTCCTTAATTAAAATAAAATTTTAACCAAACACTAATTAGTAAAACTTTTTAAAATTAAGTCATGATGTTACTAAAAAAAATTTTATCGTTAATTTCTTGAAAACATTTAATGACGGTATTAAAAAAAATTATGGTGATCCCTCAAAAAATATTTATGGTGATACTCAAATTAAATTAATATTAATAATAAAATATTGCGATCATCTAATTTTTTTGTTTATATATTAACATTAAGGTTACGTTCGTTAGCTCTAAATGACCGTGGAAAAGCTGAAGGAATGCTTGTCTCCCATGTTCTTTAGCTAGAAATCACGATGGAATGGAAAGGGTGTCTGCCATAACGTGGGACGGAGCTTTGGCGGGGAAGGTAAAAAGCAACATGAAATCTCGACAATGCCCTTACATCCAGCCCGTACGCGCGAAAGAGAACAAGAGAGGGTCATTCAATTTCACATTTGAATGACAGAGTCTTCAGTCAGTAGCAACGTGAGCTCATCGGGAGTACCACGACGACGTCTGCGCGACAACGCTCGATGCAACGCTCCGCAAGCGCTAGATGCAACTCTCGACCCTCTCTCAGCGAGAATCCAGTTCCACGACGACATCCGACGGCGACAGCTCCAGTATGACACCTCAAGTACCATGAAAACCTCAACTCCTCAACTCTATGCTTCTATCATCTGCTCTGAATTGGGAATGGCCATCTATTAATATATATATATATATATATATATATATTGGGTAAAGTGATAAATTGACTACATTAATTTTTTTTTTTCTATTTTCATTCTCAAATATTTACTACCAAATATAATAAGGCAGCGTTCGCTTGCTGGAAATGGCGCTGGAAAACCCATTGGAAAGCCTCTCTCCCTTGTTCTCTTGGCAGAAAATTCGATGGAATGGAATGGGCTTCTCCCTTCACGTGCGAGGAAGTTTAGGCGGGAAATGGAAAAAGCTAGGTGAAATGTCAAGATTGCCCCTTAGCCGCACGCGCGAGAGAGAAGAAAAGAGATGTTGGATGAGACCTTGAAGTCAGACGTGAGCTACCGAGTTTTTTGTTCTGTGGAGAGTTTCTCTGAATCACGGTGACTCAACAACCAGAGCACGACGGTCGTGGGAGGAAGTCCGGTGGTCGTAGGTGGTGCTGTAGGCTGTTCTTCGTCTTCTTCAACGGTAAGAAATCAAGAATATTAGAGGGGAGAAGAGAGGGGTTGAGGAGATCGGAAACTTACAAGTGCAGAAGATCGGAACGCGAACGGCAACACTGCAGCCTCTATCACCGGCAACCCACTCCGACGATGACCTCCGGCGGCGACGGTGGCTCTGCTTCTTCTATGACAACCCAACGGCCACTGCACGACGCTTCAACACTTTCATTATTTAAAAAATTAAATAAACAAATTATTATTTTAATTTTAGGGGCAAAATAGTAACTTTACACCCCAACTTTTTTTTTTCATTCTTAATTCCATTCCCAAATCTTACTACCAAACACATCAAACTCATTCCCTTTTCCTTTCCCTCTCCCTTTCCTTTTCCGTTTCTGGCTACTAAACGTGCCCTAAATTTATTCTCTTTTTCTTTCTCTTACGGTCTTACCTTATATATTTTATTTAAAGAGACAAGTAAAATTAATATTTAATTTTTTAAAAAAATTATATATTTGAATATTGAAAGTCAAGAATATTCGGTCCACAAAGGTTGTGGTCCCACTTATAGTTTTGAAGTTTGAACAAACATTGATGCAAGGGGAAGTACAAAGTCCAACAACTATTTATATCCACGAATTTTTTTATATATTTGTTATCAGAAATTTTAGTTAATATATATATATATTAAAAAGAATAAATTTGGAGATAGATGAATTGTATAATTTATATAAAAATATTACAAAAATAGTTTTTATCATAGAACTTTATACCAAAAATACGAATTTATCTAATATTTGTTGCATATTAAAATTTATTTAATAATTTGAAATTTGTAAAAATTTATTTTTAGTAATTAACATTTTAATTGATCAATAAGATAAATCTTAATATATATTATAAAAATACATGTTAAAAGAACCTTACAAATAATTCTTTAATTTCTTTATCAAGTGCCAATGTTTTCTCTTATAGATGGACAGAAAATTTATTATCCAAGTTTAACAAAAAGTCAATAATTTTATGATCTATATCCGTACTCGATTAATAAAACTCTTATATGTAGAAAGGGTAAGTGAATAAAATTATAACATGTGAACATGATAATTTGAGATGTAATTTAATTTTAGCCATCAATAATACTAATTATATCAAGAAATAAATTAAGGTAAAGTTCATTAGGTACTTGCTATCAAGTTCTTCAATAAAAATTACGGATAAAAATTCAATAGTACCGTACCACTGAACTTCAATACATCCCTATAATCATGTAGTGTCATTTGTTAATATTAATAAAAACTCACATTAATTAGGGCTCACCTTAAATGGGTTATGAACTAATTGATTGGAGGAATGTACTGAAGTTCAGTACTACCGTACGACTGAACATCTACTCAAAAATTATATACGTGGCAAAAAAATTTTGTATAACCAATCATTATAGAGAGAATATAAAAGACAATAAATTACACAACCAATCAAAGAAGAGAGAGAACAAAAATACAATTTATGATTTATGAATTTTATAACAAGTGCCTATGAAATTTTATTTTAATTTTTTTATATCAATCTAAAATTCATTACACAGTGCAATAAATTGTATCATAGACTGCTCCATTAAAAAAAAAGTGTCATTATTATTGAGAGCAAAAGCGTGGGGCCCAGCACCCAAGTTGCACCACTACCCCTATCTGTACCTTCACTACCTTGTCAACGTCAATTAGTCAGTGGGTCGCGCGTGGGAGCCACCGCTTACAGCTCGAGCGTCACCGTTTACTTTTATGGACTGTCTTACCCTCATCCATTCATTGCTCTTTTCCCATTAGAATCTTCACCTTTTCTATTACGTTTCTTTTTGTCTTTTTTTTTTTTCCGGCCCTTCCCTTTCATGAAGCTTTAATTACCATGAAATTTCTCTCGTCAAATGTAGTCTTTGTTAAAATGTTAGCTAAGGTCAACAATAATTGTTAGGTGTCTTTGCTGAGTGAAGTGGAAGATGTAATATTAAATATAATTGGAATGAAAATGAGAATATTTGAGGGAATAAAAATGTTATGTTAATATGATATGATGTGAATGGAATAAAAGTGGATAAAATGATTATTTTAGCTTACATTAAAAGTGGGAATTAAATAAAAGTGGATAAAAAGATAATGACAAAAACATAATTTCATCATATTGTAAAAAGTGGGGTTTGTTTGGTATGAATAATGTTGGACCACCAACCAAACACACCCTTAATGTATTAATTTTGGTAGTTTTTTTTTTGCCATTAATTTTGGTAAGTTACAGCAATAAATTTATATAGTTAATGATAAGTCAATGTGGGAGATTTGCTCTTAAGATATATAGATTTAAGTATCCACTTTTAATATAAGGATAAAATAGTTATTTTATCAATTTTTATTCCAAAGTTTATGTAATTTAAAATTGTAGGACGTTTATGATGACAATTATGTTGGCAGTTATATAAGTGTACAGTTAAGATGTGGAAGTTCTATAAAGATGAACGTGAGAGCTTCCGTGGAGACGTATTTATAACCTTTATGTAGCCGTGGGCCGAAGGCCCGATGGGCAAAAATATAGAGCACATATTATTTTTTTGGTTGTCCGATTTTTGAGATATTGCTTTAATTAATTCGGATTCGACCCGAGTCGTGCACCTGACTATACTGAGAGAGTCTCCCAACGACATTCACAAAATCTCGAATTCAAAATCTTATTTAAACGATACCAAATTATTTTTTACTTTGACCAACTCCTCGTTAATGTGTAGAGCACGTATTATTAAGTGTATATATGTCAAATATTAGGATTAAGTCGATCGTGGTATATATTATCATTATATTAAATAATTAATTATTACTGACGTTTAATTAAAACTTATGTCAAATAATTAATAATTAATTTTCATTTCCACAATTCATGTAAGATTATTAAGTGCATATATTATATCAATATTATTAACTAAATGTTTTAACATTATTTCATAAAATCAAAATTTAGAAGTTTCACAATTGAATATCATGCATGGAACAAAATAATAAATATGTCTTTTTTCCTGTTTTGTTTAATTTGATAGGGAGAGAATAAGAGAGGCTATAGCCTATAGTAGGGAGATATTTAAATTTGGTATCCATCAATGAGGTTGTCCATACTTTTATTATGCCAGAATTATTTTCGACACATTGTGTTTTTGTTTGACGAAGACTCTATTTTCTTATCAATTTTTAATTTTTTTTTTAAATTTTACATATATTTTTTTACTTAAGGAACTTATTTAATTTGATATTAGATCTTTACATATCTTCAAATAGAGATTTAAACTTTGATTCTTATAATTTTTGGCGAGTCTATGTATATTTTTTTTGTCTAGATCAGGGTATTCACCGTCGAGTACAGTGATTAATTCTCTCGTTGAATTGTATGCACCTCGAAGAGTGGAACAACTGACCCAAGGATTTAAAGCTGCTCCATACCCAAGGTAGGAATCGAACTCCTGATACTTGGTTAAGGATGGATGAGTCCTTTCCACTCAACCACACCCCTTAGATTAGTCCATGTGTACTTTGATTTATAGAATTACGATAGTGACTAATCTCTCTCAATTTGGTTGATATATAATTACAACAATTTATTAGAGATACAAGAATTAAATAATTAAGATTTCCTTATATTTTTTGTTTATTTGTTTTCCTATTTTGTTGAGCTTACACTTTTTTGCTCCTTAGAAAAAGAAGAAAGTAGTGGAATATTGTGTGATGTTTTTATTTATAGAAAAAACAGGAGTGGAAAAGGAAGGAACCACATGCATTCTCTTTCAATTTTGGGGGCTCTATCAGGAATTGAAGTTGAATCTATCTATTCCTCTTTCCTCTTATATATTTTTATTTTATTAAAAAAAATTTAAATGAGAAAAAAAGCATGAGGAAAATAGAAAAAAAATCAACATTTAAAGAGTTTTAGAAAAAGTCACAATATTATGAATTATGACACCTAGTAATCTTATATTTGGCACACAATTAAAAAAAAAAATAGATCAAAAATCTTATTTGTGTTTTTAATCTCACATAGAGAAATGATATTATTATAATTCCACGAGATAAAATTATTTTAAACTATGCATGAATATTGTAAAAATAATTTTAGAAATGTGAAAGTTAAAACAAACAATTTTTATTACAAAAGATAGATTGGTTAAAGTGATAAATAAACTGATATTATTTGATAAAGATATTTAATTCGAAACTTTATAAATATAATTATTTTTGTTGGAGACTCTCTTGTCATAACAAAATAGAGAAACAAAACAAACTATTTTTTGGGATGCATTCCAGAATCATATTTTTGAAATTGTGATTCCAAAATATAAAATTTTTAAGAATAAAAAATTAATCCGTATACTAAATAATAAGGTCTTATCGATCAATTTTTACTGCTACGTGGACAAGTCACAAGACAACAACACTCTCAGAGGTACCTACACACACCTGACACCGACAACAACCTACACCACACCGCACTCTTCTCTCACCACACATTCTCTTCACTATTTTTTCATCAACCATCAATTTTCAACTACATATATATTTTTTGAATTATCTGTAAATTAATAATAAAATGTAATAATTTATTATTATTTTTAATTTTAAAAATAACAAAATTAAACAAATATTATTAACCAATACATAAAGAATCTGATACAAAAGAAGCATTATCTAATATAAAAATCACTCCAATAATAAATTCAACAATAAATGATGAAGTAAAAGGATGACTTCAAGCAAAAAAAAAAAAAAAAACCCAAAGCACGACATCTCAATTTAGAGTTAAAAAGAGTACTTAAGAAATTATTACGGATAATTTATCAAATGAAAGATTACTTAGAATCAAACTCAAAACATATAATTATTTTATATGGAAGGCAACTAAATAAGCAAACTTGAAAAAAATAAAAACAACAAATTTAAGTAAAGTTACTATGACATTCTTCTAACTATAAATTTTATTTATATTTTTTTTATAATTAGTAATGTAAAATGTATTTTTTTCTATCTTCATCTATATTTGGTCATACACAAATTTTGTACTATATATTTTATAGGTTTGCTAATGCCCTTGCACCTTAAGGCACTATTTAATAATTCTCTTCCACCAATGAGATGATTTAAAAATTATATTTGTTGACTTTTTATCAATTTAAAATAATAAATTTTCTCTCAACTAATTAAAAAAAATCTTAACAAATACCGTTAAGTATTTATTAAATAAATCACATTTTATTTATATTAAAAGAATCTTGTAGCAAACAAACAAATAAAGTCATCTAAATTTAGTCTAAAATAAAATTGTCTTTATCACCTCCCATTCTATCACTTTCTTTTTTAAAAACGCCTTTAATTCATTTCCATATCGTGATAATTCCCATACATATATCTATTTCTCACGAGCAATTGAAAAGTCCTTTCACTTTAATATATCATATCGTCCCGCAATCAAGACATGTGCCACTGTATCACGTGATATATTAATTAGTGCCCACATCTTCCCCATTGTCTAAAATCATGATGGCAGAAACCGTAATATTCTTCAAAATCTAAGGGCAAACTCTCAGAGACCCGTCCGAGAAAGTTTGTCGTTACTTGCGGGATCTCAACCCGGTAAAAATTCACTTTCTTACCAACTACTCCTCTCTTTCCCTAACTATTATTCCTCTTCTCTCAGCCGTCAGATCTAAATCCAACTCGACTTTATAACCTAGAGATTTGAATCTAACGGTGAGTTTCCAGGGAAAAATATGTGGTGCGTCAGTAGGGGATTATTACTCATGGTCTAGTATTACTCCAAGCTAAAGGACAGCTGTGAGCTCGAGATTCCGAGCCGATTATTTAGACAAATTGAAGCCGGCTTAGTAGGCCCCGCAAATAACTGCACGTATAATATAAGTCGAAGGGCTTATCATAGATCTTATCAATGACGCAATAATTTATCGATGATAAGTAATGGGACTTATCATCTCCTCAATCTGTTGCTTCCTATATAAAAAACACCTATTTCTGCAAGTTCAAATGTCCTGTATATATTTATAGAGAGAGAAAGTCTTCTCAGGAGTAAGAAAGCGAGTTTAATAGTCCATTTCAGAGGAGAGAGAAAGCTCTAGAGAGAGAAAGCTCTCACCTCGGCTCTATTCTGGTGCGTTTGTTTGAAGGTGAGGACTGAGAACTTCTCAGAACTCTCTCTAATTTTCGAATCTGTTGCTTTAATTTGTTCATTTGTTTTTCTTTTCTGTGTAATATTATTTGTGCTTTTTCTTCTTCTTTTTTTCCCTAATTTTTTTTAAAAAAAAACCTTTTCCTCTCTTGCGTCTTGGATTCTCATATGGATTAAAGCTACTTTCTCGTCTCCTTTGATCGTCTAGGATAGAGTCAACTTGTTCTTCACTTTTTTTTCCCCTAAACCTGATTTTAGTTAAATTTGCAATTTGCAATCGTGGTAGTTTTCTTTCTAAATGCTACGGTAGGTCGAGTTAAATAATTTCATTCACGTTTTGGAGTCGAATTAATAATATTTTTAACCTGATTTATAAGGGTGTGCAATTTCTCTAACTTTGTTTTTCGGTTAAGATTTGCAGATCTAACTTGCTATCGCTCATTTTAGTTCGTTTCTAATCGAAGCTGGGGCAGTTACGATGTCGTCTCTCAGTAGAGAATTGGTGTTCTTGATTTTACAGTTTCTGGATGAGGAAAAGTTCAAAGAGACTGTTCACAAGTGGGGCTTATGCCATTTAAGTTTGCTATTTGTTATTTTTGGTTATTTTTAATAATTATTTTATTTTACCTCATTAATTATTTTTTTCCTTTTACAATAATAGGCTTGAACAGGAGTCTGGGTTTTTCTTTAACATGAAATATTTTGAGGATGAAGTGCATAATGGCAATTGGGATGAGGTTGAAAAATATCTCTCTGGTTTCACAAAAGTTGATGATAATCGGTATTCAATGAAGATATTTTTTGAGATAAGGAAGCAGAAGTACCTTGAGGCATTAGATAAGTAAGTTTACAAGTGCACATTAGACTTTGTAGACAGTTAGTTTTAAAAAATAAAACTTCAGTTAAACTGTTTACTTCTTGTAGGCATGACAGGTCCAAGGCTGTAGAAATTTTGGTGAAAGATTTGAAAGTTTTTTCCACATTTAATGAAGACCTA
The DNA here is from genome assembly GCA_014851425.1 of Senna tora. NCBI lineage: Eukaryota > Viridiplantae > Streptophyta > Magnoliopsida > Fabales > Fabaceae > Senna > Senna tora. Next base: position 920,919 of record CM026260.1, read on the forward strand.
TTCAAGGAAATCACACAGCTGTTGACATTGGAGAATTTCAGGTAGATATATCTGGAGTCCCAGTTTTACTGTAAAATTTCTTTAGATTCAGACAATGAATATCTTGTATTACAGGGAAAATGAACAATTGTCAAAGTATGGTGATACGAAGTCTGCAAGGGCAATCATGTTAGTTGAACTTAAAAAGCTGATTGAAGCAAATCCATTATTCCGTGATAAATTGCAGTTTCCCAACCTTAAAAATTCAAGGTTACGGACTCTCATTAATCAGAGGTAATTATTCAAAATGTCAAAAATCCAACACACTCAAGTTAGAGCTAGAAGTTGTGCCTTGTATGTGAATAACTTCCTGGTACATCCCTGCAACGTGATTGTTTTTGGTGTCTTTGTTTACCCAATTGAATGAGCTTATCTTCCAGATACAGAATTCTATGTGTCTTGTGTATACATGCATTATGTTGTGTAGCGAATGGCCATTGTATTCTTATGTAAATAGAATGGCTCTCCTGAACGATATATTGCAATATTTGATTGAGCAGCGTGTTCTTCAATTCATATGGACAATGTAAATTTCATCGGTGATAGATCATTGTCATGTAGTGGAGCTATTGTTTGTGCATTTTCATAGAAATAGTATATATTCTTGTAACTACTGATTTTGTTAACCTTTTCTAACGGGAAACTGATTTTCTATTTTCTTTTTATTGAATTACAGCTTGAATTGGCAGCATCAACTCTGTAAGAACCCACGGCCAAATCCAGATATAAAAACTCTTTTTGTGGATCACTCTTGTGGACAACCAAATGGTGCACGGGCTCCATCACCTGCTAATAATCCACTCCTTGGATCCTTACCAAAGGCTGGAGGGTTTCCCCCACTTGGTGCACATGGGGTGGGCTACTAATTGATTATCAAACTCTTTTGGTTCTATAGGCATTGCATAATGCACCTCTTTGTTTCCTTTTGATTCTTACTTTCATGCTGACTGTTGTGCTGGGTTTCATTGGTATAGCCTTTTCAACCAACACCAGCACCAGTGCCAGCTCCCCTGGCAGGATGGATGTCAAATCCTACCACTGTAGCTCATGCTGCAGTCTCTGGAGGAGGAGCTATAGGTCTTGGTGCTCCATCAATTCCTGGTAATTCATTATTTTTCTTTCTATTATTCTCCAAGTCTTCATGTGTAGTGGTGAACAATGATCAAAGGAGATATATTTAGTTTGACCTGTGAACTTGAACATGTTTCATTACCTTTAGCTGCTTTGAAGCACCCACGGACCCCTCCCACTAATCCTTCTGTTGACTACCCATCTGGAGATTCTGATCATGTATCTAAGAGAATTAGACCAATGGGAATGTCAGATGAGGTAATTTGGAATCAATATTTAACTCCTTTTCTTGCTGTTCTGGGCATTATTTATTTTATCAATTAGTAGAAAGCAAGTTTTGACCCCACATTTATGCTATCAGTGTCTAATCACTTTGTGCAGGTGAATCTACCTGTTAATGTGTTGCCAGCAGCATTTCCAGGTCATGGGCATGGCCAATCTTTTAATGCACCTGATGACTTACCGAAGACTGTCACACGAACTCTGAATCAGGGTTCATCTCCTATGAGCATGGACTTCCATCCTGTTCAACAGTCCTTGCTTCTTGGTTCGCTACTATTCTAAACATTTAGATAGTTTCTTAACATACTAAATAGTTACTTGTATTTGTTGCTCATATTGGCTATTGAATAAAAAATTTTCTTGATGCAATGTCAGTTGGCACCAATGTGGGGGACATTGCTTTGTGGGAAGTGGGTTCACGGGAGCGACTGGTCTTGAGGAACTTCAAAGTTTGGGATCTTAGTGCTTGTTCAATGCCACTTCAGGTTGTCTCTTCTGGTTCATTAAAGTTTTTTTTTTTTGGTGTACGACATTAAAGTCCTCAATATTGAATTACTAAATTGAAAACTAATCATGATCTAAATCAGGCTGCTCTCGTCAAAGATCCTAGTGTTTCTGTCAACCGTGTGATTTGGAGTCCTGATGGTGCTTTATTTGGTAAGTTTAATGTCTTTGAATACCTCAATTTATATACGCTTTCAGAAGTCAACTAGACCAATTCCTAATGCCTCTGTTCGTTTAATAAACAGGAGTTGCTTACTCAAGGCATATTGTTCAGATATACTCTTTCCAAGGTGGTGATGATGTGAGGCAGCACCTGGAGGTATATTCTGGGGAATGTTTTCTCTGCTTGCTTTAGGTTTCATTGATGCCCATTTGTTTTTTTATTGTTCAATTATGAACCTATTATGTAGATCGATGCTCATGTTGGTGGAGTGAATGATCTAGCATTTTCCCATCCAAATAAGCAACTATGTGTCATAACCTGTGGTGATGATAAGACCATTAAGGTGAGTTTGTGGTTGTCCAAACATGAGCTTGGAGTTCTTAAGTGGAGAAGTTGATATATGTTGCTAACTAGATATCGTAATTTAAGGTTTGGGATGCTACTACGGGTGCAAAACAGTATACTTTCGAAGGTCATGAGGCTCCAGTTTATTCTGTTTGCCCTCATTATAAAGAAAACATTCAGGTAGGACTTGAACTGAGAATGTTAGTTTGGTTAGTATGGTTACTTTATCTATCACATTTTTTCCAGTTGGTTTTCTTTCTGATTCCGTGTGCTTTGATGGTGTAGTTCATATTTTCAACAGCGTTAGATGGAAAGATAAAGGCATGGTTGTATGACAATTTGGGGTCTCGTGTTGATTATGATGCCCCTGGTCGTTGGTGCACAACCATGGCTTATAGTGCTGATGGTACAAGGTACATAATCTCAACCATGGCTACTAATTTTGTTTTTTTCTATTGCAGTATGTTAAATGTTTGTTTCATTATTCTGTAAAAACTAAAAAGTGCTTTTGGTTCTAATTGTATATTCTAGGCTCTTCTCTTGTGGAACAAGCAAAGATGGGGAATCCTCTATTGTTGAGTGGAATGAAAGTGAAGGAGCTGTTAAAAGAACTTACCAAGGATTTCGAAAACGATCTTTGGGTGTTGTGCAATTTGATACAACAAAAAATCGTTTTCTGGCTGCTGGTGATGATTTCTCCATTAAATTCTGGGATATGGACAATGTTCAACTTTTGACAACTGTTGATGCTGATGGAGGTCTACCAGTAAGTTCCTTCTTTTATTGCAAATTGGGGAAATGCTCTCAGACTCAGGAAGCAGTAGTTACTAAAGCAGAGAGAGAGAGAGAGAGAGAGAGAAAGAGACGGCCAGAGATGAGAATGAATTTTGTATTACTGCAGCAACGCATTTACAATATACAGAGGATTAGTTTCGGTAGTAGTTACTTATTGTTGCCTTATTTGATTTCTAGGCAAGCCCACGCATCCGTTTCAACAAGGATGGAACTCTCTTGGCTGTTTCTGCAAGTGAGAACGGAATTAAAATATTAGCCAATGCAGATGGCATAAGATTGTTGCGTACATTAGAGAATTCTTTATACGAGGCATCAAGAACATCTGAAGCCATGGCAAAGGTATACTTCATAAATGTCAAGGTTTCCTCACCTCTCACTGATTAAACCTAGTTTAACATCTGATGTTCTGTGGCAGCCTACAATAAATCCAATTTCGGCTGCAGCAGCAGCAGCAGCTGCTGCAAGTAGTGCTGCACTTGCAGAGAGGGGCCCATCTGTTGTAGCTATTGCTGGAATGGTCTGTCAATCTTGTCCTCATATCATTAGGACTTGTCATTACTTCTAGCTTTTTATTATGCTTTGCAACTTAAGATGCTATTATAGTGTTTTTTTTTGGCTGATTAATACATTCTCTTCTACTCCTCTCACGGAGTAAAAAGAGAGATCCTCTTTCCATGAATGTTATTTTATAGTTATTAACTGCAAGCCAATCTTATCTCACCAGAATGGGGATGCCCGGAATATGGCTGATGTTAAACCTAGAATAACTGAAGAATCCAATGACAAGTCAAAGATATGGAAGCTCACTGAAATCAACGAACCAACTCAATGTAGATCCATGAAGCTACCTGAGAATTTGAGAGTAACCAAGGTATGTTACATTTAGTGCTTACTAGCTGTATTTAGTTTTGGACCTTCAAAATGCTGACCAAATCAAATACCCTTTTCCCAATGGCATTTTGAGTAGCTATGTTACAGATTTTTTTCCCCAACTGCCTAAGAACTGCTATTCTGTCAAATCTAAAACTTAAAAAGCAAAACTCCATCATTGCAAATTGTATTACCATTTAAATGGCATATGGTTTGGATTTGGTGTGCAAAAATTTAAACTGAGGAAATATTTGATCACAATCTGTTTTTCCTTGTTATTTTTGTGGTTATTTGTGATATTGTGTTCCTTCATGCTAAACTTCAACCGATGGGTTACTCTGGTCATCCTTGAAATTCCTTCTCGTTTCTCTGCTTCAGCCCCCTCCAAATATAAATTTCTGATTCTCTTGTTTTGACAGATATCGAGGTTGATCTATACAAATTCAGGTAATGCTATACTGGCATTATCATCAAATGCCATTCATTTGCTCTGGAAATGGCAGCGAAGTGACCGCAATTCTTCTGGCAAGGTGTGAAATTATGTGAAGTTACTTTTGTCAAACTTGTACCCTTTTTTACTCAAAATTTGGAATAGGAATGACATTTTTCTGCGTGTTGGTCCTTCATCCTGTAGGCCACTGCCAGTGTGTTACCCCACTTGTGGCAACCATCAAGCGGCATCCTGATGACCAATGACATTTCTGACAGCAATCCTGAGGATGCTGTGCCCTGTTTTGCTCTTTCCAAAAATGATTCCTATGTAATGTCAGCATCAGGAGGGAAGATTTCCTTGTTCAATATGATGACTTTTAAGGTGACCTATGAGCCCCATGTGATATTTATGACTACAAATGTGTTAGAACTAACCAGCCTCAATCTTGGCTAAGTGCAGACAATGACAACTTTCATGCCTCCACCACCTGCAGCAACCTTTCTTGCTTTCCACCCCCAGGATAACAATATTATTGCTATTGGGATGGATGATTCCACCATTCAGATATATAATGTCCGTGTGGATGAGGTATCAGTGCTGTCTGTACAAAGTTTCCTTTCTCACTTACGATTCAGGATTTGGGGCTTATTAAATTCCTTGTGCAGGTTAAAAGTAAACTCAAAGGTCACACTAAAAGAATAACCGGCCTTGCTTTTTCTCATGCATTGAATGTGCTAGTTTCATCTGGGGCAGATGCTCAGGTAATTATTTTCCTGTGTAGATATGTCTCCAGAATTAAACTTCGTTATGATTAAATGGTATATATACAAAGAATTCTAATTTTGTATCTTTGAGTTTTCATGAAACATTGATCTCTATGAGCATGTCATTGAAAGTTCTATGTTCATCAGTTGTCATTCTTTCCAATTGTGCAGATTTGTGTGTGGAATACTGATGGATGGGAAAAGCAGAAGACAAGATTCTTGCAGCTTCCTGCTGGGAGGACTCCAACAGCACAGGCAGAAACCCGTGTACAGTTTCATCAGGACCAGATACACTTCTTGGTTGTACATGAAACTCAGCTTGCCATTTATGAAACAGCAAAACTAGAATGTCTAAAGCAGGCAAGTCCTTTAAATTCAATTTGTTGTGTTTGTGATCTCTCTGCCCCTTCCCAAAAAAGAAAAAAACACTACTTTTATCTGACATAAAGAGCTTGAACTGCAGTGGTTTCCAAGAGATTCTACTGCACCGATATCAGCTGCAACTTTCTCATGTGATAGCCAGCTGATATATGCCAGCTTTTTAGATGCATCAGTTTATGTATTCAGTGCTTCAAACCTCAGAATACGTTGTCGTATCAACCCTTCTGCTTATCTTGGTTCAAGTGTCAGGTAACGCCTTCTTTACCTGTCAATTTGTCTACCAGCCATGATACCAGGATGTTAATGGTCAATTATCTCAATGTTTATTTTTAACAAGGTATTGGATTCATTCCCAGAATTAATGAATAGAAACCTTAATTGGGCTATAAGTCTGCCAAAATCCAAAGTATTAGTCCTTCTGTATTCTTACTTTACGCATGTGAAATTAGTCCCAATAGGGATAACAACATACTGAAGTGGGGGGAACAAGTTATGTTTGAATGGTATTAATATCTTTTGAAGATTTTAAGTTCTGCAAATTTTCTAATTGGAGGAATTTTACAATTTCTCTTGAAGCTTTTAAGGTAATAATATGCATGTTGAAACCACTGAATGTATTTGCAAAAGAGTGTTATTGTGAATTTAAACAATAACATTTAATCTCTATATATAATTGTATATCCAGAATGAATTTAACTAATTCTTCATGAACTTTATTCTGAATTTACGATTTAGTTCTTTTATGGAGTACTTATTGTTGAACTCTAACCTTGGTTTACATGTAGCAATCCCAATGTACAACCACTCGTCGTCGCGGCACACCCTCAAGAACCAAATCAGTTTGCTGTGGGACTGTCGGATGGTGGAGTTCATGTGTTTGAGCCCCTAGAGTCTGAAGGGAAATGGGGTGTGCCCCCACCCATTGAGAATGGGTCAGCAAGCAATGTTGTGGCTACATCAGTTGGTGGTTCTTCAGATCAAGCCCAGAGATGATGATCCATGTCAGCCTAAGCAAGTTTCTTTTACATACTTGGCTTGCTGGCTATTCCAAGAACTAGGTATATACACTCATAGTTTATGCAGAGCAATCCAACTACTCTCTAGACCCATTGTGTTGTTATCTGGGCTGTTCATAGTCTCTTATGGATGCATTTCAAGTTTAATACTGCACTGAAGGAAGTTCTTTTGGGTACTATCAAGGTTCTGGCTATATATTTATATTGGTTGATCCGAAATTCTTGCCTTAATTTGCCTAATCCAGTCTGCAAGTAACATACTAAGCTATTCTCCTTAGTCTTCCCCCTAGCCTCCTTTTTAATTTATGGACATATAATATTTTTATTGTGCAGTTTGTGATTTATGACTTGTAATGTACTGAAGAATGATGTGCAAAGATGTAGATTTTGACAGTTTGGTTTAGGATCTAAGTTATTTGCTTTAGGGAGATTTAATTTAATAGCTGTTTCTCAAAGATTCAAGAAATATGTCGAATTCTTGATGTTTTTACCTGTTAAATCTTCTTTAAAATGCTGATTGCTGATTACTGATTACTGATTACTGATTACTGATTACTAGTGCTATTTAATATTAGTTTTTCCATGACTCGCTATCTTCTAAGGCAACTGAGTTTGGGGTGAATAACACCCATTCCACACTCAAATTTGCAAAAAGCTTCTAAATATCGTTTCATCGTCTGGACTCTAGAAATTTATGAATCCATTAAATATTTAATGGGTATTTTGTAGTCCTTGAACTCGGACTCGAAGAGAAAGATTCACTTGTACAAGAAGGGCTTTTCTAGTAAGTGCCTTAAAGCTTAAAGGTATTCTTTAAGGATTGCCTTCAATTAATAAGAGGGCTAAAAAAATGATGTTTGTTAACTTTTTAACAATTTCAAATTTTTTTTTTTCAATCAATCAAAGAAAACTTGTTAGGTAAACCCATACATATATTAGAGGTGGGCATTATTAAATTTTATCTATTTTTAGTTTGATATATGATTTTTGAAACTTAACACCTTTTAGTGTGACATATTTGTTAAAAATTAACACTAGAAAATCTTTTAATTGGTAAGTAATAACTAGGCTAAAGAAAAAATATATATAAGGATTTGTTGGGAGATCATTACGAGACCCCAATTAATTTGACCTAGATTAGGTAAAGCTTAGCTGCTTAGCTGCTTTCTGCTTTCGGTTTCGGATACTGGTGTTTCGATACAAAATAAGTTCAAATATTGATATTGGTCTTAAAAGTATGTTGTGTATTTTAAATTAGTCTTAAATATTTTATTTGTTTTACACTGATTTTAAAAGTATGGGATAAATTTTAAATTAATCCTAAAATTTTCATTTGTTTCACATTGGTCATGTACATTTTTATTGTATTTCAAATTAGTCCAACCGTTACAGTCCGTCAATTTTCTGCGATGTGGCACACTAATTTGGCACCATTCTCTCTCCTATTTGTCATAATATTTTTCTTAAGTCGCTAATAACATAATCATCCAAATAGAGAATACACTTTTCTCTCTCACTCATTTTGGATGCAAAAATAAAAAGATCCAGTAAGTATACCCGATATTCAAATATTATATATTACAAAATATAATATTAAATATTAAATACAATATATATTATTAAATAAAATTTGTGTATATAATATTATTAGAATTGTTATTTTTTATTTTTTTTAATAACAATTATGTATTTTTTAATTTTAAAAATTTCTTTCTATAAATATTTATTTATTGGTTAGATATATATAAGATAATTGACTTGATTATAGGATATTCAATATCCAATATCTAATATTTTTTTCTTTTTCGAATATGAAGTGATTTTAGATACAAATATTAAAAATGATAATATTTTTAACTTTAATTTAGATATGATATATTAAATAAATTTAAATGTGAATAATAAAAAAAGTAACGGCCCATTGTTACCCTTAACGCTTGGTATAAATGCACAGATGTAAATTACTGTAAAGAAAGTACTGTAGAGTAAAGTACGGTAGAATAAAAGAAAGTACTGTAGAGAAAAGTGAGGAGAGAGATAGAGAGAAAAATTAGGAGAGAAAACAAGTATGATAAAAAATATATTTGGTATGTATAAAATATGATGTAAAATTTTTTTGAAAATCGTAAAACACCAAAATTGTACTGTTTGTATTTTACACCAAACATACCCTAAGTAAGTGTTGGTGGATCTTATCATTGTTCACGAGAATACTGAATACACCCACGATGATGACATTTTGTGGGGGCGTTCCCCCATGGCCAATTTTGATTTGACATTTTGTTTTCTTTAAGACCTTTTCATGACGACTCTTCATATTGTTGACTGGTTAACCCAATGCTCTTTCTCAATAGTGTAATATTAGCAGTATACGATGAAGGTTATTATACCTAAGGACTTTTTGTATTGGAGCACACTTATGGCTAAAGAGGTACCTACTACTTCTTATGGGGAAAAAATTTTTTAGGGAGTTTGATCCCACTAATTCATTGCACTGAGGTGAAGTTTGACATGAGTAATTTAGTGAAAGGGTAGAAACAGAAGAAAGTGATTAAAAATATATAAGATAGGTAGAACAAGAGTGAAATATAAAAGTAATGTTTGATACAGAGATGATAAAAAAAAATAAAACATAGAAGTTTGAAATATCATTTGTTTTTTTACTTTTGTTATCTGTCATAAATTTTTTAAGAGTATTTTGATCTTAAAAAATATTTTTCTCTCCCATCTTCAACTTTTCTCTCTCCATGCAAGGAAGCAAGTTTCCTCTCATGAAAGCTTCTTATCTCTTTTTCTCACCTCAAAATTAGAGGTGTCAACCACCGGTCACCACCATCGCTACCGCCACCAACCACCCGTCACCACCCACCACTTTTTTTTTTAAATAAAATTCTTTATTTTTAAAATATAATAGTAAAAATATTTTAATTTTTTGACAGATTTTATATTACAAACTCACTCATATTTTATTTTATACCAAATAATTTTTTTATTTTTATAACTATTTTACATTAATTTCCTTTACATTATTTCCCTACTTAACATACCAAAGGGAGCTATAGAGGATGAAAACTAGATTAACGTTTTACTAATTTTTTTATTTAGCTACTAGTATATATTTCAGAGGACTTTTACCATTTTCTTCATATCCAATACTATTGGTCAGCGGCGTCAAAAAAAAAAAAAAAAAAAACTATTGGTCGGCAAGAAAGAATCTACACGAGAAACATTCAAATAAAGAAACACAACTTTACCGAAGAAAGCATGTTGCTAGTGAAACAGGTAACTTCGGTGTATTCAATGGCCAAACAAAAAAGGGTAACGTTCATGTACTAATTAGCTATCCAATGAGCCAATAAAAACTAAACAAATCCGAAGATTCTTTTAGTTTGAGTGAACTTTTATTAGTTCCATAATTCCATTTCACTGAATCTAAGAATTTCTTGATAATACTCAGTTATTGGTGACTGTTAAAAATGTCAGTACTAGAAGCTTTACGAAGTAAAGACGTTATGAAGTATCAAACTTTTATACAATTTCGTCTCTGCCTGCAGCACATTCCGTGTGTTGAAGAACAAAGATGAACATAAATTCTCATGATATAGCAAAATAACAAACCTTGCTAAGTAAATCATGTACATTTTTATATCATTATGATAAACATGAAAGAAAGCTGCACAGTGCACACCATTCAATGAGGAAGTTCATAAGCGTATGTATGTACAATTTTGACGTCCTCTTTCCATACTTTCCAATTTATCGATACATTAAACATTAGAATAGCCCTCCTAACAGACCAAATGACCAACCCTGGCCAAATAAGTTACGTACAATAATAACAGCATATTGACAGATAAAGCTTTAATTACACCTCCCTGAAGAACATATATATACAGAATAGAATCAAATTGAATAGAATACCTTGCAAATTACTCTGGCCGAAAGCTAACAAGATTTGGGAGGTCTGATGATTGAAGTTTCTTAATGTCATTTGCAGTGACCTTACAGGATTCCAATGTCAGAGATCGCAAATTCTTGAGTGTTTTAAGATGCTGCAGACCGGCCTTGGTGACACGAGAATTGGAAATATTCAAAGACATCAACTTGGTCAGCCCTGAAATTGCATGCATAAACATGTTAGCAGAAGGAGAGAATTACAACCATCTTCTAGGCTTGACACTTTGACCCAAAGGCAATAAATTGCAAGCCATGTATTTTTCATTATCAACAAAGGCTAATTATCGAGGCATTTAAGATTTTCACAAGCAGACATCTTTTGTAAAAAATGGAATTCAAGGACCCCACAACTTTCTTTTTGTATTCTATGTTGTTTAAGTCACTTTTCCACTGGCCATAGGAAAATGACAAATAAAAAAGAGTCCATGTGTAATGAGTTTCCCGAACAAAACTAAGGTCTGTGAGAATACCGGAAATTAACTCCAGTGACTTGTCTGTAAGACTGCAGTTCTGTGATAAATTTAAGCACGTCAGAGATGAAAGTTCTTTGATATTTTTGACGCCAGCATCCGTCAATTCTCCACCACATATTTCCAGCGACCTCAGGTTCTTGAAGTCTGTTTCACCATAAACACAGTTGGAAAGGTGAATAAAAATCAGAATTACTATGAACTCAGTCATAGAAATAACACTAACGTCATATGTAGGTTTAGACACTAGGCTGGAAACTAAGAAAGTCAAAACTCAAAAGAAAACCAAATTATTGGAGACAGAATATAACCCTACAATCTACAATAACCAGAGTTCATGCGCAACTGAAATTTCATGGAATAGTTGTAGGAAAATGAATATTAGTATCAAATTACATACTTTTCAAATAGTTTGTTCCTGAATCTGTAATTCGTGCACCAAACAAATCCAGGTCAGTAAGCCCAGTCAAACCTGCATCAGTAAATTGGAATTGGTGCATTTAGCCACATTAATTCCATGCAATTTAGGTTGGAAAAATAACAAAGCCAAGAACAACTCTAGGAAAGAAAATAGTACACTTTAAAATTTTGTTTTTTTTTAAAAAAAAGAAGTACCAAATCAATCAGACTATACAGGATTTAGAACCTATGCACTATACTAAAATAGAGAAACCATTCTTCAAATTGTAACATTGGCATAGGATTAAAAAAGCGTACTTGTAAGTGCGGCTAGTCCATTATCTGTAATTTGGCGAGCATCCAAATTAAGCGACTTCAAAGATGAGAGTCCACACAATTTCCTTAAACCACTATCACTTACCACGGTGAATGACAAGTTTATTTTCTCCAGACTAGACAATCCTATATAAGATAGAATTTCAAAAAGAGTCGGAATAGAAAACCACAAGTGGCAAAGATAGTCAAACACTTCTACGTATCCAAAGAATGTATCATGGTTAGTATCCCTCAATCAATTTAAGTAGGCTTGAAAACAGATGAGATCCGAGCAGTGATCTAATGTAATTTTAGTATGTTAGTTATCTTGAAATGGAAATGATAACTAAATCCAGATTAAAATGAATGTTCAAGCATAAGTTACTCTGAAAATAAGGAAGCAAAATAATGTGTCTAAACACCATTTCAATTCAATCCAGTTTCATTATAATCTCTAACATGTCCCACATACAAGAGAATTAGATATGGCAAGGATTGATCTCTTGACCATTTTGCTATGGAGGCTTTAATACCGTGTCAACTCAAAAGTTTAAGCTGTTAAATGAAAACCCATGAATAGTTTTATTATAATTTCTAAGTTATAATTATGTGAAGTAGCGAAAGAAGAATTATCTTAGTCACTTTAATCTTCATTAACTGAAAGCAAAATAAAGCAGAACATAAAAAATAGTTCCACACGAGGGATTCTTGATATAAATTTCTTTTAGGAGTTTTTCGCTATTGTGTAGGTGCACCAATTTTAGAAAGAACAAAGAGCAGTCAAGCAAAGCAACCAGCACTTAGTCAGTATTTAATAAAATCAGAAACAAGAGGAGTTTCATACTTGATAAATGGTGGAGGCCATTGCTTCCAACTTCCGTATCTGATAATTCCAACCATTTTAATCGCCTAAGACCTAAAACCATTAACAAGTAAACGTGAGTCACACTTTTCCAAGGGAAGAATGGTGTGCCAATGATAAATCATATGCAACACATTATTCTTCAATTGAAAATTTTACATCCAACTATTTTAAGAAGACAAAGCTATATTGCATATTTGAGTATATTCTGCATATTCTTTTTCCAAAATATTATGAAAAACATTTTCATCCAGGACGTCATTACAAAAATACTGGAAGAATGCATGAAGAGAACTAAATATTTACCTGCCAGGTTGACCAATCCTTTATCACCAATCCTACATGAATCTAAGTTTAAGTTCTCTAACTTTGTCAATCCTACAAAATACAATGACATGTTAGACAGAACTATCCTCTTTTAAGTAAATTCCACCCCAGCAAAACACCACAAATTACATTAACTGGATGGAAAGTTCTGCAGAAAAGTTAAATGAGTATGCACAAGATAAAAGCAAGATTGCAATCTTGAAACTCAAAACTGGAAATATGGTAAGAATATATTTGGAACTAAACAATTATGTTTCAAATATATTTCTAGAAAGGCAGACTTTTCATAAAGAAGTTATGATTATGATTACAGTGTAACAGTGCAGAAATCTATCTACTTTGGTTCACAGTAGTTTTGAATAAACTAAGAGGGACCCATTATATATCCAAGGAAAAGGGAGGGCGAGGAACAAGAGAGATTTGAATCAAATTTTCCAGTCACCTTTTAAGTGCGCTAAACATGAGTCTGTTATGTCATTGAATCCCAAGTTTAGTACTTTCAAATTTTCCAGACCTGCAAGAAAAGTAGAAAACAAGACAATGCTACAAATTTAATGCCCCTAACAATTCTTATGGCACCAAAGGCTGAAAACTAGTAAGCATGATTTAAGATGTAGAACTATAGCCGGAAGAAGAATAACTTACGTGAAAACTGTTCGCAACCATCATCCGATAGATGGCATCTATTGAGATTCAAGTTCGACAGGGCAGGAAGCTCTGGCAGGAAAAAAATGGCAAATCAAAACTCAAATGGGCAGTAATCTCATCAAATTATGAAGACGCAATCGACTTAAATTTCTTCCATCCAGCAAGGAGGGTTTACTAAGCAGAGACATATTATATTACAACAAATAAAGCAAAACGTTTAACATTTTACTGACAACATTGGAAATCAATTCAGGTTCCCTTCATGTGTTAAAGACATTGAAGTTTGAAACCCCGATACCTCACCTAATCCCAAAAAAATGATGAAAATGTATAAATAAGAACTAAATATATAAACTCTTTGAAATACTGCAACCTGCTAGAGAATCCAAGCAAGCAGATGTTATAAGGCATCCTTCCAAATTTAACAGGGCAAGCTTTTGTAATCCTGAAATGAACCAAGACGTTACTGAAAATGGCAGACAGTGAGATGGGAAAATCTATGTGATTATCAAAATCAATCCAGATTGGAATTAAAAGGTATGCAGGTTATTAAATGCACGCAATCTTTTAATAATTTTGAGTTTTTGACATATTTAAAATTACAAATCTGCTAACGACTACAAAATTTTAAATATCCACTTTTGAAGGCGACCCTAAGGAAATATTTTAAATCATTAAAGAAAAGGATTTTGCATGAATGCTCATTTTACAACTGAACTCTGGATTTTTCACAACTATATTCTATAGTAAAACATAAAATGGAACACAATTAAGATGTCTGGCTAACTTCAAAAGTAATTTTTTTATATTAAAAAAAAAAGCTAGACTGTTCTTTAAATCTGGAAAACTATACACCGAATATTTCTGAAATCTAATAACAATTCTTATAAACAGTTATTTAATATTTTGTATATATTCCTCTATAATGAAAATTGATTACGAGTATATCTCGTTGCATTTAAATCTAAAATTGTGATTCAATGATTTATCAATTATCATCCCTTGACTTTTTATCCCTAGTGCTCTGAGATAAATATCCATGACAAGTACCTGGCACAAGATAAATATATATCCCTAGTGCTCTGAGACATCACAATAACACATGGGCAGGCAAAATACCTTGTAAGAAAGTGATCCCAAAATCAGTGACTTTACTGCACGAAATCTCTAGACTCTTCAAGTTTGTAAGCTCTGGAAGAAAATTAAATTGAATCTGTTAGTTATTAAGTTAAGCCATCTACTCTTTCCGGGTGATTGTAATATTAAGAAGGCAATAATTATACTACTAGCAAAACAAATGCTTGCTGACAATTATACTATCCGCAAACACAGAATTTATGTGTTCAATAATTGCTTTTATTATCTTTCAGTTCCAGCATCTAGTGAAGAATCAAAAGCATCATAGCAACAGACGCAAAGCAAGAATCTTTATGCAACAATGTCCTTATATATGGCATGCTTCACAAAACCAACATTTATCATAATGCAATGGGCCAATGACATTATTAGACCAAAACTATATCTCATTTCAAATTTTTGTAAGAAGAAACTCCTGTAATAAAATTGTTGTAGTTTCTGGTAATCTTTAAGTTTCAACAAGAGCTAATACATGGTGGAAAATGCATAATAGTAGACCCCAGACATACTCTTTCATAAAATTTTCAATTGGAGAAATTTTCAGTTGGTGATAAAAGGGCAGCAAGATGCAAATAACCTGATAGAGGCTTCATATCAGCATCTGTTATGCAATTACACCACTTCATATTAAGAGATTCCAACTTGGTTAAACCTGACAAATAAACCATATTGTTAAATTAAAGTGAATACATTTATCTGTCAAAGTGCACTAGATATAGAGCATTCAATGCTCAAGTTATTACACAACATGAAAGATTAGAACCAACCTCGAAGATGAACAAGGCCTCCATGAATCCCAGGACATCTCTCCAAATCCAACTTGACCAAGTTAACAAGAGCAGAAAAGGTACTCATTCCTTGAGCAGAAATGTCATTGTTTCTTCTAAAGTTCAAACTTGCCAAGTTTGACAAACCTAGAAGATCCGGTTACAGTGGAAGTAAGTAAATCTTAAGGAAATAAGTAACCTACGTACAAGTTTTCGGCTATATCTACAACATTAATATCAGCACAACATGGGAATACAAAATTTTGGAAAATACTATGCAAGAAGAAATTGCCTAAGGAAGATGATACAACAACAACAACAACAAAGCCTCTTTCCACTAGTTAAGGTCGGCAATTGTGAAACTACCACTACAACATTTAATAAATCTCAATATGCAGAGTTCATTAGGTCAACGGGAAAAAATTAAGATCAAATGAAATAATCTATATTTGATTATTTGATGAATGGTTGTTGAATTGAAAAGTGACAACAATCGAGGTCATTATTAATGCAAATAATCCAGTTGAGATTTCAAACTGTATATGTTTCAATACAAGAAAAGTGAAAACTAAAAATTACATTTAAAACAGTTGTGTTAACAGAAAGTACATTGGAAAATAATATGTGGAAGCTATATACATAAGGAAAAGAATTATTTATATAAATTAGCAGCATCAGGGAGTAGAGAAACTGAAATGTCATTCATGGTATGAGTTAGAGAGTTTTTGTTCTTTTCTTCTGATGAATAATATACAAATGAAAGCCAAGGGACCAACACAACACTAGTAACAAATATTGGATGTTTATGAAGAATGGCTAATGCAGAAATTCATTGTGAACCCATTAGAAAGGCTACATGAGAAGCACAAACAAACAAACTACCACTGATATACTCCAGGCCATGGTCTGAAATCTGGTCACAGTGATTAAGATTCAAGGTTTGGAGATTGTTGCAATCTTTAAGATAAGTTAACCCATAATCAGTGACATCGGACCCAGAAAGATCCAGAGATAGTAAAGATGACCCCTGTGATGAAATGATGTGCATCCAACTGTCATCCACACCAGGATATTCTCCCAAGTAAAAATCCTGTTAAACATAGGATTACACCTCTAGCCACTTAGATTGATAAAAAAATAATCAACAGAATTGTAAATTTGAAAAAAAAAAATTTATTCCAACATACTGTACAATTGAAAACGGTTTACCTGGAGAGCACAATCTTGAAAAGCTTTGAGGGAAGCATTAGTTAGACGTTGGGAGTACACCAATTCATTAAAAATTTGCTGACTTATATCCCGTGGGACCATAGAAAATGTGCTATATTTATGAATATCCTGCAGAAGAGAGATTTCAGTTGTTCAATCAAAATAAAAGAACAAGTATGGACCAAGCTTAATGTTTTGTTTAAATAGTACCTCACATATTTTCCGAATGCACAAGTCCAATAGTGATGGACATTCTCCTTTTTGTAAATGAAAATCTATAGAAGGATAAGAAAATGATGAAGTCAACCATTTCAAACTCCCAATTCTGCAATATCTTCGTGAAAGTCTTCTATGAGAACCATCTTCATTGTCCTGCTCTTGCTTCCTAGAACAAGCTCCCCCCATCGAGGAAATATCTCGTAGTCAATATATGTCACAAAAATTGCAGGAGAGCACTAGTGTAATCCATTCAACCAAAAACGAATATATGCACTCTCCTTCACCCTGTAAGGAAAATAAGGAAGGGTACAGCTGAATAAGTTTTCAGCATACTTGATCATTCAATAATTGACTTCTTTTAAAACCATTCTCAAAACTATTGGAAAACATGTAGACAAACAATTCTGTTTGCAACGTTAACTCTATCTACTAAAGCCTGGAGATTACAATGGCAGAATCAGTTTAAAAATATCAGCACCAGTGCAGAAAATAAGCACCATCTTTGTCTTAAGCATGTCTTCCATTGCATAATTGTAGAAAAATATAACTACCAGTTCATGGTGCATGCCAGTTAGAAAACCATAATAGTGGAGGACATCTAGTACTCATGAGGGCATTCAAAGCTGTGCATATTAAAACCGAAAATCTATATGCAATGGTTATCTCAAACATTGATAAAGAGTAAAAGTAAAATATCTAAGTATTCAGAAACAAATACACATCTGCTTTATAACTGATGTTAAAAGCCAGAAATGGCTACTAATGTAAACAACTGACCAAAATTGAAAATAAAAATGGGTGAGCAGCAACCATCAAACAAATTACTTTACAGTAGCTAACTAGCTATTATGGCAAAGACATAACCTACATGCTATTTGCTTCTAAATTACTAATATATCATCATGATCAGAGCCTCCTCTTGATGAGGGAAGAGCAGTCCTTAAAAGGCTTTGGCTGCAAACTTCTTATCCCTTGGATTGATAATGATTCTGAGAAGGTTTTGTTACTTTAGTATACTTCAACATGTCCACGCTTGCAACTGAATCCATACCAAGCAAAAACAAGTAACAAGTGCTAAAGCGCTAGACACATCAATTGGACTACCAAAACTATTGAACTATGCTCCACAAAAGCATGCCCCTATACGAAACCTTTCCAGTTGCTAATTCATCCCTATAAATAAAAACAGGATAATTAATATAGATTGCCTTTAATATTATTAATCCAATTCTGACAGAACTGTCGACTTCAACCACCGCAAATGAAGCATCCTTATGTATAATCTATATATTACATGACCTACGTCGAAACCAGGAAAAAACCAATATATCGTGTTCATGCCTCTGCAAATCTAGTTTGAACTACCAACGTTAGAACAGTTATCACTGAAAACAACAGTTACAAAAAGACAAAATAAGTAAGTTCTTAGCGTCAGTACGTCAGAATAAACTATTACAAGCCATGATCCAACCGTCGAGGCTACAAACTCCACGGATTTTCTTCGAACAACAACCGCCAATAGTTTCCAAGCAAAACAGCAAACGGAAGACAACATTCAAATCAGTACAAACAAATAAGATTAGAAATACAGTGATCGATCGCCTGATAAAACAAGAGATAAAATCGCAGGCACTACGGAAACAAACAAACCATAAAAAACCGAAGAAGAAGAAAATCTGAGCCAGAAACTGTACCCTGACATGACGAATGATCCGAATCTTCTTATCGTTTTAGGTATGAACGAACGAGAGCGAGAAGGAGAAGGAGAAGGAAGAAGGAGTATGAGTTTGAGTGATGGCAACAGAAAGGTGAAACCGAAAAGCTGAAATATGAAGATAGTGCGAGAGAAGAGTGGTGGGTGGGGTGCGATAAAGTGCGACACGGGCATGACCGAGCCGAACTCCAAACCAACAGATGAAGGACACGTGGTCATCGAAGGAAGGCATGGAATATGGTGGAAAGAAAGAAGAGTTGGATAAGGGGGAAAAGAATAAGAGGGAAGGAGTGGAGATTCCAATAATGAGGTTCTTGACTTTATCCATTTGGAAATGGAAGAGGCGTGCGGGACCCACCAGATGCCTTATGATTTATGAAGATTTTACACGCAATGTTTTCCCTATTTGTTTAATTAGTAGTTAATGTACGTTAATTTATTGGTTATTATGTGAAGTCATCATCCACTACTCCACTAATGAAGAAAAGAAAACTCTAATATGATATTATATACAACAATGATTTTGATGTGAGCATGCTAGATTGCTAGTTACACAATTTCTTATTTTGCTGAAAAAAAAGAAATAAAATAATGTGTCATTTAGTAAGAGAATTACTTTTAAGTTTTAATAATGTGTCATGCTGGAAATGAATCGATCCAAAACAAGGAAAATATTTTTTATACTTTTAATGTTTGAGTTTTTGTCAAATGTAGTCTCAAATTTTGTGATCAATTATGTCATTAAATTTTTATTTTTTATTAATCTTGCTAATTTTACTAATAGTGTTAAAAAAAATAATGGTTCTGCAGTGTGACATATAGAAACAAAATATACTCGAGTAGTTTGTTACGTCATATTTTTTTCCATCTTTCAAGTCATCATTTTGTTCATTTATTATCTCATAAAATACTTTCTTCTTCTAAAAACTTAACACTCATCTTTCTTTTCTTATACTTCATTTTCACCTTGAGGCAAAATTTGATTTAGGGTTTAGATTTTTTTATCACGTGCCGCAATATATAAACCCCAACCGTATTATAACGGTGTCAGTAAAAAAGGACGAGGTTGCTCAAAAAAAAAATTTTAAAAATATAATTGATCACAATTAAACTTTAGAGACATATTTGACTAAAATTACTTTGCCAAAAAATTATAAATTTACTTTATGTCAATCTCTTTTATGACATGATACTATTTTATTATGTGTTCACGTCTTAAAAAAATCATTTTAGACATTTTCTAATAGGAAATATATATCTATATTTATATAGTTGCGGGGTCTTCTTGGTCTCTTAAAATAGTTATTTAATTAATTAAAATAAAAATATGATATGAGAAGATCATGGGAAAGAGAAAATAAAAATAGTGATTAAATAGTTTTTAAAAAAATGATAATGATAGTGATTATTATCAAAGAAAATAACTTCTTGGTTTTTTATTTATTGTCTTAAAACTAATAATAATAATTTATATTATATTTTATAAATTAAAAAATTTTTTGACATGACGTGTGCATATATATATATATATATATTCAACTTAAAATTTCATTTTATCTTCAACTTTGATATTTTGTTTGCCTCATTAATTACGAAAAAAGATTGAACTGACAAATGAAACGGTGATATTAAATATACAGATAAATTATAAATGTATGAAAAGGGATTAATTAGCAACTTTTTTATAGGACAAATAAGAAGTTACGGACATTAAACATATAAAAATTGAATAAATTATAGTTATAATTAATGACGTTGCATCTTGTGATTGAATTTGGTATAATTTTTTTTTACTGTAATTTTTATAAAATTCCTTTAAACTACACAGTTTCACTTCATTTATGAAATAACTTTTGTATATACTAATACATATACCAATTCGTATCAATAATAAGTGTTCAGATTGACAAAGCAAAGATGATTACAAAATGCTTTATAATTTCAAGAATCTGAAGTCATATCTAATACGAAAGGCTTTATGAATTAATTTCTAAATCACAGATTTTACAAATATCTACAAATAAACATAATAGTAAAGAGTTTTGTGAGATAATTGAGAGAGCAAATATATTACAAGAAGATCACAAATAAAATATTACAATATTTATCTTTCAAGAAATTAAGCAGGCTCTCTTAATCAATAGGGACTTCAACTTCCATTTTTAGGTTAGATTGACCAAGAACCTGTGCCATATGAAAAAAAAAAAAAAAACTAGACATTTAAGCAAATATAAAAAGAACTAAGGGCCCAAATGAAAAAAAAAAAAGTCTCTCTCAACACAAAGAAACTCTAATAAGTGAACTAAAATACTAACCTTAATGAAGTTATCCAATGTCAAGAAGGAATCTTTTGTGTATCCTGCTTCTTTGAGAAGTTGGTTTAGTACATGCTGCAAATTAAAGAACATAAAACAATAAAATTAATCACAAATGTATGGAATTAATCATAAACTCATGCAGAAAAACTAACAAGATGGTATTCTTTTGGGAAAAATTGCAACCTTTTAGTTACATATATTGTGCTACGTTATTCGTGTATTGACCAATGACCAATAATATTCATTTAATTCTTTACTTTTTGCCCACATAATAAATAAATATTATTAATCAGTACACAAATGACGTGACACAATACATATTTCGACAAATGAGCATGCCACGTGACAAATATCAGAATATGAAGTGGCATTTGTATTAACTAAATAAATGAATATATGGGTTCAAATTATAAAAAGTGATAGTTAAGGGGGGATATTTTCTAATTTTCAAAGTTGATAGGGATATTTACAAATTGGTCAAAATTGAAGGGGTTATTTGACTATTTGTGGTTTTTTCCATGACAATACCTCTCTCTGATGATCTGATATGAAAGAACCAGACAAATCCACCATCACTTGCAGCATATCTTTATAAAAAACCTTGCCATTACGGTCTGAATCATACACTTTGAAAATCACTGGAAAAGGCAAAAAGTAGAAACCATAAGCACTTAAAAGCAATCAAACAATCTCAATCCATTTACAAATAGTTATCACTAAAATTGCAGCTTATGAGTTGTGATAGATTACTTAAAATTTTATTTTCACATTTGAATAAGCAATAATAATTCCTCATGGATTTTGAAAGGTTAATGAGTATTTGTAAACATATAATTAGAAAAATTATTTTGTGCTACATATATATATATATATACCAAATTACTCTTTTGGTCCTCAATGTTTACACGAAGTTTAATATTGGTCCTCAACGTTTCAAAAAATTATTTTAGGTCCTCAACGTTTTTTTTTTGTCAAAATTGGTCCTCTAGCGTAACATCCGTCTGATTTTGCCATTAAATGCTGACGTAGAAAGCTTATGTGGTACACGTCTCTCCTATGTGTCATATTTAAATGACATGACATCCTCTCTCACTCTAATTCAGCAAAATGACGCCATTTTGATTCAAGTTTTGTTGAGTTTAAGTGGCAAAACGGCGTTGTTTTGCTGAGTTTGAGTGAGAGAGGGTGCCATGTCATTTAAATATGGCACATAGGAGAGAGTGTGTGCCACATAAGCCTTCCACGTCAACATTTAATGATAAAACCAGACAGATGTTACGCTAGAGGACCAATTTTGACAACAACAAAAATGTTGAGGACCAATATTAAACTTCGTGCAAACGTTGAGTACCAAAAGAGTAATTTGGCGTATATATAGCTGACACATACTTTCTATTTTTTGCTGTTCACTTGCATTGGCACTGAATGCAGACAAGAAGGCCACAAAATCTTTAAAATTCAAACCATCCACCATCTTCAGTAGCTTCTGCACATATATACCAAATAAAGCATCAAAATCACACATCACCATAATCATAAAGAGTACTTATTATGATTTATGAGCCTATATCTTGTACTTACATTCAGCTTGCATTATGAATTTTTATTAATCAGTATATTTAAAAGTCATAATTATTGTTTTACGGATATGCTTAAGAATGATAGCATTAAAGAGAAAATTGGAGTAACACTTAATATAGGTAAGTTAATTGAAACACGCCTTATTATGTGATTTACATATGTACAAAGAAAAGACTGTCAGAAGTTCCTATATGTATATATAGTTGATGAATTGAAGACAGTGCAATAATTAAATGTAGAGGAAGACTAAAGAAATCAATAAGTGAAACTATTACGGTGAATTTAGATAACTTATTCATAAAAATAAATAAAGATAAAATATGTTCACATCGTTTGATCCACCATACTTAGTAAAAGACTTTAATTATTATTGTTATTCATGATATCATCCATCTGATTAATGGATAAAAGTTCAGTACTATTGTACCACTCAACTTCAATGCTTCCCTTCAATCATATAGTTCCATTTGTTAATAGTAATAAAAACTCACATTAATTAGGATTTAGGACGATTAGGAACCAACTGATTAAAGGGATGTACTGAAGTTCAATACTACTGTACCACTGAACATTTGCTCCTCCTGATTAACTCGTGACCAGACATTTGTTCCAATTCAACTAATTTAGGTTTTTTCTTTCAGGATATTTATATATGATAAAACTTAAAAGTGAAAAAAAATCTGTACCTGAGAAAGTGGATTCATTGAAAACTCAGGAACAGATAAGAACTCATCTGCTGAAATAAATCCCTTTGCATTATGATCAAGATGACAGAACCTTTGGTACAAGGACACTATTTCCTGCTGAGAAGCTGAATTTCACACCAAAAGCATATATATATATATATATATATATATATAAGTGAAGTAATTGAGAAAACAACAATAAGAATTGAATTGAACAACATTATATTAATGGCAGACCCACATAAATTATTGCAGTACTTTTGGACTTCCTCAATATCATATTGAGTTAGCATTGATGATGCACTTCCCATTATATTATTACTTACTCTGCTTCAATTCAGCCTATAAATTGAAGGAATATCTCACACTCACAGAGTTTACAAGCTGATAAGTGATAACCATAAACTAATAATTTGTTTTTCCCATCAGAATTTTCTCGGCAGCCAAACATAAGAATTAATTAAGGAGATGGAAATGGGAAGAGACCTGAATTTATGAAAGCTCTGAGATGATGATGATACAACAAGATAGGATTGGAGAAATATACACACACGTAGGTTGTTTCCCTGTCAACATCAAATCACTCAAAAAGCAAAACAATTGTTTCTGTTTTAAGTTTAACTCTCATAGTCTCATTTGGCGATAATATGAATATTATGAATTGAGCACTTTGATGTCTATCCCCTTTGCTCGAATAATATGTCATAACGTGCACAAAGAACAAATCACAAACAAACAAACCCATCAATAAAAATGGAATCTTTCAAGGGATTCTAGAAAAAGGGAAGAAAAAGATCTAAAATTTAATCAATTGCCAACAAAGAAAATGACTTGTAAGGATATAAATATATAGGTTAAAACTCCAAATTGGTCCCTTATGTTTGCACGAAGTTTCATATTGATCCTTTATGTTTCAAAAAGTTTAAATTAATCCTTTATGTTTGCAAGAAGTTCCAAATTGGTCCTTCCGTCCAAATCAGTTTATTTTTTCCATTAAGTGCTGATATGACGTGCTAAGGTGGACATATCATCTCTCCTACATGTTCATTTAAGCTGACGTGTCATGTCATGTCATCATCTACTATCATATGTGATGACGTGACACTGATGTGGCAATGACGTGGCATGCCATGTCATCTTAGATGGACACGTCAGCACGCTACATCAGCACTTAACTTAAGAAATTGACGGAAGTGGACGGAAGGACCAATTTGGAACTTCTTGCAAACATAAAGAACCAATTTAAACTTTTTGAAACATAAAGAACCAATATAAAACTTCGTGCAAACGTAAGAACTAATTTAAAATTTTAACCTATATATAGATAAAGCTATGACCTATGAGGAATATCTTTCAATGATATGAATTTTTCTTTTATTATTTATTATTTTACAATGGAGAAAAAACGAATAAGATTAGTATAACTGTATAAGAGACTTGGATGAGGATCATGAGTCATGACGGAGTATTTCATTTTTGGATGTATTAGGCTTCAAATGACATGTTTTGATCGAGACTAGACGTTTTAGATGAAATATACTTTTTTTTTAATTTCACGTCGTTGAAAGTTAAAATAATCATTCATTACGATAAAAAATTACTTACTTGCTCACAAGAATGACACCTACCAACAAAGTTCACTTATTAAGCTTTTTTTTTTTCTCTCGAAAGGCAAAGACATACATAATTTTCAAGAATACAAATGAATGTCTCCCAATAATTATAAATTTACCAATTATTTGCATGATTCTATTTGGTTACCCAATCAAAATATAGCCAAGAAAATCACACAAATACTGTCACTCCTCCAAGGGTTCGTCCAAATTCTTCTATCAAATTATTAAAATACCTTTATTATCTCTAACTCCCACAGTCCCATTACTTATTATCATCTCTATCAAAATTTAATTAAATGGATAAATTGCTTGTTATACTCCTTTTACTTTTTAATTCTCAATTCCATTCAAACTATTTTTTTATATCATACTAATCGTGATTTCTCATTCTCGTTTCAATTCCTCTTGTTACTATCAAATTAATTTTGTCAACCAAATGAGCGATAAAAGTTAAGTTATGTTGGACTTAGGTGCACAGAATCAAGCATGTAAATCTTGAATCCGATTGCTCAAGAAAACCAATCTATTTGCAATTTGTAGAATCTGCTGCACTTGTGCATTATCTACAATATGAAGTTAACTACCAAAATCCAAATTTTTTCTTCAAAAAAAGGGGAAAATAAATACCTGACTTGTAAGAGAATAAAAGAGGGAAAGAAATACAAATCATTAAAAAAATTGAAGAAAAACAATATAATAATTAAATAAAGATAAAAGTAAAAAATTTTAAAAAAATATATATATAAAGATAAGATAAATATAAGAATCAATCGACTCATAAAATAAAAATTTTAAAAAAGGGGTAGAGTTTTTGGTAACAAATTTGATGTTCTCAAAATTCAAGAGCTACTACCTGTGGAGAATATGCTACTGGTACAAACACTATTCCGCTCTGACAAAACTACAAAAGAAAGTATTAAACCCTCAAAAGATCTTAAAAAGCAAGCCACCGTGAGTGGCGAAAAATGGAGCAAACACAAGAGACTCCACTGCCATGAGCTTAATAAGGATGTTGAGTGAAGGGCCTGAAGTGTCCTTCAGAGGGTCTCCAATGGTGTCACCTATCACGGCTGCTTTGTGTGGTTCAGATCCCTTTGGCCCCAAGGTCCTAGCATGCTCTGATGCACCAGCCTGTGTAAATTTCATTCACATTATTCATCAAATCACCAGAAAATCCTAATCAAGTTGAGTGAATTACATTTTCATCCTTGAGAGATGCACTCTTATATCTCAATTTGGTTAATGAAAATATCAAATTTAGTTTTGAAAGATGTAATTTGTTTTAAATTAGTCCCAAAGATGAAAATATCAAATCTAATTCCTGAAATAGATATTTGACATTTTTATCCGCCAGGGTCTAAATTGAGATAAATGCATCTTTTAGGACTAAATTGATTTACTCTAAAGTAAAGCAGGTTATAGAAACATAGTTTCACGCTGGAGTTATTACCTCTATGTACTTCTTAGCATTATCCCATGCACCACCAGTGTTGGATGCTGAAATTGCGATCTATTCAAAATAAAAAAGCAGAAGAATAAGATTCAGCATAATTCACAAAAAGCAATAGTGTTAAAACTTGAAACAAGTCTGATGATCTAATTCTGATCATTCTGCCCCTGAAATTAGTGAAAGATTGTTACCTGAACGCCAGAAACTAGAGAACCAGCAAGAACTCCTGAGAGAGTTTCGACACCGAAGAAGGTCCCGACAATGAGTGGGGTGAGCATGACAAGAGCACCTGGAGGGATCATCTCCTTGATGGATGCATCAGTAGAGATTTTGACACAGGTAGCATAGTCGGGTTTGGCGTGACCCTCCATGAGACCAGGAATGGTGTTGAACTGCCTACGAACCTCCTCGACCATCTTCAAAGCTGCACTTCCTACACTCTTCATGGTCATAGCAGAAAACCAGTAGGGAAGCATGGCACCAACTAGGAGTCCAATGAAGACCTTAGGGGTCAAGACATCAACAGTTGAGATTTCTGCACGGCTGACAAAGGCACCAAATAGGGCCAAAGACACTAATGCAGCAGATCCAATGGCAAATCCCTAATACAAGAAAGAGAGAAAGGTGAGTGATGAATTACATAATAGATAAGCACAAATAGTTATATGTAACATTGAGTTCATATTGCTAACTATGATAATAGGAGACAGAGAAACCAGTATTAATAGATTAATTTGCTTTTTAGAGAAAGCAATCAGACAGAAGAGGCTGTTATTTGTAGCAGCAGATATCAGCCCAAGGCTAGGAGCTGTTAAAATAGGACTCAGCAATATGTCAAGGCTTCTTCAATGAGAGGAGGTAAGCAAGTCCAATCTTGGGACAATCCCAACTATTAAAGTTGCAGGCTTTGGAGGGATAAGGAGTACAAAGTTCTTTGGCAATGCAGGCCTTGGAAAGTTCGGTGTTTTTGGTTGGAGTAGAATACAAGAGTTTTACTAATAAAACTTTGAAAGAGTACCATTATGGATCTCCAAAGGAATTTCAAGGCTTACCCAAGTTAGAATATTGAATTTTTTTCCCTATCTAGTTTTGCTTGAAGGAGATCGCATCCTTCTTTTTGTAACCTTAGTTTCTGCTCATCAATAATTTCTTTTTTGCATCTAAAAAAAGCAAAAAGATCTTTCTACCAACATTCGTATTATAGATAAAAGCCGTGAACAAGTTGGTGTTGCCTAAGAACTTGAGAACAATTTAATCCCCCATGCAGCTTGAACCAGAAAACTTGACAGGCTTCTTGTAAATCGGAGGGAAAAACAGAAAAAGAATTTTCAAGTACCTTGCCAATGGCAGCAGTTGTGTTTCCAGCAGCATCAAGGGCATCAGTCCTCTCACGAATACGATGGCTCATGCCTGCCATCTCTGCAATACCCCCAGCATTGTCGCTGATGGGCCCATAGGCATCAATAGCCAACCCAGTGGCTATGGTGCTCAGCATCCCAAGGGCAGCAACAGCAATACCATACATTGCAGCAAAACTAAAACTAACAAAAATGCTGATTGCAATGGCAAAGATAGGAATGATGACAGACTTGTATCCTAGAGCAAGGCCAAAGATAACATTGGTTGCAGCTCCAGTCCGGCAGGAATCAGCAACATCTTGTACAGGGCTGCAAACAATCAGATATTAAAGTAAAAATGAAAGACAAGGAGAAATGAAAGCTTGCATCATTTGTTCACCAACTTTCATCTACCTGTAAGCATTGCTTGTATAATATTCAGTCACAAACCCAATAATGAGTCCAGCCCAGAGACCAACACCCACACAAAGGAACAGCTGCCTGGAATTTTCAACAAAGTCAATTGGTGAGGTTCAATTGTTATCCCTACTGAAGAAAATAAGAACACTAGTGCTAGATTATCAGCATGAAATAAACACATCAAAATCAGAGAAATGTATAAGCATCTCTTTTGATTTCAAATAAACACAAATATCTTTACCAGCTCTTTACAACTTTTTGAGTCCCGAAGTTGAATATTGTGAAGGTTGATGGAAGAGCAATCCAAGACACAATTGCAATTCCAACAGTCATAATAATTGTGGAGATGATAAGTTGCTTTTTCAATGCTGGTTCAATTTCCTTGACAGCCTTGATCTCAAAAAAGTCAGTAGCGAAGAGGGTAGTGATCAAACAGACAAGTATGCCCATAGAACTGATGAGTAGGGGATATAACATGGCAGTAAACTCA
Source organism: Senna tora (assembly GCA_014851425.1). Classification (NCBI taxonomy): domain Eukaryota; kingdom Viridiplantae; phylum Streptophyta; class Magnoliopsida; order Fabales; family Fabaceae; genus Senna; species Senna tora. The sequence continues at coordinate 949,504 of CM026260.1, forward strand.
TGGTTAATTCCAAATGAAGAAATGGAAGCAACAACTAGTGCAGCACAGGATGATTCTGCATATGAACCAAAAAGATCAGAACCCATCCCAGCAATATCTCCAACGTTGTCACCAACATTGTCAGCAATCACCTGAACAGACAATAGAAAAAGCTCATTAATATTACAAATTCAGAGCAAAGACTGAATTATGATGGAAAAGCATCAATTATTCAAGATCAGTTTTCTCTTCTAAATGTAAATGTAAGAAAGAGAGCCAGTATCTCTTACAGCTGGATTTCTTGGGTCATCCTCAGGGATATTTCTCTCAACTTTTCCAACCAGATCAGCACCAACATCTGCGGCCTTGGTATAGATACCACCACCAACTCTCCCAAACAGAGCCATGGAAGATCCACCCAAACCATAACCAGTAATAGCTTCAAAAAGGCCTTCCCAATCATCACCATAGTATAGCTTGAATAGATTGATGGCAATGTAGAGCACCAAAAGACCATTTGCCGCAAGAAGGAAACCCATCACTGCACCAGACCTAAATGCAGCAATAAAAGCCTTTCCAACTCCCTTTCTGGCTTCCAATGTTGTCCTTGCATTGGCATAGGTGGCAATTTTCATCCCAAGATAACCAGATAAGACTGAAGTTAGAGCGCCAAGCAAGAAAGATAGGGTGCTAAAGACTGCAGTCGCAAGTGCTGGCTTGCAAGTCTTCATCTTATCATATGTGCAGGGCTGGCTCTTGGTGCTGAAGCCCTCCACAGAACCCAGGAAGAGGAAGATAAGAACTGCAAACGCAGCCATGAAGATTCCCACATATTGATATTCAGTAAACAGGAAAGATGTAGCACCTGCCAAATCCACGCAAAAAATGTAAGTAAATAAAAACTAAATCCTAACAAAATCAGAAATCACACCATACCCTAAGCTTCCAAGGTAAATCACAAAGACAGAGCAATATGTATACGTACAATGTATTGCATCCTAGAATTTACCAATTCCATAGACTTATAAAAATTCCATTTTAAGTCATAATTGCGAGGTTTTCGGCATTACAGAAGTAGAAAACTTCTTTACTCTCTTAATTCCATAATAGTTGAAAATAAAACACATCGCAGTAGGACATTAAAACAAAGCTCTAGGTTGGTGGGTATGCCAGAAAATGAATCTTGAAAAATATGGATGATGTTAATACACGATGAATTATCCACATCCCTAGATTATAGCCTCTTGCATTTATGTAGATCTACCGAACTTACATAAAACTTACCTTTAGTAACAAAAGTTTAACACCCCATCGTAAAAAAATCAATTATATAACGCAGATCACAACATTAACAAAAGAATATATAGCCAAACCGCCGGAAAATATAGCTCACGTGCAGAGCACGTGAGTAGACAACGATTAGGCAGCCAATATAACTATCATCGCTAGAACAATAAGAGACTCCCCTCCCTATATAGAGATTGAAATCATATTACAAATTTTCTACGCAACAGTAATATCAACTGTACAAACGAAAGAAAACTATGGTGGAAACACAGAAGAAAAATGATATGAAATAAAAAGTAGATCTAATATTAGGTTTAACTATATTTGGCATTGAAGCCCTGACACAAGTATACATAAAGAATAAAATATTCAAGAAAAGCATTAAACTTGTAAGAAGAATAACAGAGGCAGAAGCCTTATGAATTCGTTTCACCTAATAGAAACGAAAAAGAGATTTCTTCTTTAATCTACTAAAAATAAATTAATTAAAAACCGCCAATGAACCATATCATACACTAAGCTTGGTTCATTCCAGCTCAAGATACATACACCACCGCCAAATAAGATCAAATTTTACTACTTATTTTCATTTTCACTTAGCTCGTCTTCTCAACATCAAATATAGTTAAGAAAACGACGCATTCAAAACGTCGGCGTTCCGCAAAATTCTTCCAAAAAATTTTCAAAACCCATAAAACTCAACCAGATCTCAGATAAATCTCCAGATCTACACTACAAGCTCACCTTCGGAGATAGCATTCTGTATCTCAGCACATTTCACGACGACGTTGTGGTCATTGATACCCTCCTCTTCCTCAATCAGGTAGTCACCGTACCCGTTCTTGTTGTTACGAGGCGACGACGACGGCCCATGGCGGTCGGGCGTGAGCTTCACTTTGGAAACCAGAAACCACTGAACCAGCGAGAAAACGATCCCAACCACAGCGCAAACCGGGATCGCTATCTCCGTCCCAAGCTCCGACAAAAGAGTCGCACCCATCCTCGCCGGAAACCTAGCACCGTCGGTGACGTAAGACGGAGAATGCAACCTCGGCTACGGCCAACGAGAAACAGGGACAGTCAGTCACACAGAGAGAGCGAGCTCGTGAGCGGCGAGGGAAATGGAGATTTATAGTGAAGGAAACCACATTCGAAATCGAGGAGAGAATATTAGTCTACACTCGATACCATGTCAATAAAATTCTACCCGGATCTCTCACCGTTGGATTTTGAGTGGAGATTCGTTATCATCCAGAAGTAAAAGCCTAGACGCGTATGAATCGTACTCGCTTTATATGCCGCCAACGTGTCCTTCTCGCCGTTTGCATGATGGAAGATTCCATTAGGCGTCAGGTAATGAGAGTGACAGAGAGAGTGTGTGGGTCCAACGTGTATGATACATAGAGCTGTTAAAACGAGTCAATTTACATCGGTTGATCCACAACGTGTTGGATCCATTATGGATTAGTCCACTTGAGTTCAAAAGATTAATGAGTTGAAAAATGCCAACTCGACCCACGGGCCAACCTCTCTTTTTTTTTTAAATTCTAAAAATTTATATTTTTTTCATTAAATATAAAATTTAATATAATAAAATAAAATAAAAGAAAAGATTCAGCATGTCACTCAAATACAAAATAATCAAAGATACAGTCATCTAGGAGCAATACAACATTCTTCATTTTCTTTCCTCCTGCATATATGATAAAAATATCACAAAATGAAAGAAACATAATGAGCAAGTCAACCACTAACTACAATACAAAATATAGGGACAAACAAACTAAAGAAGCAATCGGGGTGGAGGATTGGAGATGGAAGTTGTAGAGAGGATAGGAGTGGCGAGTGAGTACGTAGAATTGTAGTTTATAGAAGGCTAGAAGCAAAGAAAAAAGTAAGAAGATGTGGAAGGATTTTAAGGTTTTTTGATTATATTAAATAATTTTTTTAATAAAATTATGTGGGTCGGATTTTATAACTTATTTATTAAATGGGTTAAATAATCCCGTTTTAGTAACTCATTGATACATATGACAAGAAATGTATCTTTTTATTTTCTTAACCATCATTTTTTATTTTCTATCTCTGAACTTCTCTTTAATTATTTGTCTTTCAATAGTTTTTATTTTTCAATCAAGAGTTTTAGGTTTTCAAATTTAGTATTTTTTTTAAAAATACGAGAAAAATATAAACGAAATAGAGAACTAGAAAGAAAAACGACATTCTTTTAGGTTACGTTTGGTTCAAAAAATATGTGGAATTGGAATTGAAATTGGATTATAATTGGAGTTGGAATTGGTAAGATGGAATTGGAATTGAATTATTTGAATTAAAAAATGTGTTTGGTATGAAAAGATGGAATTGAAAGTTTGTAAAAGAATGTAAAATAAAAAGACTATTTTGCCCTTCATTAAATATTAAATAATTAAACTTTTTTTTGAAACCAGAATAATTAAACTTTTTATATCTATTAAATAATAAAAAAACATTCTAACGGTACAAAACCTTTCTTATTACTCATTTTCTTTTATTTTTTTAACAAATATTACTCATTTTCTTCTCTCTTCCACTAATGCGAGAAACCAGATGCAGATGCAGCGTATTCATCTCCAGAAGCTTCCTCTTGCATAACCACTCGATTTGTCTTCTTCGGCGCCGGCGAACACGTGTGCTCTCCTTCGACGTCGGCGTCCGGCAGCTCTGTCCTGATCCTAATCATCGCCGCCTCCGTCTCTTCGGATCTCCGCCATCTCCGCCGCCTCCATCATGAGTGTATATATATAGGTTCTTCTTCTTCTCGATTTCCCATCATCTTCTTCTTCCTCTTCCATTCTTCTTCTCGATTTCCCATCCTCTAGATCTACTTGGTTGTTGTTGTTCTGGATTTGCTTCGGCTTCTTGATCGTCTTCCTCTGGTTTCATCTTCGACTCATGTCGTTGTTGTTGTTCCGGAGCTCACCACCACTGTGAATCAAAGAAGAAGATGAAAGACGGCAACCCTAAACCCACTGCTCAATCAGGATGGAAGATATAGAAGATGGAAAATTATTATAAAATAAAATTGTTAATTTTCAGAAGCACACAAACAGGGAAGAGAAAAAGATACAGAGCAAGAGCAACGAGAAGGGAGAAGAACGCATCTGAGGTGAAGAACGCGATGGAAGTGTGTAGAGAACCGTGAAAATATGGAGGACATTAAGGACAATATGGTATTTTCTCGCCAATTCTGTATACTTGTGGCCATTTTCCTTGCTTTTCATACGGAATGCAACGCATGGGCATATTGGAGGATTCAAAGAATTGGATTCTTGGCTGGAATTCAATTCCGGGCTCAACGTGTCGAACCAAACAACGGAAAACGTCGGGAAGCATGTAATTCCAGCCAAGAATCCAATTCCGCCCTGAACCAAACGTAGCCTTAGAGAATGATAGAGAACATGAAAAATAAAATGAGAGAGAATTAATCATTTGAGAGGATGGAAGCTGAGCTTCATAGTCAATGCTAAGAATAAATTTGTTAAAATATTTTATGATTATTTGAGAGAAATGTTATATTTTTAAATTGATAAAAAAAATCAATAAACACAAAATTTGAAGTCTCTTGTTAATTGAAGAGAATTTTTAAAGAGTCCTCTGAAAACAATAATTAACAAAACCCAAACAAATTAACCATTAAATGTGTTATCATGGATATTTTGGTTGGAGAGAGAAAAAAAAAAGAGGGTGTAGGACCAGAGGAAGATGGATCATGACCGTTGATGGTGTCGGTTGGAAGACTTTGATGAAGAATGAAGGGTGTGTGTGATTATGGGATGGTGATAAAGTGAAAGTAGAGGATTACCCAGCTATCCAAGGGTATGGTTTTTTTGGTAAAAAAAAAAAAAGAATCGCAATGAGAGAAAAAATGAGAGAAGATGAGAAAATAAAAATATCATGTTAATAATGTGAATAGAATAAAAGTAGATAAAATAATTATTTTGTTCTTATATTAAAAGTGAGAATAAAATAAAAGTGAATAAAAAAATAAAAACAAAAATATAATTTCATCACATTACAAAAAGTGGAGTTTGTTAAGAAGAAAAGAGGAGGCCACCTACTTTCCTTCAATAAATCCTGCTAAAGAACATGAATTTATTTAATATGTGATTGTAGAGCATATTTTAAGGTTTCTTTTGATTGATCAATAAAACATCTCATATTTTAAAATCTACAAAAATTAGTTTAAAAAAAATTATTGTTTAAAAATTCAATTCACTAATTTTTTTAAAAAAAAACCTTACATATATCCTAATAACACATGTTAAAAGAACCAAAGAACATAGGCAAAATGTAGTTGAGGATGGTAGGTGTTTTTTTTCGAACGGCTTTAGTGATTCTGACGTAACCTGTGTTGAATGGCGTGCAAAGTATCCTATCGGATAAAAGTCTTTATCTCGTTTTTGTTTTTTTCCTTTTTTTAGGTGTTAGAGGTTTTTAATTAGAACAACTTTTAAATTGCTAAGTTTCTTTTTTAAAAAAAAAAATTATATTTTTTGCAATCCAAACTAAAGGATAAATCAATCACTTAACCTGGTTTTTGTTGATGGGATTTCTTATATTTCTATTTTAAATATGCTTGATATAAATACACGGATGTAAAGTACTGTAAAATAAAAGAAATTATTGTAGAGAAAAGTGAAGATAGATATAGATAAAAAATTATGAGAGAGAAAAAGTTAATAAAATATGTGTTTAGTATATATAAAATATAATGTAATTTTTTTTGTTAGAATCGTGAAACACCACGATTTTTACTATTTGATTTCTTCACCAAACATGCCCTTAAATTGCAAGGTTTCTTCTTTTCATGTCCAAAATTTATATTTTTGTATCATCCTATAGACAATAATACATATTTAGGATCAAATTATTTATTTTGATTTTTCAAGACTTAATTGAATTTTTTTAAAACAATAATTAAATTGTAAGTTGATTGATTTGTTAATGATAAAAAAAAGTAAGTTTTCTCCTAAATATGTATTATTGTCATATAGGATGATATAACCCAAAAAAAGACTTCTTGTTACCTTAATAGGGCGAAGACCAATGGCACATAATCAAACGGAGCATAATGAAGCCTCCCGCTTTAGATTAAAGTGTTTTTGTTAACGAGGAATTGCACAGTTGGTTAAGGTTCAGGTTCTTTTCTTATAAGGGCGAGTGTTCGAACTCTATGACTAATGTAAGGGCCTTATTAGTAGGTAATATGTAAATTTTCAAAGAGATTTAGAGGTATTTCCTGATTCTAATAAAATACCAATGCTTTCCCCACCTAAATTTTTTTCGACGAAAACAAAATGAAGCCCATCACCCACTGTCTATTACGCTATGACTATGATGATTATTAATTATTGTGGAGACTTTCCAAAAATACTCAATTTCACTACATACAATTTTTCTTTTAGTAAGGGTAATGTTATACTTAATCGAGAGTTTATAAACCAAACTTTTGAGTTTTGGCTTATTAATTTTCTGTTGTTATAATATCCCAGTGCCATTTCCCAATTTGATTAAAAAATAGAGACATTTAACACATTCTTGAGAATTAGTCATTCAAAAACTAAAATGAGATATTTAATTATTGAGTAAATTACACTGTCCTCCTCTGAGAGATGTTGAAATTACACTGCCCTCCCCTCTCGTTTGCAAAATTACACTGCCCTCCCTTGAGAGATCAAAAGTCATTACACTTTGATCCAAAACACTATTCTCTCACTAAAAAAAAGGTTTAAAAAGTCAATATAATAAATATTAATGACTAATAAATATTAATGACTAAATTGACCCTCACACAAGATAAAAAATGTTTAACGTTATGCTTCATCGAAATTTATAAAATTGAATTCTAGTACACCTAACAAAATTTTTTTAATATATTTTATTATTATATATTAATATATATATATATATATATTAAACTTAATTATCGAAAATTAAGTAAAATAATAGATATTTTATATTACATTACATTATTAATATAAAAATCTATAAACTATTTTAAGTTACAGAGTTTTTTTTAGAATTTTGTTTTGTTAACAATAATAATTACTATAAATACTAATAAAATAATAAAAGACAATAAAAAAATGAAACAATGTTATTATAAGAGGATGAAAGTATGTATAGGTCACATTTTATAGAGTTTTATTCTTTTGTGAGGGGTAATTTAGTCATGAATATTTATTGTATTGGAAGTTGAAAAAATTTGACCTTTTAGACTTTTTTTTATTGGAGAATGGTGTTTTGGATCAAAGTGTAATGACTTTTGATCTCTCAAGGGACGGCAGTGTAATTTTGCAAACGAGAGGGGAGGGCAGTGTAATTTCAGCATCTCTCAGGGAAGTGGCAGTATAATTTACTCTTAATTATTTAAAAACCAAATCATTAATATTCTTTTAACATTCAACATATATTATAAGTTGGTAAATCCATTGTTGACAAATAGATTTAGGGAGATTTGTCATAGGCGAAAAAGATTTAGGTGCATATGTATCATGTAAAAGAATCAAAATTTACGTAATTCGAGATCATAAAATATTTATGGTGGTCATTATACTAAGAATATTACTCGAAGATGTGTGTTGTGTACGGCTAAGACAATAGTGATGTCATATAGCGCAGGAAGCATTTACTAACATGAGAACTGTTTTCCTTGAAAATGGTTCATGTTGATGTAGGGTTACGTGTGAACGAGAAGTTAAATATTGGATACACAAATGTAGGATAGTATCTAGTCACAAGAGAGTGAGAGTCAACTCTATTAGTTGTTAAATGTGATGAGATTAAGTGAGATTTCGCATGAATGCACTATTTATAGGATCTTAGGCGGGCTCAAGGGTTAAAAGCTCTTTAAGTGGTGAGTCAAGTATTCGTAAGGGGGTGACACATAGAGTTGTCAAAACGGGCCAACTCGGCCTGTACGGGTTGGCTCGTCGCGAGTTGATAAAAAAATGGCTCAAATTTTAAACGGGTTTAAAAAATATCGATTCGGCTCGCTTAGTGCGGCTTGGTGGGTAAACGAACCAACCCGCCAACTTCTTCTTCTTTTTTCTTATTATTTTCCATATATCGATTTTGTCTCTTATACTATTGTTTTGGGACGTTTTATAAATGGATGGATGAATTTTGTTTTTTATATTTATAATTAATTTGATTAAGTTTTTAGTTTATTTAAAAAAAGAGAAATTACATTTACTTTCTTTTTTTTAAAATAAGCTAAAAACTTAATTAAAGTAATTACTTTAAAATATTAACCATGGACTGGTAGACATTAAATCACTAATTAGGAAATATATAATTTATAAATTTATGGATATAATTTTATTTTATAAAAAAAGTACAAATTATATTACTAAAGATACATATCGTATAAATATTTGTATAAATTTACATCCTAAATAATTTGTACATCAAAAAAAGTATGTGTGATGGAGATAGAGAATGGAGAGGAAGATGTATTGCGTGAGGAACGTGTTGGAGGAGACTCGCCTCTCAAGGTAGTGATAGTGGCAGTGGGTCCCAGTTAGGGCAGTGGGTCATGGGACCCACGTGTGGTCTTGATTGCCTCGCCTCAACTCCACACTTCCCGCTTACAAAACAACAATTTAATAAATAAATAAATAATAAAATTTATATATTATTATTTACGTGTTTTTTTAAAATTAATTACTTAATCAATTAAAAAAAAAGACATATTTCAATTTTAAAAAAATAATATAAAAAAATTAATATATATATTTTTTATAATTAATTAATCTTAAAAAAAACAGATAAATAACAACATATATATTTTTTTCCATCAATAAATATCTGCAATCTCCAGCTTGGCTTTTCAACTAGAACCTAATCATGATTGAGATGCCCCATCTTCAATGCACTTTCACTCCATTGCCCTCCAATGGGGCACCGGGCAGTCGGGCACCCACCCTGGTCCATAGTTAATAAATAAATAAACATATAATATAATGCTAATTAAAATTGACTTTGACATAATTCTTTTTTAAAAAATCACAGTTTGTGTCAAAATTGTTAATATTTGTATCTAAAACGTTAAAGGTTCAAAAAAATTATGTAATTTAATGTTTCTTTTATTAAACATACATTTTTCTTTATAATGTAATAAAATTGTATTTTTGATTTTTTTATCTATTTTTATTTTATTCTCACTTTTAATATAAAGATAAAATAAATATTTTATCCACTTTTATTCTATTTAGATCACATCACATTATTATTTTCATTTCCTTCAATATTATCATTCTCATTGTATCAAACATTCACGTAAAAAGATATACACATACGTTATAATTAGCTGATAAAATAAGAATGATTTTAATTTTAAATTATTTAATGAAAGTGGTTGTTTTTTAACTAAACAGTTTAATATCCAATCAAAAGATTTTAATCAAAACTTTAATATAAGAATTAATTTAATTAAATAATAATACTACTGTTTATTGTTGGAATATAATTTACTAATTTGCTATGAATTCATAAATTTCATAACTTAATAAAAACAATAAAGTCAAATTTCTTGATATGAATACTATTTTAAAATAAAAATGAAAAAAAAAATAGTATGCTACACAGTCAAGGACATCTGCCCTATAATATTTTCATTCTATGTATGATTTTTCTTCTTGTCCTCCTAGTGGTGACCTATTATTATCCAGGTGAAACTTTCATAGGTTATTTTTTTTAAAGAAAATATATTCTCATTATATACATCAATTGAGGTAATGTAATGTTAATCATATATCTCCGTTGGGTGAATGGAAATTAATAGAACTAAAAGAAAACTTATAGAACAAAACACTTTTTCATTTAATTTTTTTTTTTTTAAAAAGTATACACAAAGAGTGAATTGAAAGTGAAGAAACATCTCTCCAACCATTTTCGTTTATAATTCTATATTTTATGTCCTTTCAACGTAGACATAAAGGAAGAAACACATATTTTTAATTTCACAAATGAATATTTATTTTCTACTCTTATATGAAGAAAAAAAAAGAAGATATTTTGCCTTTTCACTTGTAGACTCAAAATATTAGACTTTTTTTAAGGTATATATAATCTAACAATAAATACTTTGGATCCTATCCGGTACAGTACATGAGGACAAAAGTGAGATCAAGATATATAAAGTATGTCTCACATGTAGGACCAATTTGAGTTGGAATTCATCTTGTGTCTTTTTTCTCTTTTTATTGTCCAATGTTACACATTGATTTGAACAATTATAATTTTTTTAAATTATTTTAATATAAGGGTAAAATGATAATTTTAATACATTTTTATTTCATTTTCATTTCCAAATTTTTATTGCCAAACACAGCAAATACATTCCCATCCAATTTCCCTTTCTCTTTCTATTTCAGCGTAAAAAACGTAACCTTATGTACAAACTTGATTGTTTACATGAGAGTCATTATTCATTGAGCAAATATAATTAACTAATTTTGTTTATTGTCAATTAATTATACCCAAATTTGTATTTTACAATTGCCCTTTACCCAAACTCTGGATAAATAGTCAATACTAAGTACTACAAATTAAACATGACTGTCTACAAGACAGTATTTATCATTGAGCAAATATAATTAACCAAGATGAGTTTTGCACCTACTATCAATTTTGTCCAAATCTTTTGAACTACCATCAAATTTATACATCTTACTAGATGTCAATGTTAATACAAATTTAATTCTTATTTTATTTAAGATGGATCTCAATTAGTTATTAATCCTAATAATATTTAAAAATATTATTAAAAAATGAAATGGTATAATGAGTATTCAATAATTTTTAAGATTTTTCTTTATTTTAACAAACAAAAAATTTAATAATTTTTTATCAAATTCAAGACAATATAATTTTTTTATCAAATAAAAAAACTTTGATGTAATACTAAAAATTTATAGGTAGGGCACACCATAATCATTTTCCAATTATATATTATTAAGTGCGACAATATGCGCTATACAAAGTTACAAACCGACATTGTGTGTACAGCTCTCACACCCTTATTCACTGGAAACATGCATTTGTGGGGCCCAGCGATGATGATTTGGAAGGATTTCAACCGTTCTTTTTTAATAGACAATTGTTATTAAAAATATCATAGATTCAACAATAAATATGAATATTGAAATTAAAAATGTTCACATTTATTATTTATATAAAGAATAACAGTTTGCCAAAGTGGGTTGGCACAAATAATCAAGAATTCGGAGGGAAAGTTCTCGCCTCACCCATGGGCGAGGGTTTAAATTCCCATGAAGCCATCTAAAATCCTGCTTTGGAGGGCATCCCTCCTCAGGGAGATCCCCTGACATCCAAGGGCTAGTTGAGTAGCTGTGACTATGTAAAACTGCTTGCGGTTTAGGTCTATGCAGTAATCCTTTGAATTGGGCCTCTGTTGGTCTCCCCAACATGCTACTGACGCCCTGTCCGATAGTACTTGAGAGTGCCTTCCCTTACTACCAATTTGTTTTTAAAAAAATAAAGAATAACAGTTTATGTTGATTGATTGATGATTAAAATTTATAAAAACTCAATAAAACAATGATTTTAATGTATCACATAATGTAAGAGTTTCTTTTCTTTTATATATTTTTTTGTACAATTGATTTTATTAAGGAAAAAATTTAGGTCCATTTCCTTATGTCCATTACATCCAGTTTTCCAATATAAATATGACAATGGCAAAAAGTGTTTAAATGATCAATCACAGTAGAGAGAGAATATAGAAGATCACCTTTTATATAACCAATAATAGAAGAGAGAGTGTAAATACAATATATGATTGGTGGAATTGGATGTAATGGACATAAGGAAATGGACCTAAGTTTTTTCCTTTTATTAAATGGCAAATTAAACTTTATAATATGTCAAATATTAAATAATGGTACGATGATCAGTATAATTTTTAATATATATATAATTTAGCTAAATTTCAAATAATGTAATACATTTCTTAAATGTAAGGGATTATTGATGTTCATAGTTTTTTTTATTTTTTTTTTGAGAACGATGTCCATAGATTTCATTTATTTAGATTTTAGAACATTCTGATTCATATAGCAAATTAAATATATTCTATATCTGAAGTAATATAATTCGATTTTACAAATCTGAATTCTTTGATATTACAAATGCAAATTATCATTTCACAATGACATTGACATCCCTAGTCACGATCACGAAGTATGTAATTAAATTATTTTTACTTATATATTCATATCTTGTATCTATAAAGTATAAAATGACACAAAGTTTTAAAACCATTTACCTTACATTAATGAAAATTTGTAAGATTTCTTTTATATAAGAATATTATTTAGATATTAAACACATAGAAGAAAAAACTAATTAACTAAAATTTGAACTCAATTTTAGAATTCAAATATACATATAATTAATAATGGCCACCTTTAATATATTTTTAAACTGTACAGATCACACTAGCATGTGCATGTGGATGTGACGATCGATGAAGATTTAAGAGATTATGAAATAATTATAGCATTAATAATATATCATTAACTCAGTAACACCTTATTGTTGTGTCGGCTTATATGAAGCACCATTTACAGACCATGATTTTCCATATTTAGAATTTATATTTAAATAAAATTTGCGATGGGTCACATGCTATATATAATGCTATCACACATGCCTCAAATTATTTCAATTTTCAGCCTCAAAGTGATTATAATTTAATTTTATTTGATTATAATTTTCCCATCTAACTCCGTCTATATTTGCATAGCCGGTCCCAAACTCGGATAAAGGAGGAGGGTTGTGTTAAGTAGTCGACAGCCAACATAAAACTCTGTCGAATCTTCATGAATATGAATCATTGTTGTTGTATATTTTTTCCCATCTAACTGGCCTCTTTATTAATTAAGGGTTAAGTTTAAGATATTAGTATTTGTTAATATTAAAAACCTAGACCACAATTGTAAGTAATTCAAAGTTCAATTCTTTTTTACTTTGTTTCCTTATAATATACAAGCCAAGATATTTTATATATGATGATAATTGTTTTTCTTGTTAATATATATATAATGGGTAATTGATAGTTTTTCAAAATGAATAAAGTTATTTGCAAATTAACACATCTTCTCTTATATGATCTTAAATGTTAATAGAATAATCGAGTGAAATGGACTCCCTCGAAAATCTCTGATGATCAAGTTAATCCCCACAAAAATAGAACATCATACTTGGTAGGAAATTAATAATTTTTATAGATAAAATTGAAAATTAGGACAATTCATCGTCATCATCAGTAGATTAGTTATATTTATTATAGTAAAGATCTTTTATTTAAGTTTATATATTTTAAACAATTTAATTGTCTGATCTTATTGAGGAGGATCAGGTAAGACTCAAGTTAAATAGAACAAATTGTACCCTTAAGTACTAACTATAACTTTTAGAGCAGTGATATGGGCTCGATCAAAGAGAGACTAACATAAACAAAAGAGAAATAAATAATTAGTAATGATATTGACATTAATAATTAATTAATTAATCAAAAGTTTAGGAGAATAGTTGGTGGGGGAAGGCTTTATCTAGACAGGGCATAATTATAGGATGCTAGAAGGAGGAAGATGTAGCAACAAGTTAAAATATTAATGCCATGTGTTGCATTCTCCTCAATCTCCGGTATAAGATTCGTGCATACATGAAACTAAACTTTGGGGAAAAAAAATCTTACAAATTTGTTTAATTTTGTGTAAATTCGTCACATATTAAAAATTAAATGATTAATATTCAAAATAATATAATTTTTAAAAATAGTGAAATATAACTTATTTTGTTTGTAATTATCTACTATGATTACATCCACTTTTTTTATTTGTTTCCACTAAACTTCTAAATCACTATAAAATTTCATACGACTTTAAGTCTACCATTTATGTAGCTATAGTACCTAATACTACTCCACTTTACTTATTGATGATTATCTTATATATGACGGCAAACGAAATTTCGTCGCCGTAAGTACAGCAAGTATAAGGAAATTAATAGGTTAAACTTAAACAACACGCCAGTTATTTGACCTTTTTGGGAGTCATGTTTACTGATGGATTCAGTCCTTGGCTCTTCTATGCATTAGTATGCTAGGTCGATTTTTTTCATAGTTCTCTTCATTTTTTTTATTTAAATTTGAGAAGTTATAATTTTTTTTTTAAAGAATATCTAAAGTATGAAAGATATAGATATAAAAAAAAATTAAAAACTTCATGTAAATCGAGATTTACTATGAGTGGATTAGGGACTAACTTTTTAGTCCCTAATAAAGGTGATCCCTAAACTATTCACGATAGGTCCTTATTTGTGTGAAATTTTTTATTTTTTTGTGTTTATAACTCTTATTCTTTAGAAAAAAGTTTACAAATTTTCGAGTTTAAATAAAAAAAAAAGTGAAGAGAACTATGAAAAAAGTCGGCCTAGCATACTAATGCATAGAAGAGCCAAGCACTGGATCCATTCTCTTACTTTTCAATGTTAAAAATTAAAATAGTAAGTGCCCGTTCACTTGGAAGAAATAACTTAGGAATGGAATGTATAAAGTGGATGGGGCCCACACATTTACCTTTTAGTTTCCTTCCTACTTTTTTTTAAAAAAATTAAAATACAAAATATCTATTATACCCTTTGATTTGACACCATCTTAATCTTTTTTTTATTATTTTAATATAAGGGGTAAAGTGATAATTTTAATACATTCTTATTCCATTTCTATTCTAAATTTTTACTATCAAACACATTCCCTTTTCTTTTCTACTAAGCAAACGTGCCCTAAGGATTTTAATTTTTCATAATATGAAATAAAGAACTAATTATATAATAATAATTTGGTAGCTAAAATTTTAAAACTTTCTTATTCACTATTTTATTTAAAAGGAAGTTATAGGAAAAGTAGAAAACCATAAATTGAAGTAAAATTATGCAATAGTTGTGATGAAAAACTAACTGAAGATAAATAAACGAAGGAAAAAACTTATATGTTGTTGCTTACATGTTTTTTGTAAGGTTAATTAATTAAAAAATATATATGTGTCAATTTTTTTATGTCATATTCTCAAAATTGACACATGTCTTTTTTTAATTGGTTAACCTTATCAAAAATATGTTAGCAACAACGTATAAATTTTGTCGATAAATGAACTCTCTATAAAATGTTGGACCTGCAGTATTTGCACCGAAGTCTCGTAGGGTGAAAAATTATGGGCCCTTCATTATCCCAAAAAAGATAAAGCAATTTTTTTTTTTGGACTGAAAAAGATAAAGCAATGAAAAATTTGGGTACCTCATATATCTTAATAGATCTGGGCTTTTTGGGCCAAGTAATAGAAGTGGGCTTTTTGTGAAGATGTGTCCATCAAAGATTTTAGTATAGTAGTTTGGGTACATTTGTTATTTTTAGTGTTAAAGATAACTTTATCTTTCAATACAAATTTGAACCATAATTTATGATAGTGTCAATAACATACTTCTTCTAGCAACTTAACTCCCATTTATATTTAAGTACAATTTCAAAGTTTAACTACATTGAGTCCAAAGCTATTAATATATATGGGTTTTAACCAACAGTGTTATATATATAAGTTAAATTCCGATTCTTTTAATGAATGATGCTTTATTCTTATTCTTTTACGGGTGAAGTCTAAAATATGAATTTTTAAAGAGCACAATCTCTTTACCATGTGTTACATATTAAGGAGTTTAAGCACTATATTTACTAGTGTTTATTTTCACTTTGAATATTTTATGGGTTTATATAACAAGTGTCATAAGGTACTTATTAAGGTTTTATTTTTTTAAAAACCGTCAAGCCAAATCAAATTATAGAAAAACTAAACGACACTTACAATTGTCCAGATAACACCAATCCAATAATACACAAGAAGAATTATTTGTAAATATTGTTAAACTGAAAACTGAAATAAATGCGCAAATGATCCTATAAGTAAGATAACCTTAGGATGAAAATCTTCACCGAGTTTGATGTTGCCTACAAAATGTTTACTACTACGCTTCCTTCATATCATAGAAGTAATGTTCTATACAGAAGTACATGTCATAGACTTCTCCATTAATTTAATAAAAGATTGACGACTTTCTGGCATAGATATTCAGATCTGAGTCGATATAGTAATTGAAAACAAAATCTTTCACAAAGAAAGACTAAAACTAGAATTAGATCTAGACAAATCCATCACTAAACTTGGGGACTAAAAGTTTTGATTTATTTAATTAATAAACAAAAGAAAAGATGAAAATTAGGGAGGAGTTATAGTAATTACAACTCCTCCCTAGAAATATGATGAATAATTGAAGATGAAGAAATCGGTCACATGAAGACGCAGAAACGAATTTTGCAGGCAGTTTCTCTCGGATATAGATTTTATTTGATTGGTACAGAGAGAATTTATTATTTTAAAATAGATAAAAAATTAACAAAATTTTTTTAAAACTCTCCAATTGGTTGAAATGAAATTTTAACCTGTCCTAACACAAGTCAACAAAACCCATATATATATATATATTATTTTTTTTTTGAAAACTTGAGATAAAAAAGGGAAAAGCAAGCTAAGCATACATAAATGAAGAGAATCATGGGGTGGGGGCACCGCAGGAGAAGGTCAACCGCCAATGGCAATAACAATAAGAACAAGAAAACAAACAACATTTTCAGAACAGAAATAATTGTTGGATTGGAGTGATACGGCACTTGGAGATTCTACTCATTTATTAATGTCTTTATCGTTCTTTTGGATAATGAAAATGGAAATAGGAATGAGAATGAGAATGTGAATAGAATATAAGTGAATAAAATAATTATTTTATCTTATATTAAAAGTGAGAATGAAATAAAAATAAATAAATTTTTTTTTATCAAATTATAAAAAGTAAAGTATATAATATAAAAATGTTAGAAGAAATATTACATTACAGCTAAAATTTGCACAATCAAATGGAGCCAAATATTTAAAATTATTTATTAAAGTTTCTTTTAATTAGGCGAGAGAAAATTCATTTTTTAAAATTAATAAAAAATCAATAACTATTAACACTTTAGGCCTTACAATTTGTTAGCCTCTTAGTTCAAAGTCCAAAGTGGTTGATCTTCACCACACCAATAATTCCGGAGATACTTACTGACACTTTACGCCTCTCCTTGTGCTCTACGCTCGTGACTTTTATCTATCTCCTCGTGCCAAACCTTTGAAACCCTTATACTTTCTTAGCCACACGTAGGTAGAAAAAAAAAAAGAGAAAAAAAAATTTGATGTATTTAATAGTAAAAATTTAAAATAGAATGAGAATGTATTAAAATTATCACTTTATCTCTTATATTAAAATAATAAAAAGAAAAAAAATTAGAATTGTGTCAAATCAAAACATATAATAAATATTTTGTATTTTTTTTAAATACTATGTGAAGGAAAAAAAAAAAAAGTAAAACCGAGCACCACCCGCAATATATTGTCATTCTTATTCAAAGATTACTGGTTAATGTTTTTTCTTTTCAATTGAGAGAAAATTTAATGCTTTGAATTAAATGTTAATACTTAAAAATTCTACTATCCAATTAGATAAAACTTTGACCATTGACCTAATTGGTCAGCAAAATCCGAAAATCAAAGTTTATCCAAAATTGCACTCTAATTTCTAAGTTAGAGGAGAAAGTTAGTCGTTAAGATCGTAGAAAAATGACATAAATGGCATAAAATTCAAAGATAATATAGACAGCAATACCAAACAAAATTTAACCATTTTTAAATAATATAACTTTCTACGCAAATTTTGGAATGAGATAAACTTGGCTTTTTTTTTGGTGGGAAGATAAACTCTTGTTTTAATTGTGAATCGTTTCGATACTATCGAAATTTTCGGATATACGCCTTTATTACCAGCTCAAAGCAACGTGTATAAGTCAAATGTCAAACTCTTCTTCTCCTTCATTTCGCCATCGTTAAGCTCAAGAAGAAGAAGAAGAAGAAGAAGAAGAAGAAAGTGAGAAGAAAGAAAAATGTCGTCGCAAGAGGAAGTGTTCGTTGGGTCAATCGACCAAGGAACCACCAGCACCAGATTCATAATCTACGATCGCTCGGCTCGCGCAATCGCATCGCACCAGGTCGAGTTCACTCAGTTCTATCCAGAAGCAGGGTATATAAATACATATATACGATTCTTTCTCTTTCTGTACATTCTAATTTTTCAATTTCGGAAAAATTTTCTGTGTTTTTTTTTTGTTTTTTTTGATTTTGTGATGATATTTTTGTGTGGTAGATGGGTGGAGCATGATCCAATGGTGATCTTGGAGAGTGTTAGGGTGTGTATTGCTAAGGCTTTGGATAAAGCGACGTCGGATGGGTTCAACGTCGAGAAGGGATTGAAGGCTATTGGTGTGACCAATCAAAGGGAGACGACTCTAGTTTGGAGGAAATCCACTGGAGTTCCTCTGTACAACGCCATCGTTTGGATGGATGCTCGTACCAGTTCTGTTTGCAGGTAAGTTCATGATTCTCGATCATCTCTCATATGTGAGTTTTGAATATGCACATGAGCTGTTTGTTAGATGTTCTCAATATTGGTGTCTCATGATTGGATTTGGCTTTTTTCTCTTAGTTTGTAATTTTGCTTGGCCTTTTATTATTCATCTCTGTGAAAAATGCCATGGATTTTCTTGGGCTGTATTAAAACAGGAAATTGGAAAAGGAGTTAGCAGGTGGAAGAACCCATTTTGTGGAGACTTGTGGTTTGCCTATAAGCACTTACTTCAGTGCTGTTAAATTGTTATGGTTGATGGAAAATGTGGATGCTGTGAAGGATGCTATAGAGAAAGGAGATGCCCTGTTTGGAACTATAGACACTTGGTTAATATGGAATTTAACAGGTGGAGTGAAGGGTGGTCTGCATGTTACTGATGTTTCAAATGCATCTCGAACAATGCTGATGAATCTCAAAACCCTTGACTGGGACGCATCCACCTTAAAAACCCTTGGAATTCCTGCTGAAATTCTGCCAAAGATAATTAGTAATTCTGAAGTCATTGGAAATGTTACTTCTGGATGGCCAATCATTGATATCCCAATTTCGGGATGTTTGGGGGACCAACATGCTGCAATGCTAGGACAAGCATGCCGTAAAGGTGAGGCTAAAAGCACTTACGGCACTGGTGCTTTCATACTACTGAATACTGGTGAAGAGGTAATTCAGTCAAAGCATGGTCTTCTATCCACACTAGCATTCAAGCTTGGTCCAAAAGCTCCAACAAATTATGCACTGGAAGGATCAATTGCAATTGCTGGAGCTGCGGTGCAGTGGCTAAGAGATAGTCTTGGGATCATTAGTAGTGCTAAGGAGATAGAGGATCTGGCATTACAGGTTGAGTCCACAGGTGGGGTTTATTTTGTTCCTGCTTTTAATGGATTATTTGCCCCATGGTGGCGTGACGATGCTCGTGGGGTTTGCATTGGCATAACAAGGTTTACTAGCAAGGCTCATATTGCTAGAGCTGTGCTTGAGAGCATGTGTTTTCAAGTGAAAGATGTCTTGGATTCAATGCACAAAGATTCAGAGGAACATGGTGAAGGTGAGAAAGAAAAGGAATTTTTGCTCAGAGTTGATGGTGGAGCAACTGTTAACAACCTTTTGATGCAGATTCAGGTTTGAACTGTCTGCATTTCTTCAATAATTTATGTGCAATTTAGCATAGGCTATTTGTTTCACTGATTGTCTTGTTCCTATTCTTTTTCTCCTAAAAAGGCTACATGATTCCATTTTTCAGTCAAATATCTAACTCACTATATCTTATCAAGCAGAGAAGTTGTAACTTGATACTTGTATCATAATATATTCACATGTGTCAGATCTCTTTCATAAATTACTTAAAACTTTTCTAGTTATAGGTTATCTCAAATATCATATTACTTTTATAGGATGGAAATTTAGTTGTATCTAAATAGGCTATTCTGAACGTGCAAAGATGTTATGTTACAAGAGAAGACTTTGTAGGTTATATGGTTTCCAAAACTTGATTTCTTTCCTCACTTGACCTATAGTAGATCATTGCTGTGAAATATTTCATGTTTGGTAAATTTTTTGTAATAATGTTCTACAGGCAAACTTGTTGGGAAGTCCAGTGATTAGACCCGCAGATATAGAGACAACAGCACTCGGTGCAGCCTACGCTGCCGGGTTAGCCGTTGGGATTTGGACAGAAGAAGAGATCTTTGCTTCTGGCGAGAAGGTAAAGACTGATACTGTTTTTCGTCCAGTATTAGATGAGCAAGTGAGGAAGAAGAAAGTGGAATCTTGGTGCAAAGCTGTTACCAGAACTTTTGACTTGGCTGATCTTTCTCTTTGATGGTTTCCTTCTCAATACTGTCAATCACACCACAGTCTTTTCCTTCTTCACATATGGGATGTTACCTCTTTTCCTCTTGTGCACTTACGGCATTAGAAACTAAAATGAAATGAATAATTATGCATGTCAATAAATGTTATTTAAGATCAAAGCATTCTGTAAAAGTTGAGTTGCAATCTTGAATTTTATACCTCAATTTACTTCTTAGTTCTTAGCAATATCCCATATGCACCACCAGTGGTGGATGTTGAATTTGCAATTTATTTTGAAATAAAACCAATGCAGAAGTACTGGATTCTGCAAACTTCATAAATAAGCGTGGGAGTTCGGTATTATAGAGTATTGAAAATTTAGTAAGCCTTTTGTTAATGTGGAGGAAACAAGAAGCCTAATGGGAGTGAATAACAAGCCCAATGTAGCTGAAGGAGAGTGGGCCATAGAGTGCACAATAGATATGAAAACAATATTGATACTGCAGCTTTGTGATAGCCCAATGTATATATCACACCAAAGCTGCAGTATCACACAATACCAAGAACCGCATTTAGAACTGATTTATAAATAGATATGTACAAGAACAAGGATTTCAGTCCACTTATTGTACTTTAAAATTTTCAATCTCAATATTGATAAGAGTCGGTCTACACATTGGTACATGCATTACATTGTTTCATCACTTTTGTGAGATTTTTTCTTAACTCTGTTAAGAAAAAAATTTGAGGAAATGAATATAAAAAAAATGAATGTAAGTTTTTTTTCTTAAAATAACTATATGTAAGTGCATTGGATTTTTTCACTCACTGGCATTTTTTTTTGAGGGACACTCACTGGCATTTGAACCGCATCAATTGGTCATTTTGAAAATTTATTATCATTCAAGTTGTTACATAAAAATTTATAACAATAAGTTTAGTAAAACAACATCTTTAAGTAATTAAAACATTTAGAGAGAATTATTAATTTGGTTGCTGAGAGATACAGACTGTTTCAATTTAGTTCCTGAAAGACTTTTTTGTTTCAATTTAGTCCTTTTTATTTTTTTATAAGTGTATTTGTAGCTTCTTTTAAGAACTAAATTGAAAAAAAAATTATCTTTTAAGGATTAAATTAGGCATTCACATTTTTTAAGAATTAAATTAGAACTATTTATATCTTTTAGAGATCAAATTGATAATTAAAGGGCCTCTTTGTAGAGGCCGGAAAGAAAAAAAAGGGGCTGTTTGTTAAGTTTTGATATTTAAAGAGGCCATGTACACACACCCTAAAAAGTTTAAGTGGATTATGTGTTATTTGGAATTTAAAAATATAATTTGATATCTTTAAATAACATACACTGTAATTCTGTAATTATATTAATTAAAGTGTAAGTTTGAACTCTTGATTGAGATCAAAATATTATTTTAAACTCAACATGTAGTAGTCATGTGAAATTTAAAATATATTTTGGAAGAGTCTTGTGAGGTTCAAAATTAATTTTTAATCTCAAGCATTCAATTTAATTGATGTAAAACAAAAACTATTATATATGTAGAAGGGGGATGAAAAATATGCAAAATCAATGAATTGATATGGGAGTGTTCATCCTTTAATTTTCTGCTTTCATCTCATATTTAGTAAATTGACCTTTAATAATCTTGGAATACACTAGTGTTATATATATATACAACTTACATTAGAATGCAAAGCTTAATAAGTGGGGCATTAGCATTAGAATGCAAAGAAAGATTAGTATTATAATATGTGAAGGTATGTGCATGTTGGGGCCTATTCATTGATTCATATGTTGAGTCCCAATAGACACGTATCTGCACTTTAGCAGATTCGGATCTATCTATTTTATTCTCCTGCAACTGCAAAGACAGCACAGCAAATTCGGATTCGTAATGGCCCCCACTCATAGCACACCATTCTTCTTCGGAAAAAATTTATGTGCGGTTGCATACATGCTTTTGGTAAGGTTAACCAATTAAAAAAAGACAAGTGTCAATTAATTGACACGTGTCTTTTTTTAACACGTGTCTTTTTTTAATTGGTTAACCTTACCAAAAATTTATAAGCAACAACATATAATTTTGTCCTTCTGCTGCAAATCACCACACGCCACTCTCGTCCTACCATATGTTATGTTATGCACATTATAGTGTTTGTGGCCACTCATTAGTCATTAATTATATGTTTTATCTCTCAATTATTTGTTTTGTCATTATGTGAATATTTATTTCTGTATAATTAACATCACTCTATCTAATTGCATTGCATTTTTTTTTTCCTCTAAGCACGCTTTTATCAAAGCTCAAATATATTGAATTTGGATGTAATTAATTAGAATGAGCAAATTAATTAAAATACACTGAATTTGGATGAAGCAAATCATTATATAACTTTTCTGACGTTGAATTGCAGCTTTTTTTTTTTCTTTTACAAAAAGTGGCACCTACGTTCTGATGCTTGTGGCCTTATATGTCCTCGAACGTAGGTGGAGACTGGAGGACGTACCTTTGGCACCAAAACAAACTTTTGTTTGCTTATCAAATATATTACTATTTGGAAAAGGATTCTCTAAATTTCTTTTTTTACATTTATTTTACTCTACAGTTCTATAAAAACAGCGCACGGAGCTGCTCGGAGACTCTGATTTTTTTTTTGAACTTAAGAATACGGCACCATTTTAAAACTGTTTTTCTTTTCTTGTTCATGCTAGATTCTTTCTTGTTTCTTGGTCTTCCTCTAGGCTTTTTTATTTCTGTTTGAACTATGACATCCTGTCATGATAAACAAAGAAAAGATGTCCATTAAGGTAAAGAATACATAGAAAAACTTAGACAACAAAAGAAATGAATGAATACTAAATGTACAAAAGTTTGCTCATAGTTCTGAGAAAATTTATGAATAAAATAAAATCTGTCATACTCGAGACTTACCAATTCATTAGCCATTTTCTCACATTTCAGATTGGTATACATCATCAAAATACTTTACAAGTCAAGGCAAAATGATTGTATGCATACCTGTGGCAAGCAAAATGAGTGCACAAATGTTCAAAGCAACATTTTGTTCATGCGAGTCAGGTTGTTGTTTATGATTTGCCATATGCAGGAAATGAAAAATACATTCTTCTAGGCCACATTTTTGGATGGCTGGACAAATTTGTCTAAACTAAGCTGTAACTTACTAAATTTCTAAATTATGGGAATGCAAATGGAAACTAAGAATCAACAATCACTTTAAGTCTTTCCATGAAATACACATAAAAAGAAGGAAATGGTTGATTAGGTAGCAGCGGTGATGTACTGGATTGCCTGTTTGCATATGCCAGTCATGGTTGCTTCTGGTCCATAAACCTAAGAGACCCCAAAATATCAGAAAAAGTTTCTCAAAACTCAAAAATCATTCTAATCAGGATCACAACTTAACTAAAATACAGAACAAATGCAGTCATCTTCACTGCCTCAGTCGTAACCACATGCCCCCAATACATGGCCACAATTGCATACCTTAATTCGGCTCTACATTTGTCGTCGCTGGAGGAGGGAGAGACGGAAATGGCACCGATACGTTTATGTAGATAGAGGAGATGGCAAGCGATTTCGAGTTCCGAACGAACACTTTGATGCTGAAATGAGAAACCAAAAAAAAAAAACCATCTAGAAACGGCGCCGTATCGCTTAGTTCAGAAAGGAAAAAAATATATATAACAGATTATCAAAACGGCGCCGTTTCAAGGAAATACACAGTAACTGAAGAATAAGAAATTTAGAGGATCCTGTTCCGTTATCAACTATGATTTATCTCTCAAATGGTTGTACAATGCCTTGCCTTCAATTATCTTGTATTAATGTTTTGTTTAATTTTAATTTCTGTATGGTGTATACCAAGGTACAATTTTTCTTTTCGGGATCTACTAATTCTTTACCAAAAAAAGAAAAGAAAAGAAAGTTCCACTAATTTGATATGGAGAAGAACAAATGAAAAAGAGACAAGAAAGTAGGGGGTAACGTCAAATTGGATGAGAATATATAATTGGTCCATGGCTGGCTTAGGAAGAGTGCATGACTGCCAGTATCATAATACTTGGCCAATGCCCACCATCCTATACCTTTTCTCTTCAATTTCTCTCTTTCTATATCTATTCTCCCTAAACCATATGTCTATTGCAATATTTAATTCGTCCTATTGATAAAAAAATATTTAATTTCTCTAAAGGTACGTATTATTGTTTGTCACATAGAAAGGCTGAATAAAAATTTGTTATGTATATTTTCTTAAAAAAATTCTTGATCAGCAACTACTTGCAGTATTTGTAAATTATATATATGTAATTTTATTCTGCATAAAAAGTTTTTATTTATTCAAAAAAACAGGATGTATTTTTTAAAAAACAAGATAGTAAATACAATTTAGGGATTTACTAAAAAATAAAGAAAATGAGAGAGATTGAAGGACGGGGTATTATTTAAAAATTTAAACAATATTTTTATTTTGTTTCTAAAATAAATGTTATATATGGAGGCTTTTTATTTATTTGGGGGATACATTATATTATCAATATAAAGTCACCCTTTTAGTTTGGCATCTATATATAGACGAGATAGTTGGGCAGAGTATCTTCAACTCACAATATTAGTTTTACTCTCTATTTATACTCTATTTTAGTGTATCTTGATATGATTTAACCATGTTTTGTAATCTTGCTAAATCCTATTTTTCAACTTTTGTTAAGGGTGCATGAGCAATTAGTGGTGGCTTGGCCGCCACCAAAGTTGGTTTGCCTTTAATTTTAGATAATCCAAACTTTATCATTTTGACCGACACCACCATTGCTACTAATGAATTAGTTACTAATGACAAACACTATTAGTGAAATTAGTGAAGGTATTGGAACGATGCTTAAAGCTTCCCATTCTCTTCTTCACTTGCTAGAAAAAGTTTTAGCTATTGTGGATGTAGCACCTCCTCTAAAGACAAAGGGAAGTGAAACTTTGGAGGTAGTTAATGATGTTAGCTATACTTTGAAAGCTTGTCTCCCATTTTATGCCTTCCTGTTCCCGGAGTATTCATTTATTTTACCAAGAATGGTGGGGGTGGTGGTTCCGGTGGTGGTAGTGGTGGTGACGGAGGAGGAGGTGGTGATGACAGAGAGGATACGGAACAATAGGTATTTTCCTTTCTGTATTTGTAGATGTTTAATTTTCTGCTGGTTGTAGACTTGCAGTGGCTTGATAAAATGGGAAGACAAACTTTCAATATATAGTCAACATCATTAACTACCTCCAAAGTTTCACTCCCCTTTGTCTTTAGAGGAGGTGCTACATCCACAATAGTTAAAACTTTTTCTAGTAAGTGAGGAAGAGAATGGGAAGCTTTAAGCATCATCCCAATCCCTTCACTAATTTCACTAATAGTGTTTGTCATTAGTAACTAATTCATTAGTAGCAATGGTGGTGTCGATCAAAATGATAAAATTTGGATTATCTAAAATTAAAGGCAAACCAACTTTGGTGGCTGCCAAGCCACCACTAATTGCTCATGCACCCTTAACAAAAGTTGAAAAATAGGATTTAACAAGGTTACAAAACATGATTAAATCAGATCAAAATACACTAAAATGGAGTAGTAGGAGTAAAAGTATAAGTAGAGACTAAAACTAATAATGTGATTTCAGATTTGTGAGTTGAGGCTACTACCCAACTCTCGTCTATATATAGAGAGGATAAATGTCAAACTATAAGGGTAGCTTTATATTGGTAATATAATGTACCCCAAATAAATGAATAAATAGAAAGCCTCCATATATAAAAGTTACTCCCTTTGGTTCACAATATCTGCATGAGCGGGGGAATTCCAATGTTTCAAAATATCCGCTGCTTTTCAAAATTAAGACAATATTAATTATTTTTTTTACAATTTTATCCCTACCTATTTTCTCTTACACTCTCCAAATTTTATTACTGGAGTCAATACTTTTCCCAAGTATATTGTTATTCCCAATAAGGGTAATTCAATCTTTTTATCTTATATTTTTCTAAGTTTAAGTTGAACTAATCATTTCAGTGGTTTGTACGCAGCTAGCCAATAGAGCAGATATTGTGAACCGGAGGGAGTACTTTAGAAACAAAATAAAAATATTGTTCAAGTATCCTGTGGAAGCGCACAATGTGTACGGAATGGAGTTCAAGAACTACGCCCAATAATTATAGGCTAGTATTTTTATGTGTAGGAAACTATATAACTCACACCTAGTTGTGAGACTTTAAAGTAATAACACAACAATTACTTCACTCCTCTTTGCCATCATTGAGGATGCCAATGCCATGAGCTTCTCTGCTTCCCCAAAAACTTGGGCAAGAGATTGAGATTCCTCAATCACCTTGCCCAAATCTTCACGGAACTCATTTTGAGAAATAATTGAGTTAGCTTGGTCTTTGGTGATATAATTTCAAAGGGAATTGAAGTTTTAAATCTTATATTTCATGGCTACAAGGTCATGAGATGGGCTATTCCCATATGTTATGTTGGATTGGGGTTAGAGGGATTAGTCTTTATTGGGGTAAGAACAGAGGAGGAGCTGGAGGTGCTACTGGAGGTTATAATGGTACTACTACTAGTATTGGTGGTTTTATTCTTGTTGGAGTTGGTGTTGTCCTTAGTATTGATGTGCGACTTACTGCAAGTGAAGTGAATGATGATGGAGGAAATATGTAGTTCAGTAGTTTGATCTAGTCCAACAAATAAAATCAAAATTAAAAAGAGAAGATAATATATATATATATATATATATATATATATATAACAAAACAGCTTTACATTAAACCTTAAATGTTATTAAATTTAAGGAACAAAGTGAAAACTAAAGATTAAAGCAATATACTTAGACTTCATCAATTCAAGGTTAAACTTAACAAACTATAGAAAACCTAACATAAAGAAGAAAACAGCAGAAGAAAACAAAACTTGATCAAACTACTTAACTAAATATTTTGTGCGTCATTAACTTCACCTCAAGCAACACCCACGACACCATTAAGGACAACACCAAATCCTATACCAACTTCAACAAGAACAACAACACCATCATCACCTCCAGAACCAACTCTCTTCTTCCACTAATATAGAACAATCCCTTACCCCAAATCTTGCAAAACATATTGGGAGAGCCCATCTCTTGACCTTGTAGCCATGAGATATAAGATTTAAAACTTCACTTTCATTTGAAATTAGATCATCAAAGACTTGGTAGACCAAGCTAACTCAATCGTTTCTCAAAACAATACCCAAAATGAGTTTGGTGAAGATTTGAGGAAGGTGATTGAGATCACTTGCACAAGTTGTTGGGGGAAACAGAGAAGCTTTATATAACTAGGTGTGAGTTATATAGGTTCTTACACACAAAAATTCTAGCCTATAATTATTTGGTGTATTGAATTTTTGTTATTTTTGGGTATTGAGGAGAGTTTATAATTTTTTCGATAAAAAATTTGTTCCGGAGCGTGGTAGTAGGCCTTTTGGAACTAAATCATGTTAAAATTTGTGCGTGTTACTCGTTCTCTTTTCCATTATTTTTTGTACACTAATCTATCTTGATAATCATTTTGACAAATTCACAAGAATCATTTTCTAAAATACTATAAATTCTTTTTTGAACAAAATACTGTAAGTTAAAATTCCTAAACTTTTGAAATTTAGGCTGGGGTTAAAGAAACCCCAGGACCACTTTTCAACAATATTTGTATGTATAATTTTCTCATTTTTTGGGTGATGTATAAATTTCTTTTTTTATTACTTGTTGAGAACACAAAATATAAACTTAGTTTAATTAAATTCATTTCCTAAAGTCAATAAAAATATTAAATTTATCATTTTATTAATGCAAATTTAACAAGTCGTGTACCAAATAGTTATTAACGTAAATTTAACTTTAGATTAACCAATACTCCATTAACTCTATTTTTCCAAAGTAAAAAAATTCAGCAACTTATTCTCATGAAAATCAATTTCAACTAAGATAAAAACGAACAATTTCATAGAGAAAAGGAAAACACAATCACAAAACTGTCTTAAAAATCTCAGTAATGAACAAATAAGAGAAAAGATGTACCTTTTCTCTTCTACTTCGGTGTTTCTGTGGATGCTTTATATTCAACCAGAAACATTATGATGTGCATGTGTGGGTGACAAATATAGAATAAAAAAAGGCTAAAATAAGTTAGGGCGATAAAACATTCATATAATAATAATACTTGAAGATTAGAGTCTACTATCGAACTAGCAGTATGAATAAAACATTTACAGAAATTAAATTTACTACGTTGTATATTCAACCAAGACTCATGGTACCGGTGCTTCAATGTGGAAGGAAACTACTCAGTGAGACCGGGCTACAAAGAGTTCAGAAAGGTAAAATACTGGTAAAATTAAGCATTTTATGTGGAGATTTTATCTGTGTGTGAAAGATTGTGCCGTAGGGGTATGGATATCCTTCCAATCTGACGATGAAACGGCTGTGCATTCCCTTCTTGGATGCCCTTCGGTTAGTGTAGTGTGGAGAAACTCGAAGCTTCCTTTTGTTGAATGGTTGGATTTTGCTCTTGCCCATTGGAGTTTCAATCAGTTTGAGCTCTTTGCCATGAGTTGGCTCAATATTGGTGTACTTTGAATAGCTGTCAAGTTTGGTCAGAGGATCGTCCTTTTGTTATTGCTCATGTACTTGCGAGCGATGCCTCTCTTTAGTTTTAATGTAAGTTTCTTCCAGATCAAAATATATATATATATATTAAAGAAGGGGAGTGTAAGTTTTAGAGAGGGAGGAATATAATTTAATCAAAATAGAAAAAGGTCAGCAACTTACTATGATAACTCAAAGCAGAAACTTTTTAAAAAGGGTGTTTTATAAAAAAAAAACCAACTTTATAATTCTGTGTAACTCAAGAACATTAGATATTATATATTTGATGTATAATAAGCTTCCATAGAAGAAAGGAATAGTTTTTGCTTGATATTCCTTTCAAAACTGACCTCTCTCAAATCTCACACGGAGGAGAACGGCATCTCCGTCGTCGTCCAGCAAAGCCAGTCCCTCCGGCTGAGATGTTGCAGAGTCTATGTCTTCTTCAGATCTGAGAGAGACGTGGCCGAGAAGATTGAGAGATGAGAGGAAGCAGGAAAGTAAGAGTAGAGAGTTAGAGAGGGATGGTGCTTTTGCTAAATACCAAGCATGGTATGGTACACTCTTTATCTAATGGTATTTACTAATTTGACCAAAAGCACAATAGCATCGCGCCCGGATTCTCTCAAGTTTGAACTTTGAACAAGTCAAGTTCTTTTATGGAAAAAACTTATGTCCATTTCCTCCAATTCTCCAATATAATTATGACACGTGGCAAAAAGTGTTTAAATGACCAATCACAGTAGAGAGAGAATATAGAAGACCACCTTTTATATGACCAATCATAGAAGAAAGAGAGTGTAAATACAATATATGATTGGTGGAATTGGAGAAAATTGACATAAATTTTTTCCTTCTTTTATAGTTTAGTTCCCTCTATCTCAATCGTTCAACTCATCAAAGGAGAAGATTGTGCCACGTCATCACTTACTCTACAAGAACTTCACCTCTTCAAACTCCGGAGGCAATAGGATCACGTATTGTGTCAAATATTAGGTAACATGCTATTAGAGGTGTCAAAATGGGCTAGCCCGGCCCGGCCTTAGCCCGTTTTGGGCCCTAATTATTTAGGGTCGGGTCGGGCCGTTTCAAAACGGGCCTAGTTTTCTTTAGCCCGGCCCGACCCTTTTAGGGCTTAGGGTCGGGTCGGGCTAGCCCTTTTTTTAAAAAAAAAAATTGATATTTTAATAATAATTATTATTATGATGTTTTTTATTTTATTTTTATTATTTTGTAAATTAATTAATACAAAAATTAAATGTTAGATATTATATAAAAGTTTATGCAAAAAATGTTGAAAAAAATTTTTAGAATATCTTTTCATTCTTTTTAAAATATCTCTAATCAAAATTAATTTAGTTGTGTAAATAATGTTTTTCAACATATTGGTGTTATGTGTTTTGTGTTTCTTCCTTTTTAATAAAAAAATGAATTAGTTTATTTACTTTCACAAAAAACAATAGTTGATTTATTAGTAGTGAGTGAATAGTTAATAAATGAGTAAATGACTAAATAAGTATAGATTAAATATGTTAAGAATTTTTTATAAAAAAAATATTAAGAATTTAGGCTAAATAAAATAATAATTTGAAAAATTAATTTTTTTTAAAAAAAACGGGCTAGCCCGGCCCGACCATAGCCCGTTTTGGCCCTAATTGTTTTAGGGCCGGGCCGGGCCGGGCCGGGCCCAGCCCATATTGACACCTCTACATGCTATAGAATTATCAAGAATTTTTTAAATTTATTATCTATTAGACGTTAGATCTGTGTCAATTATTTTTTTAAAAAAAATTAAGATGACAAAGATCTAAAAACAAATCAAATAACTTGCAAGTGATAAAATTGACTTGTTAGCTTCAAAATACTCACCCCAAATATTAATACTCACAAAAAAATATCACTTCTATGTACAAAAAATATATCACTTCTCCTCGCCACAAGCAAGCAATCACGTGGGTCTATTTACTAATTTACATCTACCCCTGCAGAAACTTTCTAAGCTGAGATTCAATTCTCATTCTTCATAATAAATTTATTAATCAAATTAGCCCAAAGAGTCATAATGTACAAATATTAAGAGAACATTTGTCGTATTTTTATTCTCATTCTTTAAAAATAAATTTATCAATGAAAAACAGACTCAAAAAGTCATTATGTACAAATATTATGAGAAATTTTCAAGTATTTTTAAAATAATAAATTAAAATTAAAAAATTATTTACTTTTACATTTTTTTCATTGTTATTTAATTTTCTTTCAAAAAAAACTATTATATTATTCATTATTGTACAAATCGGAGCTAAACGACGCAAGAAATCATGAGACAACATTCAATCACAAAGTAGTGTTTATATACAGAAAAAGGAAACTGAGAAAGGAAAGCAAAGAAAACAGAACACCTAAAATGTCTGACCACCTAACCGAGCAAGCTAACCAAAATCAAGTGTTTCAGACATGTGATCCATTGCCGTGCAAGAGAGTTTGGTGGTTTGTGAGGAAAAATGTTTTTTTAAATAAAATTGTTGTGAGAGAAGTGGAGATAAAAGAAAAGAAGAGGAATTAATAGTGAATAGCAATGAATCAATATAGAAGAAAAGCAAGGGAGGATAAAAATTAAAAGAGTAAAACACTGTTTTGGTCCTCTACAGATGCCTCTTTTGTCAATTTGGTCCTCCACAGATCGGTGTTATCAATTTGGTCCCCCACAGATTAAACTGTTGGCAATTTGGTCCTTCCGTTAATTAACTTGATAACATGTCAAGTTAAGTTGTGACTCAGCAATTTTTTCATCTGACTAGGCATAAATTAATTTAGAATAATTTATTTTTTATTTAAAAATCTTTTAAATTAAAAAAAAAAAGTAAAAAAAAAAACTTTTGACCTCCTTTTAACGCAAAGAAGCATATTTGTGTTTTGTTTTTTACTTTTTTTAATTTAAAATGTTTTTTAAATAAAAAATAAATTACTCTAAATTTATTAATGCCTAGTCAGATAAAAAAATTACTGAGTCACAACTTAACTTGACATGTCATCAAGTTAATTAACGAAAGGACCAAATTGCTAACAGTTTGATCTGTGGGGGACCAAATTGATAATACTGATCTGTGGGGGACCAAATTGACAAAGGAAACATCTGTGGAGGACCAAAACAGTGTTTTACTCAAAATTAAAAACTGACCTCTCTCAAGTCTCACTCAAACCACGGAGGAGAACGGCATCTCCGTCGTCGTCCAGCAAAGCGACTCCCTCCAACAGGAAATGAAAGTGGAAGTGAAAGTAAGTGAAAGTGAAAAAAAATATATTTGGTATGCAGTAGAAGTGGAATATAAAAGTAATATTGTTTGGTATGGTGAGAAGAAGATAGGAAAATAGAAGATAAAAATATGAAAGATCTTTTTTGTTGTCCTTACTTTTTTAAAAGCGACAAATTTTTTAAGGACATTTTAGTCTTTAAACACTACCTCCCTTCACCTCACAACAACTTTCTTCCTCACACACAAGCAACCTTATTCACCTCTCATAAAAAAAGTTTCTTCCCATTCCCACTCACCTCACTACCTACCAAATATATCAAAACCTCACCTCACCTCACCTTATCTCACTCCTTACCAAACATTCCATTAATTTTTGTTGTTGTTTAATGAGGCACATGAGATGAGTCTCACGTCTTTTAGTCAAATTTGTAAGGAAGTTAGAATCCGACTTCCATTTTAGGCTTCTGTTATTTTGTTTTTTACTTGTTGCCTACTTCACCTCATGTATATAAGAGGGTTGTGCTGAATGAATAAAGTTGCTGAGTATTTTTTCATTGATTCAGATCCATAATTGCTAATTTATCTGCCCAATATATAACTTTTCTCCTCTTCCTAAACAAGCAAATTTCTTTCTTATCAGGTGACTTATCTTCTTTACTTCAAATATTTCCTCTTACCAAACAAGCAACTATAGAAAACAGATATTGCTTATTTGATATTCCACAGCACCAAACAAGCTCATAATAATCTCTAGTCTCTATCTTTACTAACATCAGAATATCTTCCATCTTTTTTTTTGATAAGGAATATCTTCCATGTTTGTTTTTAATTTTTAATACCAAAATTTATATTTGTGATTTTGAGATATTATCTAAATATACATATATGTAAAATAAAACAAAAACAAATTAATCTAACAACAAATTTAATTTAATTAAGACTTTCATAGTTGCCTTATTACCATATTAATTTTTAATATTTTTTTGTCTTTTTTTACATAATTTTATAACATGGTTGATCTCAATTTAATTTTAGATTTTTTAAATATTATTTCTCTATTTTGTCCAACTATTATATAAAAATATATTTATCTTTTTGTTAATATGAAACAGCATTAATTTAATGATATTTTTTATAATATAAGGTGCAACATTTAGTTTAATGTAATTTTTTTTAATATTTGTTTTTTCTTGTATAACATTGAAAAGATTTTTTTATGAGATATAACATTAAAA
This sequence comes from Senna tora, assembly GCA_014851425.1. Taxonomy (NCBI): domain Eukaryota; kingdom Viridiplantae; phylum Streptophyta; class Magnoliopsida; order Fabales; family Fabaceae; genus Senna; species Senna tora. The sequence continues at coordinate 983,350 of CM026260.1, forward strand.
AGTATGCTCTTAACTTAATTTCAATTTTTTATTTTGTTCGAATTAAATTTTTATTATAAATAAAAATATGGTTGACCTCAACTTACTTTTTTAGATGCTTACATTTTTTTCGTTATTTAGTCCAAATATTTTATAAAAGTAAAATTAAAGCAGCTTACATAAAAGGAAAAAAGAGTCAACAACTAAATTAAATATTTCCTTCATCTTTGAATTCACTCGAGCAGAAGCAACGGGAAGGAGATCATTCAAAGTTGAAACAAACTTAATCAAACTACAGAAAAACATATAGCTAACATTAAAAAGAAAACAGCAGAAGAAAAAAAAAATTTTAATCAAAAACTAATGGCATGTTTGGTATAGATTGAGGAGGGAAGGTGAGTGGGAAAGTGAGTGTTTTATATGTTTAGTATGGAGAGGGAAGGTTGAGTGAAGGTGAGAGGGAATGTTGCTTCCCTCTTAATTTAGAGGGAATGTGAGGTTGATGAAAGGAAGTAGACTTGAAAGTACTATTTTGTCCTTCCCTTCCCATGTGAGGGCATAATCTTAGAGGATAAAATAGTCTTTTACACTTTTTAACTTCCACTTCCCTATCTCATTCTTATCATACCAAACAATTTTATTTTTATTTCCATTTTACTTTCCTTCCATACCAAACACACATAAATCTTCCATTTCTACTTCCACATCCACTTTTACTTCTCACTAAATACTCACCGAATACCAGAAAGCTAGAGCAGAAAGAGAAGGGAGAAGAAGAAGTGTGTGTGCAAGTGTCTATAATCACCCACCTATATATATATATAGAGGGTAGGTGGCTAAAAGATTATGATAAGTCGTCTTAAAAATTAAATTATATGTGTTAAGGTGTAGACAATATAGGCGGGAATTAGGCACACATGACACAACTCATTTTTTTCAAACTATATAACTTTTCTGATGTTGAATTGCAGCTTTTTTTCTTTTACAAAAAGTAGTACGTTGCCTTTGCAGTAACTAGCACCAACTTTCTGCTGCTTGTCGCCTGATATGTCTTCGGATGCGTGGATCCTCTATTGTTCAAAGTTGTGCTATCTGATTTAGTTATAATTATAATCGTGGCTAAAAATTTGGTCACGATTATTGATAAATTAGCTACGATTATAACCGTGACTAAATCGAACAGCATAATTTCGGACAGCAGAGGATCCGAACTTATTAGTATTTCTACAATTTAATCATAATAACTAATAATTTAAATTTAATCTTTTAAATGGTTAAAAGCATTTAAACTCTAATCCTATTTTTTTTTAAACCCTCTCCAATTCTGTGCAAATGGCAATACAATGTATGGTGGTAAGATATTTTATCGATCACAGCTGATTCATATATTGTTTTTGGCCACTATGTATTGATCATGAACTACGTTTTATTTTTATCTCTCAAATGGTTGTACAATACCATGGCTTCAATTATCTTGTATTGTATTTTTGTGTAATTTTAATTTCTGTATGTCAGCGTACAATTTTTCTTTTCAGGTTTCACTAATTCTTTATCCAAAAAAAAAGGTTCCACTAATTTGATATGGGTAAGAACAAATGAAAAAAAGTGATGAGAATTAATAGTTACAGCCTTACAGGACAATTGGGCGATTAATTAAAGTGTAAGTTTGCATATAATAAGCAAATTCATGACAGGAATTGCTAATTGGACAAAAAAAAGAAGACAGAAATTGCTAATAACATAGAAAATAGATTCACAAGCAGTGAAAAATAAACAAAAACAAATATTAGAATTGAAGAAGGAAATATTCCATCTTTAATAAATTTAACGCTAAAATAAATCAACATGAGAATTAACAAAAGTATAGTATCTACATCAAATATCAAACCCTGAAAGCAATAAGTTGATGGACAAATTAATCAAAGACATGGAGTAAACCATAGAGCACGAGTTGGAAATCGCGAGTCCCAATTATTCTGAGAAAACCGATGCATGGTTTTGGTTGTCAAACAGCAATATCCAACATCATGCTTGTAAATCTGCGTTCTTGGATCTTCCACATAAGAATATGCAAAATACACAGAATTTGGATGCACCAAAATTTGTTGTGAAACATTATTGTTAAGAGCACTTGCCGAAATCACTTTGCCCCCATTGGCATCCACAAACAATAAATTATCACCCAAATCATTAACTTCCCTCCATCTAGGTCCTGCTGAATCAAGCTTGAACACACGTAATAATCCTTTTATTGGAGAGCAAGAATAAGCCAAGCTACTACCACGAAGATATCCATCTATTCTTCTAAGAACAATATAGACTTCCCCTGTTGTAGAATCTATCGCTACTGAGTAGCTTTCACCACCCACTTTAAAAATATAACCATTGCAATAGGTTAAAGTAGAACGAATACGATTAGGCTTAGGGTTAAGCATGAGTAATGGTTGATAATTTACTGACGTTGAGGTTGCATCACTAAGATCAAAAACTATCACATAATGAACTACAGCACTATTCATGGCATACAACTTGTTACCATGAATTGCTATATTCCAAAAGTTTCTAACATTCTCATGATCAACAACAATTAGAGACCAAGATTCATCATTAACCCTACAAAAAACTATCATTGGGCCAACATTAATATTGTAAACACGGGCTGCCACTATACAGTCTGAGGAATCTGGTGTACAAGAAGCCACCACTTGAATGAAAAAGTAAGTAGCAGAATTATTTGGGAGTGGAATAGTGGATGGGGGTGGAAGCATGATCTTACGGCCTGAAATTGGATTCAGAAAGAAAATACAAAGGTAGCAGTCGAATAAGTAACAAGTCAACACCAACCATCCTTCAATTAAACCGACACATCTATGACTACATCCTCTCATGGTGTAATATCTCTCCTGGTTTAAACTGAAAACCTTACTACTCTCCTCCATGTATAAAAAAAGGTAAGGAAATTGAGGGATTGGAAAATAATACTTGTCTGCTATGAGATTATCAATTATTGTTCGCCAACTAGAGGATGTAGGGCGGATTTGGTGATAATCCAAAATGGGGGCCTTTAGAAGAATAAATTCTACTAATTCCGGAGAAAGTTGTTTCCAATAATCAGGATTATTGACTAGTACTACTCCTTCCCTCTATTCCTCCGAATGGAAAAAGGAGGCTTTCGTGAAGGCCCTCATGATTTTCTTGTTTTTTGCGAGTGTGATCAATTTACGATTACCGTACAAGATGAGAAAGATGAGTGTATGAATCATAAGGCAGTTTTGTAACAACGCTCTCTCCATTATCATATTCATGCCTATTGATGTGCCTAGTTTGAATCGTGAATACGATTTGACAAAATTCTGGAAGAGTGGCCAATGTAGGAAATTACAAGATCAGAACACATACCTGTTGCATCAAAGAAGGAGTCATGCGGCGAAGACGGCGATGCGTTTTGGTCCATGATTTAGGTTATGTTTTTTTACATTGAAAAAGAGGAAGGAAATGTGGGGTGAATAGGTGGGTCTCACTGAATTTCACTTATATATTCTCATCCAATTGGTTAAATACTTATTTTAGTTTTCTATGTTTCACTCAAGTTTTAAATTAGTCCTTTATCTTTCAAAAGTTTTATATTGGTTCTTTATGTTTTCCAAAAGTTTTATATTTGTCTTTCAGGTTTCATTGAAGTTCTATATTAATCCTTTATGTTTCATTCAAGTTCTATATTGGTCTTTTATGTTTCATTGAAGCTCTATATTGGTCCTTTATGTTTCATTGAAGTTTTATGTTAGTCATTTATGTTTCATTAGAGTTTCATATCGGTCCTCTCAGCATGATTTTATTTTTTGCTTAAACGACGCCGTTTGGGTGTTTTTGGTGTGTCTAAGGCCATGCCAGCTATCTGATACATGTAGGAGAGATTATATGTCCACCTCGGCACACCACGTCAGCAGTTAACTTAAGAAATTGACGGATTTGGACGGAAGGACCAATTTAGAACTTCTGGAAAACATAAAGGACTAATTTAAAACTTGAATGAAACATAGATGACTAAAATTAACCTTTGATCCATCCAATTTGATGTGATCCTTTCTTTTATGGTCTTAATTTTATTTTAAGGCCTTGAATTAGTGGAAACTTTTTTTTTCGTAAAGAATTAGTTGAACCTTCAAAAGGCTTCTTTCTCAGATAAGCCTGGGTCTCGAAACGCCTACCATATCAGCCCACAAAAGCCGGGGGTTAAGTTTATAGAATTTGTCAATTTGTATATATGAATTTGTAATTAAGTTTAACTCTATATGATTTAATATTCACTATAATGGGCAAAATATTTATTCAGGTCCATCATTTGGTACCCTTATCTAAGCTTAACCCATTATCATACTTAATCATAAAAACAAATATATTACTCTAACAAATTCATAATAATATTCTACAATTCAGAAACTATGACAAAATCAAATAAGAGAATCAAATTCTTGATTTTCAATATCATGAGTCAACTATCTATATATCTAAATCAAATAAGAGAATCAAATTCTTGTTTTTCAATATCATGAGTCAACTATCTATATATCTATATCTGTCTATATATCTATATATAAATATATAAATATATAAAAAGAAGAGGTCTAAAGCCTCATCGTGTCACATAAGGGCATGTTCACTTGCAAGAAACAATGGAAAAGTCAATAGAAATGAAGGGGTTCACTGAGCCCCACTTACTTTTTCATTTTTTCATTTTCATCAACTTTAAAAAAATACAAAATATCTATTATACCCTATGATTTGACACAATTATAACCCTCTTTTCTTTTTATTATTTTAATATAAAGGGTAAAATGGTCATTCCTTCCCTTTCCATTTCCATTACCAAACATTTACTACTAACACACATCAAATGCATTCCTTTTCCATTTTCATTTCTATTTATGTCTAATGAACGTGCCCTTAAGCTTTTTTTAACATTTGCAATCCATTTCTATTTATGCCTAATGAACGTGCCCTTAAGCTTTTTTTAACATTTGCAATCCATTTCTATTTATGTCTAATGAACGTGCCCTTAAGCTTTTTTTAACATTTGCAATCTCAACATATGTATCTCAGTGGCAGTCAACTAGACAGCAATGTGACAAATCGCATCCAAGTCAGCATTTTGTAAATTTTAAATAATGAATTATTATTTTATCATTAATATATATATATATATATATATATATATATATATATATATATATATATATATATATATATATAACTGTTTCCATTAATTTTAAATTCCTTAATTTATGGTAAATGCACCTAAATATATCCATAATCCTTATTTCTTGCAATTTTCTATTTTAAATCATGTTTATAATTCAAAACCAAAAAATTTCAGGAAAATTAAATTCCTTGATTCATACTAATGTAATTTGATTTTTATATCCCTTAAAATTAGCTTAGTAATTAATCTCATATTGAATCCTCATCTATCATTTACCAGTCATGCACCAAAAATTTAGATGTCATTATTTTGAGAAGTTTAAATGCTCTTAAGAAAGAATTTTTAGAAATTTATATTGTAAGTTTAATTTTATCAATTTATTATCTTTTTTTTTTGTATAATTTACCTTATATAACAATACGTATGAATCATATTTTTTTTCTATATATTTTATATTTGAATATAAACAGTTTTTTTAAAAATTAGGAATATATTAAATTTTTTCTTTGATATTTTCTAATTATATACTTTTGTATATCTAAAAAAAGAAAAGAAATTAAATATTATAAAAAAATAACAACAATTAATAGCAGCGAATAACACTTGTAGAGTTACAACTCAATATTTTTAAAGTAAAAAAAATCAAACTATATAACTTTTCTCATGTTGAATTGGAGCTTTTTTTTTTTTTCTTTTACAAAAAGTGGCACGTTGCTTTCTAGTAGGTAGCACCAACTTTCTGCTGCTTGTGGCCTTATTAAGCAAATGGAAGTTGAGTAAATTTACTTAATTAAGAGTGTTTGGTACGAGGTAAGCAAGGTTTCATGGTGAACACACTTCTTTTATAGGAGGTGAGTTAGAATCCATGTTAGGGGAGAGGAAAGATGATATTGGTTCCATGGAAGTTCATGTAAAAAGACTAACATGACCTTACCAATGAGTGTAAAATAATATAAACAATGGTAAAAATGTCTTTTTATAATTTTATCTTCCTTTTCTCTATTTTCTTACTACCATACCAAACAACATTACTTTTAACATTTTACTACTATTTCTCTGGTACCAAACACACATTTTATCTTCCACTTACATTTTCACTTCAACTTTCAACTAAAATACTCACATCCTACCAAACGCCACCTTATATGTCCTCGGACGCAGGTGGAGAGTGGAGACATACCTTTGGCAGCAAAACAAACTTTTGTTTGCTTTTGAAATATATTAGTATTTCTACAATTTAATCATAATAGCTAATAAATTAAATTTAATCTTTTAAATGGCTAAAAGCATTTAAACTCTAATCCTATTTTTTTTAAAGCCTCTCCAATTCAACAATAGAGTAAAAAGAAATGGCAGTCTGTGCAAATGGTTGTACAATGTACGGTGATAAGATATTGTATCGATCACACTGATTCATATATTGTTTTTGGCCACTATGTATTGATCGCGAGTCCCAATTATTAAGAATATGCAAAATACACATAATTTGGATGCACCAAAATCAATTAAAATAAAAACTTGGAGGACTAAAATAGTACTTTAGCCTAGTAATTATTATGGTTTACTTTTTTCGTACTCTATAGTCTATATTGTGGTAATTTCAATGTATTATCTGCAATAAATTAGATTAGATACTACCTTTTCACGGATATCATAATGTTATCTCATCAGATTTTATAATCAAATTACATAAATTTATCATAAAGTTATCTCATCAGATTTTAAAAGTAATTTACAAGATTAAAATTATATTACATGAGAATTTAAATATGAAATATTTTAAATGTGTTTGCAAGATATTAAAAAACCCTTGTGTACTATCCATCCAACCTAATCTTGGATCAAAACTCATAGCCGCCGTCTATAAGGTTATTCCGCTTGAATCCTTTTTCGTTGCAACAGGTATGCCCAACTATTTTTCAATTTCAGATCATTGATTTATACACTGATATTTGTCATGTTGGAAACAACTTTCTCATGAAATAGTATAATTTATTCTACTAAAGTCCCCCATTTTGTATTATCAACAATAATTGATAATCTTATAGCACACAAGTATTATTTTCCAATTCCTCAGTTTCCTTACATTTTTTTATACAGTGAGCGGATTAATGAAGTTTTCAGCTTAAACCATGAGAGATATTACACCATGAGAAGGTGTAGATGGTTGGTGTTGACATGTTTCTTATTTGACTGCTATTTGGGTTTATTGCATTATAAACTCATTCTTCTGATCTCCCTTTTTCACTTTCTGGGTCATTGCATTATATTCTTCATGGCTAATGCAAAATGTTTAGGTTGTGGTGGCTTGGCAGGGGTTCCTTGGCTGGTTGTGCCATAGCTGCCATCACCTATGACTACCAAGAGAGTTTAGTTTATAAGACACTTAAGGCTACTAAGGAATTGATTGACCAAGTAAATTCTATCATTTCTCAAATTAATGCCCAGAATGAGCTAAGAGAGGGTTTGGGGAAGGTGACTGAGGTCTCTCAATCCCTTCCCCAAGTAAATTCTGTCATTTCTCAAATTAATGCCCAGAATGAGCTTGGAGAGGGTTTGGGGAAGGTGATTGAGGTCTCTCAATCCCTTCCCCAAGTTGTGGGTGAAGTGAGTGAACTAATGATACAGGGGAATGAACTAATGATAAAGGTGAGTGAACTTTCAAATCTCATATCTCATGACTTTAATGTCATGATATGTGCTGTCCCTTCATGTCTTGTATTAGTGGGGGTTGTGGGGTTGGGAGTTTATTGGTGGAACAACAGAAGAGGTGCTGCTGCTGCTGCTATTGGTGTTGGTGTTGGTGTTGGTGTTATCATTCATGCTGTTGCTGTTGGAGGTGGTGGTGGTCATGCTCTTGATCTTCTCCTTCATGATGTCCAAGATCAATGAATGAATGTATTGCTTCTCTTATTTTCTTTTTGATGTTAGTTCTTTGTTATTCTCAAGTTTGATTAAGTTTATTTTCCACTTTTTTGATGTTAGCCACTCTTTCTAACACTCTTAATGTTACTACTAAGGCTGTTCATACCAAATGCATCTCCAGATATATGTTTGTTAATTCATTGGGTACTAGTATTCTTAATCTAGCTTCAGGGAGGCTAATTTGTTTTTAATCTGCTTGCTCTCGGTTTTCATTTTGATTGCAGGAATATATATTCATGCTTTGTTTATAACGCATAGTTTGAGTATTTAATGAAGGAAGTTATTACAAGATTGTAAAAAAAAAAAAATCAAAATAGAGTGAATGACTGCTAGTATCATAATACTTGGCCACCATCCTGTACCTTTTCTCTTAAATCTTCATTTTCTTTCTTTCTATATCTATTATCCCTAAACCATATGTTCATATTGCAACATTTAATATTTAATTCATCCTGTTGATAAAAAAATATTTAATTTCTCTAAAGGAATTATTGTTTGCACGTAGAAAGGTTGAATAAAATTTTGTTAATTTTTTTTAAAAAAAATTCTTGATCAGCAACTACTTGCAGTATTTGTTATCATCCACGTCAAATACTTGCAGTACTTATTCTGCATAAAAAGCTTTTATTCGTTGAAAAAAATACAATTTATTCAAATTTAGGGATAAGTAAGTATAATTCACTAAAAAAATAAAGAAAATGAGAGAGAGAGAGAAAAAGGGCGGAGTATTTTTTTAAAAAAATCTAAACAATGTTTTTATTTTATTTCTAAAGTAACTGGAGGCTTTTATTTTATTTATTTATTTAGGGATAAGTAAGTATAATTTAGGTTATGTTTGAATGGGCGTTTAGGATAGAAAGGGAGGGTCAAAAAGTATTAAATGTATGTTTGGAATTTTTTTTTTAATATGGAGAGGGATGAAAGGGGAGGGTCTCCAAAAACTTTATTTTCTAGGCTCTTAATTAGATCCCATCCTTTCTATTAATGATCCCTCCCTTCTATCCTCCATATAAGGGTTTGTTTGGATTAAGGAGGAGAAGGGAGGGGAGAGATTCAAGATATCTTTCTCTTGTTTGGGAAGAAGAAAATTGGAGGGAAAGATAATGGAAGATAAATCTTTAATTTTCCATCATCCTTTTCCTTCACAAATTTATGATACTTCAAATTGGAGTATTTTGGAGGAGGTATCAATACCCAAACAAGGAGATGGCATATGGAAAGTTAATCTCCCATTGTCTTCCCCTCCCTTCTCCTATAATCAGTCCCTTTCTCTTCCTCTCTTAATTCCCAAACAAACCCTAAAACTCCCGAAGATAGCCTTAGTAAATAAGAATTAGAATGCAAAGAAAGATTAGTATTATAATATGTGAAGGTATTTGCTATTAAAAACAGAGTATGAAGATAAGTGTATGGGTTTTGAGGTGTGAATTACTCACTTTCTTTTAAGAGATTATGCGGAGACTCAACGGGATATCTCTCTCAGGATACAACGAAACTCCTGAAACTTCTCAATTTATAGAGGATGAATGGACACTTCAAACAGTCATGTCTCTCTGTTTGAATAGATGCTTCCAACAAACATATTTGTCTATTTTTAAAACAATTACTTTATTTAAATTTAAAAAAATAATTTTTTATATTTTAAAATTAAAATATTAATATGATTGGATATTCAAGCTCGACCCGAAGCCCCAAGTCCAAGTCCAAGTATTTATATATAGGTCAAAACTCAAAACTCCAAATTGGTTCTTTATGTTTGCACGAAGTTTCATATTGGTCCTTTATGTTTCAAAAAGTCTAAATTGATCCTTTATGTTTGCAAGAAGTTCCAAATTGGTCCTTTCGTCCACTTCCGTCAATTTTTTAAGTTAAATGCTGACGTGGCGTGCTGACGTGTCCATCTAAGCTGACGTGTCATGCCACGTCAGCGCCACATCATCACATATGATATTGGACGATGACGTGGCATGCCACGTCAGCTTCAATTGACATGTAAGAGAGATGGTGTGTCCACGTCAGCACTTAACTTAGAAAATAAACGGACTTGAATGGAAGGACCAATTTGAAATTTCTTGCAAACATAAAGGACTAATTTGGACTTTTTGAAACATAAATGACTAATATAAAACTTCGTGCAAACATAAAAGACCAATTTAGAGTTTTGACCTTATATATATATATATATCAATGTTGTAAGAACCGGACCGGACCGGACGGTCCGACCGGTTCAACCGCCAACCGAATACAAAGGCGAGTCGGTTGGATCAAAAAACCGTTTTTCTAGTTGGACCGGATTTAACCGGAGTTGGACCGGTTAACCGGGTTGGACCAGTCAACCGGTGGTCCAACCGGTCCAAATTTATTTTTAAAAAAAAATTTAAAAATTTAAAAATAAAAAGGAAAAATTACATAAAAAAAAGAAAATAGAGAAATCTTAAAAATTAAAATTAGAAAAATCTTGAAAATTAAAATTTAAAAGTCATTATTATCAATAATTTCATATTGGGTTTGATTAAGTTCTTTCAAAGCTTGACAAGTCTTAAAAATTAAAACTTTGAGAAGTTATGTAATTTAAAACTTCAAAATTATGTATATTGAAACCTAAATTTTGAGTGATGTTATTTTATATATTAAGAATAATTATTATTTATTAGTTATTGCGTCATCCTGTTCGACCGGTTAAACCGATCAAACCATAAACCGAACACTTGTCCAAGTCTTTGTCCGGTTCAGTTCTTACAACATTGAAATATATATATATATATATATATATATATATATATATATGCTACACATTAACATATACATATATATTATTTATTTATTTGTATAATTCATATCTTTTTATATACACAATGAAACATTCTTTAATTTGTCCAATATAAAACTTTTCATCCCTATATTACAAACTACTAATCATTTACATATTGGGGTCGTTGGGCCTTAGAACCTTGCCCATTCATATGAAGATACTTACCATGACAATTGACAACATCCTTCCCTTTTCCCTTCTTGTTAAGGACACGTGTCTATTCTCCTGCAAAGCCACCACAGCAATTCGATCGTACTGGGCCCACTCACAGGACGCCCTTGCACACCATTCTTCTGCAAATCACCATCCGCGTCCCACTCTCGTCCTAAAGTAACAGCTTTTTTTTTTTTATAAGAAAAGTAAAAGCCTTATTTATTTATTTTGTGTGCAAATCACAATTTTTTCAAATCTCTAAACATTGTGTGCTAAGTATTGTACTGTGGTAGGAAATTTCAAAGACTTACGTTGATGCATATACCCAAGTGAACTTGCCACTACTCATTATATATATCTTCTCCCTCTAAATTAATATTAGTTGTCTTAATGAGTTTTGTCATGATGCACATGTTTATTTCAATTAAAATGATTCTATGGGTACATTTTTTACGCAGAAATAGAAATGGAAAGGGAATGTATTTGTTATGTTTAGTAGTAAAAATTGAGAATGGAAATGGAGTATGAATGTATTAAAATTACTACTTTACCCCTAATATTAAAATAAAAAAAAAAAAAAAGTTATGATTGTGTCAAATCAAAGGGTATAATAAATATTTTGTATTTTTTTAAAAGTCGATGAAAATAAAAAAATAAAAAAGTAGGTAAAATTCACTGAGTGCCACCCATTCCATTCTCATTTCCTATGTAATTGCATTGTTTCATCACTCGCGGAAAATTTTAATGGCATCAAATAGGTTTTTCAATTTAAGTTGCGACACACTAAAAAATTATTACCAGCAATTTTGTATGATGAACAAATGTAAAATTAAAGTACAATAACTTAATAATTGTATTCTGGTCATGTTATCACATCTAATTCATACTTTTTTTTTGGTTTCCCAAGGTATCTCCCAGCCCGATAGGCCAAGGAATAATCCTCCGCGGATCTGAACTCCATTTAAGGGTTTGTCGCTGGCCAATTGGTTGCTGCATACACAAGGTGGGATTCGAACTCCCAACACTTGCTTAAGCGACCTAGTGAGCTAACCACTAGATCAATCAAACTTAGTTATCTAATTCATACTCTGAAAAAATACTAAGTTTTGTTGCCAACAAATTGGTCATTACATATGTTCCCTCTTTGAATCAATCTTTTGTCATTGTGCAAATATTTATTTCAATTAAAATAACGGTTATGTAAGTGCATTGGCTTTTTTCACTCACTGGTATTTGAATGGCATCAATTGGTCATCTTGAAAATTTATTATCAGTCAAGTTGTTACATAAAAATTTATAACAATAAGTTTAGTAAAACAACATCTTTAAAAAAATTAAACATTTCGAGAGAACTATTATTTGATTTTTGAAAGCTACAGACTATTTCAATTTAATCATTGAAAAATATTTTTTGTTTCAGTTTAATCCTTTAAAACTTTTTATAAGTGTATTTGTGATTTCTTTAAAGGACTAAATTAGGACAAAAAATATCTTTTAGGGACTAAATTAGACATTTATATCTTTTAATAACTAAATTGGAACAGTCTATATCTTTTAAGGATCAAATTGATAATTCTCACAAACATTTTTATTTATTTCACATTTTATACTCAATTTCTATTGTTAAAAACAAAACAAACGTTTCTAAACCCTCTCCAATTCAACAAAAAAGAAGCAGTTTGTGCAAATGGTTGCTGTTGCACAATGTATATAGGCCAACAAATTGGTCATCATGTTATGTGTTCCCTCTTTGAATCAATCTTTTGTCATTATGCAAATATTTATTTCAATTAAAAAAACTGCATTGGATTTTTTTCACTTACTGGTATTTGAATGGCATCAATTGGTGATTTTAAGAATTTATTATCATTGAAATTGTTACACATATATATAGGCCAAGAACGATATATACATACATATATAACATTATTTTCATATCATTATCTCTTTAAAAAAATATTATTCAATTGCAGACATAGTGGTGGAGTGCATGACATGTATATACGTACAATCTGTTCTTTTCGTTTTCTTTTTCAGTATCTGCTGTTTGTCGCCTTATATATTTATTATTACAGTTTAATCATAATAGCTAATCTTAATCTTTTAAATGGCCAAAAGTATTAAAACTCTAATGCTATTTATTTTTCAAAACCCGATTGTTTTTGGCCAGAGCTGATTCATAATCGCTAATATTATATTGTTTTTAGCCACTAAGTGTTACGTTGATCATGAACTATGTTTTGTTTTATCTCTCAAGTGGTTGTACAAAGCCATGGCTTCAATTATCTTGTATAATTAATGTATTGGAGTTTTTGATCGGAGCATGACATTTCGACTTGCAAATCTGCACATCAGGACATTAAGTCATGTATTTCCTACCACCGTGACAAGTTACTGTGTATATTTAACTCGCATTTGTAAGCTGCGAGCTGATGTAAATGACTCGCTTTTCACATTTACGAGTCCAGACATTTGACTCGCATTTGATATCTGCGAGTCTAACTTGAATCGCATGTAATAACTACGAGTCTTCTTTATTCACTCGCATTTGATATCTGCGAGTCTAACATGGACAGTAACTTGTCACAGCGACGAAAAATAAATGACTCAATGTCTTAATTGTGAGATTTGAAGGATAAAATTATGCTCTCTGGTCATTAATCCAATGTATTGTCCTATTTTATTTTATTTTAATTTCCTTATATCGCAGCGTACAATTTTTCTTTTCGGGATCTGCCTGCTGCTTGTGCTTGGGATGAGTTTGAGAGTATGCATTTATGTATATAAAACAAAAATGAAATGATATCTAAAATTATACATATATATATACCTCAATTGAAGTGAGGGATAAGATTGGAAGACTGTATAAAAAGTCCATTTTGTTCTCTTTAAATAATTTTATTTTTTATTTAAAAATTATTGATATTTTAAAAGGATGGTAAATTTGACTTTTTATACTACCTAATTTTGATTCCCATTTTATTTCTATTTCCTCACCCAAATTTCACAAATCAAACTGAAAAAAAAATTATGGAACTACAATTGGAATTGGATTATAATTGGAATTGGAATTGAATTATTTGAATTGAAAAAGTGTGTTTGATATGAAAATATGGAATTGAAAGTTTATAAAAGAATGTGAGATAAAAAGACTAATTTACTGCTTAATAAATATTAAATAATTACTTTTTTTAATTTTATTTTTTAGTATATAATTACTTTTTTTTATTATAAAAAATAAAAAACAGAGAGAGAGAAAAAGAGAAAAGGAAAGTAAGGACAAAAGTGTCTTTTAAACCAAATTTATTTCAATTCCTCAAAAATACACTAAGGTACGTTTGCTTGCTAGAAAGGAAGAGGAAAGGAACTGAGAATGGATTTGATGTGTTTGGTAGTAAAAATTTCGGATGGAAATGAAATGAAAATTTATTAAAATTATCACTTTGCCCCTTATATTAAAATAATAAAAAATAAAAAAAGTTATAATTGTGTCAAATCAAAAGGTATAATAGACATTTTATATATTATTATTATTTTTTTTTTAAAAAAAAAAATAGAAGGAAGACCAAAAAGTAAAAGTGGGTGAGGGCCACTCCCAATAAGCCCTACCCACTTTTTGGTTTGTTTTCGAGAATTAAATCTGAAAACGAACATCACCTTAATTTTAAAACTCTAAACCTATTTTTCTTTTCAAAACCCTCTCCAATTCAACAATAGAGTAAAAAAAAGGAAAACAATTTATGTCAATTTCATTAAATTCCCTAATATAAATATGACACGTGGCAAAAAATGTTTAAATGATCAATCACAATAGAGAGAGAATATAACAGACCACCTTTCATATGACTAATCATAAAAGAAAGAGAGTGTAAATACAATATATGATTGGTGGAACTGAATGAAATAGACATAAAAAAATAAACCTAAATTTTTTTTTTAAAAAAATGGCAGTCTGTGCAAATGCATGTGCAATGTACGGTGGTAGAATATTTTATCGATCACAACTGACTCATATTGTTTTTGGCCACTATGTATTGATCATGAAGTTTTATTTTTATCTCTGAAAAGGGGTTGTACAAAACCATGGCTTCAATTATCTTGTATTAATGTATTGTCCTGTTTTGTGTAATTTTAATTTCTGTACGTCCGCGTACAATTTTTCTTTTCAGGTTTCACTAATTCTTTATCCAAAAGAAAAGGAGAGCAAAATACACAGGTTTCAGGTTTTTAAACTAATGGTTAAACTACTATCCCATCATTAGCATTACTAAGATAAAAAAATCATCATCCACAAAACTATTCATGGCATACAACTTGTTAGCATGAATTGCAATATTCCAAAAGTTTCTAACATACTCATTCTGCACAACAATTAGAGTCCAAGATTCATCTTTAATACTACAAAAAATTATCCTTGGGCCAATATTAATTCATAAACAAGGGCTGCTACAATACACTCTGAGGAAAAAAGCAACCACTTGACTGATAAAAATAACTGGCAAAATTATTTGGAAGCATGACCTTTATATATGTATAGAAATTTGATTATAAAATCTGATTAGATAACCTTATGATATAGGTGAAAAGGTAGTATCTAATTTAATTTATTGCATACAGTGAAGCTACCACAATATAAACTAGAGTGCGAAAATTTGAACCATAATAATTACTGGGAAACAAGATACAATGAGAGTAAAATTAACAAGTCATTATATATTACTCATTCTCAAATTACAAAGAGTTTAACAAACTACAGAAAGCTAACATAAAAAAGAAAATAAACTTAACCACCAATACCGATTGAAGCACCATCATCACCTCCTCCTCTTCCACCAATCCAACAAAAATCATTAGGACAGCCCTTGTAGTCATGAGAAATAAGATCAACAACATCATTTACCTTGGCCATCATTGGGGATGTCATAGCCATAATATTCTCTACTTCCTCTATTAATCCACTCCCTTTGGCCATCATTGGGGTTGCCAAGACCTTCTCTACTCCCTTTGGCCATCATTGGGACTGTCAATGCCAGGACCTTCTCCCCTTCCCAACAACTTGGGGAAGGGATTGAGACACCTCAATCACCTTCCCCAAACTTTCATACAACTCATTTTGTGTGTTGTTTTGGGAAATAATAAAGTTGGCTTGATCTACCAACTCCTTGGTAACCTTAATGGTTCTATAAACCAACCTATATCCACCAAATAGGGCACCACATCCAAAACCTACGAGGCAACTCCAGTCAACCCACAAGGAACAATACTTTTGGAACTAGCCATAATAAAAATATAATGTGAAGCGAGAAAACTGAACAAGTTTAAAACTAGAAGAGAGTGTAAAATCAATGAGCGAGGTCTATAATCACCTAACATTATAGGCCTCGCTCATTGATTTTACACTCTCTTCTTTTAATTTTAAACTTGTTCAATTTTCTCCCTTTACATTATATTTTTATTATGGCTAGTTCCAAATGTATTGCTGCTTGTGGGTTGGCTGGAGTTACCCTTGTAGGTTTTGGATGTGGTGCCCTATTTGGTGGATATGACTATAGGCTGATTTATAGAACCATTAAGGCTACCAAGGAGTTGGTAGATCAAGCCAACTCCATTATTTCCCAAAACAACACACAAAATGAGTTGTGTAAAGGTTTGGGGAAGGTGATTGAGGTGTCTCAATCCCTTCCACAAGTTGTTGTGGAAGGAGCAAAGATCTTGTCATCGGCAGTCCCAATGATGGCCAAAGAGAGTGGAGTAATAGAGGAAGTAGAGAAGGTCTTGGCATTGGCAGCCCTAATGATAGCCAAAGGGAGTGGAGCTAAGAAGCGCGGACAAACCTGTTCTATGGCGTGTCGACGTGCTGGACACGTGTCTGTGTGTACGACACGCTGACACACTTGCGACACGCCTGTGACACTCTGTCTCTACTTTTCTTTTCAAGATGTACATATATATATATAATATACTATGTATATATATATACACCCTGTCAATATATATGACATCATAAATATTGTACTTTTTGAAACTTTTAACAATATTTTATGTCTTATTGAAATTAAAATATGTATATATATAAAATTTATATATAAATATATGTCGTGTCGTGTCCTGTAATTTTAAGAATTAACGTGTCGAGGTGTATGTGTCCGTGTCGTGTCGCGTGTCAGTGTTTGTGCTTCATAAGAGTGGAGTAATAAAAGTAATGAAGATTATGTCTATTACACTCCCAATGATGACTAAGGTGAATGATGTTTTTAATCTTATATCTCATGACTATAAGGTCATGAAAAGGGCTGTCTCAATGATTTTTGTTGGATTGGAGTTAGGGGAGATTGGTCTTTATTAGTGGAAGAGGAGAGGAGGAGCATGGTTCAATCGGTATTGGTAGTGTTATTATTTTTGGATTTAGTGCTACACTTATTGTGAGAAGTACTGCAAGTCAAGTCAATGATAAGTAGTTCATTCCCAACTCTCTATATATAGAGGTGGGTGGCTAGAAGATTATAACAATTCTTCATCAACAAAAGAATAACAATAATAATAATATTTAAATTTGCAATACAGAATCAGAAAAGAAAGTAATAGAAAAAGACAAAATAGAGATTTGAGAGAAAAGGTATGGTGATAATCATGCACTCCTATATTTAAGAAAACAGAAACAAAGAGGACTGAAAATAAGACCATCATGAAATATGTCCGAGAATTAGAAAAATATTAATGATATATATACTTCTCCTAAATTTTGATTTTCACCTGCTAAATGTATATTTATAAGATTTGAGAGAAATTGGGATCAGAATCACTACAAATAACAATGCAATAATTTTACATAATTTCCTAACATACAACAATAACTATATAGTTGACATAAAGAATTACTCAAATATCATATAAAAAATAGCACAATATTTTTCATACCCATCACCAAGCAGCAAAAACTGAAAAGATAAGGGTGCTTTTTCAGAGATATAACAGACTAATTATAAATTAAAAGGATAAAACATTTACACAAATTAAATTTATTGCGAATGTATGAAAAATTCAATCCCATATGGGCTGAACCTAGGCTTCCCCAATTATCACAATTTTGATGTCTAATGTAATTAATATATAAGCATATATACAAGTCAATCACTCACTCACTACTGGAGAAAAAGTGTTTGAGAAATTAACAATTTATAAGAATTTAAAGATTCTATTTCAATCCTTTCAGCTAATTAATGGACGAGTTTAAAATGCATTTTGACTACTTAATCAGTATACTGTAAGGAGACAAAAAAAATAGAGCTACTAAGTTTAGGTGTAACCTTCAACTAGCCTGAGAACCCAAATTTTAAATATTAAAATTAAAATACATGAGATTTGGGCTTCAATAAAGCACCATCAAAAGCAAGTTTTTTCAATAGTTCTTTCGGGTTCAAGAATCAAGATTGTTTTTCACAAAACTCCAAACAAAATTTAAAAATGCATTAAATTATATTAGAATCTGAGGTCGCTTTCATGTGTGATTTGAGGGAAGCCAGGATCTCTAGGCTTGTTGGCTAGTGTTTATGTGTTTAAAAAAAAAGAATATTAGAAATTTAAAAGCTGTTATAATGCAGTGCTATGGTGAAAAAATATGCAATTCCAAAATAGTTAAATTAAAAATGCTGCATAAGAAATAAAAATCACAAGAATAATTTTTTTATAATTCAAATTCATATTTGTATGTATACTTTACTTTTTACTTAATTACTATCTGAGAACACAAAATTTTAACTTAGTTAAATTAAATTCATTTTCTAAAATTAATAAAAATGATAAATTAAACTTTTTATAAAAGAAAATTTAATAAGACGATGTCATAATAATACACCTAGAAAACACAATGACAAAACAGACTTAAACATTTCAGTAATCAGAAACGTAACATATTCATGTATTCATGTGCATGTCTAGGTGAAAAATATACAACAAAAATAACTAATTTTAAAAAGCAATTGGTCTTGCAAATCATCAATTAATCTCCATCAGTTAATTATTATTCTTATTATAAACATAAACATGTAGTAAATATATTCTATAAAAAGACATACAACATTTCTGATGTTGAAAAGCAGCTTTTTTGTTTTACAAAAAGTTGCAGGTTGGCTATGAATAGTACTACGTTCTGCTGCTTGTCCCCTCATTAGCATACTTTGGCAGCAAAACAAACTTTTGTTTGATCAGGAAATAAAGTATTATTTTTACAATTTAATCATAATAACTAATAATTTATTTATGTACAAATGCATCTCTCTATGAGCTAAAGAAATGCTCCACCCAGCCTCAATGCCCGAATTTAATATATAGCAATGGGATTGAAATAAATGAAAAAAGTCTCTCCCGAGTAACAACATGATAAATTCGAGTTTAAATTCTTTTTTAAAGAAGTGCTCACATTTAATGCCTAACAATATTTTAAACAAAATGATCTCTAATTATAAGATAAAATATAAATTGCAAGAAATTTCAGGTGTTGTACAATTTATCCTCTTAAGTCTTAACTTTATATTTGATAAAAGCTATATAATTGAGTGAAACTTTTTAATATTGTGAAGCAAAACTTTTTTTTTATAAATATTTTTACCAAACTATTATTGACGTTATACAATAATTTAGTTACACCCGACAACTTTGAAAAATAACTTTAAATTCTGTGCAGAATATCTCCTCATCAAAATCAAAATTTAGTACAAAATATCAATAATTACGATTAATTGTAAAAAATATTTGTGAAAACTATCATTTTAATATTATTTATTTTCAGTTAAAAAATAATTATTTGATTTAACTTTAATTTGAAAAAAAAAATTGTAAAATTAATCAAATACATATTTGTCCCTGTAAATAATAAATATAAGTGTAAGTTTACAAAAAGAGGGGGCGGAGTATAATTTACTCAAAATAGAAAAAGTGAACAACTTATTTTCATGAAAATCAATTCAACTTTGAACAGATACTAACATTTTAACGAAGAAAAGTGGATTATCAAAGAACTGATTTCAAAATTTGAAGCAATCAGCAACTAGATGAAAACCGAGATGTTCCTTAACTTGTTAGTGTTTTTATACTCAATAGTAATATAGAAGATTCAAAAAATAATAAAATAGAAGAAAGAAGCTCATATAAATTTTCTTTCATAAAAATGTGACTAAAAAATCAAACTTTTAATTCTGTGTAAGTCAATAACCTTCCATAGAAGGAACGAGTAGTTTTTGCTTGATATTCCTTTCAAGACAGTGGATTTCACTGGTAAACTAGGCGAGCCCTAACCTTCTATTGGAGAAAGGAATAATTTTTACAACTATTACGGCAAAAAAGAAGCAATTTTACTATACAATTATCTTCAAACATGTCTGTTAGAAGCATTTTAAAAAACTTTACATGCTTTCTTATCAACTACAATATTTCAAAACACAAAATTTTGTAAGACAAAAGAAGGAAAATAAACTTACTTGTTGATCTGAGTCAAAGAGATTGAGAAATCAAGTTTCTTCAGATTTGAGAGATAAAGAGAGAGAGAGAGGAAGCCAGGAAGGTTGAAAAATGAGGGGAGCAAGAAAAAAAGAGTAGAGAGGTAGAGAGAGATGATGGATGAAAATATTGTCATTAATTGCAATGAAACCCTCCAACTACCCATTAATTACACAAATTAAAAAAATGTATTTTTTATAAGTCATTTTCAAACCAAATGAGATGTCTTTATCAATCGTAAGAAGACATGTGATCCATTGCCGTACAAGAGATTTTGGTGGTTTGTGAGGAAAAAATGTTTTTTTTTTTAGAAAATTGTTGTGAGAAAAGTGGAGAAAAAAAAGAAAAGAAGAGCAATTAATAGTGAATAGTAATGAATCAAAGCGAGTCCCTCCAGCTGAGATGTTGCAGAGTCTATGTTTTCTCACTAATTTTGCAATTGAAACAAGATGAGGAGAAAAGTACGTAAGATGTGAGAAGCTGATGAAATAATTTGATGACAAATATCAAACTTTATAATTCTGTTGAAGTCGGAAGTAGGGGTGTATACGGGCTGGGTTTTGGCTAAACTCGAGAGAGTAAGCATAGAAAATGAGGAGTAATTAATACATGTTGACATTTTGAATAGATTTTTTAAATTTTAAATTGATTTATTACCCAGTTTTTAGGAATAGATTAATAAGATATTAAATAATAGATATAATATCTTATTTTTAGCTATTAATTTTAATCTTTTTTATATATAAAAATACTTAAAATAACAAAAATTTAAAAAAAGAAAAAAGAAAAAAAGAAATGGACCTACCTCGGGTCGGGCCGAGTTTTGGTGAGCTCGACCCAGCTGACCCGGCCAACCCGGCCCGATATCGGCCGGGTCCATATACACCCCTAGTCGGAACATGTCATCATTTAGGCCATGTTCTTTTACAAGAATTGGCAATGAAAATAACTATGGAATGGGTGGGGCCCATTGGGTCCCACCTATTTTTTACTTTTTCATTTTCATCAATTTTAAAAAAAAAGAAAAAAGAAAATACAAAATATCTATTATACCTCTCTGATTTGACATGATTTGACACAATTATAACCTTCTTTTCTTTTTATTATTTTAATATAAGGGGTAAAATGGTCATTTTAATACATTCCCTTTCCATTTTCATTACCAAACTTTTACTACTAAACACAAGAAACGCATTCCGTTTCCATTTCCGTTTCTGTTTTCATTTCTATTTCTGCGTAAAGAACGTGCCCTTAATTGACTGCTAATAACCTTCCATAGAAGTTCTCAAAAAAAAAAATAGCATTCCATAGAAGAAAGGAATTATTTTTTACTGTTATTCCTTTCAAAACAATGTATTTCATTGGTAAACTAAGCGAGCCCTAACCTTCCCAAGAAGAAAGGAATCATTTTTACAAGGATTACGGTGAAAGGAAGCAGTTTTACTTTACAATCATCTTCACACATGTCTCGTAGAAGCACTATCAGAAAAATATATACACATTCTTATCATTTTTAAGGCCGTTTGGTTTGGCCAAATGAAGTGAGGGATAATATCGGAAGATTGTATAAAAAGTCAATTTTGTTCTCTTTAATTAATTTTATTTTTTATTTAAAAGTTATTGATATTTTAAAAGGATGGCAATTTTGACTTTTTATACTACTTAATCTTGATTCCCATTTTATTTTTATTTCCTCGCTCAAATTTCACAAATCAAAGTGTTTGGTTCGCTTCCTAAAATTGAGAATTGGATTTGTGGAATTAGACAATTTCATGGAATTCAATTCGTAATTTCATAAAGTGAGTTTTATTTGGTTGGACATGGAATTAAATTGCACATGAAATTACACAATATTCTAAGAATTATTTAATTTGGTTGAGTTACGTGAAATTAAAATTGAATTATGTGGAATTAGTCCTTTATTCTACTTTTTCACCTGGACAAGTGATAAAATAAAATTAGAATAAAAAGTTGTATTTATTTGATTGAATAATATTCAAAAGAAAATAGTGTCCTATATAATTTGGCATTTGAATTTTATATTATTTAATTAGATATTTAATATTTAATTTATTTTTAAAAAAATTTATGTCGTATACTTTTTTAATTTCTTTTAATTTAAATATTTTTTATCAAAATAAACAATAATAATAATAATAATAAATACTTTTAAATGTCTATTTTAGTAACCTTCATTATTAAAAAGTACTTTTTAAATTTTACATCCAAACATTTAAAATTTTACAAAGCACTTTTTAATTATAATATCTAAACATAAAATGACTTTTACTTCTTTATTTTAAGAAACTCTATTAAAAAAGCACTTTTTATAAAAACCCATTCAAATGGACCCTATATTTGTCCGTAACGGTTAACACTTTATTTGGTCTATAATGTTCACTTAGCCTCAATTTTGATTATTATATTTGTGATTAATACTAATTTGATTCATATAATTTCATTTTTAATTTATCCCTCATATTTGTGGTTGGTGCCAATTTAATTCTTCAAGTGTTCAAATATTAAAATTACTTAATAAAATGATAAGATAGCCTTCTTTTTTCTGCTTAGTATACATACTTATATTAATATGTTTAAAAGCAAAACTTTTCTTTCTTGTTAAAGCTTTAAAACTTTCATGATAAATTGTTTATCTTATAATTTATTCCTAAAGCATTAAAATGTTCATTTCATATTAAATAATATTATCTTTTCCTTCACTCAATAACGAGAAAATTCAATTTTGTAAGAGAGAGGTGTAGATCCAAAATTAAAGATGACGAAAGTTGAGTATATACAAAGCCCATTTAACAAGGGTACATCTCATTTTTTTGGGCCAATAACGATGGTACATTTCTAATTCCAGGCCCCAATACTAGTTTTTTTTTTCATAATAAATTACAAATTGTAGCGTTATGAAGTGGGGATATTGCCTATTTTTTCTACTCACTGTGGTTGGTACATATGGAAAGCTAGAAATGAATTCGTTTTTGAAGGGTTGGGGATGTTAGTAGGAAAACTGCAGAAGTTGCCAAAGAGTTTGCTGAATGTCCCCAGATGAGTACAAGACCTACGAGCATGTTTGGTATGTGTTGCTTATTGGGAAAGTGAGGTGAGGTGAACTTACTGCATGTTTGATATACCTTCAGCACAGAGAATGTGAGGTGAAGGTTTTCTCTGCAGAAGGAACTTTGCTTCTCTCATGATGTGGAGGGAATGTGAGGTGAGGTTTGATTTAAAGACCAAAATACCCTTAAAAAATTTGTGGCTTTTGAAAAAGTATGGACAAAAAAGATATTTTAATTTATACTTTTATCTTCTTTTTTCCTATCTTTTTTCTACCATACTAAACAATATTATTACTCTTACATTCCATTTCCATTTCCCTGCATATCAAACATACTTTTTATCACTTACTTTCATTTCCCACTAAAACACTCACCGGATACCAAACGTCACCTATATGCTTCGAAGGAGAATGCCAAATGATCAACTGGAGATAAAATGTCTATGCCTACATCTCTTTGACTTTCTTTGCTGTTGTTTAGGATGTGTTGCCTTAAGTGTGGTTTTATATCCTTGGTTTTGTTCCTCTTGTTACCGCTATTCAAAGGTTTGGTTCAATTTAGATTGGTTTTAATTAGCTATCACATGCTAACACTTCCGTTTGTTATATTTTAGTTTTGATTGGTCCAAGTACTAATTGCATGAGAAGCAATAAAATAAGAAGATGCATTATTCGATCACCCTTTATCATATCATATTTACCACAAAATCATTTACAATGGCCTAAATAATTATCAAGCCAGTCCTAATACGAAAATCCAAGCACAAAAGTACATTTTATAATTGTCACCTTATCCTTCTAAGTCGATTTTTCATCTCTTACAACCCCACTTATTTCCAAACACCCCATGTTTTTTAGACTTTGCCCTACAAATCTAACCACTTGTCCCAGATGTGAAATTCCATCAACTATATATATATATATATATATATACTAACACAAGAGAATAAAAATATATAAAATAATATACCCAAAAGCTAGCCAATCCTTCAATTTAAATATTCTATTTGTTTTCATATAATTAAATATTTATCACTTTTTAAAATAAAATGAAAGTATCTATACATAATACATTTAATTTAGTGTTGTTGGTTGGGTCTCTTTTTCTTAATTAATTAGTTAACACCACTCTTTAATTTTGTTATTCACAAGCTAAGAGTGAATAGGTAGTCTTGTTGGCCAATCATGGTGTCCTCCACATATGCCTCTTATGATGATTGAATGTTCCCTTCCCATCATTCATTCACTCTAAAGTCTACACCATGATTTTCTATAAGTGCCCTTTTTGACTACCAAATAAAAGGTAATATTATTTTTCTTTTAAATAATAAACTATATATACCTAGTTTTCTTAAACTTTTGTTAAATTGCACTTATCATTCCTCTAATTAAAAAAAAATAACATTTATCATTTTTTTTAAAAGAAAATTTTAATGAAGATAATTTTTTATATAAAATAGGATTATAATATTATTTAATTGTTAATATAACAGTAAAGATAATAATATTAGGATATATATATATGCAAAACTTTTTTTTTTAGTGAAACTCATTTATTATCTATATATGGAAAACTTCCTCATCAAGCATTGGCAAAAGTTTCTCAAAGTGGGCCATCAATATGATAACCAACATGATTGTGTTTAATATGATGAATTAATGTTTGAATCTCACTGAAATTTGTATTCATATTTAATGTTTAATAGTATTTTAAACATGATTGCTTCTTAAAAAAATTCCTAAAATAAAAATAGAATGGACCATTCATATATAAATCCAAACACAGCCTCATAATTAAAGAAATGATCTAATGGTTGTAAAATGCACACGTGATTAGCATATATATATATATATATGAATTGGCAACACATATAGCTTGCTAGCTGGTTGATTCACATGTTACTATATATATTAGACAAATGCTAGACATCATATTATTCTCAAGAAGAAAAATAGCATCACTAAATTTAATGAAGCATATATTCCATCTTCTCATCTTATCCTCTTCTAAAGTAACCCTAGACTATCTTATTTCAAATTATTGTCCTTTTCTGGTCTTGATGAATTTTGTTGATGGGTCAAAATAAGTTTCCCAAAATTAGATTATTACAGTTTTATTATATATATAGCATCCGATAAAGATGTTTGCGAAATTTTAGTGTATATATATATATGGAGAGAGGGATTTATATTGAATTATGTTTATGCATGTCTTGGTCAGTGATCACGAGGGTTTCTAAGCCTAAACAAGTTGCTTAATTAATAAAAATTTCTATTTATATATCTATATTAATATGGCTGTGACCCCTTCTGATCATTGGGGTCACAAAATAGCTATATTTTTTAATTAAAAAATAACAAAAAAAAATTGATTGGAGGAAAGGTAAGTGAAGAAGTTGAGATATATAAAAATATAATGGAATGTAGTGGGAGAGAGAAAACATATATGATGGTAGTTACTAAAAAAATGGAAAACTAAATAACTTCCCATCATTTAATTCTAATTAATTATGATAATAATTCTAATTTAAAATTTTAAAAATTATGAAATATATTATTTTAAAATATAATAATTATATTTAAAAAAATTAATGATAAATTGCATGCACGAATGTGCATGCGAAGCCTCTAGTGTATATATATATATATATGGCGAGTGCTAACAAAGTTGCTTCACCAAATTAACTATATCAAATTTTGGAAGATAAGAAACATAGATAGAACTAACCTGTCATTTATATCTTGCTCAAAGATAACCAACAATGACATAGATATTTGTTTAATTAGCTCAAAAAAAAATTTGCTTTTTTAATTTAAAAAACTTAATTAGTTGCAAACCTGAATAGCTAGAATCAAATGTTGTAGGTTGGAAATTTAACTATAGAATAAATTATTACTGTGATCACTTGAAAGATACAATTTATCTTAATTTTAGTTTCTAAGAGATTATCAATAAGTCAAATTCAGTCTTTGAAATATATGATATTTGCCTCAATTTAGTTCTTAAAAGATGAAAACATCAAATTTAGTCCCTAAAAAATATATACTTGTCTCAAATGGATATAAATAATATATTTTTTTAGTATTTAAAGCATATATGAAACATAAATTTTATAGTTTTTTTATGAAAATATTTGTAATATTTTTTTATGTCCAACATTCAATAAATAAATTTTCAAGGCAAGTGAATTATATAAATTATGGATCCCTTTCATGGGAAAATGCATGGTAAGTGGTAGCTAGCTAGCAACCAAAGCTCTCTTCAATGAGAGGCTCTTATTATAGTAAGGAGAAGAGTCATAACTCATCATTTGTGTTCTTCTATCACAATTATATCACACTCCAAAATAGACTATGCTTCTCCCTAACTATTTTTTTCTATAAATGTTCTTTTTTTAAAATGGTTGGTTATTTGATTAGAGTAATAACTTTTTTTTTTGGTAAAAATTAAGGTATTTATTGTCGAGTATAATAACTATTATAATGCACCCATTGATATGATTTAAAATGAATATTTTAATATTAATTAACATATCATGACCTTGATATCGTACCATTTGTAGGGGTGTTCATACGCGAATAAAATCGACGCACTTGAACCAAATCAAACCGAATTAGCACAAATCGAAAAAAATCGATCAATGTTTGATTTGGTATGTCGAAAAACCGAACCAAACTGCATACACATACATGTATATATATGTACATATTATGCTAAAATTTCTAAATAATAAAGTATAAAATTTGTTTTTAGAAGGTTATATTAAATTTAGTCAATCTAAAAATTTAATTTTAGAACTAAGTTGATTGTATATTGTAAGTAAATGAAATATTACTATACTTTTTTATTATTTATATTGAATAAAATTATATTTTTTATTAATAAACTTAAATATGTAAGTTTGATGACATAAAAGTCATAAACCGCCAAATCGAGCCGCTCAAAACCGCTTGTTTATGGTTTGGTTTGGTTTGACACTATTAACTTAAATCGATAAGTAAACTAAATTTTCACTAAAAACCGCCCGCTAAACACTCTAACCATTAGAATTGAAATTGTAGAAGAAATATTTTTGACGCAAAAAAAGGGACTTAAATCACAAAGATAACTTATCTCAAAATATTAACCTATTAAGTCAAAATGTTTGAAAACTTCATTTTTTTTTCATGTTTAATTGTTTTAAGCTTCATTTACAATAACCAAATAAATGACCCATAGAATCTCACAGGGTGGTATGGCATCAAATAAAATACATTTTATCTTGGTTTGATGTTCTAAATTTAATTTGAAATGTAAAAATTCATTATTACAAAATTGAAATTTAAAAGTAGGCTCTTGGTGAGGGATATTTTTTCCATTTAAGACATGTTACCCAAGCCACAGTGTGTCACGTGAAATATTTATAGAATCACAGTTTTAACTTCAATATTCAATAGTGTACTCCAGCGTTTTTTTCAGAACATTCCAACGGTTCAATATTTTACACTCACAAAATTTTTCATTAAAATAATTAATGAATTGAGTGTATATAATTGTGATGGGTAAAGTACTCTTGCTGTCCCCAAATTTTGCTGCAATGTTTATTCTTGCCCCCAAACTTTTTTTGGGTTCATGGCTACCCCCAAACTTTCGATTTTGTTCATGCCTACCCCCAAACTTTCAATTTTGTTCATGCCTGCCCTTTTTGCTAACACCGTTAACTTGCTTGACGGAATTTGCTGACGTGGATGATGAATGTGCATCTTTTTTGCAATGTCATTGTCCACCTCACATTTAACTTTTTACTTTTATTAAAAAAAAAAGTAACCTAGTCCAAATAAAAAAACTAAACTTTTACCCTAAAATATTCTTTTATTTGGATTAGATTAATTTTTTAATAAAAGTAAAAAGTTAAATGTGAGGTGGACAATGACGTGGCAAAAGAAATACACATTCATCGTCCACGTCAGCAAATTCTGTCAAACAAGTTAATAGTGTTAGCAAAAAGGGTAGGCATGAACAAAATTGAAAGTTTGGGGGTAGGTATGAAACAAAAAAAAGTTTAGGAACAAAAATAAACATTACAACAAAATTTGGATGCAGCAAGGTACTTTACCCTAATTGTGATTTTATAAGTCATATTTGAAGTTGCATCGGTGTCTTCATATATTGTTCTAACTTCTATGTGAAAGGCAAGCAAGTTGAAAATTAACAAGGGTGGAAAACGTAGTTAGTGTAAAATAGAGAAACCAAACCATCCAACAAAGTAATTCAAAAAGTTAAAAGAAATTTTATTTAGATTCATAATAAAACCAAACCATCAATTTCGATCAAATTTTTATTTTGGTCTTTTTATTTTTATCATAAATTTTAAATAAGTCTTTTATCTTTCAAAATTTTTAATTTAATTGATTTTTTATGTTTTTTTGTAAGTTCTATATTAGTCATTCTGTTTAAAACCGTTATGAGCTAATAAATTTATTATATGCTATCCATATTTTTAATTGCTGACATAACGTACTGAAATGAATTTATTATCTCTCATCTGTATTTTTAATTGCTGAATGCCGAGTATATTGAAAATAACACTTATGACTTGTTTGTGTGTATGAGTGTAGACGAAAGAGTGAAGCAAGAAAAGTGGAAGCAGAAAAGAAATTGGCCTAAGGGCTAAGAGAGGGCTAAGACAGCTTTATGATGAATGTCATAGTGCAAATTTGTCACGCAAACTAAGGAAAAGAAAATGCAGAAAGTGAAAGAGAGAAAATAAAAAAGAAATTAATTAATTAATTTGGAAGAAGAAGAGAATAGGTTTAGTAATATGATAATATTAAATTTTAATACTTTTTTAATTAGATGGTTCTTAAATCATTTAAAATAAAATCTTATTAATATGAATAAATAATTTTATATAATTAAAGAGATGTACCAAATTTTAATAATATAGTATCAGTGGACTTTTATACGTATGAGAGGCTCTAACTCTGCAAAATATAATAGAAATGAAGAATAGTGTTGATTTGTTTGTCTGTCTAAACTTATTTCTTGTTTCAATGCTCCGCTGACTCCGCAGGACTCATCATTCAATGCCAGCTTAGCCTTCATTCATTCATTGTCTTCTTTTTCAAATTCAACTACTGGACCACCATTTTACTCATTTTTTCACTTTTCACTCCCCCACACTCATATACATCTAATTAATAATGAAATAATTAGACTATATAATTCTAAAAAATAAAAAAAGAGTGAATGTTATTAACTCCTTGAAGTTTAATAAAAAATTTATTTATTATTTTAATTTTAAAAATTGCACTAAATATTCTTGATCATTTATACAATATATTATATAAATTTTTGTTCTAATTTTTAGCAATGAATTTAATATTTTATATATACAACATATGCTCATTATTCCATAATTGTAAAAACTTAACTTATTTTACTGTTTTATATTATTAATCTCGCTTCATATTGAAATTCAAATTCTATATAATATTACCAATTAGTAATTAATCCAATTCCCCACTTGATTGCTTGAAGTGAAAAAGCAAAAGCCCTTTTTGTCATTGATCTTATTGTTGCATCATTACCAAAGACTTTTGTGTATCAATACGGGGGCCACTATTTGGAGTTGCATTCATGTGCATGCTTTACTCTGAGAATTGGGATTATTACATTAGGGCACATTTTAGTTCGATGAAAAAATTAATGTAATTATTTATGTAATTTATTATTTTGTAATAAAATTATATTTTTATCCATATTTTTTTATCTTTTTTATTTTTTTATTGTTTTTAATATAAAGTTTATTCCTTTCACATCACTTTTATATTACTGTTTTCATTATCATTCCCATTACATTCAACATTCATGTAACCAAACGTACCCTTAATATAATACTTATGTTTGGCTGTGTCATGTGCCAGTCACGTAATCCACTTATGCCGCTCTTAAATTTGGCTTAAGGCCCATTAACCCAGCTTCCTTACCATAAACATATCCTTTACACAAAACTTTTAGATTAGAGATCACATTGCATACTCTTAACAATCCTAATTCTATGACTCTCTGAACTCTAGTAGATATTTACGGTTGCCCTAGAGTTATCACTCTCTCTTTCCCTCTTATCCTTCATGGTTCTTTGGACTCGAATTACAAGAATTTTGATTATTTTATAGAATGCACAGACACTCTAAGTTCTCACCTAAAGTCAAGTCTCTTATGGTTATAAGCCTACAACCCCATGTAATTCTTTATTATATTGAGAATCCCTTGAACCAAAACTAATTTTAGAATAAATATTTAGTAGGATAATAAATGACATCAAGTTCCATCAATCATATGTTGTTTTTACACTCTCATTCTTTTATGATTTGTCATATAAAAGGTGGTCTTCTACATTCTCTTTCTATTATGATTGGTCATTTAAATATTTTTTGTCACATGTTATATTTATATTGGGGAACTTGATGACAAAGATATAAGAATTTGATGTAAATTTTTTCATATATATATGAAATTGGATCCGGTGCAATTAGCTTTCGTGCAATTACGGTGCAATTACTTCGAAATGCACATTTTTATTTCATGTTTGAAATACTAATAGGGACTCACACTAATAAGGGAGTAGATGTTCAGTGGTACGGTAGTACTGAACTTCAATACATCCCTCCAATCAGTTGGTCCATAAACCATTCAAGGTGGGCCCTAATTAATGTGAGTTTTTATTAATATTAACAAATGGCACTACATGATTGGAGGGATGCACTGAAGTTCAGTGGTACGGTACCATTGAACTTTTATCCCTAATAAGGACCTACCATGAATGGATTAGGAACCAAATTTTTATCAATATTGACAAATATTATCGTTTTAAATGGATTAGGTACTAAATTGTTATTAATATTGATAAATAGTCTCACAAGGCTATTTAGTGATAATATTTGCCAATATTGATAAAAATTTGGTCCCTAATTCATTCATGGTAGATTCTTATTAGTGTAGGTTCTTAAAATTACTTCAAAAATGAAGTAAAAATGTGCATTTCGAAATAATTGCACGAAAGTTAATTGCATCGGATCCAATTTCTATATGTATAGGTTTATCTAATATATGGCTTTCTTGGTTACCCTTTTTATATTAGTTTCTCTCTAGTCTCTACTACATTTCTTTAACAAGTTCATATAGACTTTGTAATATAAACTTGAATAACACTCAGATCAAAGCTTAACCTGAATGATAATGAATTTTCACTTGCAAGGATTTAATAAAGATCTTCAGTTCCACTCATGCCAAAAGTTTTACACTTTCCTTTTTCTATTGTAATAATTAAGAGGCCTATAATTATATCAAAAGAAGTGGCCAAAGTATTTCTAACGGAGAAAAATATCAAATTTTAATTTCTTTTATTAAATTTTGGCTAAAACATACCAACATTCTAAATCCTATACTTAATTAAAATGCTTCAAATTATGTTATGCACGGATAAAGTACTTATTTATTAATAAGAGTTGGTTCAAGTGATAATCGGCTTAATATCATTTAAGTAAGATCTTGAGTTTAAGACTTTAATTAAAGCTTTGTAAATGTAATTATCCTCTTTAAAAAACTTTACTATCATAATCAAATGTGTAACACGAGTCAAATCTTAATTATTCGAAACAATGTTTTGGTGTAAATCAATGAGCAATAAATAAAACACTTGTTTATACAAAATTAACTTAAACTCTGTGAAACATAATAATTTGGGTAAACAAAATTTTCTATTAGATTTTTTATTTAAAATTTTAGTGAAAAGTAAATACGTATTTTTTTTATTAAATTTAAAGGAAAAAAATAAAAAATAGTACACCAGCATGTGATGATAGGAAAATCACATAACCAATATTTAATTAAAAAAAAATTATTCTATTATCTATAGTTCACCTTCTGAGTTGTGTCATGTGTGTCTCCTTTTTGGTTTTTCTCTTCTCATATTATCTGACACTTCCACTCCACAACACCCCCATAAAGCAAAGCAACCACACCTCAAACCTCAAAAACATAATATTTTAATTTTTAAAACAAAACCCATCACAAATCTCTCTCTCTCTTATATATAAACCCACATTTCATTCCTCTCTTCCCGCTCCCTCACCAACAAATACACACAATCTCTCTCAAATCTTTCCTTCTATCTCTTCTCATGGCTTCTTCAAGCACCACCTTCAACCACTCCCCCACCTACGGATCCGACCCGACTACACCCAACACCACCTTCGTCCAAGCCGACCCGTCTAACTTCCGGGCCGTAGTCCAAAAGCTAACCGGAGCATCCGAAGACCCCTCGGCCCACAAGCTCCCTCTCACCCTCCCATCGCGCCTCGCCGCCGCGGCCCACAAACCCACCACCATCAGCCCCGCCGAGATGGGCCCCAAGAAGCCCAATTTCAAGCTGCTCCACGAGCGTCGCCACGCGGCGAGGAAGATGGAGCTGAGCATCGGAGTGTCGGAGAGGCCCGTGTTCGGAGTCAGCAGCAGCCCAAGCCTGAGCCCGGGCCCGAGCCCAGGCCTGTGTTGGAGAGTGGGTTTTGGAGGAGAGATGGTGATGGCTTCGCCTGTGTCGCCGCTGGAGATGTTGGCGCGTGGAAGCCCACGGACGCCGCGTGAGGAGGAAATAATAGAAGAGAGAGTGATTGCGGAGAAAGGATTCTATTTGCATCGAAGCCCATTGAGTACGCCAAGAGGGCCCGA
Source organism: Senna tora (assembly GCA_014851425.1). Taxonomy (NCBI): domain Eukaryota; kingdom Viridiplantae; phylum Streptophyta; class Magnoliopsida; order Fabales; family Fabaceae; genus Senna; species Senna tora. The sequence goes on from CM026260.1 coordinate 1,016,693, forward strand.
GCCTCCTGAGCTTCTGCCTCTCTTTCCTCTGCATTCTCCTCGACACACCCAACCCTCTTCTTCTTCTAATTAGCCTTTCCTATTATTCTTAACTTTCAATTAACAACCATTTCTTACTATTATTGTGGTTTTGTGGGATATATGGCCTTTTCCAAATTTAATGTATCTTCTAGAGTTTTTTTTTGTTCTTTATTATTATTTGTAATTTGATTTGTGTAACTTAAGAATTGTAATTAAATTTTTATAGTTTTAATATAATTTGATTTGGTTTTTCTCTTCCGATATATAATTTTATTTGGTTAACTAAAGTAATGGTACATTCTTTATCAAATTTGGAGTTTTTGTTATTAAAATTAATTTACCTCTCACCAGACAAAATGTATTACATTATTTTTTATTTAGATTCTAGAAGGTATAGAATAGATTCCAGAAATGGTACATTTGCTCATTATCCAATTAGTCCTCATTTTCATAGTTGATATCAATTTCGTTCCTTATATTTACAATTAGTACAAAGTTGATTCTTTACATTTTCTTTTATCCATGAATTTTATTGAATAATTTTAATAGTAATAATTGTAAACATGAATAACTAAATTAAAACTATAAACAAATGTAAGGACTTCAGAAAAAAAAAGAATCAAATTGTTAACTGAGACTAAACAAATATTAATAATTAAATTGAGAAATATACTAAATGTTAGAGATTAAAATGAAGTTTTTGAAAAAAAAAAAACCATAAATGGATACTTAATTTATTTTTCTTACTTTTTTGGCACTTAAGCAATTCATCCATCCATTTTTGCGCTTTCACAAGATCCAAATTCTGTTTTTGAGTGCAAAACAATACACTATTCTTCTGTTGGAGAAAATTCCAATACTGCAAGCAAATGCTTGACGTGTTAAACTCTTTACACTTAGATCAACACATTGGAATTAAAACTATTACTATTGTCACTTTTTATAAATTATTTAAATCCTTGGTCAAATCATTTTGTAATTAGATGCCCAAATAATGAGATTTTTGTCCATGAAATAGAGACTTGTGTGTAATGTAAATCTTAATTCTACGTTAAGGAACTAGATATGAATATGATATAGTGGATACTGATATGTATGTATGTATGTATGAGAATAATTTGGAAACTTGTATTTAAAAATAAGGGATTTGGATTTCTATTTTCTTCAAATTTTTTACGTAAATGCCAGGTTAAGAAAGCAATTTTAAGGAAACAACTTGTAATTAAAGAGTTCATTATTGGATATGATTCCAAATTATATATAGAAACCAAGTCAAGCTTGAAATGTTATAATATTATGCTTTTAATATATATATATATATATATAATATTATTTGTTTTTAATATTATATCAACACCAATCTGTCAAATTTAGCTGCTGAATTGCATTAGCAATACCTCAAACATTATTTTAATTTGAAAAAAAAAAATACTTTCTAATGCTGTCAATTGTCTGTAAATACATGAAATTTTATTTACTTTTATTAAATGATTGAAGGAACTTTATTAAAAAGATATAATAAATTTTACTTAAATTTTTTTAAAATAATATCATTCACTCAATTTCATATTTAAAAAATTGTTTATTTTGAATTTAGTTATTCAAACAAAATTATCTGTAATTAAAATGTTATTTAAAATTCTTTTCAATAAATAAATTAAATTTTAGAGGGTTATTATCGTAATATTAAAATTTATTCAGGTAGTACCAATGTACTAATTTAACTCAAAGATATATTATATTCAATATAGGATTTAAGTGTTATGTTTTTTTTTCAAGACGCTTCTTCGACTAATATGGACTTGATTTATGTCGCACACTTAATTATAGTGAAAAAGTCTCTCAACATGAAAAAATTGTATTCAAAAGATCTTAAACTTGAAACCTTATTTAAACAATATTAAATCACTTCCCACTTAGACCAAACCTCATTGCTGTTAAAGTGTTATGTTTGATAAAACTTTTGTTGGAAAAGTACTCTAAGAGGATTCATATGTGACTTCAATTAGTTTGATTCAAATTAGTCAAAGTTGAGTTCCTAAATATTAGTAATTTTTGGAAACAAAATCCAGATATGATTTTTTTTTTTTTTTTTGCAAAATAAAGCTATTTGATTAAATTTTACAAAGCCAAACAATTGTCAAATTAAATAACTTCAATCTAAATAAAAATCACTTAAATGAAGGTGCTTTCAAGGAAAAAAATCACCTAAACAAGTTTTACTCATAGTAGACTTAATAAAACCTCTTTTTTATCAAAAGGTGGTTGGTTGGAGTGGTAGGCACTTTATTATTCTTCAGCAAAGTTTCGCGTTCGAGTTTTGTGTATAGAAAAATTTTTGTTGGGAGAACTCTATTCTCGTTATGAGACATCAACTAACTCAAACAAAAATGCCTCCAATAGACAGATACTTGTGAAAAAAAAATACAAAACCTCTTTTTTAAAAAAGAAAAATTTAATTAAGATAAAAATAATTTAATTGAAAGAAACTATATGAGAGACTTTACTTTTAAACATTTAAATAAAAATAATTTTTAAATTAAATATTTAGTTTAATTGTTGAAGTAGTTTGATGGAAAATTTTTTCCACTTTGGATTAAAAAGAAACATAAAATAAGTTATTAGTTAAACAATTGGTTTGAGAATTTAAAATTATTCCATAGTTAAGGTTGATAGTTAAGGTTGATGATGATCAAACTACCGATACTTTGGTCTTTTTAGTGAACTATACATCCACAGTTTAACAAGCATATATAATAATCACATGAGTATGATCTCATAATTATTCACTTTGTTTCGTAACTAAGTTTTGAGAATTTTAATATTATCTTTAAGCATGGAAAAACATTCCCTAACTAGTTTATTCTTAAGTGAAAGATTTAGAAGAAATTAATTATTGTTGTAAACTATAAATAACTTGATTTGGAGAAAATAAAAAGCATAAGTAATTATTTATATGTATATGTATATAGTAAGGTGAAAATGAATCCTCTAAAGTAAAGAGAAAAAATAATTAAGAGATAGAATAATTAATTATTATTTTTATCTATCTCTTATAACTCCAAAAAAAATATAAAAAATTAATTTAAAGGATTAATTGGAAAGGTAGAAGGTCTCTTAATTTAGTTAAAGTGCACAATCATTAGCAATGTCTGTTTCACAATCATTGCACCACCAATTTTTCATCTTATCTTATCTAACAATGCTTGAACTCACTCCATAGGTCATGCTTCCTTCATTACTAATTTTTACACTTCAAATTCAAATAATAAAATGCATTATCTATTTTTTTAAACAAATATATTATAATTAAAAAAATTGATAAGAATTTATGGAATACTATGATGAAGAGGGAAGTAGAAATTTAAGTCAAAAAATTAATTACTACCTCGTTCCAATCCACATTCATAAATTCTTCCGTCCTCATGCATAGAATAATTGAGACCAAATAAATCCGACAAATTTCAAAATTTGTAGACTGCAATAAATCGAAGACAAAGGAATTCAATGTGCATCAAGTTACACAGTATATCTATTGCAGGTTGGAAAATTTACATTATTGTAAGTTTGTAACTCCTGCAAATCCAACGGGTATATTTGTTTGAAAATATCATCATAATTTAAAGCAAAATTTTCTTCAATAATTAAATTAAACTAAAATAAAAAGTGGTAAGCAAAATTTGGTACCTTTTAAATAAGATTTTGAGTTCAAGACATACTAAATGTAGCTATCCGATTGAGAGAGTACTGTCCTACTATAATCAAATACGCGATATGGGTCGGATCTATATTAATCGAGGTAATACCTCAAAAATCGGACGGGCAACTAAAATAAAAAATTCAATGTTTTAAAACAAAACTTGTCGACTCTCATTTTAAAAATTTTTCTAAATTTCCAAAATATTAAAATTTTGACTTCAAAACTTTTTTTTGGTATGAAAAACCTTCTAATTTTAACATTATGAAAATTTAAACTTCTCGAATATTTTTAAAATAAAAGGAAAGAGGCCAATGAGTGCTCACTTATCTATCTTTCACTACCTTTAATAATAGTAATTGATCTCTTTATTAGGCCTTGAGGAGTTTCTTTTGAAGAGTATCTTGCTTAATTAAATGTTTGATAAGTTTTAATAAGTTATATATATAAGTTAAGGTAATTCTTTTTAATTGAAAATTCTTTTGGGGTAAATTAGACATTTTAAGAGTGATAGTTACAAATGCCTCTTCATATACACATTGTTATGAATCTAAATCTCTAAAAGGATCATGCTTAAAATGTCCAACAATTTAAGTACCAACTATACTAGACTTTATACATGATTGTGGTTTGAGTTTGATTCCAGACACTATCTAATAGGATAGATTGTCTATAAGAATCATTATAATTAGGAGACTATTTTTTTATTTGACTTTTTTATTACAGTAAGGGCACATTTGGTATAAATGCACGGATGTAAAGTATTGTAGAGTAAAATATTGTAGAATAAAGGAAAGTGTTGTAGAAAAAAGTGAGAAGAAAAATTAGGAGAGAGAAAAAGTATGATAAAATATATATTTGGTATGTAAAAAATATGATGCAAATTTTTTTTGGGAGTCGTAAAAACACATAAAATATACTGTGTGCATTCCTTACCAAACAAGATCATTAAATAAAAATTAAAATTTATATTCCTACTATAACAATTTAATTTTACAACTCATATAATATATTTCATACATTTTATGGGATCTGTATTTTAGTCGATGTGGAGAATAATATTGGTGTTTATCAAAATTGAGAAGGTACGTCAGGAGGGAGTGTGAACAAAGTTGGCGTGTGACGCTTGCAAATACAGCCTTCTGAATTCTGACACTGCTCTTTCTTCAGATTCTCATAAACGTAAATCTAGTACTACTAATCTCAACCCTCCATTTATTAACGCCTTAGATCCAACTTTCCATTCTAATTTCTACTTTTTCATTTTTATCCTCACCAAAATTTTAAAATATTATTTTGGTACTTTATTGAAATAATTAAGAAGGCAGTTGAATTGATTTACTTAAAAATATTAGCCTTTTAAAATTTAATTAATATAATCTTGGTTAATGAAAATTATTTAGTTTTTTAAATTAATTTTTTTTATCAAAAATATAGTTCTAGTTAATTTGAAAAATAATTTTAGGTTAATATTGAAAGAAAATAAATCATACAAGGATTTATTATAATGAGAGGTTCAGATTAAATATCTTACATTCTTTCACTAAACGAGCAAGAGAGGCTTCACTAGTTTGAGAAATGAGAATTACAATATAACAACCTTCAACATCAAGGGGATTAACCACTAGGACTTTTACTGCCTAATCCAAGCAACCCTTATACACAAGATCAACTACTATGACTTTTACAACCTAACCCAAGCAACCTAATCGAAGGCTCAACACAAGCACTTTTACAACCAACCTTTGTAGTTACAACCCTTCTTCAATACTGTCTTCATTGACAAAGATCTTTTCCTTTTTAGTTTGGGTAATGCTCGAACAACTTGATAGCAGCACTTAATATGAAAAGTCTGTTAATGCTATATCAATCTGCTCAATGTCAACTTTCTTGAAATCAAGCTAAATTTTTTTTTTCGAATTTGTCAGCAATTAAAGCATTTAAGGACAATATATATTCAAATAAAAACTTTCCTTAATTCAATTTATATGCTTAGGATTCGAAATGAATCATTCATTAATTGTAAAGTCATCTTGACTTTTTTCCTAAAATATTTAGTCACTAATTCACTATTCAATCAGCATTAAGTGTATAATCAGCTTTTATGAATAAATCTTTTTTTTAGATGCTTTCTCATATCAGCCCGAGATTTCAAGATTGATTTATAAAAATATCTTTGTAAAACTTGATCAATAAAATCGTATTTTTGTAAAATTATTATCAAAACCAATCAAATTAAAATATGAACATAATATATTATCCAAAAAAAAAAAGAACATGTTCCAAAAAAATAATAAAATTTTAATTTAATTCCTTATAATTTGATATGTTATTAATTTTGTTTTTCATAATTTTGTTATTAATTATAATTCTTATCAATTTGGTTTCACTAAATTGTAATTTTTCCTATTTTTTTATTCGATAACGTTTAGATTGATGACCAAATATAGCGTTTTAACTAATTGAAAAAAAGAAAGGAAAATTGGATTGAATTGAATTAAGCTAACCTTTAATATTATCCAAAACATATAAATGATCAAAATTATTACTTATTTAGATGAAATTTAAATGAGATGACAAAATTAATAATAAATCAAATTAGGGCTGTTAACGGTTTGAGTTGGTTAAATATTAGCAGGTTGAATTAGTTCGAGTTCAGTAAAAATGCATCAACTAACCCAAACCATCATTGAATAGTAATATTATAATTATATACTAATTGTAATTAATACTCTGTTTTCTTAAGAGAGCTCAAAGCTTAAAGTATATTTATTTTAGTCCTGAAATATATATAAAGTTTTATTCATTGAATTTTTAAAAGATTAACTTTAATTTTTTAAATAATTTCTGCATTAGTTTTATATATAAAGTTTTTTTAAATACTCTGTTTTCTTAAGAGAGCTCAAAGCTTAAAGATAATAAAGTATATTTTTGTTTGATGACTAGCTAAGATAATAACTTATTGTGAAAATTTTCGTTTGAAAAAGACACTCGTGCTCCCATTGAAATAAAAAAGGGGACCATATTATCTCATAATTTGAGGTCATCTCAGCTTTTATGAAATCAAGAAGCTTGTGATCTTTTATTATAGCAACACAATTTGGACGTATTGACTATGATATTAAATATTAATACACACTTTGACATATTGAACTTCATACATTCAATGGATAGCGATATAGCATCAAACTCTAATAGAGAATATATAGAGTTCCAAATCATTCATCTAGTATCAATCAAATGTTAAAGATTTTATTCTAATTTTAGATATAAAGTAATTTTAAATACTCAGATCAATTATTTTGCTCGAATTAATCATTATTATGCTCAACGATAAATACTTTGCGTTAAAAAAGAAAAAAAAGGAAAGAATATATATAAAATCCCTTGAACCATATTCTTTGTTTCAATGTGTGTGGTTAACATTTCAATACTTGGGTCCTACTAGTGATCAAATCACTAACAAGTATATATATACTTGATCTCGTAGAAGCATGCACACGACACCTAACTAATTTATTTTGTACATAAAAGTACTCATCGTCCAATAATTAGGAAGTTGATTGATTAATAGGTGCCTACAATTTAGCGAGAGAATTAGTCACTGTACTCGATGGTGGATACCCTGATCTAGATAAAAAAAAATATAAATTTATTTTCAAATTTGAGTTTCCCTTAAAATTGTTAGAATAAAAGGATATGATTTCCTGAAAGTTATGCGACAGTTATTGTTCAGTTTAATTAATTAAAATCACATAATTTTGTTGCTTAATGATAAAATAAATTACTTACCATTGAGCTATTAAATGAGAGCACATATCCTAGAATCCAGCAAAGAAAATTGCATAAAATAAGTTAATCACTCCAACAATTTTGACCCTTTTGATTCTCTCAAATTTGATTTTGAGGAACAAAATTAAAGAGAGAATCCACCGTAGAAAAGTCACTAAACTCATAATGCACCATTATGATCATAATCATTGCTCTCTATGTTTTCACCATCAAGCCAATCCTACTTCCACTAGGCAGTGGTTCTAACCCACTTAGATGTGATGTGTCTTAACTTTATTTGGCAAATTGTTTAAATGCCTTCAAAATTAAAGTGAAATGATGCTCTAATATGCTATTCACCCTTGTGTGATCTATTCCAGAAATAACAACTAATTAAGATCTATAGTGTTGCATGCATTCTATTCCCTCTTTCTTTCCACTTTGAATAGCAATATAAGAATATTTAGGTTCATTGTTGTTGAATTTTGCTTTTGGGTTGGTGCATGGTTTGATACCCACTTGGATCCCTTCCTCATCGGAGTTGGACTTTGGAGGTAATCAAATAATTGATGTTGAAAAATGCTTTGATAGTTACATTAGATTAATTATTAAAAATGATTGAATGGGTCATATTAAAATAGTGTGTGTAATATACTTTTTTTATATTTTTATCATTGATTTAGTTTACTATTTTTTAAATATTGCATCATAGAAAAAATTGGAGTAAGATCTATCATAGAAGAGTTAGTTCAAACATATTTAAAAATTTGATTGAAATACGCCTTAAGTGGTTTGATCATATACAAAAAAGACCATTAGAAGCTTCTTTACATAGAATTGGCTGAATAGAAAATAACTAAACAGTTAGAGGTAGGAGAAGACCAAATAAAATAATAAGAGAATGAGAAATATTTATGATGGGTTTAACTATTTACTATAGAAATTAGTAATGACACAGAACACTTTGGCAATGGTTGATCTATATTGCCAAGATTTTGATTGTTGTTTTAGATGGCACTATGTAAACTGAAAAGTTGGAAGACCAGATGAGGGGAGTTAGGGTTATTATGTGCAGATTGCAGGCAAAGTGCCCAAGTACTAAGTATTTCTTGAAGCTGCTTCTTGACTTGAGTTATAATACCACTTCTTAAGTGATTCTCAAACCGTAGACAACAACTCAACTCCATCATCAGTCATGAGCTTGCCAATTAGACTTTTATTGATAAAACAAAACCTCTTGAGATGAGGAAAATTTGATTATATGGAGATTGAAGAATCCCCCTGAATTAGAGAAGAAAGAAAAACATGGATTTATACATTGTTATGGTATAATGTCAAAGATAAACTCAGATGAACAGACAACTCAACGCGTCGGTAAATTCATTTTAGAACTCTTTTCAACGGACTGAAGCACAAATGGACTGTTGGTTATACAACTCTGTTACTCCCTTTGTAAACTTCTGCCTGTTCCTTCTCCTTTTTGTGACAACTATAAATCCTTCACTATCTCCATTACTTTTCTTGGTTAGATCTAATTTTTCTTGCTCTTCACTAACATTGGATTGAGGAACCACCTTATTCTCTTCTTCATTGGCATATAGAATTTTTATAATAGCACTGTCTTTGGCTATTACATCAGAAGAATTTTCCAAGATCTCTTGCATTTCGTCATTATCTTTAGCTTCATGTGCAGAGTCAATATTTTGCTGAGCTGATTTCACAAGCAAGCTAAGCAATATCTGCCTTGCTAGCTCTGACTTCTCAGATCCAGAAACACACTTTGTTGGGGAGCTATATTTGACATCTTGGATGAAATTTTCATCTAGCTTCCTGTTTTCTGCAATACTTGTTTCAAGCTCGCTGGAAACTGTTGAATTGGCATCACTGATTTCCATTTGCGAAGCTTTTCTGGGAACAAACTCAGGTGCATGAGGATTCATGATTTTTGGAGCCCTAAATCCACTTCTTTCCCTAATTGCGGTGTGATTTTTTGTATAACCATGTTTCATGCGAAAAGTATAGTTGGTTCTATAATATAGAGGTGATCTTGGCCCACAGGGGACTCTAGCAGCAACAGGAGGAAGCACAGGCTCCACAAGAATGCCTCTACTAGCATTTGCATCATAAATGCTTGTAACAGCAACTGAATTTAAATAGTGAGGCATAAGCAGCATTCCTGGGTTGAAAGGTTCAGCCGCAGCTGAAAGCTTACTACCATTTGTTTCTGAAGGTTTTGCTTGATCAGAAGAGAGTGAAACCTCCTCATGTTCTGATACAGAATCTTCCCGTTGAATATTGGTTTCACTAGTTCCCTCTTTTCTATCATGCTCAGAAACTTCTTCTTCAACTACAGAGTTTTGGCAGATTTCTTCAATTATGTTGCACTTCTCATTTTCAGCCTTTAAGCTGTCCACTTCAGCTTTCTCCGATAAGGGCCTTAAAACTGTACCTGGTGGTGCTAGAGCCACTTCTTTGTAAGATATAGACTTTGAAGCCAGAGAACTGAGAGCTGCTGGACCAGAGGAAATTTTGGACACTGAAGCTTTTGTTTGATGATTAACAGGGTTCTCCTTTAAATTTAAGTTTCTAGCTTTTGATTGTCTAGGTGATGACATTGTTGAAGTCATTCTTGGAGTTCCTTTTTGCGGCGGTGAAGTAATGTCATTCCTATAACTGCTTTCTTTGACAACATAATTCTCAGAATTATTAATGCTCAGCTTTGCTACAATAGGTCTTCTCTGACCAAACTTTCGGTTAGCTGTGTTTCCTGACCGCCCTTTTGAACTGGCTTCTTGCCACCCTTCATCAGATAATGTTTCCTCAACAACTTCACTTGTTACTGGCACATACCTAGTGAACTCACTATTTTCTTTCAGTTCTTCAGAATGAGGAATGCCGTTTGTTTCTTCAATGTTGCCTTCTTCCATACTTATAGCTTCTTTCAAGGTATCATTGAGAATGTCCTCACCAGCTATTGAATCATAAGGTTCTTGATGGATTTTACCAGTTATTGGGTGTATCTGCTACATCATATATAAAACCAAGAAATGTCAAATGCATAGTACGGTAATATGATACAAAAAATTTACACTGCATCTGTTTCGCGACATCTGCAAGGTTCAAAGAACTTGACCTAGAAGTTCAAATTAACCGCAAATGAATACGAAAACCATCCAATTTTAACTTAAACAAGTAAAACACTTTGGTAGTTTGGAACATTATTCCCTTAACACTAGAAATTAAAGAAAGGTAAAAGGCTATGAGACAGGAAAAAGATGTATTTATTTGGGAGGAAAGATAAGTTACTAGGATGTATCTTAAGCTGGAAAAATATTTTCCCACCTTTGGACGCCGCTGTTTCCTCTGAGTATCATTTCCCTTTGACCCTTGTTCAGGACTTATAAAATCCAGGAGATCTGACACACTGCATAAGAAAGGTAAATTTATTTTTGTGCCAAGAAATATTAGCTTCCATTTGAAACCAAGTAATATGGGGATACCATATCAGTACCTAAGGTGACCTTTACTTGCAATGGATGCATCTTGCTTCGGAGTCCCATTTTTAGCTGCTTCTTGCTGCTCTATTGCTTTTGATTCGAAATAGTCAAGCCATGCAGCAGAGTCCTGCATTGGGGAAAAAACTTGGTAAAATTTTTCAGCACTAATTATCACCCACTTATTGGGGAAAGGCTTTCTTAGAGTTCAATCCAAGACAGCTATCAAATTCTAAACTCTTTTAACAATAAATAATTTAGAATACTATGAAAAGTCAAAACCATAAGAAAAATAATGACCTGTGTACGAAGATCTTCAGGTCCAAGCTTCTCTTGAAGTATCTTAAGGGTAGTTTGCTCATGTTGTACACTCAGGGAAAATGCTTCCATCAATGAAAGAGCTATGGCAATGGCATGGAAACTTGCAGCAGTCTACAACATGAATAGCATATATAAAAACTTTGTCCCATCCATAAGGGAAGGGCATATGTTATACACAATCACAGAGGCAGCAGGGAGGATGACCTGTATATGATCTTCTCCTAACAATCTTTTGTTGCATTTAAGAGCTTCATGCAAGTATCTGAGCGCCACATGAACATTTCCCATGCTTTCTTCCATCATAGCCACATTGATATATGTTGCAGCTGTGTTTGGATGAGACAGTCCACATGTAAAGTGAAGGAGGAAAAGAGCACGGTTGACGTACCTACCAAAAGAATACATTAAATTCAATGAGAAGAGAAAAAAAAGTGGCAACTAAAAAGCAGTAAAATGAATGAAGGGAATCTGAGCAATTCATTTAGTCATGACGTCTACAGATGGCCATGGTGTTAGGTTATTTGATAAAATGAGAATATAAGAATTTAGTCAAATTTAAAATAATGAGTAGAAAGTCATGATTTAGACAATAATACTACCATAATACAAAAAGTCAGGTAATCTTACTTCAGAGCTAGCTCAATGTGCTGCAGGCGATAATAAAAGACAGAAAGATCCCCATAGCTTTTCACTGTGTCCGGATGGTCAAGCCCTAGCTCCCTCTCATTTATATCCAAAGCCTTTTGCTGATATATGGTTGCCTAAATAAGGAAAATGTAATCAAAAGTTGATGTAAAATAGAGGCCAACACAACCCCCATGAATAATTAGAATATTTACGCTCCTCAGAATCATGTCAAACTACTGATTCAGATGCATATTTTAGTTCAGCATGTTTATATTGTTTTTTTTTTCTTGTTTTGTTTTCTTTTTGGTAGGACCCTATGAAAAATAAAACAGAAATTCCATATGATTATACTTGAATAAGTGTAGTGCAAAATTAGTCAAAAACTGCAATTCCTCTGAAAAAATATTACTGTGCAAACAATAATCTTGGCTTAAGCAGTAGCTGTGAGATACATCAAAATTTTTACAAGGATACTCTGAGGCATAAAAATGAAAGATCTATTTTCCTTACCTGGTTAAAATCTCCAGTATGGTAGAGAACCACAGCTAATAGACCATATGCACTTGCAGTAGTTCGATGATAGGGACCACAAACAGCTATCATCTTTGCCAGTGCCTGCAATGTGATTGCATAATGAGTCAACTATTGGACCATATTGAGAAGGAACAATGGAATAGAGTGAAGCATCATACAGAGAATGAACAGAATGGTAAGTACCCTTGATCCATAATTTACAGCATCCTCAAGCTTTCCTTTATCAAGAGCCATTTTGGATGATTCTAATAAATTGCGTCCATCTGCTGAGGAGCATCCTATATACTGTTGAACAAAATATTTTCTTGCTGGTAAGTGGTTCAATGATATAATAATTATTGGATCAAACATATAACTGGCTTGGTTTTGGGCTGCGGGGAGGGGGGGGGGGGGGGAGGAGGGGAGTGCTGATAGACAGACAGAAGCCCACCTTGCAAACAGGAACCAGACTGATTATATCATATTTCCCAAAGGGGTTGGAGGTTTCCATGTCATAATCTCTTGGGAATAATTCCAATCCAACCTGGGAAAATAATACAAAGTTCAACTAATGAAAGTTTCATGTATAAATTACAAGAACAAGAAATAGAAGATGGGTACCTTATGACAAAGCCCTCTAAGAATCGATAACTTCCTCAGATGTTGAAATTCATCACTTAATGTCCATCCAAATTTTTTGGATAAGTACACCCGTAACCACTGCAATCTGAGACGATTGTCCTCAGTCAAATTCTGGTCATCATTTTCCGATTGACAGCTTCCAAGTAAGAAATTCAGTGTTGATGCAATAGCTGGAGATAAATCTGTTACATTTTCAACTGAGGCAATAACTGCTTTAAGTAAATGCTTGAAAGCTCGAGTAACCATCTCATGAATACAAAGGGATTGTATGTGTGGAAGATTTTCTGCAAGTTTAACCTGAATTATACAGAAAATAAGAACCAAAGCAAGTTAAACTGGCAACACAATTTTAGACTACAATAGTAGCTTCTAAGTATTGAGAGAGTTGGGGCTTAGGGTATGATCCCATTTATTGAAAGAGATGCATTGAAGATAGAGGAAACATTACTAGACCAAGAAAGCTCATCTCCGATTTTCAAAGATGTCACTAGAGGGAGAAAGAAAGCAGAGTATATAATTCTCACCACTTCACCTAGCGAGCTCATCTTTAGTCCTCTTAAATGCATGAAGTCAGTTAATGTACGACCATCAACTGGAGAAAGTTCAAGTGATGCAAAGTCTGTAACCTATAAAAGTAAGACAGTGTTCTTCAACCATGTCCATAATTTTTGTATTAATTGTCACATGTAGAATCTTTGTAAGAATATAATGGTACCAGCTTTGGCAAAGCGATTTCATCATAGTACTTGTGTGCCATGTTGATAAGCTCATCAACTGTCTGTTTGAAGAAGGAAATTCAAATTGTAACTAAAGATATAACCTTGGCCAAGGAAGTATATAACAAAAGATAAAAATATTTTAAATAGTTAGCAGCAGAAGATAATATAGCAATTGACAGTAAGCCCTCTTCAAATATTTCACAAACCTTCAGATGAAGACCAGTTCCAGATTCTTTCAGACGTAAAAATGCTTCTTTTGAAAGTAGTTTCTCCAATTCAGCAGAGCTACTTAAATCATCATTGTTTGGCTCTGCTTTATCAGCTTCATCATTTCCAGGTCTAGAGTCATTTTGCTCTCTAAAATCTGTACTGTCTAGACTACTTGGTTTCTTTTCCCTCCTCTTCAAAAATTTGAATTGCTTCCCAAGACCTTTGACAGCTTGTTCAACTTCGTTTTTAGCCTCCTTTTTTGGGGAACTTCCATCTGTTGAAGCTTCTTGTTTTTGCAGATGCTGCACCCAACAAGAACCAAGTTCCCACCGCATAGACCTTTCTGAAACAGCTGGCTCCTCATCCTTCTTTTCCAAGCTTTCTTTAACCACCTTCCGAACAAGACTTCTAGAAGAGTCTAAATTATCCCAATTGGAAAGTGATGATCTCCCTTCTGATGGCTCAGCTCGAAACTTGTGAAGCAGCAGCCTCAAACTGTAAAGATCCCAATTCATTTAGTGCAAAGACTACACCCAAAAATCGAAGCATCTTACTCACAAATAACATTAAGAAAAGTACGAAGAAGTTCGAGTTTTTATACTCTCGTTCTGTGACTTTTTCCCATTAAAAAGTACAAAAAACCATAATATCTACCAAATGTATACAAATTATTAATAAGAAAATTTAAAAAGAAATTAAAATTTTGAAACTTAAATTTTCTTTTAAGGAGGGACACCCCCACCCCTGAAAAATAGCATAGCTCCAGCTTGAGTATATCCCTTAAATACATGGTTTTGATGGTAGCATTATTACTATGCTTTGAATTCCATAGACTCCAGCAAAGAGGAAGGAAAATTTTCTTGCTTGATAAGATATGTTATCTTGAAGTGCTTGCATCTTCAGATTATTCAAAGATAACAACAGGCAGAATAGCTTATGGTTCAAACCTGTTGACATTGAGAGCATTGGCCCCTCCTTCTGGCTGATCATCGATTTTGATATCATGAAATTCAGGATTCCTCATGTTCATGTTACCCACTACCCTTACTGTTGCAGTGTATCCACAATAGTGTACAACAACGACAGCCAAGGAAGAAGTATCCTGCAGAAAATTTTAGACCTCTCAAGAAGGGAAGAAAAAAAAACTCATCTTTTATGTGGTAAAGCTTTGAAAACTCCAGTTCAAAACAAATTTAACACTTAATTCAGAATTTAAACTAGATGTGATTCAACCATTAAGTCATAAAGATAAATGGGCAGCACAAATATGGAGGATAATAGCAATGAGATTAAACATCCAAAACTGAAGGTGCTACGTGAAATAAGGAGACAATAAATAATTGCGATTGATGTAGAAGTTCTATAAATAAGAATGGAAACGCAAAAACTTGATGTTGGGCAATTGGCACACAATCAAAACAAAGGGACATGAAAGTAGATTGTTTATCCATGCTCAGTGAGGTCAGCGTGAAGATATACGTAGGCATATGACAGAATGGGACGAGGGATAATGACTTACATGAACAATTACACTTTCATCTGCAGTCAACCCTTTGAGTAAATTCTTCTGAGCATCCTCCTTGAACAGTGTTAACTCACCGCAAGGAAATTTCTTATCATACTTTTTGTTTGTATCTCTGGTATCACGCTTGACTGCAACGGATAAGTCCCCCACACGATCTTCATGCAGGATTAAACCCGGAGAACCATTCAATTTGTTATCCCCATTTGACTTTGACTCTATGACATGCCTTATAGCCGCAACAGCCTTAAATATTGAAGTATCAACAAATTGACTGTGGAGCAGAAAAGCTTTTCTGTCTCTGACCACTCTCTCCTCCTCCGTTTTGCAAGGAAGAGAAGCCAATATTGCGAAATCTGTAGCCCATGGTCTAAGGTCACATTCACCGTTTCTTCCTTGGCCACCACCATTACCACCCCAGTTTTCGTCCTCAGAAGGTAGGGCTGGAAAGTCTGAAGGACACTCTGCAACAGATGGAGGGACGAGCCATGTATTTGCTCGGAACCCATATGGAAGATTACCAAACTGAAGGTGCAACAATATCAGAAAATGTAAATGTGTCGTTTGAAAGAAATGTAAATTATTGATTTCAGTTGGATATGAAGTGCCACCTTATTGTGTTCCACGAAAGCTTTCATCAATGATCCATATGCCTGTTTAAATGTTTAATAAGTCGTATGTAAGTGTCACAAGTAGGCCACGAGGAAATATTAGCAGATACATTTACATGGTTTGTATTTAGGGCAAGTTTGATTACCACCTAATCCCTTTATATTCTTTCAACCAATCACATTGTATTTTCTATAATGTGATGAAATTATATTTTTATCTTTATATTTTTATTTACTTTATTTCATTCTCACTTTTAGTATAAAGGTAAAATAGTTATTTTACCTATTTTTATTCAATTCACATCATATCACATACTTTCATATTGTTTTTTTATTTTCTTCTATAATTTCATTACATCCTCTGTTCTCATTGTAAGTCTATGCGGGGCCGCAACAAAAGCCAAAAAGTGAAAACTAAATAGTAAATACTGTGGAATAATATTTTATGGGAAACCAACTAAGTAAATGCTTCACGAAGAAATCAAATAAAAAACTAATCAGATCACGAAGTTAGATTACAAAAATTAAGAACTTTTTTGTTTTACATATATTGTTCAAAATGCATCAACGTCTTATTTGGTTGAGACTTGAGATTATTATGAACTATTTGATAAATTCAAGTGTATTACCAGTGTAGTTTGAGTAACATTAAATTTTGCTAAACGGAAATATGCGCAAGCAAATAAATAACCTTGTGAAGAAACGTACGTTAGCAAAACCTCGGCTAAGCTGTTTCAGAAGATCAACTAATGAATGGCACTGAAGTGACTGCTTTCCTACACTATAAAACCCTTTTTCTGATGCAACCACGTCTATCAACTTCCCGTTGCTGATTTTAATCTGCAGCAGCAATAGCATTTTACCTTTAGGCCACGTCTCACATGCAAGGAAGATAATATGAAAAGAGTAGAAAGGAAAAAACAAGGCCAAAAATTAAAAGAAATAAAACAAGAAAAGAGTTGCAACCTGAAGTTGAAAGTAATCTTCTTTGCGTTTATCATCTCCATTCTTCAGTTCACATCTCTTCAAATCTGCAAGAAGCCAAAATCACGACTTCACTATCTCTCAACCAAAATGTTTAATCTGCATTGCCATCATTATACCTCAAATTGAAGTCTATGATTTTCTTTGAGATTCTCATAGTTTCTTGACACTACAAACCTTATTATTATTATTACTGTAGTTTGACAATTATATTAGTTATCCACTTAGCCCATTAGAGTAATTTCTGTTTATTATTCTAGTCAATCACGTGAGGATAGTGTGGGAGGTGCCCAACTGTTAATCTCAGATTTGGTAAGCTAGCTTTTGGATTAAATACAGATTCTCAATCCTCTCTCGTCTCTTTCTCTGTTCTTCTTCCCTCATTCCTTACTAATTCTATCTAAGAGTATATCATTTCTCAAATCAAACAGACAAGGAACGGTAAAAAAAAAAGGGGAAGGAACACGCACGTAGGATGGCAGGAGAGAGGTGAGAGAAGGAGAAGAACTCGTAGAAATCTGAAAGCTTCGGCGTTGGGTGAATAGCCACCATGCCGACGCTATCCGAGATCGGCGAGGCAGGCGGATCCGACGGCGGCGGCGCGGCCCGAATTTCCCCATTTGGTGTCGTTGGTGGGCTTGAATTGCTCTTATTGTGATATTGGGCCTTATTGTTTTTCTTAGCTTTGAAATCCGGGCTTGTCAAGGCTCGTCTGGGCTTCGCAAACCTGGTTGTGCAGGCCACAATGTCCAATAGTCTCCGCACGTGTGCAATTGCCTGTCTTTCCTCTGTGTAATCCTCTGTAAGACAGGGACAGAAACGTAAATGTCTTGACAATAATGGTCAATATGGGAACTTACTCCTGAATATTAGTTTTTTTTATAGAATTCCTGAATATTAGTTAAAAAATGTTTGAAAAAACATTCACAGAAGTATGAATACTGATTTATTTTATTAAAAACTCGTTAATAATTCTTACAAAAAAAAACTTTAATAATTTTATTTAATTCTACCATAGAGTTTTTTTTTGCCACAGAAACAATTTTTGCTATAAAGTTATTGTTTTACTAACTCTTAGTCAGAATTGTAATTTTTTGGCTTAGATTACTAAAAGCTGGATTTCGTTTCTTAAGTCTCCAAAATTGTTTAAGAAAACAACTTATTAAGAGTTTGCTTTTTTTGAAATTTGTATAAAATGCATTTATGTATTACACCAAAATGAAATATCATATTAATTAAAAATGGGTGAAAATGATTAAAAATGTTAAATACTATGAGGGGCCAATCTTTAGAAAGACCACCATAATTATGAAAACATGTTTGTGAGTTGTGACTTGTGAGGGAGACCAAATTCAATGAAGCCAACACTGAACTGAATGAAGAGAGATAAGGAATAGAGTGATTCTCATGTGTGGTGGGGCTCACACATGAGGCCCACCTCTCTATTCCTTATCTCTCATCCTCCTGTCCAATGGCATTGGATTGTTTTTTTGTGAATGGAAGAAATTAATGCTTGAGTCTAAGGTCAAAACTTAGTGATCAATGACAAAGTAGTTTTTTTACAAAAATAAAAATAAAAACACAAGTATTTCAATAGGGCCACATTGACTGAAGGTACCACAAACACATAGCAACCTGCAGTAAGCACACCCTTCACATTATATACATTTTTTTTAGAGATTCATAAATAAAATAAGTAGATTAAAATAACTATGATAAATAATATATCTAAATATGTTTTATATAGTTCTTAGTAAACATCATTCCAAAACTAATGAGGCTGCATTAGCATCAATCTTATAAAATGAAATGAGCACTCTTATTATTGTTCCCTCTTCTTACTCAAATTCTTGTCCCACTTTTTATGTTTGATATGCTTTTATATAGTACACATATATATATCTTCATAGGTTGAATACATGTAATTTTTTTTTTAGTTTTCTTCTCTCTCGGAAAAATCGTTTCGATAATCCTTCCCGATTATATCGCCATTTTCGGGCCCAATATTGAAGTAAACAAGGTGCATTATACATGCAACAAACATACCACTAAAAAAGGAAAAGAGGGTGAATGCTGAAGAGATAGATCCTCTAAAGTAATTCTCTATATTTTTTGGTGGAGTTATGAGAGAGATAAAGAGAAGTAAAATAATTTTTTTTTGATTTTTTTTTCTCCCAATTTTTTTTCTCTTTATCTCTCTCATAACTCCACCAAAAAATGAAGAGAATTACTTTAGAGGATCTATGCTAAATGCAATAGTAATAATGGTGGTGGATACTGAATGTCAAGCATGTGAGCTACACCTACCTTCAACCATTCTTAGAATACATGGCTTTAGCGTAACAACTTCTACGCTCCCATTCAACCTCTGCCCTTTAACCTAACACACACAGGAAGATTGAGTTAGTTGAATGAATTGCCCTTTAATAATTTTAAAATTGAACGACTCGGAATTTAGCCTACCTCGTGAGATAAAGAATAATTCGTAAAATGGCAGGTTTCCACATTCACAGCCAATAGCCTTCTTACATCAAGTATCTTATCAGTAGAGATACCCTTCAGAAAATGTTCCACCATTCAAGTGAACAATTAGTATATAATAATGCTAATTAAACGAATCAATTTCTCGAGAAATGAGAGGAGTAGTATATATATATATGAACCTTGAGTACAACTTGAGAATCATAGGGAGTGATCACATTAATATCAACAAGCGACGGCACTGACACTACAACAAAACAAGCAAAAACAAACTAGGTCAAGAGTAGACTGTAAAATCAATAAGCATTACCAAAATCTCTAGCTAAACTAACCTTTCTCTTCCTTCTTCTTCTTCTCTGCTTTAGCTCTGTTCGATTTCCCTCTGCCAGACTTGGGCGCCATGTTCTCGAAAACAAAATGGAATCCGAGGAAAACAAGCTCACGACGACGCTAGAAAAGAAATCATCGGCGCGCAATTAATCCCGAACAATTTGATCGCCGGTAGGAATTAACGACGGAAGAACTAAGCTCGGGGAAATTGGAAGGGGGATTTATAGAGCGACTGAAAATGAAATGAAAGGAAATTGGAATTTAATAGTGAAATTGTATCGAAGAAGAAGATAGGATAAGGGTTTTATAAGTTTCAAGCCTTTTCAGGATTTGTGAGCAATCCTAGCCTCACCTTATTGCTAATAAGCTGATTCTCTCTCTCTCTCTCTCTCTCTCTCTCTGCCAAAACCATGTGAGTAATCCTTATAAGTTATAACAAACAGGAGCCCATGCAAGAAACTAACAAACAAACAAAACGGGGCCGTTCGATGGAGCGAGGGTGACCGTTGATCTTGTGACACGTGGCAGATGGAGGGAGTGTGGCTTATTGAATTTTGTCTTATCATGTGTTTGTGTGCTCCATGTTTTTCCACCAGAGATCAATCAATTGTGGACCGTTGATTTGGCTTGTATTTGTTTTTTCCTGAAAAACGTAATTTACTAAAAAGGAAACCCAAAGTAGCAATCAATACATGGATCAATATAGGAAATTGTACATTAAACAAATTAATATTTTATAAATTATTGAGTAAATTAATATTTTTATCTCTAAAATTGCATATTTTTATTTAGTCTTTAAAATTTGTCTTAATTTAATTTATAAAGATAGAAATATTAAATTTAATTATTGAGAGATATAATATAACTCAATTATATTACCATAATTGATAAACAATTTAATATGAATTAAATTGAGATCATTTTTTTAGTAACAAATTGTATATTTTAAGGATTAAGTTTGATATTTTTATTTTTAAAATTTGAATTGAAATAAATTACAACAAAATGCTAATTTATTT
Organism: Senna tora; assembly: GCA_014851425.1. Taxonomy (NCBI): domain Eukaryota; kingdom Viridiplantae; phylum Streptophyta; class Magnoliopsida; order Fabales; family Fabaceae; genus Senna; species Senna tora. The sequence continues at coordinate 1,037,655 of CM026260.1, forward strand.
TTATTTATATATATTGTGTGAATTTTAAGATTAAAAAATTATTAAGTATTGTTGATTAACGCATAAATAAGGTACATAATTTTCCTTTGCAATGTTGTCCACACGTGAATACCAACAAGTTCTGTCATTTTCTCCGTGGTAGGTACTCCTTGTATTTACTCCAATGCTCTACAATAGAAAATTAATGCATTTTTTGTAATGGAAAAGATATATAAAAGAAAAGAAAAAATTTGCGACCCATGTCAAGTGTGTGTCTTTTTTTCTTTTCTTATGTTTTTCCTTATGCATATAGTGAATGCAAAAACCTCCAATACTATTGCAAATTATTCCGCTTGTTTTTTATTAATTTTTCAAAAATTTCAATGTAAACTTCGGGTATGTTTACTACATAGAAATTGCACTATAGAAATAGAATTGGAAACCAAAAAGTAAGTGGAGCTCACTGAGTCTCACTTACTTTTTTATTTTTTTATTTCCATCAACTTAAAAAAAAAGAAAAAAGATACAAAATATCTATTATACCTTTTTTATTTGACATGATTTGGTACAATTATAACCTTTTTTTTCTTTTTATTATTTTAATATAAGGGGTAAAATGGTCATTTTAATACATTCTCATCCCATTTCCATTACCAAACTTTTGAGAATGGATCCAGTGCTTGGCAGGCTTTTTTTTCATAGTTTTCTTCATTTTTTTATTTAAATTTGAGAAATTATAAACTTTTTCTAAAGAATATCTAAAGTATGAAAGATATAGATAAAAAAAAATTAAAAACTCCACATAAATCGATATATTATTTACTATGAGTGGATTAGGGACTAACTTTTTAGTCCCTAATAAAGGTGGTCCCTAAACCATTCACGGTAGATCCTTATTTGTGTGGAATTTTTTATTTTTGTGTGTCTATAACTCTTATTCTTTAGAAAAAGTTTACAATTTTTCAAGTTTAAATAAAAAAAGTGAAGAAAACTATGAAAAAAAGTCGGCCTAACATACTAATGCATATAAGAGCCAAACACTGGATCCATTCTCCAAACTTTTACTACTAAACACATCAATTACATTCCGTTTTCGATTCCATTTCTATTTTTACCTAATAAACGACATTCATTTTATTTCAATGTAGAGCATTAAGACTTATATGCAAGTTGAATTGGCTGTTATGTGCCAATAATTGTTGCTCACAATCAACATTGCATCACTTAAATTGAGCTTGAGTCGGACTCAAAGGAAGTAGTTAGACTCATCGACTATAGTAATTAGAACACTCATCTCTTAGAAATTGACATCAATAACATTTTTAATATATATTCGATACATTTTGAGGGAAGCAAACTTTAATGTTGATTGTTGACTCTTTAAATAAACTTAATTAAAGCTAAACACGATGTGCTTCTTATTATATATTTTTTTAATAGAAACTACAGAGTAGGGCCTGTTTTTGTTTTGAACATGCACAACAAGAAAAAACAACAACAAATTATTATTAATTACTAACAAAAGTTAAACCTGAAATAAATAAAGGAAATTTTTTTTGGGTTATATATATATGTGTGTGCAATTTAACTTGCTTTTTGGTTGAAATATTTATTATTATTAGTTGATTGATTTAAATTTTAAGCTATGGATAAATATTAGTTACATAAAAAGTTTGGTCTTTTCATAATCCTAAATTAACATAAAAAATAGCATTTAAAAATACAAATATATATTATATTATAATTTAAAATCAATTATAAAACTTTTTTATAAATTTTTTTTTCATTCAAAAAGCTTATACATGCAACACACTTAGTAATAATTTTTTTTAAAAAAAATCATAAGTATAAATAAAGCTAGATTAAGAACATTAGTTAAGAAATGTACATATGCTTCAAATTTAAGGACGGAAAATGACATTAAAATTAAAGTATTCAATTTAGATTGGACTTCTACATACATATAAGAAGCGTATGAGGTGTAAGAGCTCATCTTTTGTGATAAATTCAGATTCAAATTCTCATTTAAGACAATTTTGAAAGCCTAGGTCAATATTATATTATAGATCATCATGATTTGAAGATAATCCTTACTCTAAGAGTTTGCTTTTAAATGTTATTGGATACTTGTAATCCTAATTTTATACCTTAAAATGATTATGTTGCCTAATATTAGATCCATAGTCTAAACATGTTAGCATCATACTCAAGCCTAGCTTATTTATTTATGTCTATATGTATCATTTTATTTAAATCAATTTTATTTGAGATACTGCCAGATATTAAATATTAACATGGACATATTTTTCAATGTGAATTCGTTATGAATTTGAACTCGAGTTCATTACGTTACAAGGAAGTTTATTCTTTCACTAAACATATAGATGTAACTCCTTTGGTATAGCTTATTTATTTATTTATTAAAATGAAAAAAAAAGAGGAAACTCTCTCCACTGCCTAATTATTATATTTATCCTAATTTTGATTTAAGACATGTGAGGCATGTGTGAACAATGACTCAACATTTTCCATTCAAACTTGGATTTGTGGAACTTAAAAAGTTGACAATGAACCACAGATTCCATATTTATTGTGGCTCAGGCTGACAAATCACTAATGTATTTCTCTTGTTTTCTTCAATATCAGCATTTTTTAAATAAGTATTTATTTATAAAAAAAATGATATCCCACCGATATTATATTAGATGTAAACTATGCTTGAAATATTGTCCATAATGTTTGGCATTATTGATTTGGAGAGGGTTTTTTTTTTAAAAATTTCCAGAGGAGAAATATTCAAAATGGAAATATTAATGTAAAAACACTATTAATTATAGTCATTTTCTATTAGCTAATGTTTGGCACTATTGTTGGAGGGAGTAAGAATGGGAGTGGGAGTGAGAATGATATAGTTATGTTTGGTATAAGATAAAATGGAGGATAAAAAAGAAATGAGATTAGAATAAAATGACAATTTTACATTTCATAAAAAATTATCAAAATTAAAAAAGAAAATGTTAAAGTGGAAATAAGATGGTCAAAATACTCAAGCCCTCCCATTACCTTCATCTATGGAGGGGCTGGACATTCCTTCTTGGTTTGAAGGCTATGTTTAAATCCTCCTAAAGTTATGTTTTTTACACAGAAACATAAATGAAAAGAAAAAAAAAAGAAAAAAGAATGCATTTATTATGTTTGTTAGTAAAAAAATTGAGAATGAAAATAGAATGAGAATGTATTAAAATTACAACTTTACCCCTTATATTAAAATAATAAAAAAGAAAAAAAGTTATGATTGTGTCAAATCAAAGAGTATAATAGACATTTTGTATTTTATATTTTTTTTAATTATACACACTTTTCAAGATAAAAATAAAAAAATAAGTAACATATGAGACCCACATATTTTTTTTCCTTCCTTCCCTCCCCTGTCTTCTCCTCCCTAAAGAACACCACCGTATTAAACAAAGGTAACACATTTCCTTATTTTTTTAATTTAAAAAATCGGATAATAAAAGTATAAAAATTACATTTAAATGTGTTTCTTAATTATAATGCCGTAAAATTGATTGATAAGTATCTGAAGTCTTAACTCATGATATTGGAGCAACTTCTTCTTCTTCTTCTTATTATTATTATTTAAATAGATAGGTAGAAATTAATGTTTGCCATTAAAAATATTGCTTGTGTTGTGTGTATACAAATGTTGAGACAGTGCCGTCTTCAAAGAATATTGTGATGCTAATGGGTTGGAAATGGAATATCAAACACCTAAAAGCAAACAAAAGCATGCGATCAATAATTTTTCATATGCTGGCCTTCCCTAAAAAACACAGAAGGAATGAATAAACGTTGTCTTTAATACTGTATTACACTTTTGTAAAGTACCTCTATTCCAAACGTACGGCATTTTTAGATGCAAATTCTTTCCAATAATGGTGCCTCATGTACTGATGTACCTAAGTCTCTTGCTTTTGGCTACTATGCGTTATATACTATATAGGGAATTATGTTAACTTTTAAATATCCAATTTAGTGCAGCCTCAATCAAAATAATGTGTTGTCTTCCAGATTTAAACATATATTAACATGTATTCGATTGAAATAGTAGATACTCTACATGATTTGAACAAAAATTTGAGTCTTACGTATAAAAATATTTTTGTTTAGAGAATATTATTTTTTATTGAAAAATCTTGATTAATTTGAATTAAATTAATTAAAGTATAATGACTTTTAAATACTAGTAATGTTGATAGAAAATAAGTAAAGTTACCTATTTATAGATTTTTTTCTAAATATTCAATTAGCAGCAATTGGGCTTGTGTAGTTCGCCCACCAACCATATTAAAATAACTAAATTGTACGTGTTGGTAGATATTTAATTTAAAATGTGGTGATAACTATACGTCATGAAAAGAACATCACGTAACTTTTCTAGTGGTGGAAATGTGGAATATAATAAGTTGCGATGTTTATTTTATGTTACGTGATTGATTAGTATAGAAACTAGAATATGACTATTTGTCTAACATATTCAAATCCCTCTTTATTACTTAACAGTTAACACATTGATATAACGACAATGCTTGTGGTCACTTCAGCAAAAACTCTCAAACATGGTATAACTTCCAGGATTTATGGAGTGAAAATTTTAATAATATTGTTTTTGCGTATTACGAGGAAATGGGATTAGATTCATTTGGACATAGCTGTAAATTTTTTTTGTTAAATTAACCATTATAAAACTCTAAGACGTAACAAAGTTTACTATTAACAAATGAGCTATATATATATATATATGTATGTAGTTCCAAGAGGCAATAACACAATAAGCACTTCTCTAATACCTCTAAACGCCAACAGAGTCAGATAGCTTTTAAGTTCAGAAAAACTTTCTCAAGGCATCGACAACTTTCTCGGGCCTGTCAAAAATATATAAAAGGTTAATTTCATAAAGAGACTTAACAAGATATTTTATAGGAAAAGTAATGTCCCTAAACTTTTGGTTTTCTATCAATTATATCGGTAAACTTTGATGGTTCACAATTGTGTTTCTAAACTTTCAATTTTGCAAGCAATTTTATCCTTCATCCAAATTTCATGTATATAATTAACAACATATGTAAATGTGATTCTTCTCGTGACTTCTAATGTTGATTGTAATGTCAAATTATACAGTTAGCAATGTTGTTTCGTCAATTATCAGTGTGTCACTACAAAGTAAGGGTGTTATCGTAGCTAAATTGACGAAAAACTGTAATTAAATATATGATTTGACATCACAATCAGCATTAGAGACCACAAGGATAATCACTTTTGCATCTGTTGTTAATTATCTACATGAAATTTGGGTAATAGCAAAATTGATTGCAATTTGAAAGTTTAGGGGTACAATTGGCTGCAAACAATGTTTGGGGGACATAATTGATAGAGATCCTAAAGTTTAGAGGCATCAAAGGTATTACCTAAATATATATATATATATATATATATTATATTTTGCCAATACTTTTACCTTTTTATATATAAACATTTAGCAGAATCTAATTTTAAAGTTACTAACCAATCTTCTTGAGGCATATGCCCAGCTCCATCAATCAACTCAAGCTTGATTTGTGATGGATTTCCTTTCTTAAACTCTTCTGCAATAGTTTGAGGCAGATACTTGTCTGACAATCCCCAAGCGAGTAATACTGGTTTGTCCCATCTGAAGTACACAACTAATCACTCAACTTAGGAAAGTCAAACTGATCATTGTCATGTTATGGTTTCCCTAATTAGGTTTTGAAACATAACTCTTAGTAGGACAAAACTTGGGTGCAATTCCGAAGTTGTTTGGTATCAGGTTTTTCGATTGAATATAACATAGAGGAACTTTTCTAAAGGAATCAACGACAACAATGTAGTGTTGAGTTGTACAAGTTTGGTCAGGTGTTACGTTTTTATTGAAGAAACTGATGACCATAAATAGTTAAAGAATTACACCTTTTTTTTTTCTTCTAATTGTATTACTCTCAACTAAGCTTAACTATTTATCAGACCAAAGAAAAACTAGCTATTAACAAATGCTGATTATGTATGTACATAGATTTATCCAATAACTAATATGTAATTATACAATGTGGAATCTGTTACTTACGTCAAACATATTCCAAAGACATAACCTTCAGCTAAGAGAAGTACAAGTTATCAATTCCAGAAACTGTTGCATTTCTTTTCGAGTTTTTGCAGCATTCGGCGAATATAATAAAATGGAGAAAAGAAGATGTAGATAGAAAATATACCTTTCTGTTGCAAATCCTGCTGCTATCTCACTGAAATTACCTTTAAAATTAGTTTTTCTTGCAGCTTCAAGCAGAGCTGAAACCCAACAACTTGAATATTATTACAAGGTTTACATTAAATGATCATGAATCATGATTGGACTACTGATTTTCTAAAAACTGAAATGACTATATCAAATATATTTTCATTCAATATAGTAAACAAGTCAGGCCAAAAAAAAAAGTAAACAAGAGTATTATCCTGCTAAAAAGGCACCAAGCAAATTGCATTATCCTCGTAACGATGTATAATTCCTTCATATTAACCATTCCTAACTTTTCAAGTAAACAAGAGTTCTAAATTAAATTTTGTGTATTTCAAATGGAGAATTTCTCCAACTTAGTTGATTCAACGCATATCAAAATCACTTTATACCATAGTATTATAGACTTACAGTACATGTGTCGATGCTCCACTACAAGCCTACAGAAAGGATAGAACCAGAGTATATGAAGTTTCTTTCATCTTTTTCTAGTACTGCCTTTCACATTTGATACATTAATATATTTCAGACTTCGTTATAGACACGCACTGCTCAACCTAGCTTAATTGAAGTTAGTATCAGCTTTTATATTGAAGCAAAAAGTAGCTGAAGATTTCATGTTTTAAAATTCACAAAGGAGGAGACGAACAAAAAACTATCTGATTTTTGTAACACTATAGTGTAAAAAGAAAAAAGAAGGAAGTTTTTCTCCATGCACATTAATTAAACCAGCCTAGACTGTGGACTTAATTAACTACAGAGGTCTAATGATAAATTAACTATCCATGCACATTAATAAAACTTGCCATCTTCATAGTAGGTGCAGAAATGCACCTAGATAAGCTCAGCATTAGCTTATAATATGATGCATGTTATTTTAGTCCTTTGTCAAGAAGATTTTATGTAAGTCTACAAAGCCATAACATATCTTCAGTTACATAAGTACTCAATCTTTGTTGTGTGTGTAATTCAAAGTCCCACATTGGTTAGATTTAGTGAGGAGTGGGTGAGGAGCTTATATAAATAGGTGTGAGTTATATAGGTTTCAACACACATAAGAATACTAGCCTATAACCATTGGGTGTATTGTTTTGGGTATTTTTATGTATTGAGGAGGGTTTGTAATTTTTCCGTTCAAAAATTACAAGTAGTAAAGTTTGTCCCAGTGGGGGTCGTGGTAGTAGGTCTTGAGGCACCGAACCACGTTAAAATTTTTGTGTGTTCTTCTTTCTCTTTTTTTTTATATTTTTGTGCGGGTCCAACAATCTTTTCAAATTTGTTGAAACCTAAAAAAGTGTATTCCAACCATATCTCAAATCAAAGATTACCAATAGTATTCAACCTTCACTGGATGATTAGAATTATGCATAAAAGAAGAGATATGATCATAATATCCTGGTTAAGAAATTTTTTTAGTATTTTTGTTACTGGCATTAAGATGGTTTCGCCAAGTTTCTTTAATGCCCCCTTATATAGATATATTAGTAGAATATCACAAAATCTTTTATGACATTTCTAATATGGATACATAATGAAAAATGAAAAGCATAAAAAGGAATTTAGTGTCACAAACCAAATCCAGGTCCACTGCTTTTCAAATAAGGTAACCGGTACACATCCGCTTTTTCATTTTTCAGGACATAACTGCCAAAAAAAAAACCAATAAGAGAAATGCCCAAAAGAAGTAACAATTACGAACACATTATCTCCTATCTCATCATATCCTAAGGAAAATAACATGAAATTTGAGAAAATCAACTGTCTAATGTGATTATGATATAAAGATGACAGCGAACTCTCTGGGTACTGACTCATTGAGCGATGCTATAATGCAGGATCAGGCTAAGTCTAGTCTTTACTTAAAGCTACCTAAAACCTAATGTAAGCTTACCCCATGTTTACTATGTATAGAGGGCAAGAAAAAGATGCTAAACTCTCAAAACAATATTTCTCAGCTGACTATAATGTTAACTTCCAAAGCTATGCAGGGATGTTAATATAGTGAAAATATCATTACATATAGGAGGTACAAGACATCAGAGGCTACAAGTGTAATTTAAAGAATTTCTATTTAATAGTCAAATGCACTTTTTGATACATACGGGCTACCTGCTTCAATAAACCGCTCAGCAATAATAGCATTCTGGCTTGTAAACTCACCGTACAGAGGAATTCTATAAAAGAAAGAGGCGGGGTTAATATATAATACAATATAATATGAAAAAGAAAAAGAAATAAAAAACATTATACATTTTGTTTGTGTATTTGTGTCACATTATTTAACTGAAAATCCATCACCTAAAAAATGCCACTGTGAAATCTAAAATCTTTATATACACACTTGACGTAGACATTTTCTTGTACAGGAACATGCTTAGGAAAGATGTAAGAAGCACAGACTCATAAATTTCTAGTGGTTGAAACCAATAGAAATATCTAAGAAACTGCTCTACAGATTCAGCCAAGATTATATATTTGCATTAGCAGTTTAGCTCAGAATTTGTCTGTTCATATAAATAAAACCAAACCTTAGCTTCTGAAAAAGTCCAGGAATGGGAGATGTAACTGTTAATGGTGTGTTTAGTATTGCTAGCTTTGATATCTTGCTCGAGTTCTTCAGGGCCCAAGTTAATCCATATGAACCTACGATAAATCCCTTATGGAGGAGTGTGGCTTTATGTTAGACATATCATCGAAGTACAAGTAGGCATACATATTAATTGAAGCTATAGAATACACACCTTTTTCTCGCCGGTGCTTTCCAATGTTAAGATGTATATTTAAATGTAGAATATATTTGTATTCAATGTTCTAAACTTTCAAATGCAAAAGGTGCTTCCACAGACATATCCTTTGTGTCTTTGCATACCTGAACGACTAGAAAAAAGGGAGATTTGACCCCTAGAACCTCGAGTAATTTGTCCAATGCCTCATGAAACTCCTTTTCTGTAACAGTTGTAAGAACAACATCTTTAAGTGTATGGCTTCCACAGGAATAATTGAAAGTGGTGGAGAGCATTCTAATAATAATAAAAAAAAACCTGTGTAATCAAAACCATATCCTGGTTGTGGTTTGTCACTGAAACCAAATCCTATCCAATCAGGTGCAAAGCAGTGAAACCCTAAATCAGCCAACTATTTAACAGAGAAAAATAAAATAGTTACTACTAAAGAATATTAGAAAATTCATTTAAGAAATCATCTTTTGGCATGCTTGTGGGTTGACGAAAGAAGGGAAGAATAAGTTTCCTCTCATCACCATAAATTATTTTGCTGAGAAGTCATATAATTAGGTAGTATCAACGAAAGGCCATTATTTGGCTACTCATGAACTAGGACATAATAGTGGAAAAGGGCATAAATGAAGAACTCTAATTGTTAACAGTCAGTGACTTTAATAAAAGCATAATATGTGGAGAAAACTTTTGAGAAATCCAATCACGTGATGCTAAACTACATAAAATATCTACTTCTTGTATTCTTATTGGAGAGTTTGATAAAAAACACTTAAATCTATGCCTTACTATTGTCAATTGAAAATTGGCTTGTGCAGATAAACAAAATCATTTCTTCAGCTCAGATGATCATGTTAGCAGAAGAGACCATGAAGGGAAAGCAAGTTGGGGAAGATATGATACTAAATCTACGACAACATGTAGAAAGATAAGTGGATAACCTGAGACATAACTACTCGGTAGCTAAAAGATTGAGTTGGAGCCCCATGAAGAAAGACAATAGTTCCTCGTCTGCTTTGTGCTGATCCTAAAAGGAGAAAACATACAAATCATTTAAAGCGTTTACATAAACTTGAAAAATGAAAATCTAAAGAGAAAATTTGTTTCCAGAAAAGTAAAGATTACCAGTTTCCCTCACAAACCATCTTAACTTCCCAGATTTAATGTATGACCCAAATTCCTTGCCCTTGTCTTCTATCCTCTAGAACAATGTAAAAAACACAAAAGTTATAGATGTTACTACCACTATGCTCCTTTTATATGACTAACAAGTAAAATCCTATTTCGGTCCTCTAAAGATAAACCCAGTATCAGAATTTTTTTTAATCACTTAAGTACTCAAAAGTCTAATTTTGTTCAAATTTCATCCTTCAAGAGGAGCAAATGTTCTATGGAGTTGAAACAAAATCAAACTTTTTGTTTTTGATACTCCATTGATACAAAAAATCTAAAGTAGAGGATCAAAAAGGAATATTTTGTTATGAGTTATGATCAATATGCATAGCAAAAATCCTTTCAAAATCAGACATAATTCAGAGAAACATGATGCACACGCACAAACTGTATAGAGAATAGAGTTTTGACATATATAATACTAAAGGAAAAGAGAAATAGAGTTTCAGAGTGCTTCATGCCTATAGCCATACAATAAAAAATTGAAACCTCTGATTTTATTCGTTAAAAAAACCAACTCATAACTTGTAATCAAACTTCATATCACCTAGTAAAAACTTCCATCAAGCAAATTTTCAAAAAAGTACTTGAAACAAAAAAAAATGTCCCTGATATTATGATTAAGTGTACTGACCACCAAAAATTAACTTTAGCCATATATATATATATATATATATATATATGTTAGGGTTATGATTTGGTTGTATGCGAAAGAGTATTAATCGCCCAAATCATTCACATTAATAAAATAGAAATCATAACACAAACATGATACAAAAGCTGATAAGCAACTAATTAATCAAGATCAGTGATAGTACAAGAAAGATTCGATTTCAAAGAAGCATTACGTAAAGCATTTGGCCGACATTGCCGTCCTCGGCAGGACTTTCCGGCAACTGAATGGCGCTGCGGCTGGACGGATTGTCGGTGACGAAGCCGAAAGGATTGAACGCCGGCGCGTCTGTTTCTTCCTTGGATTCGCCCTTTTCTGTGGAGCTAGCTCGAACTGTAACTATTGCTGGCGATCGTCTTCTTCTGTAGATGCTGCTCAAGGCATTTCTATGGCTGGAAGAGGAAGATGAAACGGCGATGTTGAGAGAGAGAGAAAGCAGAGTAGAAACCATCGCTGGGCTTTGTATGAGTGGCAGTAATGCGTGACTTCGAAGTTGAAGCTATGAAGAGTGAAGGCCAGAGCTTCAACGGCGGTTGGATGTAACGAACAAAACTGGCCACTGTTTTTCTTTTCTTTTCTTTTTATTTCAGTGCTTCAATAAATTGTGGCTCACAACTCACAAGTGTGTGAATAATAAATTAATAATAATTCGGGACTAATGTTTGGTCTCAATGTTTGTATGAAGTTTAATGTTGGTCCGGAGCTTTGCCCATTTAGTTTAGTACGAACTTTGGTGAGAGGCAAGCAAAAATGGATTGATGTTTCAAAAGTTTAATGTTGGTCCTCAAAGTTTATTTTTTGGTCGATTTTGGTCCTCGAGCGTAACACCGCTTAACTTTTGCCGTTAAATGATAACGTGACATGTTTATGTGGCACACACTCTCTCCTACGTGTCATATTTTAATGACATGGCATGACACATCACTGCCACGTCACCCCAATTTGCCACATTATCATCTTCTATCATTCATCATCATTATTATCTGGGGTGACGTAATAGTGATGTGTCATACCATGTCATTAAAATATGACACGTAGGAGAGATGTGTGCTAAATAAGCATGTTACGTCATCATTTAATGTCAAAAGTTAATCGGTGTTATGCTCGATGACCAAAATCGATATAAAAAAAACTTTGAGGACCAACATTAAACTTCATGCAAACTTTGAGGACCAAAATAGTACTTTAGCCTAAAAAAGTATGAGGAAAAATTTTATCTTACACTTATAAGATATGCTTTTTTGTATCACACTAAATGTTAGACGATAAAAAGTCAGCATAAACATAAATTTAACGTGTCAGAAATAAGAATGTTGCGTTGGATGATTAGTTACACTAGAATGGATAAAATTAAAAGTGATTGCATTAGAGAAAAAGTTGGGGTAACACCTATAGTAAAAAAATTAGTTGAAACAAGCTTTATGTGATTTGGTCATGTACAAAGAAGGTTTATAGAGGCTCTTGTACATAAAGTTAATCAAATAAAAGATAACACAATAACTAAAAGATTAAGATTGCTTATAAAAAAATTTTAGAAAATGAAATTTTATACAAATTATAACATTTTAGAAAGTTTAAGATCAATGTAAGTTTAATTGTAATTATGATTTAACCCGAAAAACTATCAGTATTCATTACTTTTCCTCATTTGCGGGGCCAAAAAGCATTAACATGAAATATGAGGACTTAATTCCAAAACGCAAAATAGAGGAGGAGGTTAGGGCAAAGCCGACCACTTGGACGGAACGCATGTGAGCCTTTGGCCAATAGCCAAACCATGACCGGCGATACCGCGTATTCTCCGGACGTCAAGAGCTTGTCGCCGAGTCAAAACCTCGACATCGCGGTAATTCTTCACCTAAACCCTTAAAATCTTTTTATTATGCCTGCGTAGTTCATAATCCTCTGTCTAGAGATTCTCTGTTTCTCTGCCTGATTCCCAAATTTTACTTCAAATTGGATTACGATATTACATGTCCAAAAGCTTTTTTTTTTTTTATTGTTTTTTTGTCTCTCTTCGTGTGGGTACCTTCACCTTGTGGTGTTTTCCATTTTGTTCTATAATTATTATTTGGTTTGCAAGGAAGCAGAGGGAAGATGGTTTTGGGCTCTGAATGTTGCTGTGAAATCTGGAAGTTGTTGGAAATTAGTGTGGCGGTGAGTTCCACTATGTTTAGTGAGGGTTTTGTTTCTATGGTTAGGTAAGTGGAGTAAATGGTAGAAATATGACATTTCAGACTTATTTGTAGGCATCTCGAATTGTCATTCTTTGGTAAATTTTCTTCTTTTGAAGAACTCCTTGTTCCTATTTATATTCAGACTCTACATTAATTCTATTATAGAATTTTGAGAAAATGGTGCTGCTGGACTGACATTTCAGACGGACATGTTGACGTCGCTTTATCCATATAGCCGAGCCGACCCCGTGGGAAAAAGGCTTTGATTGTTGTATCTAGTTTATGGTTTCAAATAACTGTCAATATAAGTTTGTAGAATTTTTAAAATGATTTGAAGTTAAAATGACGAAGTCCTCTAATGGCTTTGGATATTTCTGAGGATCCCTTATAAAGCAGCCAGCAAACTATAATCGAGGAATTAAATTTTTAAATCCATGACCCATGTTATGCCTTTCTGGATATTTCATCGAGGTTTCTGCCAGTGATGTTCAAGACATAGCTGAGTTATTGCTACCAAAAAGCTTGTTGGTTGAGAGTTAAAAGTATAAGGATATAATGAGAAGAAAATGAGAGCATAAAGGATCTTGATTACCTCACTACCTGTCAATAACAAAAAAAGAAATTGATTGTAGCTAGGACATCTATGAGCTTGGTTGCGAAGATACTTCAATTTCTGTGGATTTCAATTTCAATGTATACTTTTCTATTAGATTTGATTTTGTTAGTGAATGTTTATTCATTTTTTCAGTTAGAGGAAGGATCTCCTAACAGTGAGCAATTGCTTGAGGTTGAGGATGAGGGCAACGACTTTGAAAATGACTGTGGGCAACTGTTTGAGATTGATGGAAGTGAACATGAAAATGGGAGAGATGAAACAGAACTAGTTGATTGTCATAATGAAGAATCTGAAGTAAAAGACTACCATCCACCAGTTGTAGGGATGGAGTTTGATACCTATGATGATGCCTACAACTACTATAATAGCTATTCCAAGGAACTTGGATTTGCTATTAGGGTTAAATCTTCGTGGACCAAACGTAACAGCAAAGAGAAGCGTGGTGCTGTGCTCTGCTGCAACTGTGAGGGTTTCAAAACAGCTAAAGAAGCAAATAGTCGTAGGAAAGAAACAAGAACGGGCTGTCTAGCAATGATTAGGTTGAGATTAGTGGAATCTAACAAATGGAGGGTGGATGAAGTGAGGCTTGATCATAACCATTCATTTGATCCTGAGAGAGCACAAAACTCTAAATCACATAAGAGGATGGACAGTGGAGCTAAAAGAAAGGTTGAGCCAACTCTAGACGTTGAAGTACGAACAATCAAGTTATATCGAACACCTGTTGTAGATGCATCAGGTTATGGAAGCTCAAATGCTAATGAAGAAGGAACTAACAACCATGTTGGTTTTTCCAGGCATTTGAAACTTAAAAAAGGAGATGCAGAAGTTATTTCAAATTACTTCTGCCACAGTCAGCTGATGAATCCTAATTTTTTCTATGTGATGGATCTGACTGATGATGGACACATGAGAAACATCTTTTGGATTCATTCTAGATCAAGGGCTGCATATGGTTACTTTGGTGATGTGGTTGCATTTGACTCAACATGCTTGCCAAACAATTATGAGATTCCACTGGTTGCATTTGTTGGTGTTAATCACCATGGGCAATCTATTTTGCTAGGATGTGGTCTGCTTGCTGATGAGACATTTGAAACATACATTTGGTTATTTAGGGCATGGCTTACATGTATGTCTGGTCGTCCTCCGCAAACTATCATCACAAACCAGTGTAAAGCCATGCAAAGTGCAATAGCAGAGGTTTTCCCAAGAGCTCACCATAAAATTTATCTTTCGCAAGTCATGCAGAGCCTTCTTGGAGACTTGGTCCAGTTGCGGGAATATGAGGCAGTTCAGATGGCATTGACTACTGTGATATATGACTCTAAAACAGTAGATGAATTTGAGAAGGCTTGGGATGATTTGTCTCGACATTTTGGAATAAGCAATCATCAGAAGTTTCAAACCTTGCATGAAGAACGGGAGCGTTGGGCCCCTGTTTATTCCAAGGACACATTCTTTGCTGGAATTTCTGATTTTGAAAAGGGTGAGTCGATCATTCCCTTTTTCGATGATCACGTGCATCAACAAACTTCTTTGAAAGAATTTTTTGACATTTTCGAACTATTTCTACAAAAGAAACATAAAAAGGAAGCTCTTGCTGATTTAGAGTCAAGAGATTCAATCCCTTTACTGAAAACAAGATGCTACTATGAGTTGCAGCTCTCAAAATTGTACACAAATGCTATATTCAGCAAGTTCCAAGATGAGGTGGTGACGATGTCTTCTTGTTTCAGCATCACACAAATTCAAACAAGTGGGTCTATATCGACGTACATAGTTAAAGAACGTGGAGGGGAAGAATCAATGAGGGAAGCTAAGCATTTTGAAGTCATGTATGATAAAGCAGGAGCAGATGTTCGCTGTGACTGTAGTTGCTTTAACTTGAAAGGCTATCTATGCAGGCATGCCTTGTGTATCCTCAACTATAATGGTGTAGAAGAAATTCCATGTCAGTATATTTTGTCAAGATGGAGGAAGGATTATAAGAGATTGTATGTACCACATCTCAGTTCCAATAATGTTGATATAACAAACTCTGTTCAGTGTCATGATCATTTGTACAGAAGGGCTATGCAAGTTGTTGAAGAAGGGATGCTATCCCAAGATCATTATATGGTTGCCTGGCAGGCATTTAAAGAGTCCTTGAATAAGGTCCGCCTTGTAGCAGATAAGATTGAATAAATAATTCACGAATGATGATACTAATAATATGATGCACATAGTTTGTACCTGTAGAATTTCTTCATTTTTTTTTCTTTTTTTGGTTTGTAAGCATTTATATACATGATTCTTCTTTAGGCTTTAGGGTTTAAAACTTTTTTTTTCCTCTCCTTAAAAGATACTTAGAAAAAGAGTATAATTATAAGAAGTTTGAGTTATCATTAGTTCTCATTTATTTCAATTTAAAAAAATATGTTTAAAACTTCTTTTTCTCTCCTTAAACTCTCTCAAGAAAGAAAAAGGACGAAGAAAACCGACCTCCACATATCACATCCTTGAAAAAATAAAATAAAATAATTTACACATGACTCTTGAAAAACATATAAGAGGACAAATAATATGTATACTAAATTTACTATAATGAATATTACACCTTTCAGGCACACTTGACCCTTTCCCCAACCAAAGGTAGCAGCATGATTAGTAGTGTCACTAAACAAAATTTATCACGCGCACTTTTTCTTGGTTGAGCAATTTCACAAGTCTAATCCAAAACATAGGATTAGAGTATCAAAACGCGATCTAAAATTCTTATTAATTTCCTTTTTGCGTAGAAATGAAAAAAGCAAAAGAGAAAATAACACCTTGTCCACTTAGATTCCCATTGATGTTCTACTCTTCTTCGTCTGACTGCGTTTTCCCATTGATGCTCTTCATCATCAATTGTCGTCGTACTCGCACCCATCAATTATTTCCCTATAATTTTCAGCATCCTATGATTGTTGCGTCGCTTTCAAAAAATGACACAATTAACGAGTACGCGACCAAGGTTTGACTTGTAGCAATTCATTTGTCAGCTTCGGTTCAGCTTTCTCGCGACTTCGATCGCCCGGCGATGGCATTCTCATCGGAGGACTCCTTCTTCCTTGCTTAAGCTACCAGACATCTCTTCCGTTATCGAGTTTCAGTAAGCTCTTCTGTCATATATTTTGTTCGTTACTTTCTTGGTCCAATTAGTAGATTAACTTCTCAATTTCAGTCATAAAATGTTTGAATTGTTCATTTTTTGTTGATATCTGTACTGGGTAACGGTCAATTGTGAGGTTTTCTTCCTGTTGAGCTCAATTCTTGTCCGCATTAAGCTCAGTATTAGACCTTATATGTATATTAGATTATTTGTTGTATTTACAACCAAATTTTAGTATGATGTGATTGCATTTTTTTCTTATGCACATGAACAAAATTGGAATATATTCCCTTAATTTGTGAAGATTTTGTTCATGATCTAATACTTGGTAATAATTGTTAACGTTCAGTTCGGGATGAAGTTTAACAAGCGCTAGTAAAAATCTAGTTGTGACTTGTGAGAGTCATTACTTATTACCTGTGGAAAAGTGTTGTACTTAAAACTAAAGGCATTCAGAAGAGGGTGGCATCACTATTGTTTAATTTGTTAATTACATTTTTTGGTTCCATTGGGACTTGTGTTTATTTCTATTTTGAGTTGAAAGGGTAAATCTCAATTACCAAGTATAAAGTTAAAAGCTGGCCTTATGCAGGATTATAGAAGTAAGGTCAAAACCCCAAATTGGTCCTTTATGTTTGCACCAAGTTTCATATTGGTCCTTTATGTTTCAAAAAGTCTAAATTGGTCCTTTATGTTTGCAAGAAGTTCCAAATTGGTCCTTCCGTCCATCTCTGTTAGTTTTTTCTGTCAAGTGATGATGTGGCAAGTTGACTCATTTGTACACATGGCATTTTTGCTGAGTCATGGGTACACATCAGCATACCTCAACTATTCCTCTTCTTCTTCCTCACTTCGGCTTCTTCTTCTTCTTCACTTCGGCTGGTTAAATTGGGTACACATCAGTAAAATTCTTTGGTAGTTTTCCAGTAATGAAATCTGACGATGGTGGATTCTGGAAGATTGGGAAATTGTTCAGGAAGAAGAAGGAGAAGGACCGAGACTGCGGGAGAAGCGTCAATGGCGGCGGATTCGACGTGTTCAAGATCGGCCTTGAACACGTGGGCCTCGGGCGTCTCCTTCCAGTCGATGCGGGTGTTGGTGATGGCCGCGGTCTCCGAGGCGAAGTCGGAGCGCGGGCCGGGGACGACGGCCCTAGAAGGGAAGTCGTGGAAGGGGTCCCATAGGTCGAGAGAGAAAGGGTCGAAGACGTTGGTCCTTCGTCCTGCGCCGAAGAAGCTTGGAATCAGCGACATTATTATGATTGTTGAGTTGTTGTGAGAAATGAGAAATAATTACTTTGATGTGAATTGAATTGTGTTGTGTGAGGGAGTGGGTGGGGATGTATTTATAATCAAAAGATGGATGAGTGACGAGAATGGTAGAGAGGGGTCTGGAGAGTTATGGAATGCCCAGCTGAAAGTGAAAGTGAAAGCGGGAGATGCTTCCAGAGTTCCCAACTGCAGCAAAATTGGGTAGCAATAATCTTGGTGATACACTCTCTGCATTTGGAAGCACAAGAAGTGAGGAAGAAGAAGAGGAACAGTTGAGGTATGCTGATGTGTACCCATGACTCAGCAAAAATGCCACGTGTACAAATGAGTCAACTTGCCACATCATCACTTGACAGAAAAAACTAACAGAGATGGACGGAAGGACCAATTTGGAACTTTTTGCAAACATAAAGGACCAATTTAGACTTTTTGAAACATAAAGGACTAATATGAAACTTGGTGCAAACATAAAGGACCAATTTGGGGTTTTGACCTAGAAGTAATTTGGAGTTTTGGACAAATCTCTTTGGTGGAACCTAAAACTGTGTGGCTTTTGCAGTTCAACAATGATTATTTGAAATGATGGTTTCAAAATATGCTATGTTGACTGCTAGTTGAAGTGAATTTCATGTTATTGTAGGCCATACAGGGCCGAAAAGAATGTTGTCATTGTTGACTAAGAATTGGAATAAATCATTACTTTTCTAGGCTTTATGTGTCTAGATACATATATGGAAGCTTAACCTTTTCTTATTGTATTAATTGCTTTGTCATTAGATGACTGGCATAGTTACAGGTCATCAATAGAGAACTTTAACGTCATTGTATGTGGGATGTTGATATATTTGCTTAGTACTTAGTATATATGATCCTTTGAGATGCAATGACACTTCAAATAAGAATAAGCTGTGTCTGTTAATAAACTTCAGTAAAAATCTCTTTCAAATCCCATTTGACTTCTAGTATATAGTTTGGCATTCATTGGGAAAAATGCCTTTGAGGGATGCCCAAAAAGTAGAGTCACTATCCTAAACTGCATAATGTTTCTAAACAGGAGAGACGTTAGATAAAATGCAAGCTGTGGTCTGTGGCTCAGCAGTTAGCATAATTGAGGGCCATTGGCGGAAATGGAGTCCTCAGAATATACGATGTTTTTTTTATTATTATCATATTCTTGAATTTTATTAGATTTCTCACCCATTTGAAGCTTATATTTGTTTTCAACCGCATCTTGCTTCAACCTGTTAGATGGATGAAGTTTCTCTCAATAGTGAGCCAGTAGCAGATGACGATGCTGATGGATTTGAGATTGAGGGGGACTGTGGAATGGCGGATTTTGTCAGTCAAACTGGTATAATTCAAGGAGAAAATCCTCTTCCTCCTGCTGTTGGAATGGAATTTGAGACTTATGAGGATGTGTATTACTTCTACAATTGCTATGCAAAGGATCAAGGATTTGGGGTTAGAGTAAGCAACACTTGGTATAGAAAGAGCAAGGAAAGATATAGAGGGAAACTCAGTTGCAGTAGTGCTGGGTTCAAGAAAAGAAGTGAAGCAAATCGTCCAAGACCTGAAACAAGGACGGGGTGTCCAGCAATGATAAAGTTCAGACTGATGGATTCCAAAAGGTGGAGAATCATAGAAGTTGAGCTTGAGCACAATCACTTGATTAATCCAACAAGTGGGAAGTTTTACAAATCCCATAAGCGCCTGGGTATGGGGACCAAAAGAGCATTGGAATTAGATAGCACTGAAGAAGTTCAGAAAATTAGGCTGTTCCGAACGGTGATAGTTGATGCTGAGGCTGATAGAGGTGTAGATGTTGATGAAGGAGAACCCAAAAGCCAAGCTGTCTACTCCAATCAATTGAAGCTAAAGAAAGGTGATGCTGAAGCAATTCTTAATTTTTTTAGTCACTTGCAATTAACAGATCCAAACTTTTTCTATGTGTTGGATATCAATGAGAAGGGCTGCTTGAGGAATTTGTTTTGGGCCCATGCAAGGTCCAGAGTAGCATACAATTATTTTGGTGATGTGGTCACAATTGATACTACATGTTTGACAAGCGAGTATGAAGTTCCTCTTGTTCTGTTTCTTGGAGTAAATCACCATAAACAATCCATTTTGTTCGGTTGTGGATTGCTTGCTGGTGAAACCATTGAATCATATACATGGATTTTTAGGGCATGGCTTACATGTATCTTAGGACGGCCTCCACAAGTTATCATTACTGACCAATGTGGAATCTTGCAAAATGCAGTTTCTGATGTTTTTCCAAGAGCTTCTCACTGTCTTTCCTTATCTAATATCATGCGCAAAATTCCAGAAAAACTAGGGGAGTTGCTAGAATATGAGGCAGTTAAAGCAGCCATGAACAGAGCAGTTTATTACTCTCTTAGGGCAGAGCAATTTGATGCTGTTTGGGAGGACAAGATGCAGCAATACGAAATTAGAGATCACGAGTGGCTTCGAGCATTATATGACGATAGGAAACGTTGGGTTCCAGCTCACCTGAAAGATACTTTCTTGGCAGGAATCTTTCCAACACAACCAAGTGATGCCACAGTAACTTTGTTTTTCGAAGGCTACCTTAATAAACAAACATCTCTAAAAGAATTTCTGGAAAAATATGATCAGGCTTTGCGAACAAAGTGGCAGCATGAGGCTTTGGCAGATTTGGACTCAAAAAATTCAAGTTTTATGCAGAAACCAAGGTGTTACTTTGAGTTGCAGGTTTCAAAATTGTACACAAATGAAGTATTAAGAATGTTTGAAAAGGAAGTAGAAGGAATGTATTCCTGTTTAAGCACCAAACAGATCAATTTGGATGGACCAGTCGTCTCATACATCATAAGGGAACAAGTTGAAGTTGAGGGAAATCAGAGAGTTCCTAGAGATTTTGAGGTGTATTACAATGCATCAGAAATGGAGGTTCTTTGTATTTGTGGTTTGTTCAACTACAGAGGTTACTTATGCAGGCATGCACTGTCTATCTTAAGCCAAAATGGCATAGAAGAGATCCCTCCTCAATACATTCTTTCAAGATGGAGAAAAGATATGAAGCGAAGTTATGTTATTAATCATAACTCTAGTGGTATTGACATGAATAACCCAGTTCATAGGTATGATCATTTATACAGACGCATAGTGCAGGTTGTGGAGGAAGGTAGGAAATCGAATGACCATTTCAGCACTGCTGTACAAGCATTGGATGATATTTTGAACAAACTTAAACGTGTAAATTTAGTTGATCGCCAAATATAGAGAATGAAGAAAGATAGATAGATGCCTGTAAAGGCATTTATTTGCATTGTATATTAGAGATGTTTTGTTTGTCCCACATCATGAACGTACCCCTAAAACTTCACTATGATCACACAAGAAAACATAAAAACTTGTAGATCAAAGTCAAAATGAATGGGTATGTAATCATGTCATAATTATTTTCTTAGTAGAATCACTTGGCATGTTAATAAATTATTTATGATTAACTTAATCTATTTTTTTATAAATCAAACCTATGTAAGATTTCTCGACATAAAATGAAATGACGTCAAAACATGATCTAGGGCCTATATTTTATTATGGGTTATAGATGAAGACTGGCTAGCACTTAGCAGTTATAAGGTAAAAGGGGATTAATCTAGGTCCATAATGACAGTGTTAAAAGTTAGGACTAGACTCATCCTAATTGTTTATATCTTTGTAATTAAATTCTCTAAGTTTTTTTTTTAAACAAGAACTAATCTTAAAAGAAATAAGCTGTATAAATCATATACATATTAGTTTCTCATTAGAAAAATTTAGGGCAAAAATATAAAACTTGCACTCAAAATTTTTTTCCATAAAAAAGAGCTATTCATTTTTTTAAAAAGAAGGTCAATATTTTTTTAAAAAAAAATTTCTTGAACAAATTAATTAAAGCTTGGTATTTGTATTTTCCAACTAAATAACTAAACTGAGCATGATTATTAATATGGAAAATTTGAAAAATCCATTACTACGGGGACCAATTTTCAATTGTTTGATTTTTTTTTTTCTTTAATTTGAAAAATGAGAAAAGAAAAGCAAAAGAGAAATTCCGGAGGTTCAGTGCATGATTGACTTTCTAAAGTTATTCAGTATTTACTTGCCAAAGCATTGGCGCGCTTTAGCTTTTCTTATTCCTAGCGAAGAAACCCTCGTCCTCGTCCATCTATTCCAAGGTAAGACCATAAGATTATTCAGGCAATTCAATTTCGTAGTTCTGTTTGGATTCTGAGAAGATTTTAGTTATCAATATGCTCTTTTCTTCTGATTTTTAAACGAGCATTCTAATATTTGAGCTTAAGACACAGTGGAATGGAACTAAATTTTCGCGCCTCCTTGTGATTTTGTATTTTTGGTTTTTTCTCTCTGTATCTTCTGACCTACTGGACAGTTCGGTTCCGAGAAGCAGACGTTCCATTATTATGTATTTCAATGGAAAATTATCAGTGAAATCTAAAAAAGTTTCTTAATATCTGAAACTGGAACGGATTTCATATAATCGTTTATCGAGAGATTTTATTCCTCGAAAATGACATGCATAATCTGAAGGATTGACAGGAAACGTCTTCTGAATTGTTTTCTCTAATATGAAGTTCTATAAAATTAGTTTGTTCTGTATATCTGAAATTGAAACCGGATTTATATTAATTGTTTATGGAGAATATGTATTCTTCAATTTTCAACCATTATGTTGTGAAGGATTGACTGAAAACGTTTTCTACGAATTTCCTAGGATGAAGTTCAAGGCATTTCTCACGGAAAATGGAGTGAGTCTCCTGGAGAAGAGGTTCCTGCCAGCACTGGACAAGATGGGAAAGATATGCCACCTCTACCTCACACGAGATCATGCCATGTTCCTCCATAACCTCCTTAATGGCGATGGTATTCAATCCGTTGCTCAATTTTGCAAAGAAGCGCTTTTTGATGACTATCGCATCTCCAGCCAGAATGATGATCGCATTGCTTTTGCAATAGATGTCACTCTTCTCCAACGTGCTGTTCGTAGCAGCGTCAGCATTTGTTCTGAACTTGGTGGTGGTGGGGCTACGGCTAATCGTCTCCAGATTAAGTTGGTGAAAAAGTTACCTCCAAATTGTACCCAACCAATGCCTTTTCTCACCTTTGAGACCAAAGGTTACAAATCGGCAGTTATTCAAGATATCCCAATTTCAAAGCCAATGTCAAGAGCTCAAGTTCTTGAACTTCAGAATGCTTTAGATATGGCCCAAGATCTGCCTCAAACTCTAGTTCAGGTGCCAGATTTGAATCAATTGCAGAACTTTGTGGACAGGATGAAGCAGGTAGGTGATGTGCTCAGTGTCTCCATAAGCAAGTGTGGGGATTTGCACATACAGGTTTCAACAACACTGATCACTCTTGGTGCCGAATTTAGGAAATTGTTGGTCATCGGGGAACAAGCAAATGCCCCTGCTGATGATCAAAATCTGAGTGCTCAGACCCGATCATCAAGGTCGATTTTGAGAGGAGATGCTCAATCTGTGCAAGTGAGCGTGAAGCATTTTGCTAAGAGCCTTCAGTGTCACCTGGCCAAACCAGATTGTGCTTTCTATGGAATTGCTCCACAGGGTGCTTGTTTGACCGTTATATTCCAGTTTTTCATTCCTGGTTCACATCAGACTGATAAATCAATTAGCTTGCATTGCAGGCTTCCTGTGCTTGACCCTGGTTCTAGTTGAAAGTTTTCTGGCTGTTAGTGAGATTCATTATGCTAAGCTTGGAGATTCAGTTTATCATTTTGTGTCAAAGGTTTTTTTCCTTCTAGTAATTTTCAGTGTATTTCATCTATGAATATAAGATTACATGAGATGAGACAGTTAAAAGCTAAATGTAGTTAAGGGCTTGTTTGGTGAGTGTGCTTGTATCATTATTGTTGGAATAAGCTCTTAAGCATGTTTTGGTTTACACTGTAAAAATTGTCTGATGATAATCTAGTCTTCAATGTTTTATATTACTCTTCACCAAAAATCGTTACATGAACATGAACCATGCTTAAAATGGTGGAATCTTGTTACATCCCTAACTATTATTTCCCTACTGTAAGCCTCTGAGACTAGCTTTGCCATATGGTGACAGTCCACGCACATTCTTAGGTTCTTCACAATTCTTATTGCAACTTCAGGTCCTGAACAAATAAGGGCATACGCAATTGCCAACTTCTCGCTATGCCGGTAAAGTGTGGTTTCTTTATCCTCTTCTCCTATATCAAGGAATACTTCTGATGTATCAGGTGAATAGCCTGCATATTTCAACTCTTGCATCATGTTTTCTAACTTTGCATATATCTCTTTCGATTGAGGATGTGACTGGTCTCCAGCAACAAATTCATGAACACTACCATTCATCTCTATCAAACTGCAACCCGGTATTTTCTTAATTCCCCTATCCATCATGATTTTCCTTACTTCATGCAACCTTTCCCATCTTTTGCAGGCAGCATATGTATTACATAATAGAACATAAACAGCTCCATTTTCAGGCTCTAGCTCAAGTATCTTGTTAGCTGCCATTTCTGCAAGTTCCACATTTCTGTGGACTCGACAAGCACCAAGAAGAGATCTCCAGACAATTGCATTTGGTTCTACTGGCATATTCTCAATGACTTCATATGCTTCTCTTAAATTACCAGCTCGACCTAGAAGATCAACCATGCATCCATAATGTGTCACATTAGGCTTAATTCCATATTTTGTAGTCATGCTCGCAAAAAAATTTCTTCCTTTCTCCACCATGCCTGTGTGTGTACAAGCAGACAGGACACCGATGTAGGTTATTCCATCTGGTATAACTGAAGCATCGATCATGTCTGAAAACATATCAAGAGCTTCTTCACCATGGCCATTAATTGCAAGACCAACTATCATTGCTGTCCATGTAAATTTGTCTTTATGATACATTTCCTTAAATGCTTTTCTTGCTTTTTCAACGTTTCCACATTTGAAGTACATGTCTATTAAAGCATTCCCAACAAAAGTGTCATTTTTTACACTGTTTTTGTCCATGTAAGTCTTCACCCATTCCCCTAGTTCAAGTGCTCCCAGATGTGCGCATGCTGTTAGAATGCTAACCATAGTGAATTCATCTGATTTTACATTTGAAATTTGCATCTCACGGAAAAGTGCCAAAGCTTCTCTGAAACAGTTTACTCTAAGGTACCCATCAATCATGGCAGTCCAGGAAACATCATCTCTTACAGGCATTTGATCAAAGTACTTTCGAGCCAAGTCGATTTGACCAGTATTGGCAAACCCAGTAACAATGGAGGTCCATGTGATCACATCAGGATTCTTCATACTGTCAAAAATCCCTTCTGCAATATCCATTGCTCCACAAGCTGCAAACATATCAATCAGGGCACTTTCCAATATGGGATTTGGTTCAATAATGCCTCGTTTGACATACTCATGGATCTTCATGCCCCCATCCAAATCCTTCAACTTGGAGCTTGCTGAAAGCATGGAAACTAAGGTAACTGAATTGGGTAATACTCCTTTCTTCTCCATCTCATTAAAAAGCTTCTTCGATTTCTCAAATTGCTTAACTCTATTGTATCCAGATATCATCACATTCCAGGTAACCACTTCCCATCCATTGCCCATGTTAAAAACCTTGTGAGCCACATCCACTAAGCCACACAAGGCAAACACATGCATAAAAACCTTTTGAACAAAGAAATTAGAACCAAACCCATATTTTATTGCATGACAAAATAACTTTTTCCCATACTGCAATTCTTGATCACGTTTAAATCCCTTTAACAAGAAGGGAAATGTGTAGCGATCAGGCTTGATGTTCCTCCTCAGCATCTGTAGATACATATAAACTCCATTTGCATGACAGTCTATCCTGGAATACCCTTTCATCATTGTATTCCAAATAAACACAGTTGGTTCAGGAATTTTATCAAACAGGTGACGAGCATAATTCATATCCCCTGAATCGTTTGTACAACAGAAGGATATTACTCTATTTCGTACAATGGGATCTGAAGTAAGACCCATTTTGATGGTTTGCGAGTGAATTTGCTTTAGTTGGTCCATGGAATTGCACATTTCAAATAAATAGAATATAGATTGTTCAGAGAAGTGATCGTCAGTGGGTGAAGAAGGGTGAATTGGTGAAGTGGGAGCATTAGGAAACAATACATTGAGGGAAAACGAACGTGAAATTGTGAAGATTACAGGTGAAGAGGACAGGGTTTTGGAGTGAAGCAGGGGTAACATACAGTCATACATAGAACGAAGCAGAAAGAGAATTTTGGTTCGTTCTTCTCGTTTTTTTTTTTTTGGCCTGGGTTCTTTCCCTCGTTTATTTTATGGGAAAAGCGCGGGTTTTGTGGGTGGTCTGGGATAAAATGAATTCCTTCATAAACTAATTATTGGCAAAAATATCTTTTGGTCCCTAAATCATACATTGTTTTTTAGTTAAAAAAT
Source organism: Senna tora (assembly GCA_014851425.1). Classification (NCBI taxonomy): domain Eukaryota; kingdom Viridiplantae; phylum Streptophyta; class Magnoliopsida; order Fabales; family Fabaceae; genus Senna; species Senna tora. The sequence continues at coordinate 1,064,202 of CM026260.1, forward strand.
TAAAAGATAAATATATATATAATGCTTCTAAATTTTTTCTAATAATATAAAATTATCTTTCAATATGTCCATTGCTTGCAGCAGTGATACATATATATTTAGGGATGATCAAAATATCCATACCCGATAGGTACCTTAAAATTTTATCCTGTGAGTCTAAGTATGGGTCCGGACACAAATCAATGGGTCCGAGTCCGAGTAAGAAGATACCCTACCCGTAGTAATTATTTATTTTTATATATAAAAAAAATATTTTTAAATTTTTTTGTGTTGAAAAAATATATAATTCTAAAAAAAAATGTTATATATTTTATAAATATTAAAGTAATTTAATAGTACTTTATATTTATGATTTAATTTTTTTTTGTAATTATAGATGAAAAAAATTGATAAAAATAAATTTTATATTAATAAAATAATAATTTATTTAAAATTTTATGAGTCTGGGTCTAAGTCCGAGTATAGGGATTTGACTATTCGTAGGATCGGAATTCGGGAATGTGGATTGATTTTGATACCCGCTCAAATTCAGGTCCGGGTCTGGAGAATATAGTACCCTAAAAATATCTTTTGGTCAGGAGAAAACTCCGTGCCATGTTAACGGTTCAAGTCAGCATTTAACAAAAGAGATTGACGGTGTGAGACAAAAGGACCATTTTTTACAAACTTGGAAACATAGAGGACTTATTTTGATATTTCGAAACATAGAGGACCGAAACAAAACTTGTATGAAACATAGAGGACCAAAATAGTGTTTTGACCTTAATTTTTTCATAACAAAATATAACTTAAAGAGGAAAAACATTTATAGATTATTTCAATATTTATTTTGAGTTTTATAAAATAAACTTATTTCAAGTTTTAAAACATTATAAAGAAAGAATATAAAGCCATTTTGATGAAAATAACAAATTATAATTTATCTTGCAAAGCATCTGTTTTCTGCTATAAGCAGATTCATGAAGTCAACAAAATCTTCCAAGTGTTTCATTGAAACCATCAATACAATCCATTTCTTGTGTACAAATGAATTAAATTGCCCAAAAAAGCTAAAATTGTATTAATGCTATACTATAAACATTTAAGACAATCTGACAGTTAACCTTAGAAATTAATTGATTAACCTGAATCTCAGTTTCAATACTTCAAAACCTAAAAGCTACTTGTGGATCTATCCCTACATGAAGAAACCAAAATTCAAAATTACCTCTTCACTAGTGCGTTTGAAGCATCTATAGGTAGTGATTGACACTGAAACCAGTCCTTGGTACAAAAAAGGGCCTCAAGAGTCATAGAGCTTAATGAACTTCGGTAGCTATCCATTTTTCTTATTTGTGTGTCAAAAACAGATTCTGCTGAGAGAGTGGATAACGGTATAGACAAAATATCAGATGCCATTCTAGACAAAGTTGGGTAATATAATCCGTTTAGTCTCCACCAACTCAGAATGTCAAATTCTTCTACTCTGGGTAGCAGAGGCTCTTCCAAATACTGATCCAATTCTGACTTGATTCGGTTATTGGTAATATCAGAGATATAAATTTCAAAGTCTGGAAATCCATCTTCATCAATAAAAAAAGATCCATCAATTGAACCTTCTTCGCATGGCTCTGTCTTAATCATAATATCATTGCCTTCATCTCCATTTGTCTCTGTAAAAGGAATAAGTTCGACGATATATTCATGTAAGAGTTCGTGAAGACTATCCTCAACAACCCTGATCCATGGCTCAGCATTCTCACCAAAGATGTTACAAAAGGTTGATTCCACAAGTTCCATTTTATACCTTGGGTCCAAGGCTACAGAAGCTGCCAAGATGAGGCAACTTTCTCTCCAATATTGATCAAATTTCTCTTGCAAAGGCTTGATCAAATTACTGAGGAAGGGATCCTGGCTGAAAGACGCATGAGTCAACTCCACCTGAAGTTTTGACACTACGGAGAAAAATAAGTTCGCGGTTGGGTATGGTTGGGTAGTTAAAATGTTAGCTGCATCAAATAGATGCTTCAAATATGTGCAGAGAATTTCTAACTGCATCCATTCACCCATTGACAGAGTCATTCCGTAATCAGGACCAGATGTATCAAAGCATGCAAAGACTTCCTTTACTTCACAGGCAGCAACAAGCATATGATAAGTTGTGTCCCATTTACTTTGGTCATCAAGTAAAAGGTTTTTCGTACTGGGGACTTGAAGTTGTTGTTTTAGCTCAAGGAACTTTGCTTCATGAGATTTCGAAATTTTCACTAACTTCACACTCTCCCGAACTTTGCCAATGGTTTCTCTCATTGCCCATAGTGCATCTAGAGCAAGGCGACTAAGAACACGAGCAAAACAATTCTGGCTTAGTAACTGACCATTGAGGATCAAAGGGTTCTTAACAGAAAGGAGGCCTCTAAGACTGCCCATCACAGTCTCATTTGAGAAGGACTGATCAAGTGCAAGTGTAAATACCCGCCCCTCCAAATGCCAATCTGTTAGGCAGGTCAAAATAGTTTTATTATAGGAATCATCAGAATCAGGAAATGGTACCATAATAACATTGAGAATAGGATGATGTGCATTCCAATCACCATCAATGAAGTGTCCCCGAAGAAAAACATAGCCCACTGTCTGGTTAGAAGTCCATATATCCAAGGTCAGGTTGACACGTCCAGGAATTCCATTGATAAGATTCAATAGGTTTTGCTTCTCTCTGAGGTACATAGAGATGCAATCCCCTTGAACAGCATTAAAGCTTAGTACATTGAACTGCGGCTGAAGAGTCTTCACAAAATCAATGAAACCCTGGTGTTCCACAATCTGAAGTGGATAATCTTGCAAAATTATCATTTTAGCAATCTCTTGGTTGCTACGTTCCTGGTCAAATGTGATACTACCATATCCAGGGGTTGCTCTTGCACGTTTTTTTGGAGCAGTATCTCCAGAACTGCTGGTTTTTAAATATGGTTTTTGCTGATTTTTCTGGCGACTTGCTGGACAGATTCCCAGGTCAATGTGTCGCTTCAGATGACTTGTTCCAGCAAGTTTTGAACCACTTACATACGCAAATGATTTTTTACACTGTTTACAGTAAGCCCTAGCACAATCAGCTCCAACAGCTTTTACTGTGAAGTATTCCCACACAATAGACTTCTTTCTCCTGCACTTACTGGGTTGTATTTCTAAATCAAATTGCTCATCGGCCGTAACAGAGCTAACAAGTGTATCAATCTCCATGACAGCAGGGATAATCTTTGAAAACCAAAAAGAATGAAAATTAGAAGGGCACCAGTAACCAATTGAATTCACAAATTAGCAAAGCTGGCTAAGAATTATCTTCCATAGAAAATAGAGACAAAAAATTGATGCAGCAAAAACTGGGAATTTAAAAGCCTATCAAACTTCAGCTGCAAAGAAATAACTGAGATAAGGATATATTTAACTGATAAGGAAAATAGAACAAAACAAAGAACCCAATCCTCTATGCTCATGGCAGAGCCTAGAGTTTATAAGATAATAAAAGTCATGAAATCATTCCGTTAACTGCAAGAATACAAATGCAAATGGTTCCTTGAATCTGATTTTTGGGCCAATCACTATATTGACTCTTGGCGTCACAGAGAAATGCTTATTGTTGACACAAATAATGACATTACATCAAAATATTAGATTCAGCTCTATATACTTAAAATATAACAAAAGGCAAAACATAGTTCACTAGAAGATAAAAAATATGATGCCAACCATGAAACATCAGAAACATTTCAACAATCCTCTAAGTTGTAACACACGGGAAATCAATTATATATTTTGTCTATAGAAAAAATAAACTTTAGTCAAAATGAATTATATAAGTTGACCAAAAAAATAATGGCAAAAGGAAAGGATGTATATCTAGCTTCTACCAAATGCCAAAAAGGAGTTCAAGAAGGGACAACAAGTAGTTCTAAACTCTAATTGAGGGTTGAAGCAAACCTATGTCCCGAAACAAATTATGACACTCCTATGCAACTAATTGTCCAATTCAAAACTCCTTATCAACCTTAGCCTGAGAATCATCAGATGTAAGGCAAAAGCAATTTAAAGCTTCTAGCACATGATGTGCAATGAAAAATTAAGTCCCAAAACAAGAAACCATCTCCAGAACCAAAATCAAACCTTATGCTTTATAAAATTCAAATTAATTTCACTCCACGAAGTAAAACTATGAAGCTCTGATGTTCCATTTTGTAGGCCAATCCATGCCATACCTGTAATATTGGTGTACCATACAAACCGCTTCTGGGATGATTAATTATGTATGGGACTATGGGCATATTTTTGAGCTAAAATCAAAGTTTATAATCATTTTTTTCTTAATTGTGATTTGGTATACGAATATACATTATACAGTTATTTAAAAAATTTTAACACTGTAAATCAAACATTTTACCTGTATCAGTTCGACTCAAAATGGAATCTTTCTTATTTATGGTAATTTTTTCCATGGGAAAAAAGTTTTCCTGCCCCTTTTGGAATTTGCAATACCTTTAAAGAGAGAAAAACTCAATAATGGAAGGTATGAAGGAATGACACTTAAACAGAGGAGCCATACCCTGTCCATATTTGGAATATATCCTACATGGACTACACATCTAAACTGTATTCTTCAGAGTATTAAAATTACAGTGTGCCACCTACACTTAGCTCATGTGGTTGGCCAAGAGAAGGTTTAGGTAGAGGCTCTAAGCGTCTAGGTTCAATTCCTCATGTACTCAAAAACTTTAAGGAGTGTTTGGTACAAGAGTTAAAAAAAATAGTCCCCGGATTATGAGCTCCGGCACCTTATATCCCACGTTTGGTACACGGATTGAAAAAATAAGCTCGGGAATCTTGTAATCCCATGTTTCTTCACTTCTCTAATCCTACCTAAGGGGGTGGTATTATTCTAATGCCATAGGATGGGATTATTTTCAACTATAGAATGAGAATCTTGTAAAATAGTCCAAGGAATATCAAAGCTGAAACAAACAATTTTTCTAATATTCACGGGAATGTGATTTCTGGGAATAAAAAATCAATCCGTATACTAAACGCACCCTAGCTTCAATATTTGGCACTTACATACATTCCAAACATATTTGGGCCCAATTTTAATGTATATATTAACTTTCTTTATATACACATCTATGACATGCCGTGTCCTTTTGTAATGTCCAGTGTTTCGGTCTATGCTTCATGGTTGGGATGCATAATACAAACCCAAACCCAAACCTGCACAATACATGGCAAAAACGTTTCCCGCCGAACTATTTCTGGAATGCAGTCATCATTCATTCCCATACACCACTGACAATTCCAACATTCACATATCGGATTTCAGAAGGCTTTAATTATTCATCTATCTTAGATCAAACACCATCCATACCAAATCACTTCGACCAAAAACCCACAGCCTTTCCAAACACTATTTGGTTACCAGACTAAGGGCTTACAAAAAGAGCGGGAAACAACAACCTATCACACGACAATCACGTACAACACTACAAACCAAAACGAATAACAAAACCAGTACCACAGCATTCATACACGAGACAGAGAGAGAAACACAGTCCATATCCAGATGATTATTAACAAATGACAATATAGCGGGACAGAGAAAGAACCTTTGGACGCCGGAGTTCTAAGACCACATGCTACCGACGGCGGCGGCGGCAACGACGAAGACGGCGGCGTCGGCGGTGGCGGTGGTTCTGTAGAGTGTACCGAAGAATTTGAAGTAAAAGAAAGAGATGCCGCCACCGAACTGAGCTACGATTGACGTTACGAGCGGCTGTGTTGTGTGGGAGTGGCGCAAGAGCCCAATTAAGGGTTCAAAAAGTATAAATTGAAATATATATATATATACAAAAATGCAAAAGAAAATAGGGTTAATCAATTAATCTTAACGATCCGAAAAAACATGTACTACAAATAACACAATAAATACACACACACATATATATATATATATATATATATATTAATAAAATACCAATGCCCTTTTACTATAGGAGATCAAATTTTAGTATGAGTCAAATTCATTAAAAAAATAATATTTGCATAACAATTGTTATGTTAGTTTGATAAATATTAATATTAAATTATTATTAATAATAATTTTTAAGTTAAAACTTGTTTAATTGAGAAATTTGATATCAAGTGGGATTTGAGCTTACGGCTTATAATTTATATTACACGTTTAAAATTTTAATGCAATTTAACTATTTGGAGTTGAGATTTTCAGTAGGAGAATCTGCTACCTAATGTAGTAAATTACTAATTCATAATACATTTAGCATTAGACTAGCACAATTATATGGAACTTAAATTAATATATATTAATTATCTTTTCCATTGAACTTATTTTAAAATTTGTATTGTCTTATAATCATCTAGATATTCAACAATTAGCTAATTATATTAATAATTTAAGGAAAAAAAAGCATTGAGAATATAATTTTATGTTATAAACTATCATATATCAATACTTCAAAAGATAAAATTAAGAATAATATAATTTTAAAATAATTTAATATAATATCAATTTTTATAATTATGAGATTAAGAGTGAAAATGATTATAAAAATAAAAATAAGAATAAAATATAATGTATTTGAAACAAAATAAAATTTAATTATAAAGTGTTAATTAAGCGACTTCATTCTCGTAACTACGAATTCGGTTTTCAGCAAGTTCACTTATTGGAAGAGTTTACACTCCTAGCTGCAAATAGATTAATTTCAATTGAGAATATTCTGGATTTTTCTAAAAAAAATTTATTGAATCAAGGAGATTACATCATATTGATTATTGACCATGATGCCGCAACACTTACGCTTCGTATAGATGCACAAATATAAAGTATTGAAAAGAAAGTACTGTAGAGTAAAGTACTGTAGAATAAAAGAAAATACTGTAAAAAAAAGTGAGGAGAGAGATATATAACAAAATTAGGAGAGTGAAAAAGTATGATACAAATTGTGTTTGGTAAATATAAAGTACTGTAGAGTAAAGTACTGTAGAATAAAAGAAAATACTGTAAAAAAAAAGTGAGGAGAGAGATATATAACAAAATTAGGAGAGTGAAAAAGTATGATACAAATTGTGTTTGGTATATATAAAGGGTTGGTGTAAGATGCAACTTGTTGCATGCATGCAATGCAATTTCGATTGATAAGATTTTGACACGTGAAAAATTGCATTACATCTCAAGTCATCCTACCCACATGTCACAATCCTATCGGCTGTAATTACATTGCATGCATACAACAAATTGCATTATAGACTCACCCATATATAAAATATGATGTAGAATTTTTTTGGGAATCGTGAAACACCACGATCTTACTTTTTGGATTTCTTACCAAACATACCCTAGATAGTCAGACGGTCGACCTCTCTAAGCTGGTCATCTCGTCACCATCCCATCACACAGTACCATCATGTTACCTGATACTGTACATTGTCCGAGAACACTGTGCACTCCCCGATGATACTGTACACCCGATAGCTTTCAGCCCCCAATACGTCTATCACCGCCACTTTAGCCTCTTCAGTCACCCCTATATAAACCCCTAACCCACCAAAGGTCCGATACGATTTTGCTAACTAAGGAACTCTCTGGCTTACTTATAATCGGAGACCCTCCCCTTTGTAAAGTATTCACCATTTGGCTCCCACTGTGGGGCATCGACTTCGATACTCCCTATCCCACACAGGTTAAGAAGTAGAAAAAAGGAGCGAGGATCAATGAAACATCAACAAAATGGTGAGGAGATGAAGCAGAATCAACTCACAGAATGAAGCTAATAGAAGCGCACAAAACGACGACATTAAGGGCGCTTAGAGACGAACACGAAAAGCAGCAAAATGCACCAGAAAACAGCACCAACCACCAAAACAAAAATAATGACAAGAAAAGAAGACAGGACCAGAAGAAGAAGAAGAAGACGATGAATAAGAGGACGATGACTCGAAGAAGAAGCCAAAGAAGTCATTGCATCCTTTTACAGACGACATAATGAACGTGGAAATGCCTAGAGGAGCGTCTGACGAGGTTATGTGCCGAGCGTTCCCTTCTACTCTAAAAGAGGACGCACAACTATGGTTCGAAGAGCTGAAGCTATGTAGCATATCGTCCTTCAAAGACCTAACAGAGAAATTCTCTAACTACTTCACGAGACCACGACTATTGACAAAAGATTAAAAAATGACCCTAATACCCTATTATTAAATTTTAATTAAAAAAGACCCAAATGTTTATTAGCTCAAAGAAAGGAAAAAATTATTGAATTATTAGTGAAACTATTATTTACTCTCTAAATTTTAAAAATAAATTATTTGATTTTTGAATCTATACTTTTGTCAACTATTTATTCCCTAAAAGTTTACTCGTTAAATCATCGCACGACGTGGTCGTTGTGTGCTGATGTAGCATCATGAATTCGCTATCATATTGTCACCTCACCTTGTCACATTAGCTAATATTTAAAAATAATACTAAATTTTGGCTAAAAACAAACAAAATACTTCATGTATTATAAAAAGGCTATTTAATATTATTTTTAAATATTTAGATAAAATGATAATACAAAAAAAAATTAACAATGTTACGTCAACACATAATAATCATATCATGTGATAATTTAACAATAACATTTTAAAAATTAAATAAAAATATAAATTTAAGTATCAAATAGACTATTTTTAAAATTTAAAAATTAAATAATATCTCAAACAAAAGTTAAAAAATATTATCAAAAAATGTGTTTACGCTTTATAAGATAAAGCCAAACGTGTCAGCGGTCGGCGCCTCCTGCATTTCGCGGCAAGGATCAAGAGTGTCTGTAAGAGAGATTCGATTGAATTTGTTTGTAGTACTTCTGAGCAATTTGATGTTGCATGTAATCTTGAAGCTTCAATTTTAGCTCATTCAATCACCAAAGATCGAGGACGAAGAAATCTAAAGATGTATCACTATGCGAACGACCTCTCAATAATCGACTTCAATTTCAATCATTCGGATCCCATTTTCAACCCTTATTCATATCGTCGCTCTTATTTGACGACTTCCTCCCCATTTTTGTACGATATTGAAAGTGATTATGATGCTCTTGGTGATGGAAGGAGCAAGCCGGCTGTGCAGAATCGAAGCCCGCCCAAGCATCGCCATGATGGTTCGTCGCCTCTGCCTCTGGGCATGGATTGGAGCCCTCCTCCTCGCAAATGGGTATTCTGTCTTCTCACTATATAAGCGAATTATGAGTGAAATGTTAACGATTACGGCGAATTTAATTAATGATTTTTTTTGGCTAACCCTTGGAGAAATTAAGCTTAAATGCTACCACAGACATTCTGAGACGATGGAAATTTGTTACTATTTGCTGACAATATGTTTGTTTTTAAGTCTTTAACTCTCACTCTCTCAGCCTATTGCCCCATGCATGTCGGAACTTTATTGATTGGCATAGTCAACTTGATACATCATACAAGTGCATATTTGATGTTGGCTTAATTTCATTTAAATAGTCTATATTTAAATATTGAACGTTTTCAAGTGTAGGATGGACGGAATTCTGTTTGGCCCCATGATTCTCAAGGGTATTGGAGTTACTGTGTGACCATTCCTTCCTGGGTTGTCCAGCCCGAATCAAGAGGTTCTGATCCTGTTGTGGTAAGTGTTCTTCCCCCCGGTCCCACCCTCTCTTCCAAAGAAAAAAAGGTTAGAGAAAATATCATAGAAATAGATGATAAGTAGGTTCGACCTTGAGTGAGTACAATTCTTTCACGCTTTAAGTAACCTGTGTTTCTCTTTGTTCTTAGTTGAATGGCGAAAAACTATGTTAGTGGAAAGAAACACACTTGGCTGAGATGTTTGTCATTATGCACTACCCTTTCTCCAGTTATGCTGTATAGTCTTAACTCTTATGCATATACATATACATATACATATATATGTTTTCTGTAGCTTGCATTGCCAACAAGTTCCTATCAACATCATTACATCAACATGCAGTTTTTGTTTTCTGGAAATTGCTTTTCTCTTTAGCTGCTTGCAATTTGCAAACTATTTTTATTCTTTCAGAAATACAGGAAGAACTCTCGTCTACTCTTTTTATAAATGCCATTCAACTTATGTGAGGTATTTTTATATTCTTTTTAGGACAATGGTGAATGGTTTCGAACTTTCAGTCATGCTGTACTGTCATCTTTGCACATTTATTTAACTTTGGGTTAATTTTTGTTTTAACATTTTAAAGTAACAGTTTTACAGGGTTCAAGTTGGTATACAATCCCCAGAAGGAATCACCACTACACGAATCATATTACGCAGATTTAATGATTTTCTGAAGCTATTCTCAGAAGTATGTCATGATTTCAGTGAATTTTAATATTGTTTTGTCTGCAATATATAATTATGAGCATTTTCACTTTTTCCAGTTAAAAAAAGAATTTCCCATGAAAAATCTGCCTTCAGCTCCACCAAAAAAGTTATTGAAAGTTAGAAGCCAGAAACTGTTGGAAGAGGTAGATCATTTATTCATATTCTATCACTTGTCTACATGTAATACGATAACAGTAATTTGATCCTCAATGTTCTTATTAAACTTGAAATTTGGTTTTTTCTGTACTTTTATTTTATTGCATTTAGATACTAACAACTGGTTACTTTCAGCGAAGGTGTTTATTAGAGGATTGGATGGAAAAACTATTATCAGACATTGATGTATCAAGAAGTGCCCCAGTGGCAATATTCATTGAACTGGAAGCTGCTGCTCGGTCGTGTATGTTTTTCTTACAGACCTAAAATTGGTATTCTATCTATGAAGTTTCTTACTTACACATACACCCCATGGTGTGCAATGGACCAATAAGAACACAGTTAAATAAAAATGTAAATGTTGGTACCCTAATATGTAAGTGACAAATTAATTGCACGTGGCACCATGTGGGCGTTTCGATCTTTTTATGTCAGCCTTTAAAGTACTCTCTCAAAGTTTGAAAGTGCAAAATATAGTCCATTTATGTTGTGCACAAACATATTAAAGCCTCTCTGTTGCCTTCTTTTTTTTTTTTTTTCCAGCATTCCATGATGTGAATCAGCAGATGTCAGATGTAACTTCTTCTAGCGGTACTACTCCATCATATATTCTCCAAGATAACTCAGGTGTCTCTGTAAAAGCTCGTAGTTCATCTATTGCATCAGATTCTGGTCATGATACCCCTTATGAGGTTTCTGAGCATGGAACACCAAGGCATGGAAAAGATAGATTTTCTGATCTAAGTATGCACAATTCAATATCAGAACATGACTTAACTAATTCAACAAGAACAACAGTTGAGCACGCTGAATCCAACAATGACTTCGCTTATGAAGATACATCAAAGTTTTCCCGGCATAATATTGGCACCAACATCAGTGCTACAGACAAAGTCACTGAGAATACTGCTAACATTAAAGGTCTCTTCTTAGATGGAACTGAGTTTACTCCTAGAATACGAGATTTTAAGTTGGATGGTCAAGTTCAGAGACTGCCAACAGGAAGCATTGGAAGTGACTTAAGTTCTATACAGAATAATAAAACATCAAATCTAGCTGTGACTTCTTTACATCACGATAGTTCCCATGACCTTACTGGGAGCTATGGGCCTCCTAGGAGCACAGATTTATTGGTGACTTTTCCATCTGATGAGCAACAAAAGTTGAACAGAATTCTTGTTACCCTGCAGCAGAGACTGACCACAGCAAAAACAGATGTGGAGGATCTTCTAGCAAGATTAGATCAAGAAATGACTGCAAGACAATTTCTCGCTACAAAGGTATCCAAAAATTAAAGTAAATTATACTCCCCTCCCTGTGAGATGTCAAAATTACACTCCTCCTCCTTCTATTCTGAAAACCCACACTACCCTCCTCTGAAAAATTTAAAAAAACAACCTATACTTTTTGCAATTTTGACTAAAATATCCTTAACAGTTAAATTAATTTTTAAAAAAATTATAAGTTATTAGAAAAATATATTTTAAAATTATTGTTTATTTTGGGTTTTAGGTTCTTATTTTACTTATATATATATATATATATATGTATATCAGGCCAAAAAAAATATATATTTATATATATATATAGAGAGAGAGAGAGAGAGTTTTTTTATTTCTTACATGGCCAATCCATTTCAGTTAGTGTAGTTTGGATATGTTCTTAACGAGATTCATATCATTCCCAAGATGCCAGGAAGAATGTGGTTTCTCTATTATTTAAATCTAAAATCAATGCCATTCTATAGATTTAATTCTGTATGAGTTAAGCATACTTAACACAACTACCAGGGAGTCAGAGTTTGTAGTTTGTTTAATATTCTGAATCATAGTAATGTCACATGTTTTAGTACTTCACATGTATCACCCAAGTGACCAAACTGCCTTTTACTGTCTAAAGTGTATTTGGTGCTCAATGCAGATGTTAACTTATAAGTTTCTTTTCTAATACTAGTTTCTTTCTTCTGGTATCACTACTCCTATAGTGGTAAACAATTGAATTTTTTTTTTGGATAGAAGTGGTAAACAAATGCGTAGTATTTTGGTAGTTCTTCTATGGATATATTTCAAATCCATTGAAAGGGTTTTTTGTTATAGAGCTACACCAAGCTTACTGAAGACTGTCCATGTGAATTAATCAGCAGTAATTTTAGTTTTGAGGATAAAGTAATGATCCGTCCATAATATTGTCTTTAGGAGGTCCAAAATGGTAGGTCATTAACAGTTGCTAAGTAGAAAAAGTTGACAAAATCTCACGTAGGTTTAGTTTTCCTCACCTGGTTTAAATTTCTGCCAAATTTAAATGAGCCAAATTTTCCTTTCCAACTTTCCAGATAAAATCATCATAATATTATGAACTTCTTTTCCATTTATCTTTAAGAAAAATATTGGACAAATCATCATTTATATTCTTATGGATTAATGATGTTACTCGAGTGGATGGCTGACAAAGTATAGGCATTGATGAACATATACTTTTGGCTGGTATTACTTTTTTAAATGTGATTGGTGTGAACTAATAATTTTCTGAGCGATGTTAAGTATATTGAAATGGTGGCCAGCTCAATGGTGGAATAATGAAGAAATTATATCTATTTGGAGTTTATATAACCACTTGTTGATTGTCTATTCATTTTTCTTGTAGGTCAAAGATCTGGAAGTTGAACTTGAAACAACTCAATTAAACTGTAGAGAAAATATGCAGCAAGCTGTTCTAGCCGAAAAGGAAAAGTTTACACAAATGCAGTGGGATATGGAGGAACTTCGAAGGAAGTGCCTGGAGATGGAAATGAAGTTGAAGTTTGAAGAGGTTTGTTTTGTGATTAACTTTAATTTAGAATTCTTGTGATTTCATTTTGGGGAGCCTATTGTGAACAATTATAATTTAGGATGAAAGGCTGCAAGCGGAGTCAACAAAAGTGTCCGTCATCCAGGAGAACAAAATGTTGCAGCAAGAGCTTGATGTTGCTAGAGAACAACTTGAGCACTTGCAGAAATGTCACGATGAGCTTGAGATGAAATCAAAGACAGATATGAAGTTGCTAATAAAGGAGGTCAAATCCCTTAGAAGTTCTCAGTTAGAATTGAAGCAGCAGCTCAGTGAGTTGGTGAAGGAAAAATTAGATGTAGAGGTATGTCTTCTTTCTGGTTATCTGATGTAGGACCAGTAGAGAGAATGGGAGGTTGAGGGAGAAAGAGGAAGAGAGAGGGAGAAATGATATACTGATTTTTATTCCATTGCTAAGCTTCTCAAAAGTCCACAGCCCTAAGGCTTATAAAGGAAACAATAAGACATGCTGCAAACTCTGGAAACAATAACAAAGATTAATCCCTAATAGCAAACTTGCTGAAAATAGGAAAGGAAATAGTGGTGATAAACCCCAAATAATAAGCCTTAATTGATGGTGTAATTCTTGATATACAAATATTATCTTTATCATTGACCATATCATGCCCAATATTCTTTTCCCATTCTTCATGGCCGTATGTTGCAACTACTGCAGGATAGTTTTAGACATTTTCTATTATAGGAAACTATCAATTTGATTGGTTCCTTGACTTTGTGCATGGAAGTCTAGAAAGAGCAAGCCACAAAAGCAAGAGAAATTGAGAAGATATGTAGTTACCGTACTCTGATTCACAAAATGATTAAAATCTCTTTTGACTCCTGACTTTTCTTAAAAGAATCGTAAATTGATGGGTTTAATCTTTCATTCTATGTTCTATTGTTGTGTTCTGAAATACAGTTAATTTAAGCTGTTCTTTTCCTGCCTTTAACACAGAGACTTCTCCATAAAGAAAAGCAAAGAATGGAACTTTCATGCGAAGCTAATGCGAAGTTGCTGCATGAATGTGTAATTCTTCAACAGAGGCTCCAGGAGTGTAGTGTCAACTTCCTTGTCGAAGAGGAAGATAAACTAATTGTTGACACATCGCCATCTGATGCTTTAGATTTATTAGCAACATCAGATAATCGAATTGGTCTCCTACTTGCAGAGGTTAGTGCTCAAAACCTTGGGTGTTTTTGTCCTCTGAAATGCCTTTCCGGGGGCTCTTACTTTTTTTAATAAAAAAAAAAAATCTTTCATTTCTTATATTTTGTTTCCCTCCGTATTCGTTGCTTTATACTCTAGCTGTAACCTTGGACTTCTCATTCCAATCCTTCCCCGGGATTACTTTCATTGGCATCAATTTACTTACATGCCATGGGAAGTGGTGGATGAAGCAAAGTACACGATGGCCATAAACATAGACCCCCACAATCACTATCCACTAAGCACACACAATGGCTGAAAATTATACATTCTTCTGTCTGCCTTTGGCTTCGTTTCCATAAGCAAATTTGTATAGGAAATCTTTGAAATTTTATTTATAAGGTGTTCTAGTCTCTAGTTTTGCTCAGAAAGGATTCCAGTTTATATAGTATTCACCATTTTTATTACGTGCTGCGAAGTTGTTTTTTTTGTATTGTCTACTCAACGTATTGTTTCACTTACAAGTCTGCAAAATGAGAACAGGCACAGCTCTTAGCACAAGATGTAGAAAATGCTGCTGATGCTGTCAATGAGACACGCGGTATGGCTACAGGTAATCCAGTGACAAGAGATGATGAGTTGAGGAAGCTGTTGGCGCATATGTTTGTAGACAATGCCAGTTTAAGGAAGCAAATTAATTCAGTAATTCGTTGTGCTCTAAATGCAAATATCAAATCTGAGGAGGATGATGAGGAGGAGGAGGATGATGAGGAAGAGGAAATCAATTTGAGAAAAACTGTTCTAAGCAAGTTATTAGAAAGATGACATGGCTGACACGGAATGTATATATTTTAAACTGGCCATAGATAATTCTTTATGGGTATAATTTATTGAAGAAACAGCAGTGATCTCTAAATCATGAAGTCAATCTTTATTTATTTTTTGGATAGCCACTCTTAAGTTTTGTTGTCGTGTGGTAGAATGACTCTGAAGAAATAAAGTTCCGCTTATTTTGTTACAAAAGCATTTGGTACAAATTATCAACACAACAATAAAGTCGAATGTATAGCATTAGCTTTTAGATCTTAATCAACACGAAAAATTATGGTTTACAGTTACACTATTTCGACTGCTATGGTTCAATCACATCTTAAAAAGTTTTTTTTTTTTTTGATAGAAGAAGAAAATAGAAATCATATCTTAAAGATTAAGTATACATAAAAAGGATAGGGAATTTAAATTTTACAGGGGAGGAACTGCCAAGGTAAAATTGCAATAAACTCTTCTGTTCATTCAGGATCTCTTTCTGCAGAATGGATAACAACATGTCCAAGACCCAATGTAACGTCAAAGCTTTACTCAACGATGGGACTTGCTCTTCATAATGTATGTAGTTGCAATCAGAGACATACCTCAGCTCATAATCCCACTCAACCTACCTATCACCACCACCAAACATTCCCATCATGTCTTTAGAAGAACCCATCTGCTTCATCAAGTTTTGTAACCCACCCATGCCTCCTATTTGCTTTAACATCTGTGGAGGTAGAACTTTGCTCATGTGCTGGGCATTCATGTTTCGGGATAGGGCACTCATATCGCCCTTCTTTGGTATTTTTAGTCCTTTCATTTTGCTCCATATCTTTGCAAGCCGTTTATACTCTTCCAACATCTCCATTACTTCCTTAAATTGACGACCAGACCCTCGAGCTATTCGCATCATACGTGACTCATTTATCAGCTTTGGGTTAGTACTATCTAACTCTGCAACATATTTACAACTAGAAGTTAGGTGGTAAAAGTGCATAATTTCAATGAGAATGAATTCAATTTACTTTAGTTGATTTGTAATCATGGGAATAAATTTGTAAAAATGAGCATGGCTTCTTACCTTCATTTGTCATTGAATCCATCATTGTCATGTAACGCTTGATTTTGGCTTGGCTTTCTTTCTCACGGCCTTTTGGCATCAATTCAGCACTAAATCCCGGAAGCATTGAGAACACCTACACATATCAACCAAATGTCTTAATAAAGGGGAACCAAGCAGTCATTACTCATTACTATCTGCAACAACAAATGTAAATGTTCATGACTAAAAACAAATTAAGGGTAGGTAATAACCTGGCTGATAGGACCCATATTAAGGATGTTCTGGAATTGCTCATACATAATCCTCAAGGTGAAATTCCCTTCGGACAGCTTTTGAAGCAATTCAGGCTGTTGATCCATAGGAACAACCTCATGAATCTTGTCCATAAACCCAGACCAGTCACCCATACCTAATAAAAAGTCATATGACATAATTGTACATGAAATATTCACAATAAGTTGCACGTCCATGATCTATCCTTGGTAAATAACAACACATTATATATTACGGGGGAAAAGAAGACAAATAATGAAATAAAGTTGGTCATAACCTAAATTTAGTCAAGGCAAAATCAAAACCATACACACCTAACAGACGACTAACAAATGGTTTAACATCAAAAACTTCAAACTCATCCATGTGTTCTCCAGTTCCAATGAATATGACAGGACTCTTTGTTGCTGCGACACTGCACATAAAAAGTTAATAGGATTAGGTATGCAAACCATGAAACTTGTATACACCAAAACACATTCATTTTCAAAGACAAAGGCTCATAAAACGAATTTTGCAAATCCTGATATTAAGAGAAAAAAGTATTTTCCTATAATGCAGAACTCAAGTCTGGAATGCAATTGAGCAATTCATACATCACTTTCAATCAGGAAAATGGTTCTATAGACTGCTTAAATATGTGTAGTCTACTCTAGTGTATCTTGCTACACATTCTCCAAGATAACCCAAAAAAACCCCAAAAAGAAAAAATCATGTTCAAATCCAAATACTAAACACTTTTTGGAAGAACAAATGCTAAAGTAAAATATCTAATAAATATTTGTATTGAAATCCTAGAGGTAGATTCAACCGATTAGAAAATATAAATCCTTAAACCTATTAAGTATCTTCAACATGAGTACCATTTGATGAAAAGTGGGTACGCATATACTAGAATCAAAACATGATACAATTCCAGGAATTTCATCCAGAAAATATGTGAAGCAAAGAAAAATATATGAATAAATTGTAGGTGAAAGTCAGAAAAATATCGGTCATCAGTGCTCTTTTGCACTCAGGCAGACCCTTCATCCATGAAAAACTAAGTTTAACAAAACTGATGTAAAGGAAAACTTACTAATTAAGAACAAGATAAGTATTGGTTCAAAACAGAGACTCCTTAGTTTAGATTAAGATCAGCTACTAAATTTACTCCTTCATAGTTGCAAAAGCTAGTATTGAATAATACAATACAATCACCACAGTAGCACTTACGCACTGAGGGCACCACCACCCTTTGCATGGCCATCCATTTTGGTAACAATTACGGCTCCAACTGCAACACTTTGTTTAAATGCTTGAGCTTGATCAAATGCAGCCTGACCAATACTGCTATCCATAACAAATATAACAAGATCTGGTTTCTGAAAAATGCAAACAAATGATAAAAGGAGTTGTCAGCATTTATAAACAGACACAAATGCGTGTATCATACAAGAATCATACCGTTGCTTCTGAAACTTGGCGCATTTCTTCAAAAAGGGCAGCTTCTTGTTTGTGCCGCCCACTGGTATCAACAATTATAAGATCACAATTTTCTTTCTTGAATCTTTCCACACCTTCGACAGCAATTTTCACAGGATCTGACTCCATATAGCTGTAAATGCAATTGATTTAAAAATCTACATAAGAAATTAAGAATTAAAATGTAACAAATACCTAGCCAAGATCAAGTCATCTAAAAATCTAAGAGTGGTCAAGCTCCATGATTTGATACATTTAAAACCTTGACTTTGTTTTCAAACCTTAAAATACAGTTAACCATTGTGGTTTTTATCAATATAACAGCAATAGATTTTTTTAGATTACATACGATATTGACCTATAACAAAAGCAAATGAATGAGTACCTTCCATAGAAAGGGATCTTAGCTTTAGTGGCATTTTGCTTCAGTTGATCAAAAGCACCTGCCCTGAATGTATCTGCACATACTAGAGCAGGCTTCCAGCCCTTCTTTTGATGATAATATGCATATTTTGTACAAGTTGTAGTTTTTCCAGATCCTGAATTCATTTTTGAAGCAAATAAGCATCAATGCATAAAAATAAGCACTAACTTTTTGATAAATCATAAATATATAATTCTCTCTATCATAGAACTTGATAGTTATGCTTAGGATGGTTTAGAATTTAGATACATACTAATACCATTTGCATTGACTAAAAATAAAAATGCATAATTTGATTAACCAGACGGTAAATATGCAACATACCTTGTAAGCCAACAAACATGACAACACTGGTTTTTCCTTTTTTTGGAGTAAAAGAGGGCTTTCCAGGATCCAGAATTTTGCAGAGTTCATTAAAAACGGCCTAGAATCAAGGAGTCCATTAATGATTGCAGGAACATAATAAGACGATTGCACACAAAAACACAAGAAACTAGCACAGATTTGCATTTTAGTATGTAACCAGCTATGCAGACCAGACCTAAATTAAGAGGTGAAAGTATAAACATTTGATTCATCCCTATCAGGCTGAAATTGAGATTCAAGTAATTAGTCAGAGACTTCCAATATTTTGCTATTGAGCTTGAATTTAGCTGGCTAAGACTAAAAAACAAATAAATGGAAACTATATGTTCTTTCTAAATAGCACAAAATGCACACAAATATTTCTGGTCAATATGTCACCAAGGTATCATATTGTAATCTGTCATTTCTTCAGAAAGCAGAAAAGAAAGTCACAAAGTATTGCCCCGATGAACCTCTTAATCAGGAAGTAAAGTTACTAAAGAACCTTGAACCCCATAAATTCACTTACTACCACAAAATAACTAACACAAACTCATCATAAGACGTTCTGCGTGAAAACAAACAAGAAACAAATCCATCAAACTGCCTTATAGCGAATCTATCAGACCAAAAAATATATATCATTGAAAGAATGGACAATTTTTAACAGAAAATGTACTGTAGAGGAGAATTTTAATTTCCCATACAAATTTTAATGCAGACTACGACATCACACTTTGGTTTGTTTCAGAACATACATCAGATTACCTTCCAGCATAATTTTCCAACAACCACAATGATATTCGATTTCCATCATGCTCAGCAACTGTATACTCAATAAACACCACTTCCCATATAATATACATATATACATGTTGGATGTATATATATTAAATATTCATCCCGTTCAATTTAAAAAAAAAGGAGAATTTTTATTAGAAAATCGTACTTGTTGGATGATCCTGCGTTTGTTGTGGCCAGCAGCGAGATCGTCGAGGTTGACAATCTTCTTGATGTTCATCTGCATGTCTTTTACGAGCTTGAATTGAACATCAGATTGTAGAAGAGCACGGGAGATCTCGTTCAGACATTCATTGAGGACCTTCTCATCGATTATGGTGGCATTGCTCATCTGCTGGAGAGCACGGGATATGCTCCCCCCTAACTGAGCTAGAACCATCTTGGCTGCTTGAAGAATGAATCGAAGGAATAATTGATGATATCGCTTGATGAATTTCTGGATTTAATTGGTTCCGACGAACAATAACAGAATTAGGGTTTGGAGGAACGTCGAATTGGATAAATCATGAAGCATTTCAGGACATAGAGAGAGGAAGAGATTGATCTTTTCACCGGCGCAGCGACGACGTCAATTGGTAGATCCGTTAAGGATTGATATGGGCCTCAGGTTATTACACCCAGAATATCAAATTGGGCTCGTGGCCCATAATGAAATCATCTCATTCAAACCTATGTGGCCCGGTAAAATCCACTGAAGCTGTTTCTGACATAACATTTTTCAGACCAAAAAAAAGACATAACATTTTCACTTGCCAAGTTTTTTAAAATTGTTTATTTTTAAATAGAGTTTGAAATTTTAGAAAATTTTAAAACATTCTCAAATCTTTTAAAAGCGACTTGTCACAAAACTCACAGAAGTTTTTTTTTATCAAAATCAAAATCTTCGTAACTAATCATCTAAAAAATATTTTATTATCATATATATATTAAGTTAATTGTGTCCTTTTTAATTTTAGTCAATAATCTTTTAAAATAATCATTTAAATAATTAAAAATAATAATGTAAAAACATATGAAAGAGAAAAATAGAAATAGTAGTAATAATTTTTAAAAAAAATTGAAAAAATATCTATAGTAGTTATTAAAAAAATAATTTCATAATTTTCACCTAAGAAACATTTTATAACCTAAGACTATGTTCTTTTGGTAGAATGAAAATTAGAATGGAAATGGAAGTGGGAATGGGAAAGAGAAGGGAATGGAAATGTCATATCAATGTGATGTGATGTGATATGGTGTGAATGGAATAAAAGTGGATAAAATGACTATTTTGCCCTTACATTAAAAGTGAGAATGGAATAAAAGTGGGTGAAAAAGTAAAGGCAAAAACATAATTTTATCCCATTGTAAAAGGTGTAGTTTGTTTGTTAGGAAGAAAAGAGGAGGGAGAAGGCTTCTACCTCTCCTTTTTGCATCAACAAATCTTGTTAAAAAAGATAGCCTCGGTAGATTTTGACAACTTACTCACATTGACCCAAAACGACGTCGTTGGGATGTTTCTCCTGGATCCTTTACATTACTTTCAGTTTCAGCGGTTGTAAGTTGTGCTTAACAGATATGGCGGTCACAGCAGCAACCAATATTGGAGCTTGGAGCTTCAGCTTTGCAGGGAGGGTTAGCTGCAGAAAGAAGCTTTTGGGAATAACAAACTACATTTACGAAAACCCAATTCGTATCTCTGCAACGACGTCGGATAAGTCCTTTTCGATTCGAGCTCTCGATCCTCGGGGAGGAAGTAAGGAAACAGAAGAAAACTCCAGAAACAGTACAGACGTTTTCATTTCTAAGGTAAATTTATTTATACATCACTCTCATTCTCGATCGATTTCTCATCTTCGATTTTGAAGTGAAGGGCTAAAAACGAAGCCAGAGTTGCATTTTATTCACTAAATTAAAATTGGATACATTAGTATTGAATTTAGTCACTCGTGTTTGATTCGTTCTCAATTTAGTTCTCACTTTTGAAATTGGTATAATTTACTAATTTGTCTCTGTGTCATCAAACCTCAAAATATTTCAACTTTTTGATGTGTGATTGAGGGAGGGACTAAATTGAAATATTTATTAAACTTGGGAGATGAAAATGGACTTTTTGTCTAAAATAAAAACCCTGTGTATGTTTTTTTGCTGAGTTAAGGTTTTCTATGGTGAAAATAGGAGGATGTGGGGTATCTCTCAAAACTGTTGGTGGGTTCTGTTGTGGGTGCAGCTGCAATCAAGTATGGAAGTGCTGTTTTCCCTGAGATAACCACACCCAACATTGTGCTGGCTTTGATTATGATACTAACTCCTATGATTGTAGCTGTTTTTCTTTTGATCAAGGAAAGTAGTTTAAATAGAGGAGATTAGGAACTTTGTCTGCTGTTATTCATGGTTTATCACTCCTAATTCATCTAGGATTCAATTGCATTTTATTATGGAGGTCACTGCCCAGTGCCTACACAAGTTTTATGGAGAAATAACAGATGTAATGGGCCTGACCACTATGTAATTATTCATCACTTGCATTTATCAGATAAGAGATTGATGCTGGAAAGCAGAAATAAAATCCCAGGATCTTTAGACTGTGGTTGATCATCTGAGTTTCATTTTGAATGCCACTTTTTTTTAACGTTGGCATGCAAGATGGCATGATACTTTGGTTTTTGTGAGTATATGTAGATGATAAGATTTGTACATTATCAATTATCTTCATTCAATTATTCTTTAAGAAGAAAATCTGAGGATCATAGTTGTGGTCAATGTATGGATGACACAACTTGTGCAAGTCAAAATGCCAAATCAAGGGAATAATATTTATATCTTCTTGAGTACTAGTATA
This sequence comes from Senna tora, assembly GCA_014851425.1. Classification (NCBI taxonomy): domain Eukaryota; kingdom Viridiplantae; phylum Streptophyta; class Magnoliopsida; order Fabales; family Fabaceae; genus Senna; species Senna tora. The sequence goes on from CM026260.1 coordinate 1,086,719, forward strand.
ATATTGTCCTGCAAAACATGATTTTAAGTGACGAGATTTTTAATATAGATCCTCTTCTTTTGTAGGATAATATAGGTCCCTTTTGAGTAAAACGCAGTCAACTACAGATTTGGCTTTTATAAAAAGGTTATGGGAAGCTAAATTTTCACAGATTAACCATATGGAGTTACTTAAACCCAATTAGTTTTCAAAATTTCACTCAAACAGAACCTAAACTTCCTATCAAAATATACACAGATTTTTCTAGCGTCAAGAGTTAATGGAATACAATTTCAATCCTTGAAAGTAGTCCTGTATGTATACACCCACTCCCACGAAAATTCACTAGTAAAACAAATAAAAGAATATGCATCACTTCCTGCTTTATTTTGTTGTAGAATGCCAACAATTTTCAGTACATGCATGTGGTTGAAATGTCTGCATAGCCCTTCCATTATATTGGCTTCTTGAAACATGAAATCTAACTCAACTAGATAAAATGCATCCTGGAGATTCTGCACCACCTTATGAAAACCTTAAGACTAGAGATTATCTTTTAGCCACTTAAAAGCTCCATTTGTGATGGACCTGCAAGTTCAGCAATATTTCTGAGTCAACTCGAACGATGAAGTTGGTGAATGAGGAAACTTCCTTACAAATAACAGCAAGATTGATAAAATACAAAGAGTAGGGAAAATACAAATAACAGCAAGATTGCTAAAGAAATCATTGAGCTTTGGTTAAGTGGTACTAAAATCATATCTAGAACTAAAAGATTCGAATCCAAGTTAATATTCATTATTAGAGAGACATTTTGTGCTGATCATGAGTTCCCCAGTAGGAAAACAGCATTAGAATGCATAAAGCAATTGGTATAGTATAGAGCATAACCCATGCTTGAACCTATCTAATAGCACATTTATGAATCACTTTAGAGTTCACATCTTTAATTCTGTACCATAAAACTGAAAACTTCTAATATTTCTTTTAGCTTATATAGAAGGAACATGAACTAAAGAGTAGGGAAAGAGACAAGGATAAGCATACATCAAACTCATTTCAATCTTACAGACTACAGATGCAAACCATCAACTTATTACTGAAATGCTTTACTTAATCTAAAGAGAAAAAGAATTGCTCTTCTTAATCAGTAATTACTACAGTATTTAAGTTGCCAAAATTATAATAATTTCAGGCACTCCTTACTTTGATGAAAGTGAAACATATTAAACAGAGAAAATTAAAGGAGAGAAAACTATTACCCAGCAAAATCCGTTATCTTCTTCCATATATCATTTTGATCTTCCATTTGTTCGTCTTTTTCTGTAGCTGTTGCTACTGGACTATCAGCTATTTGAGATGCTGGACCTTCGGTATTTCCTCCTGCGAAAGGTAATATCATGGTTTGTAGTCACAACACAAAATATCATTGGCTTATGAAATTTCTCTATTATAGCATGCAAATATGGAAAAAGTAAGACCAGCTCAAATGGTATCTATTTTCACATAGTCAAGAAGTTATCAAATAACTAAATATTTCAGTACATAATTGGAGAGAGCATGCAAATAGGTTGCAAATATTAAGAAACCACCTACTCGAGGATTGACTTCTAGGGCCGGGTTTTGAACGGTTGCTTGTTGGGTTGTTGCTTAGTGAAGCAAGTTCTTCAAGCAACTCACGTTCGTTCATACTGAAGATGCAAAGACGAGGTGAATTTATATCAGATACTAATATAAATTTTAAGAAAGATTTAACTAGAAATCAAAATTTTAAAATAACCCATTACCTTATACGTTTTGGAATTGTAACTTTAACTGTAAATAAATGATCACCACGTATTGATGGTTTGTTTAATTTTGGTACACCCTTCCTTGCAAGGACAAGGATATCTCCAGGTTGGGTACCAGGAGGTATTTGTAGGGCAGAAATGCCTTCAACCGTCTTTACCTGTTCAGGGGCTAAAGAATCAATTAATTGATAGCACAAGGTTATAACATTTATTTTGGACATATCTGGGTATATAGTTCTCAAAGACTATAAGATTGGTGGTCCTCAGATCAATACCAATTGCAAATCACAAATAGAGTACAATGGTTAAACTTGCTTAGTTGCTTGACTCAATAGAGAGTCATAATTAGCAGCCATCAATTCTTTTCTGGATTTTTGTGCAAAAAGATATGTTTTATATGAATTCTCAATAATAGTTTTCTCAACTTTACCCAGTTTGGCTCTTTTAACTGTTTTTTCAGTTTGGATACACAGACCTACTTGTTGTAAGAACATCACACGAGCTCACTCTCACATTATCCAAATAGAGTTAATGGGCAGGTAGGAGATAAGTCCTCTCAACATAAGTATTACATTGAAAAACAAAACTTAAGCTAGAAGCATGAATACTGACTAAAATTGTTTACCTCCACAATGGTCCCTCGTATGGCATCTAAGTAACTGATTGTAATTGTCGAGCTGAGATTAATGCCATCACGTTGAATTCCTGGTATTTCTTCCACAACAAGATACACATAAAGATCTCCTGGAGGGCCCCTGCAATAACAAGATCAACAGCTACTTCTAAAGCATGTACATAAGCACTAAGCTATAAAATCTTCTGAAGGGACAAATATTATAGAAAAAAGTATTTCATGTTACACATACAATAAAATTATAAACATACCCTCTTGGTCCAGCATCACCCTCCCCAGCAACTCTCAATATACTGCCTGAGCTTACACCGGGAGGAACTTTGACTTTAATTTTTTTCTTAACCCGTAGACGTCCTTTTCCACCGCATTTACTGCAATATTCGGATATGACTTCACCATCCCCTCCACAGTTCGGACATACTGAAACCTAAATTTTCAATAGAGATTAGAAAATTACATTGAAGCAGGGAAAATGTATTATGTTTTCAACTATAAACTAATTAGAATCCCATAAGCATGTTATGTAATAAATTATGTGCACATAACAAAGTAACATATGCAGTTGACGAAAAGATAAATCAACTAAGTTACATAACAGGATTACACCCAAGAAGCTAGGTTTTGTATCAGTAGAAAAAATCTCCAAATTGAAGTATCAATTATGAAGAGTTGTAGTTTCATTTTCTTCACTTGATAATGGTATGCAAGATTAAGACTTAAGAGTGATAATATCCAAATTCATCAGGAAAAGAACTCAAGCTACCTGTGAGAACATTCCAAAAGGTGTTTGTTCAGTCCTCATCACCTGACCCCTACCACCACAAGTTGAGCATATTCTCATCTTGGAGCCCACCTTTGCTCCAGTACCAATACAGACTTCACAGGTTTCCAGATGGGAAAGCTCAAATTCTCTCTCTGCTCCAAAAATCACCTCAGAAAATTCCAAGGATATGTCATAACTGTTGACATTGGAATTAAAAGTCAACTACAAATTCCAGAAAACTCTAAAGAAATTTTGGTTGAGCAAGAAGGAAGATCACGATCATGGCATTGATAAGGCAAAACTTAACACAATAGTAATGAAGTCGAAAATATAGAATGTCAGACTATCAGAGAATGAATCAAATAAAACTTCCTTTTTGGTGGAGTATGAAAAAAAAAAATACTCAATACTTATCATAACTGCATATATTTCCATATGCTTGTTCTCGAACAAAATGTAAAACACACCAACATGTGCCAGCTCATGCAAAACTTGCCATTTCTCTGCACCAAACTTAACAAAACTTCAACAACACTATGGTCTATCAATTAAACTACAAAATATTTGGAGACAAGCAACACCACAGGAAAGTATCTTCCAGAGAAGCAGTTCTTGCTTACATTTATGTAAAAGTACCCGTGGCTGAACTTATTGTATCACATTGAATCACCACTCCTGACCCCTCCCCTAACCCAAGCAATGAACAAGCAGTAACAGGAGGGATCATAATCATAGAGATAGTATACACAAACGTACATAGATTTCATTTATGAGAAACCAGAGTACCCTAAATGCAATGAATGAGTAAAGACATACTCTTAGACTGAGCAACAGAATAATGATAAGTGAAGAGTGTCCTATCTTACTTCTGAAGCAACTAGCAACAATTTTTATTTCACATAGCAGAAACATTTATTAACCTAAGAACACCATAACTCACCGGATGTCTTCACCCTTAGTAACAGTACTGCGGCGGCGTGTTCCAAATGCAGTTGGATCCATGCCAGGGAAGCCACCCATACTTGACCCAAAAAATGTCTCAAATAAATCGAATGGATTAGTCTGCCCAGGAAAAAGGGGGGAAAAGGCATTCTATTTAATCAAATTTACCATAAAGAAATAAGGGGAAATAAAGGAGTTGATGGAGAAAAACAATTTTCAAATAGCATGCATTTCAATTTGTGTCACGAAAAAAAAAAAAAAATATGTATATTGGCATATTAGCATAGTTTGCCTGACAAGCAAGTTATTCAATCCTTTCGAGTTTGTATTGCTAATTAACCATTATAAGTGAAATAGAAGATGAAAAAAAATCAAATAAATACCGCATAGGCACTTGATGCTCCTCCCATAGTGCTGTTCACTCCAGCTTCTCCATATTGATCATATAAAGCCCTCTTCTTATCATCTGATAGCACCTGACAGTGTTGTACTTCAGAATATAAAAGATGATATCATAAATACCAACAACAACAAAGTGACAAACAAAACCTTTTCGCCAATGTTCCATCTGGTCTCATTTCTATGGTTAGATTATTTATAGTTAAATCTATCTTAGTTGTCCCTATTATTTTCTTTGGTCTCTCCCTACTTCTAGTTATTGGACTATCTTCCATCTAATCAACTCTTTGTACATGAGCCTTTAATGGTCTCATATGAACATGCCCAATCACCTACGGCACATTTCTACCAACTTGTCTATGATAGGTGCTACCTCGACTTTTTCTCTAATGCAATTATTCCTAATCTTATCATTTCTATTGTGATCACTCATCCAGTGCAACATTCTCATTTCTCTGATGTAGAATTTTTGCTCATGTTGACTTTTTTATCGTCCAACATTCCGTACCTACAACAATGTAAGTCTTATAGTCGTGCAATAAAATTTACCCATAATTGTAAATTCTTCTTCAAAAGTCAATCCTATCTAGGATAAATTTGGAAATTTTTTCTTTAGCACTTTTTTCTTCTTTTTTCCCCATTCATCATTATTGATCTCACTTTCATTCTCTTCTATCCAGGATAAATTTGGCGATTAGCTCAAAGACCATAATTCGTTATACTATTACACATAAATATATACTACAAAAAATTTCTTTTTATTCTAACATTCACCCCATATCATACTCTCTCCAAACCAGTAAGATATCCTCTTTCTTCATCTCCAAAGGAAGTAGCATGAAAGTTGAAACTAAATTAGTTCCAAAAAGTTTATTGTATTTGCAGTCTTAATACTACTAAATTAAGTACTTAATCACTCCTATACCAAAGAACTTTTAAGGTCTACCATATCCAATCATATGTGTATATCTTTCATGAGCACGAACTTCAAAAGTATTGACATACAAAATGAGTTGAGAAAGAAGATATAGTGAACAACATAAATATCACTGCTTGTTAGTTATTCTAAGACTATCACCATCTAGTTTAACATAAAGTATCCTAATTATAGTAAAGGAGACTTCATAGTCAGTCTTCTGTACTCTTGCATACCTCATAAGCAGCACTAATCTCTTTAAACTTATCAGTTGCTCCAGGCTCCTTGTTCACATCAGGATGGTACTAGAGACAAAACAAAACATTTATAATTAGGCAAGAAGAAATTGTAAGTACTCTAGGTGCACATTTTTTACACTAAAAACTAACTACAACATTATATGAAAATTTGCTTTGGAAAATTGAAACCCCACTTGAAGTCATCCTCAGAGTGCCATGTCTTAACTTAACTTCCATATTAAACAAAGAATCCAAATTCCCTCAATGAAAATTCGATACCTGGCGAGCTAACCTTCGATAAGCCGCTTTGATTTCCTTGCCTGTGGCAGATTTGGGGACACCTAGAGTAGCATAATAGTCGCCAGAAGCAACAGCGACTATTCTCAGGCGCCTAGAAGAGAGAGAAGAAGAAGAAGAAGGCGAATGTACAGAAATGAAGTTTTGATGGGAACGGAGGTGGACCCCACCAAAGAAACAGGAAGAAGAAGAAGAAGTAGAGGGTTGGAGCAGAGAAGGGAAAGCAAGAGATGTAGCAATGGCCATTGAATGTGGAGGATGCTGAGACAATGTTAGGTTATGACTGTATCTTTCAATAGAAGAAGAAAATGAGGAAATGGGAGGAGTTGATTTTTTTGTTCATGTTTGAAGAGAATCTGGGAATGAAAAAGTATGGTTTTCATTATGAGTTGAAGATGCAGGGTATGGCAGAACCTAGAAAGGAAGTGTGTGTGTGGAAGGAATGGGACCCAAGAGATAAAATCTGTGGTAGCTGAAGATGCACGTCTATGAAACGAAACCTCTCTACTGTTTCACGAACTAGAGAGAAGATATAATAGGGAAAATGACAAATTTGCGACCAACCTTTCATTCAGACATTCCGAAAAATTCTAAGATATAGATTAAAGCACGTGTCTTTATATTTTTTGAGGAAAAAAAAGGCGAAAAGTTTGACCCTTTCAAATGCGGCAAAATACAGTCATTTGGAAAAAAATTTATACTGGAGGTAACATAATCTTAAAAATTTTGTAATTTGATCCTTCCATGCTTAAATTTTAAAGTTTCCAGTAAATAATCTCTTCAATTCGTGTAAGACATTTTTCTCATAATTATTCATTTAAAATTTTAAAAAACCAGTAACATATTAAAAAAATTAACATTTTTATATTTTAAAAAATATGTCTTTATTTTAAATTTGTCTGCTCAAAGATCACTAAATTTGTCACTTCAAATTTTTTGTGTAACTTGATGAGACCTTCACATTAAAATGTGTAATTAGGGATACATTATACATATTTGATATTTCAATACATGAAAAATCTGAAATGACCGACGAAACTTTTAGTAATAAATTTTAGGTCAAATGCCCATTTTGGTCCTCTATGTTTCACACAAGTTTTAAATTGGTCCTTTATCTTTCAAAAGTTCTATACTGGTCCTTTATGTTTCCCAAAAGTTTTATATTTGTCCTTCAGGTTTCATTGAAGTTCTATATTGGTCCTTTATGTTTCATTGAAGTTCTATATTGATCCTTTATGTTTCATTGAAGTTCTATATTGGTCCTTTATATTTCATTGAAGTTTTGTATTAGTCCTTTATGTTTCATTAAAGTTTCATATTGGTCCTCTCAGTATGATTTTATTTTTGGCTTAAACGACGTCATTTGAGTGTTTTTAGTGTATCTAAGGCCACGTCAGCTATCTGATACACGTAGGATAGATTATGTGTCCACCTCGGCACGCCACGTCAGCAGTTAACTTAAGAAATTGACGAAAGTGGACGGAAGGATCAATTTGGAACTTCTTGCAAACATAAAGGACTAATTTAAACTTTTTGAAACATAAAGGACCAATATGAAACTTCGTGCAAACATAAGGGACCAATTTAGAGTTTTGACCTAAATTTTAAATGTGGACTGAAAATTAAATATTTTTCAAAACACAATTTTTTTTGTAAAGATTGAAATTTATAATTACATAAAGAATTTATTTAACAAGTGTCATAAAATACTCTTTAAGATTTTTGCTAATTGATTCAAAGAGAATTTATTATTTTAAATTTAATATAAAATTAATAACAATAATCTTTTAATCTCTCTCGTTCGATTAAATGAATCTTCAATAATTACAAAACCTTTATAAAAGTATTGAAAAGATGATAATTTTTCACAGGGAACCTACCAAGCCTCTTTGGTTTAGCTGAAGCTGGTGCACCCAAAAGTTACAAGTCACAATTCACAACTCTCTCACACATTAGTTGAGTAAGTTTTGATACATGTCAATTGGATCATTATTTTGTCTTTCTCCTCATTTTCTTCACTCAAGATTTAGTTCTCTTTCGCAACAAATGCTTGTAAAAATGTGAATAAGTTAAAAACTACATAATATAATCGAATCGAATAAAGATTCGGACAAGTGTTCAATTTATTATTTGATTGGCTTAAACGGTCGAATCGGATGATACAATAAATATTAATTATTCTTAATATATAAAATGATATCACTCAAGCTTTAGATTTCAACATACATACTTTTGAAGTTTTAAATTACATGACTTCTCAAATTTTAATTTTCAAGACTTGTCAAACTCTGATTGATCAAACTAAACATAAAATTCTTGATAATCATAACTTCTTAAATTTTAATTTTCAAAACTTTTCTAATTTTAATTTTTAAGAATTTTCTAATTTCTTTTCTGATGTTTTTTTTTTCATTTTTTATTTTTTTAATAAAAAATTAGATCAGTTGGACCGCCGATTAGACCCCAGTTAAATCCGATCCAACTAAGAAGACGATTTTTTAGTCCAACTGACTCACCTTTGTATCCGGTTACCGGTTAGACTGTCCGGTCCAAACAACACTGGCCCAAACATAGTCATTTCATACGCAATTTGCAATGAAATTGCAAACAAGCCTAAGGGTGTGTTTGTCAGCAAGAATGAGCAAGGTAATGTTGGAGATAATCCAATATTTCCTTCAACATTATCCATACCAAATAAACGTTACTTTTTACAATATGATAAAATTATGTTTTTGCCCTTACGTTTTTACTCACTTTTAATATAAGGATAAAATGGTCATTTTATCCACTTTTTGTTCACATCACGTTCCTATTCCTTCTAACATTCCCATTCCCTCCAACACTCTAAAACAAACATTTTACTCTTGTGGGAATGAAATAAAAGTGGGCAAAAAAATAAGGACAAAAACGTAATTTCATTATATTACAAAAAGGTCATGTTAAAGGGAATATTGGATTACATCCAACATTACCTCACAAATTCTTGCTAACAAACAAGCCTAAGGGTGTGTTTGTCAGCAAGAATGAGCAAGGTAATGTTAGAGATAATCCAATATTTCCTTCAACATTCCCCATACCAAATAAACCTTACTTTTTACAATATGATAAAATTATATTTTTACCCTTACGTTTCTACTCACTTTTATTCTATTTCCACTTTTAATATAAGGACAAAATGGTCATTTTATCCCCTTTTTGTTCACATCACATTCTCATTCCTTCTAACATTCTCATTCCCTCCAACACTCTCTAAAACAAACATTTTACTCTTATATTAAAAATGGGTAAAAAAATAAGGATAAAAACGTAATTTCATTATATTACAAAAAAGGTCATATTAAAGGGAATGTTGAATTACGTTCAACATTACCTCACAAATTCTTACTAACAAACACATCCTAAGAGCGTGTTTGATATGATTGCAAAGCAGGGAAAGTGAGGTGAGTTGCTCTCAATGCACATTTGGTATGGTTGCAAAACTGGTGAGGGAAGCTCCTTCCCTTGTGATGGGGAGGGGAGTGGAGGTAATGTAAAGTAAGTTGAGGTTTAAAGACCAAAATGCCCTTAAAAAATTTGTAACTTTTAAAAAAGTAAGGACAAAAAAGATTTATCATATTTTTATCTTCTATTTCTCTATCTTCTTCCCACTATACCAAACAATATTACTTTTACATTCCTCTTCCATTTCCCTGTATACCAAACATATTTTTTATCACTTACTCCCACTCCCACTCCCACTAAAACATTACCACTAAAATCTACTGAGTACTGACATTTGAATATCCTTGACCATAATACCAAATAATGCAGATAAAATAAAAGAAAACCTTCCAATAAAATGAGGAATCATAGATGATAATTGAATTGATTGACAAATGATGAAATAGAATCACCCCTGAACTAAAAACAGCAATCGTGTCTGCTTAACCAACAAGAGAAAAGCTACACAAACTATGACAACACAAGATAAAATTAAATGATGCAGCTATTTTGCTGCCTCTATTATTGTATTCCACATACTGATTGTATTAATAAACATCTGGGGGGAAACGCCCGGGAAAGGAGTTGACTTGTTGAGCCTGCTTCAAATGCATTGCCAAAGCATAGTTATTCACCTGCAAAAAACCCAGCAATAGATTTAGTATTCACAAAAAGTCAAAAAGTATATTTCCTTGATGCAAAATGTATCACTTTGACTTTCATTCACCATACTACAACAACAACAAACAAAGCCTTTTTCCCGCTAGGTGAAGTTGACAAACAAAACCTTATACCAACATCACGTCACATTCCAGAAATTGACTGTTTTGAAGGGAGAAAGGATCTTACTATATATAGTATGTAGATGATACTGAATAGTGAATATCCAAATATTTTTTTAAAGAATAAATTAACCGTTTATGAAAAGAGCATTGATAAAGCTAACTCTAACCTCAAGAGTTCTCAACTGCTCCTGGTATTGAGACACCGTAAGCTTCAATTGCTGCACTTCTCGGTTTTTCTCCTCACAGTCAGAAAGTCGTTCATGCTGGATTTTCACTGCATGTTTAAGAATGGTGTTCTCCTTAATCAGCCCTTCAATTTGTTCCTTCAGCACCATATTTTCCTGAGAAAGAAACATCATATAACAATTATCACAAAGGCCCAAAGAGAAATAAAGAAAAAGTTAGCCTACCATACTCAAGATATTAACTTCTAGAAATAAATGTATGCACATGCATAGAGGTCATCAACTGTGCAACACAAAAGCTATGGGCAAGCTTAAACCCAGTGCTCTAACAAATAGTCAAACCTATTGCTACAAAGCTTTCATGAAAGATGCAGACTAAGCATTATACTCCTATCTCCCATTCACTTCAGCAGACTTTTAGCTTTCTCAATTGTATCCACAAAAAGCTTTTTTACCAAATAATTGCTTCCCAAAATTTCCAAGACCCAACTCTAATTACAGACTACAGGTATCACCTAGGATTCTAGCATAAACTTCATACATTTTTAATAACATTTGTTGCCTCGGCACTTGCACGTTCACTGATTGATTTTTCCAGAACCTCCAGAATTCTAGCAGCACGGGCTTTGGCATCATCAAAACTAGTAGCACTCGACATTTCTCTTACAAGCAGATCAACCCATTCTGCTCCATCTACAGGAAGGTTGCTTGAAGCCATCTTATTCTCAGAAGTAGAAGCATCCAGATCATCTGTTGATTTACCTTCATGTTTTTCAAAAGCTGTCAATGCCTCATCAGAGAGACTAAATGCTATAAGAAAATTCCACAACTTTCAGCAGATATCAATTGTACCTGTCTCCACGATAACTTCTGGTTCTTCAGCAGTTACAGAATTTTCATTGGCAGATCTCAAGCAAAGCTCATGCAGGCTCTTGATGGCAGCATCTATATCGTAGCCACATTCTTGAAGTGCTCTCTCAAGGACCTAAAATTGCAAGATATCAGCTGAAAAAAAATTCTTCTGGACAAATTCAACCATAAATTACGCAATTTTTTCTGTGACATCAACCTATGAAACACTACATACAAATAAGTGAAATAATTGACTAATCATATTCAAACAGCAATCTATAGCAACTGAAAATAATACATAAGAGTGACAGAGATATTTAAAAGTCATCCGTTGCTTTGATTATATTTTTTATAGATTAATAAATCATCGGTTCATACATTATAATAAACATATAATTATTGTCTCATGCTTCATTGAAGAAGAAAGCTGAAATTATAAGGATGCCCTTAAACTGTTAGAAGTTCTAGGAACTGATGATACTATCAATTCAAAACGGAAAAGAAAATATGAAAGTGAATCTCCGACGAGCCCATAACCAAAAGAATAACAAGAAACAAAACAAAAAAGCAATCAACCACGACGAATCAATAAAGGGATGTACCTGGACTTCCATGCGAGGAAACACAGCCCGAAGATGATCGATGAGACTCGGAGGCGATAAACGAACCGGCGAGGTAGAAGAAGAGCAACGAAGCCTCTTGGATAATGGCGGTGATGGAGGAAGGTCTTCAAAGAAAGATCTCTTGCTTCCACACACGGCAGCAGACATCGTTCAAATTCTAAATCGTTCGGCGTCTCTTCCTACTCAGAGTCTGATTCCCAGATAAAAATTCAATCCGATTACCCAAAAACAGATAAAGAATAGGATTAGGGTTCTGAAGATTGAAATTTTTTGAGGGGTTTTCTTGGGGGTTAGGCTCCTCTTAGTCCTTTTCAGTTTGTGTATTTATGTAGCAAAGTTTGTGGCATTTGAAAATTAATTATTCTTTAATCTTTTTTTTTTTTTTGAAATCCCGTAATTATTCTTTAATCTTTAGTGGCAAACGTAAAAATCTTGTCACTAGTAGGACAAAATCTCAAGAATTTGGCTCAAATAAAATAACTGACTAAAAAGTTTATATAAAATTAAAAGTTTGAGAAAATATCTATTTATATTTATACTATATTAAAAAAAATTATACTGTATACAAAATAAATTAAATCAAAAAGTCAATCACTTTATGTAACTGTCTATTTTTTTTTAAAAAAAAATTGAGATAATTGATCACTCTTTTATAATTTATAACTATTTAGAAAAGCAAGGTTTTAAAATAACTACTTTCCTCATTTATTAAATAATAATAATTTTTATTATTTATATGCTCACTGTTTAATCTCTTTTAATAAATTTAGTATGATGTACGTATTCCATTCGAATTTTATTTTTAGTACATAAGAATAGTTGAATTTTTTTTTTTCTATTTCCTTTCCTATAAATCATCTATTCAAATTTTAGGTTATTTATATATTTTATACAATATCATTGTTTTTAATCAGAATATTAATGCATCCATACGAATGTATGATAATGAATATTTTGTATTTTACTTAACTTTTGTTTGTAATCAGAATATTAATGTATCCAAATGTATGATAATGAATAGTTTGTATTTTACTTAATTGTAAACTTGTAATACGACATTAAGAATTTTTTCATATTAGAGATTTGTCCAAGATATTTTGACTAAAAAATAAAAAATATAATATCATATCAAGTGCATCTGATAATTTTTTAATATATATATATCAATTTATTATTGAGATATTTAAATTACAAATTTTATATCTTATAAGCATGAAAAATTATTAAAAAATAATAATACAATTTCAAATTTATATTTTAAATATATCTTTAATTTTTTATAATATTGTGGTGCATACGGGTTCATAGTTCATACCATGGTTTTGAAAACCGGACCGGACCGGCCGGTCGGACCGGAAAACCGGTAAACCGCCAGCCAGTCCGGTCCGGAATAACCAATGAACCGGTCAGATATAAAACCGGTCAAGAACCGGTCAAACTTCATACTACTATTAACAAAATAAAAAGTTAAAATAATTTTTATGTTTTTTATGAAAAAAATAATTTTAATGTTGGTAGCATAAATTGTATTATTTTCACCATACTTTTTAACAAAGATATTATAAACAAGACATGATACACATAATTAAAATGTTAAAGAATGATTGACTTTTGAAGTTAAAATGGGAAAATTACACAACTCATTATTACTCTATGTTTTTTTTTTTGAAATTTAAGTGAAATAATAAAATTATGACATGTTAATTTTGTGAATCCATTGCAAAATCAATATATAAGTTTTAGAATATAACAATAAACGAAATAATTTTCTTAATTTTAAAATGAATAATAATTAGTAATATCAAAGATTGATTATAACTCAGAAGCTGAAGCAGAAAGACTGATTATTACTCGTAAGCCAAATCTCTAAAATTTTTAATTTTTTCTCTAAATTATTTTTTTAGTCAATTTTGTCTAAAAAATTTCAACTCACAATCAATTTCGTCTCAAATATTCGAATTGTTCTAACGATTAATATTGACAAAATTAGTAGCGGTGAGTAAAGACATTATATTACACATATAAATTGTTTTGGACAAAAACAAACTTTTTAAAATACATACCAGAGATAAGGTCATATTTGAAGGGTTAAAGGACACGTGGAGCACAATTACATAATGGTATAATTGATTTTTTAATATTTTATCTTTCATTTTTTTTTATCTTAATTCTATCATAATGGTATAATGGATTTTTAATACTTTATCTTTAATTTTTCTATCTTAATTCTATCCTATTAAATAAGATTAGTTTTACAATCCAATTCTATTTTTTTTTCATATCAAATATATAATTTTATATTATATTCTATTTTCCTCTCATTTACTTTATTTTTTACTTTCCACTCTATCTTCTACTAAAATATATTTCATCATACCAAAAGCAAACCAAGAACATCTAAAATATAAGAAGATTTACCAATCTTATACATAATAACTCTTCATGCATCTCAAAAATTGAAACTTTAATTTGTACATAAATTATTATATTTTTAATTTACAAAAATTGTATATTGATTATATTTGAATTTTTTGTTGGCAGAGGATTATATTTGAATTTTATATATAAATAACAGAGATTTTTTAAGAACAAATTATTAATATAGTCCATTATTTATGAAATAATTGTATAAATTATTCTAATATGTTAAAAGCTTACTAAATTAATTAATTAATTTTTCGTAAATAGATATTTCATTCAAGAAAAAGGTAAGAAAACCTGGTTCCCTGCAAAAATAAAAAACTCTGAAAATATCTCACGAGGATTAAATGAAGTGCAAAATGTGTAAAATTTATAAAGTATATCATTCAAATCGTTAAATAAAAATCAAGATTTATATTCATACTATAATAATTTCGGTTCATGTTGTATACTTTATGCACTTTAACATAGAGATGATGTCCTATTTTATACTAGAGAAGTTGAACAAATTTCTCAGGCCATTCGAAATGCAATTTTATTTTAATTTTAAATAAGATTAAGAAGAAATATTTTAGTTACCAATTTCACCTCTGAAGTGAATCATTTCCCTTTACGTTAGTCCCGCTCTCCCCTCCAATTCTGCTGCACTTAGGGGTAACTCATAAACCCTAGATTCTACTACTATAGCATTCGAAGGATCATTCTTTAATTTTCAAAACATGCCCTGAAAGTATCCGTAGCATTTGCTACAGCGATATCGGCATTCTGTTTCTGTTCGAGTTTATCCACTTTCCAAGGTTTCAAGTCGTATAGTCCTTCAATATGTGGAACAGCGGTCAGATTGCCCCGCCGGGGACTACTGGTTCTTTGATTCCTCCGCCTCCGGCAGTACAACCGTCGTACACAGTGCTGCAGCCTGCACCCCAGCCCCCGGCTCCAGCTGAGACTGAGGCTGAGGTTGAGGCGAGGCTCGAGGAGAAGGCTAGAAAATGGCAGCAGCTGAATTCTAAGCGATACAGTGATAAGAGGAAGTTTGGGTTTGTTGAGACGCAGAAAGAGGACATGCCACCTGAACATGTTAGGAAAATAATAAGGCAAGTGTTGTTTGCCATTTATGTTGCTAAATTTTGTATCCCTTGGATGAATGTTTTACATTTCCAGTTTTAACCGTTTGTATGAAGAGCCTCTTGATTAATATTTTTATCTGTTAGTGAATTTTGGTGGCATTGGACGGCCTAAACTTGCTTGGGTGCTGAGCTGTTGGTTGGCAATTATGTGCAGTTGATTAACCTCATTTACTTATAATTATTTTTAAGTGATGCAGACATTAGTTTTACAGATTCTATCAAGTTAACATTAAATATGGCTTCCCTTTAGCCTGAATATAGTTGCAGGAGAACAAACTGATGATAAACCTTTGTGGCCTTACTATGTAGAGAAGATAATTCTACTAATTATGCCAGAACTACCATTTTTACCTTCAAATACATTTTGTAATATGCCTTGCTGTTTTGTACTATAGGGACCATGGGGATATGTCGTCGAAAAAATACCGCCATGACAAACGTGTTTATCTTGGAGCACTTAAATTCATCCCACATGCAGTTTACAAGCTCCTGGAGAATATGCCTATGCCATGGGAGCAAGTATTAATCTTTATTCATTTTTCTGTCAATCTTATTAGTTTAACTTTTCTCTTGGCTTATTGTAAGGTCTCTTGCTCATATAGGTACGAGATGTGAAGGTCTTGTATCATATTTCTGGGGCAATCACATTTGTTAATGAAATACCTTGGGTTGTGGAGCCTATTTATCTGGCTCAGGTATGTTGCTATAGTTTTGCTAAACTTAGTATTTTCAAGATATACATTTCTTTCTTTGGTGGTCCATATTTACGTTTATTATTTTACAGTGGGGCACTATGTGGATCATGATGAGAAGGGAGAAGAGGGATCGTCGTCATTTCAAGAGGATGCGGTTTCCCCCATTTGATGATGAGGAACCTCCATTAGACTATGCAGACAATCTATTAGATGTTGATCCTTTAGAGCCAATACAGCTCGAGTTGGATGAAGAGGAAGATTCTGCTGTGTATACTTGGTTTTATGACCATAAGCCTCTTGTGAAAACAAAGCTCATAAATGGTCCTAGTTACCGTAAATGGCATCTTTCCCTTCCTATAATGGCAACTTTGCATCGGCTTGCAGGACAACTTCTTTCTGATTTGATTGACCGCAACTACTTTTACTTGTTTGACATGGAGTCCTTTTTTACAGCAAAGGCCTTGAACATGTGCATACCTGGTATTCAGTTTTCTTTTTCTTTTATATTTATATTTGAAAAAGGTGTCAATTTCTTATTAAGTATTGCGGGCAGTGTCAATTACTACGTGTGATTGCCAAGGTTACTAGAAACTTGGCATTTGTTGAACTAGGTTGCATGCAGATTCTGAGATGCATTTTAAGTCATAAAATATTTTATAGCCTATAATATTACGTTTAAAGTGGTTCTACTAAGAGAGATAATTAAAAAAATGCACTCATTTCTGATACTAATGCCTTGCAGGTGGTCCTAAGTTTGAACCTCTCTACCGTGACATGGAGAGGGGAGATGAGGATTGGAATGAATTTAATGACATCAATAAACTCATTATAAGATCGCCTCTTAGGACAGAGTACAGAATTGCATTTCCTCATCTTTATAACAATAGGCCTCGCAAAGTAAAGCTTTGTGTGTACCATACTCCCATGGTCATGTACATTAAAACTGAAGATCCTGACTTACCTGCTTTTTATTATGATCCATTGATACACCCAATAACCAGTGCTAACAAGGAGAAACGTGAGAAGAGAATTCATGATGAGGATGATGATGAGGAGTGGGAATTGGCAGAAGGTGTGGAACCTTTGCTTAAGGATACACAACTTTATACTGACACCACAGCTGCTGGGATCTCCCTACTCTTTGCACCTCGTCCTTTTAACATGAGATCTGGTCGCATGAGGCGGGCAGAAGATATTCCACTTGTATCAGAATGGTTTAAGGAGCATTGGTAAGTTGTGACGTTCTGCCTCTACATGCTTCCTTTGCTGCTAGTGAGTCTTTCATTGGTTAAGTGTTTCTATGGTGTCTTATTTCATCTTAACATGGAAATTAATAGTTTTTTTTGTTGTATTTTCCCAACAGTCCTCCCTCATATCCAGTTAAAGTGCGAGTTAGTTATCAAAAGTTGCTTAAGTGTTTTGTGTTGAACGAGCTGCATCACAGACCTCCAAAGGCTCAGAGAAAGAAGCACTTATTCCGATCTCTTCAAGCAACCAAGTTTTTCCAAACCACAGAACTTGATTGGGTTGAAGCAGGTCTTCAAGTTTGTAGACAGGGGTATAACATGTTGAACCTGTTGATACACAGAAAAAATTTGAACTATCTTCACCTCGATTATAATTTCAATCTAAAGCCTATCAAAACCTTGACCACCAAGGAACGGAAGAAATCACGGTTTGGTAATGCTTTTCATCTTTGCCGTGAAATCCTTCGTTTGACTAAGCTTGTGGTGGATGCCAATGTCCAGTTCCGTCTGGGGAATGTGGATGCTTTCCAGCTGGCTGATGGCCTGCAGTATACTTTTTCACATGTTGGTCAGTTGACTGGTATGTATCGTTACAAGTACAGGCTCATGCGGCAAATCAGAATGTGCAAAGACTTGAAGCACTTGATTTACTACCGCTTTAACACTGGACCTGTTGGGAAAGGACCCGGGTGTGGGATTTGGGCGCCGATGTGGAGGGTTTGGTTATTCTTCCTTCGTGGTATAGTGCCCCTTCTTGAACGATGGCTAGGTAATTTACTTGCACGACAGTTTGAGGGGCGCCACTCAAAAGGAGTTGCGAAGACTGTTACTAAGCAGCGTGTTGAGAGCCACTTTGACTTAGAGCTTCGAGCGGCAGTTATGCATGATGTGCTTGATGCCATGCCAGGTAGCAATGATTAGATTGGCGTTGTTTAACTTTTCATGAATTTGAATTTGTTTTCTGTTCACCAACTGGCTTCTGCAGCAATATTAAGTCTTTTTAACCTCTTAAATTCTATTGGATGGCAGAGGGCATTAAACAAAATAAGGCAAGAACTATATTGCAACATTTAAGTGAGGCTTGGCGCTGCTGGAAAGCAAATATTCCTTGGAAGGTACATGACTAATTGTTTCTTGTTTTATTGAATGGAATGAATTGCAGGTGAATTTGTAAAAATATAGAACACATGCTTGGGCTTGGAGAATACTGTTAAGATTTATGGATATTCTGTTTTGATTTCTTTGCATAGAGAGGAATAATTACCAATTAAAACTCATTTAATTATTACAGCCAAACTGAAGCTACTTTTTTAATTTTTCTCATTTAAGTCTCTTCACGGTTCTATCCTTAGTCTTCTCATATTGGTTATATTTAGGTTCCTGGCTTGCCGGTTCCTATAGAGAATATGATCCTTCGTTATGTGAAGTCAAAAGCAGACTGGTGGACAAATGTTGCTCATTATAACCGTGAGCGAATAAGAAGAGGTGCAACTGTTGATAAGACTGTTTGCCGCAAGAATCTCGGAAGATTGACACGTCTCTGGCTGAAGGCAGAGCAGGTGTGTTTTAGTGTTCTCCATGATTCATACATATAAGAGTCTATTGCCTTGATCTATATCAAAGAATTGATTTTTGAGTATTATTTTATCTTGTTTAATTACATAAAAGGTCCTATTATTTTCTCTGAGTCTTTCCCTGATTATTATTTCTTGTTGAAGGAACGACAACACAATTATTTGAAAGATGGTCCATATGTTACTCCAGAAGAAGCAGTTGCTATCTATACAACAACAGTACATTGGCTGGAATCAAGAAAGTTCTCCCCCATTCCGTTTCCTCCTTTGTCATACAAGCATGATACAAAGTTACTTATTCTTGCTCTTGAGAGATTGAAAGAATCATATAGTGTTGCAGTGAGGCTAAATCAACTGCAAAGAGAAGAGTTGGGGCTGATTGAGCAAGCTTATGACAATCCACATGAGGCTTTATCACGAATAAAGAGACATCTCCTCACTCAGCGTGCCTTCAAAGAAGTATTTTGATATTTAATATAAAGTTTGTGAGCTTTTGGTTGTGCATTCTTAGCACAGGAGAAGTGTGATTCCTTTTTTTTTTTTTTTTTGCAGGTTGGAATAGAGTTTATGGATTTATATAGCTACTTGATTCCGGTTTATGAGATAGAGCCTCTTGAGAAGATAACAGATGCCTATCTCGATCAGTATTTGTGGTACGAGGGTGATAAGCGCCATCTCTTTCCCAATTGGATCAAGCCAGCAGATTCAGAGCCACCTCCACTTTTGGTTTACAAATGGTGTCAGGGTATAAACAATTTGCAAGGTATATGGGATACCAGTGAAGGCCAGTGTGTTGTGATGCTACAGACCAAGTTTGAGAAGTTTTTTGATAAGATTGATTTAACTATGCTGAACAGGTATGTACTTTGGTAGTCACTTTCTAAATCTAAATGTAGTCTGGGTTTTCTTTACTTCTTATTAACTTGTGATGTTGCAGGCTTCTGCGTTTGGTTCTTGACCATAACATTGCAGATTATGTCACTGCAAAGAACAATGTTGTGTTGTCGTACAAGGACATGAGCCACACAAATTCATATGGTCTAATACGTGGTTTACAATTTGCATCCTTTGTTGTTCAATATTATGGACTGGTGCTCGATTTGTTGCTTCTTGGATTGACTCGAGCCAGTGAGATTGCTGGCCCACCACAGATGCCAAATGAGTTCATCACATACTGGGACACAAAAGTTGAGACAAGGCATCCAATCAGGCTGTATTCTCGGTACATAGATCGGGTTCATATATTGTTTCGCTTCACCCATGAGGAAGCTCGAGACCTCATCCAGCGATATCTCACTGAGCATCCTGATCCTAACAACGAGAACATGGTGGGTTACAACAATAAGAAATGCTGGCCAAGAGATGCAAGAATGAGGCTCATGAAACATGATGGTAGTTATTTTTCTTTTTACCTTGAGTGGGTTGGTGATACAATTTAAAACTTGGTTTTAATTTGTTTATTGTTTTCTTTGTGTCCTTTTCAGTCAATCTTGGGAGGAGTGTCTTCTGGGATATGAAGAACCGTCTTCCTCGAAGCATAACAACTCTAGAGTGGGAGAACAGCTTTGTTTCTGTTTACAGCAAGGATAATCCAAACTTGCTTTTTAGCATGTAAGTGTATAATGATTCTAAGCAAATCATCTAACTTCCATCTTGATCCTATTTGGTTGTGGCATTAATTGGTTACCTTTGGCAAAATATTTGCACGGTGCAACAAAGTCTTAAGAATTTTAAACTAGGCATGCGTATTTAATCTGGTTGTAACTTAAACTTGTAAGTGATTGAATTTGTAGCTTTGCATGGTCTCAGGCAATTTCTTTTAGTATCTATCTATTGTCTTTTCCCTACCTAGTGGGAAAAGGCTTTGATTGTTGTTGTATCTATCTATTGTCTTTTCGTGATGAAAACTTCTGCATTAATATCTTTTTTGACTTTAAATGCCACATAGCCGATCAATTTGTTGTCATAAGTGATTGGGTGTTCTTTCTTTCTCACTCTCTCTCTCACATGCACAAACACTCTCTCTTCTCATTCTTTTTATCTGTGATGAATGAAGTTCTCTTTGACGTACTTCTCAATTATCTACAGGTGTGGATTTGAAGTACGGATACTTCCTAAAATTAGAATGACTCAAGAAGCATTCAGCAACACAAGGGATGGCGTTTGGAATCTTCAGAATGAACAGACTAAAGAAAGGACAGCAGTTGCTTTTCTAAGAGTTGATGATGAACATATGAAAGTGTTTGAGAATCGTGTGAGGCAGATTCTTATGTCTTCAGGATCTACTACATTCACAAAAATTGTCAATAAATGGAACACAGCTTTAATAGGTAAGTCATAAGTGAAGTTATATGGTTAACTGTATGGTCTTCATGCAACTGGTATAATCAGTTTGCTAATTGACTTTTGCTTTTATTAGGGCTGATGACTTACTTTCGCGAGGCAACTGTACATACCCAAGAGCTGTTAGATTTGCTAGTTAAATGTGAAAATAAAATTCAGACACGTATTAAAATTGGACTGAACTCAAAGATGCCAAGCAGGTAAGAAATAAGACTTTGTTTTACTTTTTAAAATTTTATTTGCTGCTCTGGGGTTCAAATGTATTCCAATGTGTTTTCCATCAGGTTTCCTCCTGTCATTTTCTATACCCCCAAAGAAATTGGAGGGCTGGGCATGTTGTCTATGGGTCACATTTTGATACCACAAAGTGATCTCCGGTACAGCCAACAGACTGATGTAGGCGTAACCCACTTCAGGAGTGGGATGAGTCATGAAGAGGATCAGCTGATTCCCAACCTTTATCGCTACATACAGGTGAACCTCCTTTTTATCTTTTATTTTCCCAATTTTGTCATGTTGTAGGGGAAGATCAAAGAAAATAATAGGATGTATCTTACTATTAAAAACCTAACTATAGAAATGAGTAAAGACATAACACATTGGCATGGCTTGATGCATATAGTCGACCCCACCTAGTGGGAAAAGGCGTTGTTTGTTGTTGTTGTCATGTTGTATTTAGCCAACCCCACTCAGTGGGAAAAGGCTTTGTTTGTTGTTGTCGTTGTTGTTATCATGTTCTATTTGCATCTGGACTTAGATAATGATTGCCGGTGTAGTTTAATTTTAACTTGTTTTGGACCATTGACAGCCTTGGGAGAGTGAGTTCATTGATTCACAGCGTGTCTGGGCTGAATATGCATTGAAGAGGCAGGAAGCTCAGGCACAGAACAGGCGCTTGACTCTTGAAGATCTGGAAGTGAGTATTCTGATGCTTTCTTAGCACTTCCAATTATTGGGGTTTGGAGTTTCTGTGTCTGAATGTGCAGAAGCAACAGTGGGTTGTGTACTCTATTTATTTTCTAATTTTTTGTTGGAGCCGTATGCCTCTGTTTCCTTGTGAGGTTACTACATTCTGGGGGATCCTGTTTGGGATTCTTGGTGCAAACTGGGTTCATCATTTCACCCTGCAGCAGCTTCTTATGATATGTTTTAAAGGGCTTTGGCAGGAATAAGAAGGCTATAACTTTGTCACTGCATGCTATGCAATTCTCAATTCTCTGGTGCATCTGGTTGGGTCTCTCATGTAGAATGGGAAGGGTAGAGGAAACTAAAAGCACTTAGGTTTCTTTATTCAAATTCAATAGGGGTTAAAAATCTCAAGACTGACAATATGTATTACCTTTATGTAGGCAACCCAGCCAATTTAACTATAATTCAACTAAGGAAAACCTAATAGAAGATTACTAGGGTAAGATATCCTAAGTTCCAATATAAAGCATTGACACATCTATCCTTCATTATGTCACATGTCTGATTCTGACGTCGTCACCACACAGTTGACTACATATAATATGGAGTAACAACTTTTGATTTAGTAGATTTAACGAAGAAAATAGTAGTGTCAGATAGTTAGAATATAGAATAATGCCAGTTTCTTACTTTTTTTTCCTCTAGAAATATGTCACCGATGGAATAATGCGCTATCACTTTACTATAAGATAGGGTTACGTTTATGGTTTCTCTTGGTTACTTTGCTCATGATTGCTTCAAGGAAATTTCAATTACTGATGTGCAAAAGAGATTGAGCAGCTTTTTTTAGCCTCTTTGGTTGTCATTTTTTCATTTTCCTATTTAGGAGGATATCCACAATCCACAGTATGTCCTCTCTCCTTTCTTTCTAATACTATGTTCTTTCATTTTTTTTTTGTCAAAATGTTATGTTTGACAGGATTCATGGGATAGGGGAATACCACGTATTAACACTCTGTTCCAGAAGGATAGACACACTTTGGCTTATGATAAAGGGTGGAGGGTGCGCACAGATTTCAAGCAGTACCAAGTTCTGAAACAAAATCCCTTCTGGTGGACTCACCAGAGGCATGATGGGAAGTTATGGAACTTGAACAATTACCGAACTGATGTAATTCAAGCCCTTGGAGGTGTTGAAGGAATTCTTGAACATACTTTATTCAAAGGAACATAGTAAGTTCGTTTTTTCTTAAACTTTTTTACTGTTGCATTGGGGAGGGGTGTATGAAACAGAAAAATCTTGTCCTCAAATTTTCTCTATGTCCAAAAATCATTTTTTATTTATTCCCGTAGTCTTGTCATCGTCTGCTTGAGTCTTGGGGCATCTGTTCCTGATTGTTATAGCACTGTAGAGAGTAGGAAGCATAAATAGTGGCAGTACCTTGGTGTTTATTTGTTCTTATGGTAAATAACTTGATAGTCAAAAGTGCTTTCAGTAGAAAAATATTCTTTTAAAACATTTTCAAGTGAAGATATTATTTTTTTATAAAAAGTTTCAGCTGTAGACATTTCTAGAGAATATAAGTTGATTTTTTTCCTCCTTAATTTAACAATTAACATCTATTTGTTACATGTAACTAGTTTTGTTGAAACTAAGGAAAAAATTGTAATTTAATTACTTTTATTTTTCATCTTCAGCTTTCCAACTTGGGAAGGTCTCTTCTGGGAAAAGGCATCGGGTTTTGAGGAATCTATGAAGTATAAGAAACTAACCAATGCTCAGAGATCTGGTCTCAACCAAATACCTAACCGTAGGTTTACTCTTTGGTGGTCACCAACTATAAATCGAGCCAATGTTTATGTGGGTTTCCAAGTGCAGCTAGATCTGACTGGGATTTTCATGCATGGGAAAATACCAACCTTGAAAATATCTCTCATTCAGATATTCCGAGCCCACTTATGGCAGAAGGTCCATGAGAGTGTGGTCATGGATCTCTGTCAGGTTTTGGATCAGGAGTTGGATGCTTTGGAGATTGAAACTGTCCAGAAGGAAACAATCCATCCAAGGAAGAGTTATAAAATGAATAGTTCTTGTGCAGACGTTCTTCTTTTTGCAGCTCACAGATGGCCAATGTCAAAGCCTAGTCTGGTTGCTGAATCTAAGGATGTTTTTGATCAGAAGGCAAGCAATAAGTACTGGATTGATGTACAACTTCGATGGGGGGATTATGACTCTCATGATATTGAGCGTTATACGCGGGCCAAATTTATGGATTACACAACAGATAATATGTCTATATATCCATCTCCTACTGGTACCTTTCTGTTCTCTGTTCCATTTTATGTTTTTTTTATATAGCATTGACCTAATCAATCCTATCGGTGCAGGGGTGATGATTGGTATTGATCTGGCATATAATTTGCACTCTGCATTTGGAAACTGGTTCCCTGGCTCAAAGCCACTGCTTCAGCAGGCCATGAATAAGATCATGAAGGTAACGCAGTCATGCATATATTTTTTCTTTTTTGGTTTTATCAAGAAATCATTACTATGACTTGAACACTTGACCTCTTGCCAAATCCCCAACCGCTTTTGTGTGCTGATCCAGGTGGCAATGTTGTAAATCTGAATGCTATTTTCTTGATTAGCCACCAATTATTGTTTTACTAATGATCTTGTGCATGTGCAGTCAAATCCCGCATTATATGTCTTGAGAGAACGTATAAGGAAAGGTTTGCAGTTGTATTCTTCTGAGCCTACAGAACCATATTTGTCTTCCCAAAACTATGGAGAGATTTTTAGCAATCAAATAATATGGTTTGTTGATGATACTAATGTGTATCGTGTGACAATCCACAAGACTTTTGAAGGAAATCTCACAACAAAACCCATTAATGGTGCCATCTTTATTTTTAATCCCAGGACTGGCCAGTTGTTTCTCAAGGTTTGCTTGCTTGCTTCCACTCGTCCATACTGGATTGCTGGGTATTTCAGGCATTATTTGTCCTTATTTAGATCTTTCATATCATAATTGCAGGTTATCCATACAAGTGTCTGGGCTGGTCAGAAACGTCTTGGTCAGTTGGCTAAGTGGAAAACAGCAGAAGAAGTTGCTGCTCTTGTACGGTCTCTACCTGTTGAAGAACAGCCAAAGCAAATTATTGTTACTCGTAAAGGAATGTTGGATCCATTGGAGGTTCACCTACTGGACTTCCCTAACATTGTAATCAAAGGAAGTGAGCTGCAACTTCCATTCCAGGCATGCCTGAAGATTGAGAAATTTGGGGATCTTATATTGAAGGCCACCGAACCACAAATGGTTTTGTTCAACATTTATGATGACTGGCTGAAGAGTATTTCATCATACACTGCATTTTCTAGGCTGATTCTGATTCTTCGTGCACTTCATGTGAATAATGAAAAGGCAAAAATGTTATTGAAGCCTGACAAAACAATCATTACTGAACCTCATCACATCTGGCCTTCTCTCAGTGATGATCAGTGGATGAAGGTATCTTTGAGTTCAAGATTAAGATTTTTCTTTCCTGATTTTTAGTTGTAAGAACTTAATTTTTCAAATATGTTAAACCTCTCCATAGCAAGTTATATATTCAAGTTTCATAACCATTTACTATATCTTGGTTGTACTAGGGTCAGTCACTTGAGGCTAGAGTTGGGTAGTCATGATAAATTTTCTTTAAAAATAATTCCATAAAAATTTTATAGTTGCTTTGGGATATCAATTTGATTTTTAATTTAGAGTGACATGGCATTAAATATGGCTTGCTTTTGTATATAAGGGTGGCGTGGCATTATTTATTAGATTCATAACCTAAATGTATTGTGCTGACAGGTAGAGGTTGCATTAAGAGATCTTATACTCTCAGATTATGCCAAGAAGAATAATGTGAATACATCTGCCCTGACTCAGTCTGAGATCCGTGATATTATACTAGGAGCTGAGATTACTCCACCTTCTCAACAGAGGCAGCAGATAGCAGAGATTGAGAAACAGGTTATGATTTTTTTTCTTGCTGCACACTGGATGCTGAAATCAACAAAATTTCTTCTTCCCTCCTTTTTTGAGTTTGAATATTGCCTGGCAATTTATCCATGAGTTATTCAATTGAATTGTTTTGCATTTACTATTTTGCAGGCCAAAGAAGCAAGTCAGCTGACAGCTGTAACAACAAGAACCACAAATGTTCATGGTGACGAACTCATAGTAACCACTACTAGTCCCTATGAACAAGCTGCATTTGGATCCAAGACTGACTGGCGTGTCAGAGCAATATCAGCCACAAATTTATATCTTCGTGTAAACCATATATATGTAAACTCAGAGGATATAAAGGTTTGCATTATATTCTCCTGGCTCGTTTTTGACAAATAATACCGGTACTCCATTGGTAACATAGATGTGGTTGTGCAGGAAACTGGGTACACATATATTATGCCAAAGAACATTTTGAAAAAGTTTATCTGCATAGCAGATCTTCGAACTCAAATTGCTGGATACTTGTATGGCATAAGTCCTCCAGACAATCCTCAGGTTAAAGAAATCCGCTGCATTGTGATGCCACCACAATGGGGGACTCATCAGCAGGTCCATCTCCCATCAGCACTTCCAGAGCATGATTTCTTAAATGATTTGGAGCCATTGGGATGGATGCATACTCAACCAAATGAACTTCCTCAGTTGTCCCCACAGGTTTTTGCTTAAGTTGTTTTTCATTGCATATTTGTTCTGTTGCTTTTAAATCTAATTTCAAGATGAACAGACAGCATATTTCCTTTTTCAGAACACCTCACAGATATTTTAGGGATGAAGAACAAGAAACATCCCACCTCCCAAAAACAAAATCTTAATATTGTTTTTTAAGTATATTCATTCACGTTCAAGGTACATCATCTCACCCGAGAAATGAACAATGCAGGATCTCACTTCACATGCTAAGGTCTTAGAGAGCAACAAGCAGTGGGATGGCGAGAAGTGTATTATCTTGACTTGCAGTTTTACTCCAGGTTCCTGTTCATTAACTTCCTACAAGCTCACTCCATCTGGTTATGAATGGGGACGCATCAATAAGGACACAGGAAGTAATCCTCATGGCTATCTTCCGACTCATTATGAGAAGGTTCAGATGCTCCTTAGTGACCGCTTCCTTGGTTTCTACATGGTAAGCTTTCCAGCCAACCTGGAATTTTCTAGCTTTTACTCGTGCGATTGGATGGTTTAACTTTATATATGTATCGATAACCTTTCTTGTTGGTGTCTTTGATTTTGTTTTTTTTACCTTTTTCTGGCTTCAATTTCCCTAGGTTCCTGATAACGGTCCATGGAATTATAATTTCATGGGAGTGAGGCACGCTTCAGGGATGAAGTATGGAGTAAAGCTTGGGACCCCTCGTGAGTATTACCATGAAGACCACAGACCAACGCATTTCTTGGAGTTCAGCAATATGGAGGAAGGTGAAATAACCGCTGTGGGAGATCGAGAGGATACATTTTCTTGAGACATCATTGCTTAGTTTATTTTGAAATGTTAGTTGAAGGATTGGAGATGTTGATGCTTGGATTTTAGTTATAATAGCACTGACGTTTCGAAGTTACAGGGAAAAGTTACTTGTCCAACAGTATTATATCCTTGTAAATATATAGAGTCAAGTCTAACTATCAACCCTTATATGCATCAGCAATTAAGTGTGTGTTTGGTAAGAGGGAATAGAAATGTCATGTTAATGTGATATGAGGGTGTGTTTGGTACAAGGTTTAGAAAAATAATCTTGAGATTATTTCTCCGGCATCTTGTAATCCTGTGTTTGGTACAAGGTTTAAAAAATTAATTTCGGGAATGTAAGATTCTCGGGATTATTCTTATTCCATGTTTCTTCATGTTTTTATTCTCACCTAAGGGGGTGGGATTATGATAATCCCATGGGATGGGATTATGATAAGGACAAAATTTATATGCTGCTGCTTACATGCTCTTCTTAAGGTTAACCAATTAAACAAAGACATGTGTTAATTTTGAGAGAAAAGTTGGCGCATGTCTTTTTTTAATTGGTTAACCTTAGAAAAAGCATGTAAGCAACAGTATATAAGTTTTTTCCTTATGATAATCTCATGGGATGGGATTATTTTTCAATACCTACTTTTATTAAATTTCTCTTGCCTTATTTATTAACTATCTTGTAAAATAATCTCATAATTATAAAAGTTAAACCAAATAGATATTCTAGGATTAAAAATTTAACTCTTGTATCGAACACACCTTGAATGAAGTAAAAGTGGGTAAAAAAGTAAGGACATTAATATAATTTTATCACATTGTAAAAAGTGAGATTTGTTTGATTGAAAAAAAGGAGAGAGATCTTCCTTTTTTTACCATCATTAAATCTTGCAAACATAGTCTAAGATAGTGGATTTTGAAGTGCACTGAGCATTATAGACTTTGATTTTGAATCACTTTTGGCTAAGAAATTGGAGCTGCCTTATCTTATTAATATAATAACTTGGCCTATTCTAAACATGGTTACATTTGTATTAAGCAATTTTATATGCATCGAAGCTTTGTCTGAATTATTTTTAGCTAAGTCGGACAGACGGACACTCTTTTATATTTTTACTCCCCTCTTGCTGACAGTAACTTTAGTTCAAACTTTGCATCTTTACATTTGACATTCTCTTTCCCTTGAATAAAGGCAGATTTACACAACCAAATAAAGTTCTTGAGTGCATATCACAATTTCTTAGATGGTGTTGCTTACATGCTTTTTCTCAGGTTAACCAATTAAAAAAAGATGTGTCAAAGGTGAGAATATGACATAAAAATTGACACATCTTTTTTGTAATTGGTTAACCTGAGGAAAAACATGTAAGCAACAGCATATAAGTTTTGTCCTAAAAATGAACTGCAACTTATGAAAGCTTTACAATCTGTATTGAACGTATGGGAACCATAGATTCATATTTCTTGCCATGTTTATAGTCCTCTATTCTCTTTCAACTCATGTATTGATTCCTTCTCTTCTGAGATAAAGTCTGAACTGTCTTCAGCAGCTGATGCCCCATCATTGTTTTCTAAAGCGGGAGGGCTTTTGAACAGTTCATTATTTTCTAGCTGAGAAAATTTATCTACAGATTCTCGTTTCAGAAGCTCTACGACCTCAAGCATGGTGGGTCTCTTCTCAGGTTGACTCTGAGCACATACAAGTGCAATAAGAATAACCCTTTTAAGCTCTTCCTCCACATAGTTGCCCTTCAGCTTTGGATCAGCAAGTTCACTAAATTTTTTCTCGAAAGTTAACGGTAGTGCCCAATCAGTTATCGTTCGCTTCATTGAGGTATTCAGTTTTTCAATTGGTCTCTTCCCACTAGCAAGTTCTAGCAGGAGAATTCCAAAACTATAGACATCACAACTCTCAGATGCCTTACCTAACATGGCATATTCTGGTGCAAGGTAGCCTAGGGTTCCCTTAACTCTTGTAGTCACATGGGTTGCCCCATCTGGGATCAACTTAGCAAAACCAAAATCAGCAACTTGTGCCTGGAAATCTGCATCCAATAACACATTGCTTGCTTTGATATCCCTGTGGATTATGTGTGGTGTTGCTTGGTGGTGAAGATATCTGAAAGAAAAAGAATATCAAACACAACATGTTACTTTAATTGCACTTGAACATCATATATTTTAATCTTATTTTTCTTGCATCTGTGTTAGTATCCGTATACTTCTTAGGGTTTCTAAGAAAGCCAAGTCAGAACTTACGCAATTCCCTCAGCTGATCCAATTGCTATATTCATTCGCCTGTTCCAATCAAGAAGGCATTCTGCAGAGTGCTGTCCATGAAGATGAGAGAGTAGGCTCAAATTTGGCTTATAGTCATATACAATTAGCCGTTCTTGCCCTTCAGCACAATAGCCACGTAGACTTAGAAGATTCTTGTGTCTTACTCTTGCCAATATCTCAACTTCAACAGCAAATTCCATATCTGCTTTATTGCTCCAAACTTTCAATCTTTTCACTGCAATCTGTAAGAGTACATGGATTACACATGGATAAGAAATCTGAAACAGAAAAGAGGTAACAAAACTATGCTATTAGGTCAACCATCAGCATATAATGAATAGCTTCATTTTCTCAGGTACTTAAAAAAATGACTTCATAGAAGGTTTAAGTATTAGCACCAGGAATTCTTGATTCTGTTTTTTGTTCTCTGTTTTGCTTTTAAGTTTACTAACAAATCATAATAAAGAAGTTAATGCAGTCACATGTGAAGTAGTCTCTGAATCCAAAACTTTGGTCATATGACTATTTGTTGGTCTAACCTAAGACTTTGCATTTTAAGTTTCACATAAAATTGAGGAATATACAAAATTCTTTTGAGATATTGAGGGAACTCTGATTACTTGACACTTGACAGTGAAAACATAGCAAGGGTCTACATCTTTGATAACAGACATTTGTGAGCAGAAGATGATAATATTTATGGGACAAAGCAATGACATCAGAAAACACAATATATGTGTAAAATTAACACCACAACTACTCACTGTGCGTTTGCAATCACAACTAGGATGATTAAACTGAAGCTAATTGATAACATGCAACAAAGAATAGAAAAGAACGTAGTAATCTCACTTGTGATCCATCCCAAAGCTGGCCCCAGTAAACACTGCCAAATCCCCCTTCTCCAAGTTTGTTGTCATAGTTGAAATTATTTGTTGCTGAGTGTAGTTCCTTCAAGGAAAAGACCCGCCATGTAGTCTGTTTCTTCCCACGTGCTTTACTGCATTAATTGAGACACCACTATCACTTACCCATTGGAATGACACAAAATACTAACATCAGTTTGGATCTATAAAATGTAGTTTAAAACCTCTTCAGCTTTCAATTCAAAGCAAAGAAACACCCCAAAACAGTTCAGCAATTCAGTGACTAAGAATTATCTATATGCTCTAAATTATCTCTCGTTTTTGCCTACTAGTTATGAGCATGAGGAGCCTAGAACATTGGGGAAATCCTTTTTATCAACTTCCTTAGAAAGGAAACATAGTAACATACTCATGAACTCAGACGGCTTGACTTAAAACTTTGCCATTAAGTCTATGAACCAGTCAATGACACAAAACTTCCATCCACACTTGAACAAATCTAACACTAAAGAAAATTTTTCAGTAAATTATTATTTTCGTCTTCAAAAGAGAACTAACTTTTCAATTTGATCCCTCAACAACTTTTTCCCAATTCTTCTTATCCTTTTAGAGGACCAAATTGAGAAGCTGGTTATGAAAGATGAAGACTGTAATTTACTCAAGGTTTCTCTTCCTCAAACAATTTGATCATATCAGCAATCTGTTACAAATCCAGAATCTAAAACCCTCTTTTATTGTCATTTTCCACCAAACACACAGCTAGCTAACCAGGGATAATCGTGCCTTGAAGCCTCATTTAACAAATATCAGACTCAAAACAACAATGATAAAGAAAAATCAACTGGAGATTAATGAGTCATTAACATACCGATCAGAACCCTTTGCACAGAGAAATATTGAGCAGAAAGCCATACCCTTCTTCTTCACACCAATCAGTCCCACCTTCTCCTATTTTCTCTGTCTGTCTCTAGAGCAAACAAAAAACCCCCCAAACTTCAAATTGAGCCACAAAACAAAACCAGATTCTCAACGTTGCTCCACTCCAAGACCTGTCGATTCTTTCCTCTCTCTTTTTTCCCGCACTGTCTCTGCCCTAGTACGTTTCTGCGTGAAGGCGTGATCGAGAAGGACGATAAGCGAAGAAGAATGACGCTCCGATAGCGACTAAAGGCATGATGCTGCTTTCTTGGGGAAAAAGGAGATGATAATGATATGATGCTATGTTATGCGAACGTTGTGCTCTGCAAAAAGTAACAGAAACATTTATTGCTCGTTTTTGAAGATGAAGAAGAGATGAGATGAGATGAGATGAGGAAGCCAATTTCGTCTCTCACTGAAGATGAAGGATGAAGAGAGTATAGTATATAGTAAGTATAGTGTAGCTGTGAAACGTGATTTTCAATTTCAATGGGGTCCAGCTTTTGCCTTTTTCTGTTTGCAAATGGGAATACAAATGGGGCAAATATATAATTCAAAATTCCTTGAGCCGTTGTTCTGGAAAAAAAAGTTTAAATTAATAATGACCATTTTTTTTAAACAAAAATGGTAGTAAGGGAAGGCACTCTCAAGTACTATCGGGCAGGGCGCCAGTGGCACGTTGGGGAGACCAACAGAGGCCCAACAAAGGATTACTGTACAGGTCTAAACCGCAAGCAATTTTACCCAGTCGCAGCTACTCAACTCGCCATTGAGTGCCAGGGGATCCCCTGGGGATGGATGCCCACCAAAGGAAGATTTTGGATGGCTTCAGGGGGATTCGAACCCTCGCCCATGGGTGAAGCGAGAACTTTCATTCGATCCTTAACCGTTTGTGTCAACCCACTTTGACAATAATGACCATTTTGTGGTAGCAGTAATTGTAAACTTGTAATTTTTTCTACATCAAAATTAAAACAAATAAATTCAATGAAATACAAATATTTTAATAATAAAATATGTAAAGAATCATATTAGCTGAAATTATTTTGTGCATTTAATTTTTATTTAAGTCATTATAATTTTAGAACTTGTAACTAAGTCCTTAAAGTTTAACAACTTTTTTAATTTAGGATTAGATTATATTAACTTGTGTTTACTTTCAAAGATTCCCCATATATTATAGTTCATATTCCAAATTTATGCTACTAATTCTTATACGATTTTGTAAAAATTATAAAAGGAATTAGTTTTTTTAGAAAATCAATTTTTTTTTTCATAACACCACCCAATCTTATATTTTTGAGAAAATGAGATTTATTTCATGATGACAAGGCACTAGATTATACAATACAGTAATATCAACAAAGACTTAAATATCATGCAAATATTACACATGTCTGCATTCTAATAGGAGAATAATTATAGTCATAGGTAACACACTTATAGAAATAAAACGGTCAAAACTTCAAATTGGTCCTTTATGTTTGCACGAAGTTTTATATTGGTCATTTATGTTTTAAAAAGTCTAAATTGGTCATTTATGTTTGCAAGAAGTTTCAAATTGGTCCTTTCGTCCAAGTCCGTTTGTTTTTTCCGTTAAGTGCTGACGTGACGTGCTGGCGTGGATATTTTATCTCTCCTACGTGTCCATCTAAGCTAACATGTCATGACATGTCATCACCACGTCATCATCTAATATCATATGCGATAACGTGGCATGACACGTCAGCTTAGATGGACACGTCAGCACGCCACGTCAACACTTAACTTAAAAAAATTGAGAGAAGTGGACGGAAGGACCAATTTGGAACTTCTTGCAAACATAAAGGACCAATTTAGACTTTTTGAAACATAAAGGACCAATATGAAACTTCGTGCAAACATAAATGACCAATTTGGGGTTTTGACCGAATTAAAACCAATTTTTTTTATACAAGTTAAGATAACATACAACACTTTCTTCAAATTAATTTCTCCTACAAATAAATGAAATAACTAAAAGACATAAGCAAGAGGTAACATATCCTTCTTTTCTCTCTGGAGAGAAGAATCTCTTCAGTAGTTTTTACTCTTTAATATTGAACATTATAGATATAAAACTGTAAAATATTATATGTTTTTCAAAATTTCTATTAAAGTATATGATAACTTCTTTTTTGTATCCTACAGCTATCCTCTTATTAAAAGATGATAACTTCCAAAAAGACAAATTATTTCTTCATGAAATAAAGAAACTTTTAAAAAGAAAAAGGAAAAAAGGAGAGGCTGCGGCTGCTAGTTAGGTTATTACTTATTGCTTATGTTTAATTTAAATTTTAATATTAGTTATGTCAATACTCAATAGGACCCCTGGACTAGCTAATTCAAGCCTTAAACCAATAGAAGCCAAGTGGGGTTCTCAGATTTGGCCTGGAATGCCCAAAATAATATTATTTCTTGTTTTCCTCTTTGTCCCTCTTATATTTTATACACTTTTTAATTCTTAAACTAATAGTGCAAACCACCCATTTTTCAAGTGTGACAAGTTGGAGAATATTTGTCGTGCTAAATGATTTTCATGTTCAATCATGCATGAAGGGAAATTAACTATTATAATTGTCTTTGTCCCACATTGCAAATCGTAATTTAGATAAATTTTTTTGGTTAAAAACACTCATATTTATTCAATTTTGACTCGAATTCACTGAAGCTCATATAAGGATTAAGGAGTACAAAGTTCTGACAATTTTTGTTCATATACAAAAATTAAATTCATAATTTTGAAAAAAATATATATGTATACATTTAATTGGATTGCGTAAAGAGAAGGAAAGTTTAGGCAGCTATGGGCTATGGCTTACTACAATTATGAATCAATATAAATAAATGATTAGAGATCGAGGAAAACAAGTTAAATTATTTTTTTATAGGTATTGTTTTATATATTAAAGGTAATTTAGTTTGATATATCATCCAATATTTATTATAAACATGGCTAAAATGCACAGAACTTCCCTGAATTATAGGGTGTTTGCATATAACCTCCCCGAACTTCAAAAAGTTGCATAACACCTCCCTAAACTTTTCAAGTTTTGCCATAAAGGATTCTGTTAACTTTTCCATCCAATTTTTAACACTCAATGCCACATCAGCTTTCACATCGATCACATTTTAATTTCATGTCAGCTGGGCAAATAAGTAATTTCTCTACCATTAATTAATTAATTAATTTTATAAAAAAATTAATTAATTTTATGAAAAATTTTAATTAATTAATTAAAATATAGACTGTAGAGAAATTAATTTTCATAAAAATAATTTTTTTGATAAAAATAATTAATTTTTTTATAAAAATAATTAATTAATTAATGGTAAAGAAATTACTTATTTGCCCAGATGACATGAAATTAAAATGTGATGTGGAAGCTGATGTGACATTGAGTGTTAAAAATTGGATGGAAAAGTTAACATAATCCTTTATGTGCAAGAGTTGAAAAGTTTAAGGAGGTGCTATGCAACTTTTTGAAGTTCGGGGAGGTTATGTGCAAACACCCTATAGTTCAGGGAGGGTATGTGCATTTTAGCCTATAAACATTGAATTTGAATTATTAAAATATATCATTATCTTAAATCAAAACCCCAATTAGCCATTATTTGGTCTGTCTGATTTTTCTTCAAATACATAATTAAGAAAAGTCCTCATTAATTTATAAGGTAGGACCCAGTATATATAATTATTATCTCTACGAAAAGTTCATGCAAAATTACAAATTGACATTAATTATACTTTATTATATTAAGTATCAAATTGTAAAACCCACACTAGTCCTGTGTTTGGGCCCTAGAAAGATACTCTGGGCTTAACCATGGGCTGATTTGGATCAAACACAAAACCCAGTCTGGCCCAAAATAATAAGAGACTTGAGTTGATGAGTCATCCCGCAATCATTGATACGTGGCAACCTTACAACATGCCATGCAATACTTCACTCCTTGGCAAAACGACACGTAGTATCAAGCATAACAGTCCAAAAAAAAAAAAAGGCTGCGACACATATCTTTGTACACTATATTATAATTTTCCCACTACAAGTAGTAACGCTGAGAAAAAAAGCCAAAACAGAAAAGCTCGAGTTAGAGCAGGAAGAGAAAATGCAAGAAATTAGTGAAAGTAAAATTAGGTTTAAAGAGATGAAGGTGAGGGACTTGATGGTGGAGAAGAAGAGGTTGGTGGAGGTGCCGTACACGGCGTCGCTGGCTCACACGATGAACGCGCTGGTGGCCAACAAGGTGGTGGCGGTGCCGGTGGCGGCTCCGCCGGGGCAATGGATCGGAGCGGGCGGGTCGATGATCGTGGAGTCCGATAAGCAAACGGGTGCAGTCCGAAAGCATTACATAGGGATGGTGACGATGCTTGACATTGTGGCCCACATAGCCGGCGATGATGATGATTATGATGAAGAACGTTTGAACGGTGGGGATGGCATTAAAGATATTGATCAACGGATGTCCGTCCCCGTGTCTAACATCATAGGTCACTGCCTTGAAGGTCTTAGCTTATGGACTCTCAATCCTAACACCAGGTTAATTAATTAGTCTGTTATCTTATATAGTACTTTTGTTTAAAATTTAGAGTAAATTATTTACTTATTTATAACATTATTTTAGTTTCAAAATTTACATTTACTTTCTCTTGATATATCTTTTATATATAATAAAACTAATTTGTCTAACTATCTTAAATTTCTTGTATTTACACAATTTATTTAAATTTGATTATTTTAGTCCCTGCTTAATTAAACTATTTCTGCATCAGAATTTAGAGGCACTACTTGCAAAATAAAACTATAATTTTAAATTTTAATATAACAATCACTACAAAAAAATAATAATAAGATGTGTGTAACAAATTTACTTAACGTCAAAAATTATTTTTTATTGAATTAATGGAATTTGCAATATAAGTACTTAATACAATAATAAAAACGAATTATAAATAATTTGATTGATTTAAAAAAAAAATTAGGCAAAGTTCCTGACATTATATATCTTAATTTATCTTTGTTATTAAAGTTCTTTCAATTATATATTTTTATCATTGATTACGTGATTTTTTTTATTTTGTCTCTGGACAGTGATCAATCATTTAAAAACGTATATATTTAGTTAAGTATATATTTTTTATAATCTCAAACTACCAAAATATCTAATTTTTGAAATTTACTTGAGAATAATCATATAGATGGAATTAATGAATTTTGCAGTGTGTTAGAGTGTATGGAAGTGTTAAGCAAAGGGGTGCATCGAGCCATGGTGCCTATAGACAGTGAGACAGAGAAGGTGGGAGGCGGTGGTGTAGAATTGGTGGAGTCTGCTTCCACCTATCATATGCTGACTCAGATGGACGTGCTTAGGTTCTTGAACCAACACGCACCTTCCGACTCCCAATTACGAACCATTTTGGATCGTTCGGTTCTGGAACTAGGCGCCATCAATCACAACGTTTATGCCATCACCCATCGCACCAAACTCATCCACGCCATCAAGTGCTTGAAAATGGCTATGCTAAATGCTGTTCCTATTGTCACTGCCTTCGATTCTGATGCCCACAACCACCTTATACATGTAAGTTTCTCTCTTGCCATATACAATAAATTATTTTTTCCTATTTATGCTTAATAGGCTAAAATAATACACCCTGTTTTTTAAGGTCATAAACGTATGATTCCTCTGAAGTTTAGAACTTTGCATCCGACTTTTAAAGCCCATCAAAAATTTTGTTATGTAAATATTTATTTAGTTAATTGAAGAATATTTCAGTTATTTCTATGTAATTAGTTGAATGAATCTGTTAGAGATTTTAATTAAGGATTTTATTATAAAATGAACAAAATGTCCTTTGATGAGGCGTGGCGAAATTTTGTTAAAAAATAGACAAAATAGGCATAGGAGTTATATATGTGCCTAAAATTAAAAGTGTAAAGTTTGAAATTAAAGAGTTATGTGCTTATAACTTCAAATTCATAAATATTTTATACATTTTTAATATGATCTGGCCCAATATAGTTTAGATTTTAAATTGATCCTATAGGATGGGTCAAGTTCGGCCCAAAGCAGCCCAATAAAACAAAAGTTATGGGGCAGTTAATTTAGAGGGGCGGAATTTGAGAATGTGAAGGAAGCATTGATTTATATTATATTTTGCAGGGAAGAGGGAGGAAGGTGATAGGGACATTTTCTGCGACGGATTTAAGGGGATGTTACGTGGCTACACTAAAATCATGGTTAGGCATAAGTGCACTAGCATTCACTGAGGCAATTGGAACGAGTCCACTATTTACAGCTAGTAGTACTAGTTCAGGAAGAGAAGTTGTGAGTTGCCATGAGGTGTCTCCTTTGCGTGAAGTGATAGAGAAGGCAGTGAGTAAGCATGTGCATAGAGTTTGGGTGGTAGATCATCAGGGTTTGCTTCAGGGGCTTCTCTCTCTCACTGATATCATTAGAGTTATAAGGCTTTCTCTCTTAACACACTCACATCCCTCTCCAATATCATAGCTATATATATGTGCTCTGAAAACGACTCAATTTTGTGATGCCTAGTGTTTCTGTTTTATTAGTGTTTTAAGCACTATACTATACAACAATTGTGTTTCTACATGCACGGAATGTTATGGATTGTACTATATATACATATTATTATTTTCTAGGCCCCAACCTTCAATGAGTAGTAATCTTGTGGGCATCGCCTGTTCACACTTTATACTTCTCCACAACTAGCCCACGTATCAGGTATCACCTAAACTATTTTTTTAATTAGTTTTTTTTTACTGTTAATTTTATGAATTTGAGTTCATTTTACTTCATATATGAAGACTTTAATATAAAAAAAAAAAAAAAGGGTTAAATGCACATAGATCCCCTGAGTTTTGAGTCAAGGGCATATACACCTCTTGAGTTTTAAAACGTTGTACATAGACCCCTGAGTTTTAACTTTGGGGCAGAGAGACCCCTTCTGTTAGGGTTCCGTGAAAATTATGCGTTAAGTGCCACCTCAACAAGCATGTTTGAGGGGTGTCTCTGCCCAAAGTAAAAACTCAGGGGGTGTATGTGCTTCTAAAGTGAAAACTTAGGGGGTTTATGTGTCCTTAAAATGAAAATTCAGGGGGTGTTTGTGCCCTCACACATATTTGCTGACGTGGGACTTAACACCTAATTTTTACGGAACCCTAACAGAATGGATGTCTCTGCCCCAAAGTGAAAATTCAGGGGGTCTATGTGCAATATTTTAAAACTCAAGGGGTGTATATGTTCCTGACTCAAAACTCAGAGGGTGTATGTGTATTTTAGTCAATAAAATATGTATATATATATAGCTTGCATTTGATGACGATAATATTGTAATGACGTAGCATAACACGTTAGTTTAAATGAACATGTTATATCAGCAATTAATTTAAGAAATTGAGATAAGTGGACAAAAAGATTAATTTTGAAATTGACGTGCAACATAAAAAATTAATTTAAAATTTTTGAAAAATAAATTATTAATTTCGAAATTTGGGTAAAACATAGGATTAAAATAAATTTTTGACAGAAATTAAAATATATGATGTAAAACTTAACTATGAGCTTTTATTTTAATCTACGCACCCTTAACAAATAAAAAATTAAAAAGTTCTAAGAATTGTTTTTGCATGTTTATATTTATTTTTTCATGAAGCGCAAATTAAAGTCCATTCGTTGAGGTACAATATTTTAAGGGCAAAGGCGCAAAGCTACGATAAGTTGTGAGTTTTGGTTCATCTTAAATTTTTCTAGAAATTTGTGTTAATTTTTTAATTTAAAATAATATAAATCAGATTTTTTTTAATTAAAAATTTAGTGAGCTTTTTAGCTCACCATAACTTTATAATTTTATCCATATTTTAATTGGCTATTTTTTTATGAAAATGCATAAAATATATTATATATAATTCTGAGTGAGACAACAAATTCAAACTGTACTGCTCTCTTGAAAAGACAAAAGGAAAAGAAAAGACAATGGAATGGAATGGGTTGCAAAAAGCAATATTAAGAATTAACAATTGGTAAAAGCTTTACAATTTAACAAACTCCAACATGAGACCATCAATTTATCCATTATTACAATATATGTATGCAATAATGAATGTGAATTATACCATATTAATTACCTAATATATATACAGTTGAACCAATTATATGAGCATAAGCACAATAAAAGAATGGCATTATTTCAACTTTAGGGTAGCTATATATATGTACATCATAACAATGAGGGAACTTTATAACAAGGTTTGGAATTACGAAGCCATATATATAATATAAGGGAATGAAACAATAATCATATAAAAGACAGAGAAAAGGCATTGTTTGTTGGAACAGAATAATGGGCACGGTTAATAAGCGCGGGAGCGCAAAAAAACACGATTATGAAGTCTAGGGTTCAAAACCTTTTTATTTATTTATTTATTAATTATTATTTCTAAATTGAACATTGGTATGATCGCCTTCAAAAGTGCTTCCTGTAAGTTGAAGCACTTTTCAGTTCTTTTTAATCAACGGGTCTGTTTTACGTCAATATCAAGCATGATTCCAACTGTGCATTAAAAGAATATCGGCTTAATCACTTAGGGCGCAACGATATTAATTAATATGTTTTATTTCAAAGGTCGCTTTAGGAACCAAAGGCTGCTCGTGGAATATGTAAACAAACATGCCCTTACAACTAATTAGAACTAGCTGGTTAATATAATGTGAGTGACACAAAAGATTAAAGTTTTTTTTTTTTGGTAAAATTGTAGTAAGGTAAGACACTCCCAAGCAAGGTTGTTAAAATCGCGATTTAAATCGTAAAATCGTACGATTTTACGATTCTACCTACTAAAATCGAGTTGAATTGTAGGTAAAATCGTGCTGGAGTAAAATCGGGTGAAATCGGTGGAATCAACGATTTTACCTTCGATTTTACGATTTTACCTCAGCCCAAAAAAAAAGCCTGTTTGATGTTAAAAAAAATAATCTACAGCCCATGCCCCAGCCCAATCACAAACCCTACCCATTTTTTGAGGTCATTACCATAACAATTGGATGTCATTAGGTCAAAGTATCAGCTTTTTGCTCGTTGGGAATTCCACTCTAAACGTTACTATTGTTGCTCAAGTATATTAATTACTTACATTATACTACTAATTTAATTTATTCATTCTACAATAAATGAATTGTTTTAAGTTTTAACTAACATGCATATATATGTTGCAAATGAACAAGGAGTATTACATGGCGGCATCACTATATTTCATATTTAATTTTGTATGTGATTTACTATATTAATTACGTACTTATGTTATATATATATATATATATATATATATATATATATATATATAAACATAAAAAATTCTTATGATTTTATCATAGGTAAAATCTTACGATTCTACGATACGATTTTACGATACGATTTTACACCCCCCTCTACGATTTTACTTAAAATCTAGACTTTGACAACCTTGCTCCCAAGTATTATAGGATAGGGCGTCAGTGGCATTTTGGGGAGATTAACAGAGCTAGACTCAACCCAAAAAATTACTGCACAGGCCTAAATTATATTTATAGATGAGTATTCCGACTATGAAAAGTCATTTAAAATTTTGTTTGGAAAATATCTCTTTCCTTAAATATTTTGTTGTATCCAAAGGCTAGTGAAAAGTAAATATATTTGTGATTGGGTAAAATTATTTTTGATTTAGACATGTACAGTAATTCTTTTGAATTGCGTTTTTGTTAGTCTTTTTAACATGCAACTTACATTTTATTCGATAATACTTTGAGGTGCTTTTTTTTACTATTATTTTTTTTCAAAAAAAAAAGAATTAATTAGAACTATATATATCCCAATAAGAAATCACGGGAACGAAATGGCTTTATATATATATATATATATATATATATATATATATATATATATATATATATAGGGCAGAAAAGAAAAATTAATATAGTTGAAAGAAATATGTTTCAAATTATATATATATACACCATGCATTGCGTACAAGGAAATTGTCTAATTAATGGATCATTGATATTAATTTTGGGAATTTTACAACTTAATAAGGGATAATTAACGATCCAAAATATAATTTAATTAATTAAGCATGAATTGATCATAAGTAATGATCTGACATTGGAGCATGATAATGAATGGATAACTAAATAGTTTATTAGGCAACTAAGAAAGTTGCTTACGTCAGTACAAACAAAGCATGCCTTTCAAGCAAGTATTTCGAGACATTCATAATTATAAATAGACGAACATGCTTCATATTATATATTATATATAATGAATGAATCCAATTAGTTAAATAAAGTATACAACATATATTAATAATTCACCCATAACCTAGATATTAGGTTTCATTCATTCACAGTATTCACACTCACGTAGTACGGCGAAAGTTGAATTTTAGAATTGTTGTACATGAAAGTTTGTCCAAAAAATAAATATATAATTAAATTAAAAGTGGAAATGATATAAAATTGGGGTGTTGGAGTTCCTATAATTTTGTGCTTTTATTCAAAAAAGTGGTATAAAATTATTAAGAGTTCAAGTTTATTATGTGTCAGTCATTAAATTTATTTGAAGATTTGTATCAAAATATTTTTTTAAAAAAATTTAAAATAACTTATAATAGATGAATTTAAACTCTTGATAACTCTTAATATTAAGTCATTCTTAAATTGTTTAGCAGGTGGAATGCATGCCCAGTTTGAAAAGTCTTGTCGTAATGGTGTGTGCTTTACACACACCGCAAGTTGCACAAAGAGACAAAACAACGAGCTTCCCGTATTGCGCCACGTGGTGATTTGGCCTAAACTTTACCACCATCTGTCACGCACAAGTCAGAACCTTGTTTAACGGGCGCTACTACTACTCTCCCCTTTACTCACTTCGATGCACCCTCACTCTCACTCAAAGCGTTTTCTTTCTTTTCTTTTCACACTTTTTTTTTTCTTCTAAAATTAATATTGGAGGAATTGCATTTTTTACGAGTTTTACGTTGTTAAAATATTATTTAAAAATTTATTTTTAAGTAATGAGATAATTTATACAATTATTTTTATTAATTTTAGGATAATAAATTTTCTCTCAATAAATAAAAAAATCTTAAGTCTATAACCTTCTTAAATAAACTCTAAAAAATTTTTTTTAATGGTTAATCAATATCAACCCATTATTTAGTATCTAAATTTTTAAAATAAATTATTTATTTTTAAAATTTTTATTTCTGTCAACTATTTAATTTTTGAAACATGCTGTAATTTATTTGAATAACGTCATTATAAATAATGATATATGATAGTTAATTTACTAAATGTGTTACTACTATAGTGTCACATTATTTGACGAGTAAATTTTAAAAAAAAACTAGAATTGTGTAATTTTTTGAAATAATATTCAGATCACATAGAGGTTGCACCCAATCAGTTTGTGAGGAGATAACTAAGATACTAAACTAAAAGAAAATCATGAAATTTAAATAGTTTGTTTTTTTGAAACGTTTAAATAGTTAAAATCAAGAATTAAATAGTTGAAAAAGATAAAAATTTTATAATTAAATAATTTATTTTTATAATTCAAATATTAAATAATAAATTAATTAATAATTTAAATATGAAAAAGCAAATATATTCTTATATTGTTAAAATTTGGATTTTATAAAATAAATAATTTGAATAAGTAATTAAAGAAGGTAAGAGAAGCGCTTGTTTTATGGAGAGAAGTGAAAAAGGTGAAAGAGGAGAAAGGTGGAGCAGAACATAACAGACGGAGCAGGCAGGAGCAGAGGGTATATATATGTGTGCCAAGTGTGAACAACTCCAAAACCAAAAGGGAATTAGAAGAATAGGATGATGGGTTCCTTCATCTAAAATTTAAGAATAAACAAACAGATTTTTCAAACATCGACGAAATTTTCTTTAATTATTAATAAAGTGAAGCTAATTAAATAGTTTTTTTATAAAGAGATATTAAATAGTTTAAAAAGAGTTTTTAAACTATCCTAAATTATGATACTCCATTACTCATTTAAACATTCAATCAAGAGTTTATAAATTTAAATCACCCCATACCACTCTCAAAACATTCTCTCAACCAAACTCTTAAAATTTTGATTATGATTTTATTATCTTATTCATTAAAATTGATTTTGATTTTATGAATAAAATAAAAATATACAAGGATATAATAATGAAATTTCGATTTTGTACGTTTGATTCTCCGATTTAATAGGTTATTTGTTTTATTATCTCATATCTAAAACTTACTTGTTTTAAAAACTGATAAATTATTCAATATATCTTGAATTGTTGACATGTTGTATGAAAGTCCGAATTTTTTTTAAGTAAGATTTTATATTATTATTGTATGTTTTATTTTGGAGCATTCAATCTGTTTATATTTTCATGTATTTTTGAGTGAGCGATGAATGGGTTATGTGGAAATGAAGATAGAAGAATTTGAATGGGTGCGGGTGCAGGGAATTGTCGGGTTGAAACGGCGCAGTGAAGAGAAGCACGCGATGTGAGGGGAGACGAGGACAAGGGGTTACCACCTCCCTCACCTCCAACACAGTCTAGTGGTCCGCTAGATACCCCACATTCACCTCGATTACCCCCCACTCACACTCCACGCTATCCTCCCTACCTCTTTTTCATTCTCATTCTCATCTCTCATAAATAGAGAACCAATACCCTCTTCCCTTCCTAAACAAATTAGTATGTATTGTATTGAATGTGATTGGAAACAGCAAATTAACAAAACTTATTAAGATTCATCAAAACGGGTCTTCCGGTGTGGATGTTGGGGTTGGGTGGGGACAGGCTGTGGGCCGACATGAACCGTCTCCTCGCCTTTCTCTTCCACCAAGGGGTCCTCGACGAGCAGTTCC
This sequence comes from Senna tora, assembly GCA_014851425.1. Classification (NCBI taxonomy): domain Eukaryota; kingdom Viridiplantae; phylum Streptophyta; class Magnoliopsida; order Fabales; family Fabaceae; genus Senna; species Senna tora. Next base: position 1,131,441 of record CM026260.1, read on the forward strand.
TCCAGCTCCAGCAACTCCAGGACCACTCTTCTCCTAATTTCGTCTCCGACGTCCTCTCCATCTACTTCCACGAGTCCGAGAGGCTCCTCTCCAATCTCCGATCTTTACTGTTCGTTAATTACTTTCATTATTTCTACCTACATTCTTCATTCTTATATATACTCCTTTAATTTCTTCATTTTCATAATTATTATACTATAACTATATGTATGTATTTATTAGGATGGATAGAGAGTTTTGGGATTACAAGAAAATGGGAATTCACTTGAACCAATTGATGGGAAGCAGCTCCAGCATTGGTGCCAAACGACTCCGTAACGTCTGCCTCGCTTTTCGTGCTTCTGTTGACCATAACAACCGTCCTGGGTATCTATATTCTATACTATGCATTCCTTTCTTTCTCAATTTCATCCTCTTTTTTTTTTGTTTTATTATATATATATATTCTAATTTGTTGGAATAGTTATAGTGGCTTGGCTCTTCTAATTTCAGGTGCTTGCGAGCTTTGGAGATGTTGGAGCATGAATATTGCTACCTCAAGAACAAGTTACACGAGTATATCCAAGTAATTCAAAAACATATATACATATATTTCATTATATATATATATATATATCGATATATTTAAGGAGAAAACTTATGTCCATTTCCTTGTGTCCATTTCCTCTATTTCCCCAATATAATTATGACACGTGGCAAAAAGTGTTTAAATGACTAATCACAGTAGAGAGAGAATATAGAAGACCACCTTTTATATGACCAATCATAGAAGAAAGAGAGTGTAAATACAATATATGATTGGTGGAAATGGAGGAAATGGACATAAAGAAATGGACATAAGTTTTTTCCTATATTTAATTATGATATCTTATGTTTTTGTATGCGTATTAATAATGCAGATAGAGCAGCAAAGGGCATTGGCAGCAGGAGTGAGATACCCAGCGCAGAATAATTAAATTGCACTATATTAAAATTAAAGGACGGAGGGAGGATTAATGGTTTATAATAATATTATAGTGGTTTTGTAATTATTAAGTATTAATTAGCTTTTCTTAAATTTGAACTTGATGTTTTAGATTAATAGGAAATGGAGAGAAAGAAAGAGAAGGGAGATGGGGTGAGTGGAGGAAGTGGGTTTGGATTCTGAGATTGTACGTGTCTGGCATATATATATATATATATATATATGATATATATATATAAATATGCTTTGGCTGTAACCTTTGAATGAACATGAAAGAAATGAAATCTAGTGAAAGTTGGTAGTACGTACTACTTTTATGTTTTACTACTGTTCCTAAAAGTTAATGCCACGCCACACACATACACTTCTATTATCCATATCAATGTTTAAGGCTGCACTTTCAAATTTCAAACTTCTTTTTTTTTTTACTTCATTTTTGGTTTATGCTTATAAAAGTTTCTACACTGGCTGACTCACTGGACTGCACTTGTGTTTGAATCAGTGCTTCAACGATTTGAATGAATGGATTTAAATAGTTTAAAATTCTATTGTGGTCCTCTTATATGTTATTTTTCTCAGTCCCTCATAAATTTGTGTTTTCTATTTAGTCCATATATATATATATATATTTGTTGTCGTTTAAATAATTAACTAATTACTTGAATAGACTTTTATTTGGCCTGTTATTTAAATTTTGATAGACTTTAAATGATACATAATCAACACAAAACTATTTACCTCATTAGATTGAATAATTACTTAGAAAACAGCCAAACAGAGAGATTAAATTGATAATGACTTGTTTAGTAAGAAATTAAATTGAAGAATATTTATATATGTGATATCAAATTGAGAATACCAATACGTGAATGATGAAATTGGAGAAAATAGACATAGAGGTTCACATAACATGCATGCTTATAATTTTTTTTTAATTTATAAAATATAATATAAATTATTATTATTTATTTTAAAACAATAAATTAAAAATTTAGAAGTTAAATTTTTTTGTAGGAAAAAACTTATGTCCATTACATCCAATTCCACCAATCATATATTGTATTTACACTCTCTCTCTTCTATTATTGGTTATATAAAAGGTGATCTTCTATATTCTCTCTCTACTGTGATTGGTCATTTAAACACTTTTTGCCACGTGTCATATTTATATTGGGGAACTGAATGTAATGGACATAAGGAAATGGATCTAAATTTTTTCCTTTTTTGTAACTACGTTACCATTGCTATTATCCTTTTAATAAAAAAAAAACTATACTATCACTAATCTTATTTTTTCTCTCCTATTATCTTTTCACATCATATTTTTTTTTTAATTATTTAAATGATTATTTTAATAGACTATTGATCAAAAGAAGCCTCAGCTATATTGATTTATCATATATATTATAAGTGATCAAAATAGGGTATTAGTCCATTTAAACATAAAACTATGGAATTAATTAATTAGTGTCATTTTCAGTAGGGTACGTAGGTGACGAAATGGAAGAAAGAAAGAAGAAACAAAATCTATACATATGAAAGAATATTGAGTACAGAAGAGTGAGTGGTTTATTTATATGTATATATTTAGGAGTGGAATCTTGATATTGATAGTCAAAATGTTGAAGAGCGTTCAGAGAGTCAGATGAGAGGCTATTTTGGTCATAGATGCCTAATGCTGCTACACTGACTCAACCATACCGTTGTCTAGTCTAATTCATATACAGTAGAATTTTGTACCTCCTGAATTTTTTTTTTAATCTTAATAATTTTGTTTTCCTATGTAATGTAATATAATAATAGAATGATATGTAAAAGAATATAATGCAATAAAATTTTAGGGACAATACATATTTGGCAAGTAAAAAATGAAATATAAGATATTGAAGGTAGTGATAGAGGTAAGGGTGAGCAGAGGGGTATTTTAGTAAAAATATCTTTAATTACATAAAAAAAAATACTTTACTGTCATACTTTAAAGTAATTGAGATTATAAAATAAGATTTAAAATTTAAACTGCATGTAATCTAAATTATTAGTACTAAATAAAACACATCTAATATTATATTTATTCAAGTTTTTTTGAAAAAAAAAATTGGATTATTATATTTTTATTGTACTAAACAAATTCTTAAGCCCATGATCAAGGTCTATATGCAACATTTAAAACATAGCTTCATTTAAAACCATTCCATAGCATAAACACACCTCATGAAGAAAGGAAAAATGATAACTATAATATAATTTACAGTTATACCCAATATGAAATTTAAAAAAATATATTAAAAAGGGAGGTATTTTAAAATACCTCTATATTTTCACGGTCCGGTTTTAAACAACCATTTCCCGCCACTGCCACAGTCACAAGTCACAACCACCTACTAGCCTTGAACCTATGACATTGTGGATTCATGCAAAATTATGAACCACTTTGGCATAGGTTAGCCAGTGAAACGGAAATTTATATTTATTATATATTTAGTGCAATGATCCAATCCAATTAAGGATTTTTTTTCTTGGATAATAAAAATTTATATAACAAGTGTCCTAATATACTTGATAGGATTTCTTGTGATTGATTGAGAAGTATTTGTTTTATTTTAAATTGATGAAGAGTCTAACAAGAATGAGATGAAATTTTATAAATCTATGTCTTTAGGTGAAATTTTAAATTATCAAATATTTTAAAATTATTGGGAATTGTTAAGCCAAACAAGATATATTGTTGTAAGGTAATATTGACATACCTTTAAATATTAATTTTCTCTCAAACTTTATCTCATCCAAACATACTCCACGACTTGCAAAATTTATCTTAGATCATATATGAAATTTGGGGTATAACTAAATGAATTCAAATTTAAATAGAAGGAAAATAGTAAAGTTTTGAAGTACACACAAATCAAAGATGTGGGGATTAAAACCATATATAAAGATCATAGTTAGAAGTTTCATAACATATATAAGGTCAAAATATAGTAAAAGTTATTTGATTGATTACATCATATTAAAAATTAGTAGATGCAAATTATTAATCATTCTGAATTCTTAATAAATGTATACTAGTTAGAAAAGTAACGAGGAAAAAAGTTATTATAGAATTCCTTAATCATTCTGAATTCTAACGAAATGCAGGTCATGTTCTTTAGGATTAAAATGATAAAGGAATGTGTGGGGCTCAGTGAGTCTCACCAATTTTTTTACTTTTCTATTTTCATTAATTTTTTAAAAATAATACAAAATATTTATTATATCCATCATCTTTTTATTTATGCGTAAAAAACGTGGCCGTAGACTAATTATGAGAGTAATGAGAGAAAAAAAAAAGTATTTTAGAATACCTCATTTAATTTTCTCTCTTATCTCAATCCCACTAATAGCCCTTGAACTCGGTACTCCAAGGTAAGATTTTTTAAAATTTACCGTGAAGACCAAAGGTGCCAGTGCACAGAACTTTCACATGATATTATTTATTAAATGAATCAGAAAAATTATTTTCATCTAAAACCCCACAAATCATACTACCAAAAATGCTATGTTTTATAAAAAAACCTCGTATTCTTTTTCAAGTAAAAAGAGGGACAATTTGTAATACTATGTTAAAACCTGTGTACCGACTAGCATTATTAATAAGTTTTTAAATATGTTAATCAGAGAGCGTCACAATTAATTAAGATTCGGATACTTATTTCATAAGAGTGAGAGTCTGAACTCTCTTACTGATATATTGATCTTGATGATGGGTGATATGTAAACTTTTTTCTATAAATCTTTCTTATCTTCATCTAAATTCTTTTTTCATGAAATCAAAAATTAAGTTCCAAAAGATTAAAAGGTTAAAATATAATAAAAAAATTACTTAATTGATTACATTATATTAAAAACTAGCGCAGAAAAGTAATGAAAAAGGTATTTTAGAATACCTCAATTCTTCTTTTCATCTTCTCCTTCTCTACCAGACCTTGAACAGGGTACCTCAAGGTATAAGTTTCTAACTTTAACCATGAAGACCAAAGGTGCCGGTGAAAGCTTCTCCCATATGCTATTATTTATTTAGTTACTTTTGTTTGTTCTATTTTTCTTGCGTTCTTTTTATGGTGCATTATATATTTATATTTACATGCTTATATGATACCAGTATTTTGAGTAACTCGAGAAACTTGATCCACATGTTATATTGGATAGTTTTCTAAAATTAAGATTTTAATAAAACTTATCTAATTATAACTTTTTATAATTTGTGATTATAAAAACTATAGCGTGAAAATTAAAGTAGCTTTTTTATTAATATGTTGATAATATGATTAATATTTTTGGCGTTATGAAAAATTATCTATACAAGTTGGTAATGCTCTGTTCTCTCTCTTGTTTTCTTTTCTATTTTTGGTTAGTATATAATTATATATCCTTGCATTTATATTCATTTCCAAATTTGTCAAAATATGTAAAAAGTTTTTTTTAATAAAATGTAAAAAGTTTAAAAAAAAGTGAAAAAACAATATAAAAACATCACTTCTCTTCAATCAAAAAGAAGAAAAAAAAACGTCACTTCTCTACAACGTCTAAACCAGTTTTGTTTTAAACTACACTATAGCTTTCTTTCTTTCTTTCTTTATTTTTTGCTTAATTTTTAAAGTTTTGTCCCGATTAATTTGGGCTTAATCTAAGTGAAAGAGTCCCAACAAAGATAATTGTATTTATAATATCTCGAATCTTAATTTTTATTTAAACAATATCAAATCACTTATCATTTAAATTAATCCATCGTTATAATAAATTACACCATAACAAAACCACACACTATGAATAGAAAAAAAAAAAAAAAAAAACCTTAGCTACAATATATAATTTAGGACTAGACTTATTTTCAATTTTTTATTTAACCGTTATCAAGTTAATGTAGTTCACTCTATTTATATACATAGGTATTTATTTAAGTATGTATTTTTTTTAAAAATCACAGAAAGACGAAAAAAATTCAAAAGGAAGGTATTTTGAAATACCTCTATATTTTAAGAGTAGTTTAGGGTTTGGTTTGGTTTAGGGTTTAATTAAACAAGAAGCATATTCCATCCACATCCACAGCTACCAGCTCTCGAACCTATGTCAAAGTGGATTCCAGAAAATCTATGAACCACTCTGGCACAGATTTGCCGGTGTAGTTCACTCTATTTATATATTTATATCATTGTAATACAACGTTTAAATACATAATGATTCAATGATCGATTTTTTTTTCCTTTTGAAATTTAAAAAAAAAAACCAACGAGCTGGAATGATGTGTAAAATATCCAAACACTAGACTTTCAAATTTTACTTTAGCTCGTATATAGGAAGGTACGAATGATGAAAAAAAATGAATTATATATATATACATATGATTTTGAAGTTTTTGTTGTCCATTTACAAAATTAAGAATTAACGTTTCCAAAATTATTTGATAAATTCTTATCTATAGTGTAAGACTTCTGGTTGTTTTTAATTAATTGCATCTGTTTACGAAAAAAAAATTATTTGATAAATATATAGGTTGTTTGGTGGAGTACTGAGATCTAGCAAGAACATAATTACATGAATTTTAATAATACATGTAAGGAAAGTAAAGTTTTGAAGTACATACAAAAAATGTTTTTTTTTATCTAGTATTTGAGACACTACCTTGATTAATTAAAACTCGACTTGTGTCACACATTTAATTATGGTGAGAAAGTTTCCTTACAAATATAATTACATTCACAATGTTTCAAATCTAAGACTTTACTTAAGTGGTACTAAATAATTTACCACAATATATAGAAAAAGAAAGGAGTAGCAGAAAGGTATTTTATAATACCTCATTGGTTTTTGATACTTTCTTCTCTTCTTCTTCTCTCTCTACTAGCCCTTGAACACAGTACCTCAAGGTAAGAGTTCCCAATACTTACCATGAGGACTGAAGGCGCCAGTGCACAATTTCTTCGCATAATTCTATTTATATAATAAAACATATAGTGCAAGTCTTATAAATTTATTTCTTCACAATTTCCCAATACTTGCTTGAATATGTATAAAGTGAAGTTGTAAAAGATATAAGGTGATTAATAATAAATTAAGTTAGATAAATCATTCTATTGATTTGGTTATATTTTCATAAAAGGGTAAGGCCATCTTCAATGTTTGAATATTATTATATTATATAATTAATGAGGCAAAATGATTAAAAAAAAGTTTAAAATATAATTATAAATATATTTTAATTAACAGATCAAACTCATTTTATATTTAGTTTCAAGATATTTCAATATCTTACTTAACTTATATCTCATGTTTTTTTACTAATTTGTTTTCTATTCTTTTTTTTAAAGAACAACGCAATAATTATAATGAGTCCAAAAAATAAATTATAAATTAGAGCAATAATATGACACTGCGGTTGAGCGAACTGATTTAATTTTGGGGGATATATAAATGAATATGATTGGGCCTAAGAATATAATGGACTTACCCAATAGTAATAAGAAAAAAAACTATTTTTCTAAGGAAACAAGTTAAAATATCTCTATGGAGTTATTTATTTATTTTAGGAGATATCACAAAGGCAAGGACTAACTGATATAGAAGTAGGCAACCAATTTCTCGGCAAAACTCTATCAACTGCTTTCTCTCTTTTTTCTGTGTTCGTTCTTCAATCAGTTTTTTTCTGTAGATCTAATTTGGCAATCCTTCCCTATTTTTCTTCTTCTTTTGTTACCGTTTCATAAATAAGGTAGATATTCATTCCCTCAATTTTGATGGTGATTTTCTCCCAGATTTACTTTTGAGTTTTGTAGTCCTCTCTTGTGAGAGTGTAGTCTCCCATTGTTAGATAGATTCAGATCTAGTAAGTGGAGCTTGTTTTATTTTTGTGTGTATTTATTTTCTTTTGTGAATTTTTTTGACAATCAGGTGATTCTAGATTCAAGATTTGTTATAATCATATATAAATCTACGAATCATCTATGTTCAAAAGTTTTCACTCGTTCATCATGATATTGGAAGAGCCTACAACAATTTCAACTTTAAATATTACTTCAGATCTAATATGCAGGAGGTATAAGAGTAACAACTTTGTTGGCAACACCAAGGACGGTGAGATTTTTCATCCTGAAGAAATAGGATCAGTTGAGCTTACACTTTGTTTACTTAGTTCAATAATTGTTAGGGTTTATTTTTCAGTATTATTAGATCGAAGTTTTCTAAATTATTGTAAGTGCCGTTTGACTTTTTTTACAATATAATGAAGCTTTAATGTTTTTTTATAAAAAAAACTGATATAAAAGTAGGTAAAATGTGGGACAATTAGAAGAGTGTTGTAACTTATAGATCAATCGCATATTTTTCTTTTGGGCAGAAAAATAGAAAATTAAAATCCAATTGTTAGTCCAACAAAACTTCAATTAGCCAACCTATATATAAGCATTATATAAAAGGAAAAAAAAAAAGCATTATATAAAGGGAAAAAATAAAATAAAAGAGAGGTATTTTGAAATACCTCCTATTGGTGGAATAATTAATTAATAATTGGAAGTGAAAGAGGAGGAAGATACCAGTTTCGATCCTATGGCTCAATAGTTTAGGGCAAAGCCCATAACCAAGAAGACACAGATCAAATGGTACCATTAATGATGTAAAACGTATCTTATATATTAATATATCAAGTTTCCCTTTTTCGAAACTGCTCCAAATTGGGATGTAATGAGCGGCCAATTCTTTAGAGTTATAGATAGTTAAAATTCATTAGTTATGAGTTATTAGATTTATCTTAAAATTTATACTATCGTAAATTATAAAAAATATATATTGGCACAAATCTCACTTACAACCTGTTTGGTTCTCAAAGAAATGAAAAATATCATTATTTTATTTGCTTTGTCATGTAAAGGAGGAAAGCAAGAATATTACTTTTGTAATGTTTAGTTGGCAAAGGAAAATGAGAGAGGTATAATGCAAAATAACCAAAATACTCCGTAGAAAAAATTTGGATTAGTGTGAGATTATTTTTTGCCCATAAAATACATTACATAGATATTTTTGAACACGAGAGTGTGAATATTTTTAAAGCGCGTTATATGCATTTTGGCTGAGAAATTATTTGATTGGTTACATTACATTAAAAATGGGTAAATTAAATATATATAAAAAAGGTATTTTAGAATACCTCATTTTGCTTTTTCGCTTCTTCACCTTCTACTAGCCCTTGAACATGGTACCTCATAGTAAAAGCATCTAGAGCTTACCATGAAGCCACATAGGTGCCAGTACTTCAAAAGCTTACATGATTTTATTTATTTAATAAATCCGAGCCACTCTTCTTTAGTATTTAAAGATTAGTTAAGTCAAAGAAGATATTCAGTATTGAATTTTAGTACATCATTCTAATTAATTTATCTCTAATTTATTTAAGGTGTATGCAACACTCTTCTAATTGTCCCACAATAGTGAAAAAAATAAACAACTTCTTAATTTTAATTTATTATTGTTTTAAAATTTAACAATAATCATTTTATACTATATTTAATAAAATGTGTGTGTTAAGTTTTTAGTACTCAATAAAAATATCTGTTAAAGTGCATTATGCATAAACTATATAAAAGTGCACGATTTGAACCATTTAATGAAAAATTATATTTTATCATTTATGAATCAAGCATATCATGGTGCAGTTATTGATGAAGACTCAAAACACCAAAAAGAGAGGTATTTTGGAATACCTCTATTCAACAAATTATTATTATTATTATTATTGCTATGTTGGAGATACCAGCTCTCGAGCCTGTGTTTCAATAAACTAAAACATAGTATTGAACCACGAAGGCAAGTAGACACCAGTAATATTCAAACCAAAATTTAACTTTTAGAAAGAGCAAAATCCTTTTGTGCCCAATAATGGTCTTAGCCCATAAATCATGGGAGATAATGAATGTTCTCTAAACCCACAGGCTTCAATTGCCAGTGTGTTGGGCCAAGTTCCTATATATATATATATATATATATATTGGAATCTGTTTGTGTTTAGCCAAATTTTTAGTTAAAAGAACTTGTAGTAAAAAACAAATTTTCTAAGTAAAAAGCTAAGGAATTGAAATATTTGTTAAAAGCAAAAGTAAAAAGTTATTTTTGTTGAAGCTTGATTATAAATTTATAATCCCACTAAAAAAATATTAATAATGGTGTTCTTCCTTTCAACGAAAAAAAGAGAGGTATTTTGAAATACCTCTATAGGGGTAAATAATAATAACAATAATAATAATACCAGCTCTCGAACCTGAGCCAAAGCAATCTCATGCATAACACAAAACCACAGAGGCAAAGATTAGGAAGGTGACATGTGTACACAAAATATTTAATTAGCCAAAAATTAAAAGCAAAAAGAACCAAAACCGAGAAACATCTGTACAGTTAAGACTTGAGAATGAAATTTAAGAATAATAAAAAAAAAATTAAAGCAATAACAAAAAGAGAGGTATTTTGTAATACCTCTATGGAGTGAATTATTTATTTATTTATTTTTGGAGATACCAGCACTCGAAGCAGGACTTCATAGAAGCAGGCAAAATGCTACACCACAAAGGCAGCAACCAGCTGGTGTAGATTTAAGCAAAAGTTTCTATATATAAAGCAACAATATATTTATGGCATAATAATAAAAAGTTATCTAACGTGTATGCCTTTAAGGTTTTTCTTAATTGATTAATAGAGTATTTCAGATTTTGAAACCTACGAAAATTCATTCAAAACATTTGAGCTACATTCACAAACTCAATTCTAATTAATTATGTTACTAAAAAATAAAAGACTTACGAGAGAGACTTCCCTAAATATAATGTAAGTGTATAATAATTTTTCTGAGCTCAACCCAAAATAATGGCACTATCTCTAAAATATACTACAAAATTATGTGTCCTCACTATTTTGTCTTGAGAAAAATTCCTAAGACACTCAACTCTCTTTTTCTCTCTTCAAATTTCCTCTTGCGAAGTTGTGACTTGAAGGAAATGGAGATGTTTATTTAAGATATTATCCCTTGGTGAAAATTTCTGGGTAGTTGAGTGCCAACTTTCGTTGCCTACTTTCTTTATTCAATATGACAACCTCTTTGATAAGAGAAGAGAAATTGAATTTGGCAACCTCTTTAACACTTGTAAAAGAGAAAGGTTACGTTTGGTTCAAAATTGAGTATGGAATTGGAATCCTAATTTCATAAAAAACAAAATTTTTTAATGTTTGGTTTGCTTCTTAAAATTGAGAATTGAATTCCGTGGAATTAGACATTTCCATGAAATCCCTTTCTCAATTCTATAAAGTGAATTTTGTTTGGTTGGACGTAAAATTGGATTCCACATGGAATTGCACAATATTCTAGGAATTATTTAGTTTGGTTGAGTTATATAGAATTGGAAATGAATTATGTGGAATTGGTTTTTTAGAATTGGGTGTGTAAATTATGTGAGGTATTTTTGAGGAATTGAGATAAATTTTGTGTAATTGAGTTTAAAATACTTTTTTGTCCCTATTTTCTTTTTCTCTCTTTCTCTCTTACTGTTTTTTATTTTTTATAATAAATATAAAAAAGTAATTATATACTAAAAAATAAAATTAAAAAAAATAATTATTTAATATTTATTAAGGAGTAAATTAGTCTGTTTACCTCACATTCTTTTATAAACTTTCAATTCCATCTTTTCATACCAAACACACTTTTTATTAAAGATATAAAATATCTCAGAATCATACTTTAACATAATTAAAAAACACTATAATTTAAAACAAAATACTAGAATACAGAGGCACGAGGGAGCCAGTTATTACTTATTATAATTAAAAACAATAAAAGAGGCTTCTTGAATTCCACATGGAATATAAGTGACATAAATTAATTCAAGGATAATTATATATGGGGTGAGATATTATTTTTCTCTTTGATTGAGTAAAAACATTGTTATTTATTTTATTTTACTGTCATTCTTAAATTTAAGCCAATAACATCTTTTATATATACAAAAGTTAAGCTACAGTTATATATACATTTAAAATCTCACAAGATGTTCCAGTATTTGAACTCAGACTTATTTTTCCAATACATAGATCTAGATTGAACCAATCAATATTTTAAGAGGTACCCTTATGAGTATATTTATAATCCTTAAATAAACAATTCAAATTTAGTATAAAAGTCAGTAATGCAAAAATGAAAAGAAAGGTATTTTGAAATACCTCAATGAAGAATTTTCACAACCAAACACAGCCTTAAGTACCAGCTCTTGAACCCACAACCTCAATAAGTTCAGGAAAATGAATGAACCACAAAGGCCAGGGTGAGCTGGTAGTACCATAGTGTTTAAATTCCTTTATTTATGGTTTTACTTCTGGGTAGCAAAAGGAGTGGGAAAAATTGGAGTAGATTATCACAGGCCCATAAAGCTATTTGAGAAAGCCCAACAAAAGAAAGGCATTGAAGGTAAGTAAGTGCAAGTCCCACAAGACTTTGTGTATGTTAATTTTTTTTTTTTATAAAAAACATTATATAAAGTTTGCATATCATCCTCTTCGTACCTTTCTCTTCCTCTCCTAGGGTTTTGTTCACCAGGAGATAATGTCTGGGGGAATACAGTATTTCCTGTCTCTGTCTCTATCGAGTATGAAATTTGATATCTATCTCCAGACTCACCGAATACTTAGATTCCTAGATTCAGCCCGAATTTTTTTTCCATTAAAATCTTCAGACTTGCACCCAAATCCATTTTTTCAATATTCAAACCCATACCCAACGGATAAAATTTTTAGATACCCATTGAATCCAGGTAAGATTGCCATCCCTACGAATGCCGCTGGGCACCCATTCCTACGAATGCCGCTGGGCAGCCATCCACCTTATTCTCTTTTCTATGTTTTTAGTTTTTTTTCCTTTTTAGGAGGATTTCCTACTTTTATCAGGGAAGGTTTTTCCCTTTTATTGGGGATATTTTGAACATATGCAATATTGTCATATCTACGTCAAATAGCTCAACTTTAAAGAGAGGAAGCTGGAAAAAATTGTTCTTCAAAGAGGAATAGGGTTGTGTTGCCTCTTGATTCAAATCTTCAAGTTCTTCTATATATCTTTAAGAAAAATTGTAAGTAATTAAGTATGATAAATGTTGTATATAAATTAGATTTGTGTTGGAGATTTAGATCTTAATATCCTTAGGTTTATTGCTTAAGAGTCTAGTTATGTTCTCCTATCATATCTCCAAGATTACAAGTCTGTGTTTTCTCTTTGTGATGTATGAGCTTGCTAAGAGGCTCGTAATCTATAGTTGTCATGCCATTCATTCCTTTACGAATGAATGATGATTTTGATTAAAAAAAATCTTATATACAATATTATTATATTTTAAAATAATAAATTAAATAAAATTTTTTTTAACGTTAATTACCAATTATTTTTGTTTTTTCTGTTTGACTCACATCATATATTTTCTTTTTTTAAATTATTTAAAATATATACTTTGGAAGACCAGGAGACTTGAGAATGAGTTTTAAGGGTACGTTTGGTAAAGAATCCAAACAGTAAAATCATGATGTTTCATGATTCCTAAAAAAAATTATATCATATTTTATACATACCAAACACACTTTTATCATACTTTTTTTCTCTTAACTTTTCTCTCTATCTCTCTCCTCACTTTTCTCTATAGTACTTTCTTTTATTCTACAGTACTTTCTTTTATTCTTTACAGTACTTTACATCTGTATGTATAATTATTTATTTATTTATTTTTGGGATACCACAAAGGTAATTAAGGACTAATAGATCAATCATATATTTTTCTCTTGGACAAAAGAAAAAAAAACAGAAAACAAAGGACCCAATTGTAAGCTCAACAAAACTTCAATCAGCCAACCTATAATAGGGAAAAATTAAAATAAAAGAGAGGTATTTTGAAATACCTCCTATTGGAAGAACAAGTAATTGAAGAATTGGAAATTGGAAGGGGAAAATATAAGTACCAGTTTCGAGCCTATGACTCAATAGTTTAAGGCAACGCCCTTAACCATGAAGCACAGGTCGGCTGGTAACTACAATTTGTAAAATGTTTTTAATATATAAATTATTAATGCATCAGCTTTCATTTTTTTCCGGTGAATTGGACCGAATTGGGACGTAATGGGCTTGGTCCATATGTTATTGGTAAAGCCCAATAAATAAGAAATTTGATCCGGTGTAATTTAAAATGCACATTTTTACTTTATTTTTGAAGTAATAATACGGACTCATACTAACAATATTCTACCATGAATAAATTAGAGATCAAATTATTATCAATATTGGCAAATATCATCACCTTAAATGGATTAGGGACCAAATTGTTATTGATATTGAAAAATAGTCTCACAAGGCTATTTAGTGATGATATTTGTCAAACTTGATAATAATTTCGTCCCTGATCCATTCATAGTGGGTTATTGTTAGAGTAAGTCTTTATTAGTGCTTAAAAAATGAGTAAAAATGCATATTTCAAAGAAATTGCACCGAAATTAAACGGAAGCGAATTGCATTGGATCCAATTTCAATAAAGATGAATATAAATTTATAATCCCACTAAAATTATTAATAATTGTTTTTCTTCCTTTCAAGAAAAAAGAGAGGTATTTTGAAATACCTCTATTGCATGCAATAATTGTTTTTGCCTGTTGAAATATGGAATAGGAACAGGAAGTGGAGAGTGGAGTGGACATGAAATGAGATACCAACTCTCGAATCCATGACTAAACAGTTAAAAGGCTAAGCCTAGAACCATTCAGTCACAGGTGAGGTGGTGTGTCTCAATGTAAAATATATTATATTTATTAAAAGCCATTTCTGTTTTATGGAATTTATATATAGGAACTATTATTACTACTAGCCATGAAAACAAATCCTAAATTGCAGATTTTATGATGTGTTGTTCTTCGTTTGTTTTATACTTTATTTTGTTAGCAAGTTCATTTATAAAAGAGGCAAAATACTACTTCCTGCTCTCCGAGATTTGTAACTATGTCAACTATTTAGTTCTCGAATTTGACAAAAATACTATTGAGTCCCAAATTGTAACTATGTCAACTATTTAGTCACAAAACTTGACAAAAATACTATTTAATCCCCGAATTTACAACTCTGTCAACTCTGTCGGGTACCAGTCAGGAGACTAAATAGTTGACAGAGTTGCAAATTCGGAGATTAAATAGTATTTTTGTCAAGTTTGGGGACTAAATAGTTGACATAGTTATAAATTCGGAGACTAAATAGTATTTTTGTTAAATTTGGAGACTAAATAGTTGACATAGTTACAAATTTCGGGAACTAAATAGTATTTTTGATAAATTCGATGACTAAATAGTAATTTGACCAACAATTCAGGAACTAAATAGTATTTTGTCTCATTATAAAAATAATGCAATTCAAAGAATCTTGGCTGCTTTTACAAATTGGGCAAAAATAATTTTTATATCTCTAACTTTTACATGAATTTTTTTTAGCAAATTTTGCCCCTATAATTGCAAATGAGTTTGTCTACAAAATTTTGAATTTCTTTCTAATAAATAAAATTATCTAAATTCTTAATAGAGTAACAGTAAATAATAGCATGACATTACACATATAACACTAATTTTTTTATCTAAATTAGAATATCTATCACTAATAACAATAACTAATCTTTTTATTGAAGATCCTTCACTTAAAGGTAAACGTTTAAAGGAGTAATCAGTAATGTTTTACTAGTAAAGGAAATGGAAGCAATAAAATTTTCCCTTAAGATTTGAGTTAGAAACAACATGAAAGGAGACGAATTCAAAATTAGGACATTGGTATTTGGTAGATTGACTTCTTTAGTATTCTGCCTTGTTATTTCATGTTTTCAACAACAGAACTCCCTACATATAGTAATTTGTATACACTATAATAATAATTAAAAAAAATAAAATACCACACTGGCATCTTTTGAAATGTTGTTAAATTACTTTTTATATTTATCTTGTTTAGAAATTAAACTTACACTAAACTTCCCCCATACTTGATATATTATGCAGAAACTCTAAATTTGATTTATTTTTTATTAATAAAAAAACTCTCTGCACAATTTTTTTTTTATATATATATTTTTTAAATTAATACATTTATTTAATTTTCTTTATTACCATGCATGTTAGAAATTTTATGTTAAAGTTTACCACCGATTTAACTATTTTTTATTGTTACTTAAAAAAAATTACACTCTTAGGGACACAACGAAAAACTGGACATAATAAATAAAAAAGAGAGGTATTTTGAAATACCTCAATATATATTTGCTTGTGTAGTTGTGTGTGTGTTTGATTCAGAAATAAGAATCTTATATATCATATCATATCACATCACATCATATCATAAGATGCCAGCGCTAGAACCCGTGCCACGTTGGTAAACATACTGTAATACCACATTGGCAAGGATTAGCAAGCATCTACATAAATATAAAATATTGTAATTATAGGATGGACAAAACTTATATGTTGTTGCTTGCATACTTTTCATAAGGTTAACCAATTAAAAAGAAAACGTTTTCTTTTTAATTGGTTAACCTTATAAAAAGCATGTAAGCAACAACGTATAAGATTGACGCATGTTTTCTTTTCTTTTTAATTGGTTAACCTTAAGAAAAGCATGTAAGCAATAACATATAAGTTTTTTCCTTATACGATTCATCTTGAATTTTCACACACTACAATGGCGTTGCTGATTGAAGCTAGTAAATGAGTCAAACTTTAGCATGATCAAATTCGACTTGTTTAATTAATTATGTTATTTATGAACCTAACAAGCCAAGTTAAAGGAGTTTACAAACAATTATGTAAAAGAAAAAAAATTTAGTCCAACTTTCTTATATCTTTGCCATAAGGTTTCTCTAATTATATGTTTCATTTACATTCTCTCTCTTTTATAATTAGTCATATAAAATGTAGTCTTCTATTTTCTCTCTCTACTGTGATTAATTATTTAAACACTTTTTGCAACGTGTCTTTTTTATATTGGAGAACCTTATAATAAAGATATAAGAAGCCTTATAAAAATAGTTATGGTTGTTGAGATTTTTTAGTGTCATACTTTTTTTTATGTCATAAAAACCAATTTTATAATTTAAAAACAAAATAAAAAAAATATGATGTGATGAAATGATACAAGATGAGAGAGAGAGAAAATAAATATAATGAGTAGGATATATAGTTATCGTAAAATGAGAAAGTAAAAAAGTTCCTATTATTTAATTATTATTTTAAAATATAATAATAAAATTTTTATATTATATTTTAAAATTTTTAAAACAAATAATATGGACAAACGTGTACGCGAAACCTTTAATATAATATATACTATTGTTTAAATACGGTTCATTTGACTAAACGAGTTTAATTTAATATTTAGGTTCGTCTCGTTTACTAAATAAACCAAAATAAACAAACTCTTATATAAATTTTATACAAAATTCCACCCACACTATTTATAAAGATACGCCAATTATGTTAAAAGATAATTAAATTAATGATTTGGCTTATAATTAAAAGGCGTATATATATATAAATAATTTTTAAACGTTGTTTCTTTCACTCCATGCCAACTCTTCAAATCAAGCCACAGCAATTGCATACAAAGTAAAGTATGATCGTTACAAAATAAAATTTCTTACAGTTCAGTTTGACGTTATTCGCAAAACTAGCTTATTTATACAAAACCTTAACCCCAAAAGTAAAAGAGAGGTATTTTGAAATACCTCTATATATGGATGGATAAACCATAGTTTTTTCTTTTGTTTTTTTGGTCTCAGTACCAGCTCTTGAACCCATGGCCCTTTTGTTTCAATTGAAACACTGAACCACAGAGGCACAAGAGAGCTAGTGATATAGGAATTAAAAACAGCAAACAATATTTACAAAAGGCTTCTTGATGATCCAAAAATATTCCAATATTTGAACTCTGACTTGTTTTTTCAATACATAGTTCTAGATTTAATCAATCAATCAATATCTTAAGAGGTTCAAATTTAGTGTAAAATTTAATTAGTAATGCAAAAAATTAAAAGTGAGGTATTTTAAAATACCTCTATAATTATTCTCACAAACCAAACGATACACCCTTAGAAGTACCAGCTCTCGAACCGATAGCCGCAATTAGTTCAGGAAAATAAATGAACCACAAAGGCCAGGGCGAGCTAGTAGTCTTAAAGATGTTTAATATTTGGTATTGAAATATTACAATTTCCCCTATTAATGCGCCTATACTTTAGGTTTTGAGTAGCAAAAGGATTGGGTCAAAGGCCCAAAAACTGTTTGAGAAAGCCCAACAAAAGAGAGACACTAATTGAAGGTCGCTAAAATTTTGTTTTGATTCTTTATCTTTATCACATTTTTATATTAATTATTTTTTTAAAAGTTTTAAATTAATCTATCTTTGCAACTTGTTACATATTGATCTTTTTGTGTAACAACGTCTATGTTTTTTTGGTTAAATAATAATGTAGCATGTTGAAACTTTTAAAAAAAATTATACTTTCACCCCTTTTTCAATTTCAAATTTTCATTTCAGTTTCGGCTCGTTTCTAAAAATTCAAATCAACCTTTTGAAAGTTGCAAAGATAGAGAAAAAAGATTATAAAAGTCTCAAAATTTTAAGGTTGAAGAAGGGTTCAGAGTATAACTTTTGAAAAGTTCCAACATATCATGTCATCATTTAACAAGAAATATGGACGGTGTTACATAAAAGGTGATTTGGATCTTTAGAAATGAGTTGGACTAAAATAAAATTTTTAAGGTTGAAAAAGGGGTGAAAGTATAACTTTTGAAAAGTTTCAACATATTATGTCATCATTTAACAGAAAATATGGACGGTGTTACACAAAACGACTAATATAAAACAAGTTGCAAAGATAGAGGACCGTATATGTTATTTTCAAAATAGAGTATTGTCCTTTGGTAAAAAAAAAATTCTATTCAAACTATTATCATTTCTTGTGGATTAAGGGTATGTGTGGATAAGTTTTATATTAATGAAAATAATTTTGTACACAGTGACAGTATATGTTATTTTCAAATTAACAAGTTTATTTAATTGCCTTTTATATATAAAACTACTACCAGTTTAACTATTTTTTGTTATTACACTAAAAATAAAACTGCACTCCTGCATAATAAAAAGATACATATAAATACATAAAATAAAAAAGAGAGCCATTTTGAAATACCTCTATTTTTCTAGAATTTGGGGTGTTTCAGTTCAGAAATTGAGATTGAGAATTGCATAATAGTTAAGAAAAAAGAATTACATTCAATTTCTTTCAATTCGTTAGGATTAAAAAAGTAGAAAGAAAAAGAGAGATATTTTGGAATACCTCTATAGATAAATAATCCATATCTTTTTTTTTTTTTTTTGGGGTGTACCAATTCGAAACCACACCCTAATGTGTTCATATACTTCTGACCAAACTATGAACCACAAAGGCTAGGTTGAATTGGTGATGTACTTTCAAAAGTTAATATTATTTACAAAATTTTGTGCACCAACTTTCGAACCTTTGCTTCATATATATAATGGACATAGCCCATAGTAATAAGAAAAAAGCAAATTTTGTAAGGAAAAAAGTTAAAATTATTGTTACAGGCAAAACTAAAAAGTTATTTTTGTTGAAGATGATTATATAACATTTTTTCAAAAGAAAATATTTCATCTTAAAAACAATTACACAAGGTATATTGATTTCTTCAATTCACCAGAAAAAGAGAGGTATTTTGAAATACCTCCATAGGGTAAACAACAACAACAAACAATACCAACTCTCGAACATGTGCTAAAGCATCCTCAAACATAGAACCAAACCACAGAGACACAAGCTAGCTAGTGAAAAGGATTTTTCACCTATATATATATATATATATATATAGTCCACATAGTCATTATAATTTATAACAATGTTATTATGTTATATAAAAATGGTTGGTCTATGATACAACTTGTTGCATGCATGCGGCCGAAATCACATTGCATGCATGCAATAAGTTGCATCATAGACTCACCATATACAAATCGAAAGAAACCCAAAATATATTGAATTGCAAGATCGCGTGGAAGATTGTAAGATCCTAAAATTTGTATAAAATAAATAATATATATAATAATATTAATTCTTTTTTACAAGTACCTAAAAATTACTCTTGAGAATGAGTTTTAGGAGTCATAAACATAATTTTAAAATATCTATGTACAATGAATTATTTATTTATTTTAGGGGATACCACAAAAGTAAGGACGAACTGATAGAGATGGAGGCAAAATGTGGGACAATTAGAAGAGCGTTGTAACTAATAGATCAATCATATATTTTTCTTTTGGAAAGGAAAAAAGAAAAAGAAAATAAAGGACCCAATTGTAAGCTCAACAAAACTTCAATTAATTAGGGGGAAATTAAAATAAAAGAGAGGTATTTTGAAATACCTCGTATTGGAATTTGGAAGAACAAGACATTGAGAATTGGAAATGGGAAGGGATATAGAGGAAAAGTACCAGTTTCGAACCTTTGACTCAATAGTTTAGGACAAAGCCCTTAACCAAGAGCCACAGGTCGGCTGGTAATCAACTGTGTGTAAAATCCTTTTTATATATTAAATTATTAATGCATCAGATTTCGTTTTTTTTCTTCACGATGGATTATAAATTTATAATCCCACTAAAAATTATTAATAATTATTCTTTTGTTTCTCACATGAATTTTTTTTTTTATTGGAGTTAACAGAAGTCCTATAACGAAAATAGAGTACTTCTAATAAAAGTTTTTTTACACGCAAGTGTCAAACACGAGACCTTAATTAAAAATAATGAAATTCCTAACACCCTAACTAACTATCAATTGAAATAATTGTTTTTTTCGTTTCAAGTAAAGTTGTTAGGACTTAGATATCGATTTAACAAGTAAGATCTTACGATTTTTCAATCCTATTCATAGATATCGATTCAGATCTTAGATAAAATAAAAATCGATCTAATAAGATAGCAAAAGGATCTCGATCTTATATGTCTAATCGGACGATCTTACAAGTTACATATCCTAAGATCTTACATCTCATATTAGAATTTTACATTTTTTTAGGAAAAAATTTAAATATCACACTAATAACACATATTAATAAAATAATTATGTGGTGAAAATTGTTTAAACATAAACATTTCAATATATTGTGATTACTTTTATGAAATAATGATAACTTTTGGATAATTTTATACCTATAAATGAAATTTTATATTATTAAATGTATTTTTGTTTATTTTATAAAAATTATAAGATCTTATAATCTTTAATTCGATCTATCTTAAATCTTTTTTGATTTTAGGTAAAATTTTGATCTTAACAAAATTGCATTCAAAAGAGAGGTATTTTGAAATACCTCCATTGTGCAATAATAATGTTGTTTTGTTGTTGTCTGTTTGAATATGAAATGGGAAGAGAGTGGAAATGGAAGAGAGATACCAGTCCTCGAATCCATGACTAAACAATTGAAGGCTAAGCCTAGAGCCATTCAGTCACAGGTGAGGTGGTGATTCCAAGTGTAAAATTTATAATATTTATAGGAACTATTACTAGCCATGAAAACAAATCCTAAGATTACGTGAAATGTTGTTCTTCATTTGTTTTATATGTTAATTTATTAGCAAGTTCATTTGTAAAAATAATGCAATTCAAAGAATCTTGGCTGCTTTTACAAATTGGGCAAAGATAAATTTTTACTTGAATTTTTTATTTTGTCTCTATTTTGTAAGTAAATTTTGTCCCTAGAATTGCAAATGAGTCTGTCTAAAAAATTTAGAATTTCTTTCTAATAAAAATTATTAATGGAGTAAGGTAAATAATAACATGACATTATATATATAATACTATTAATATCTTTTTTTGTTTAAATTAGAGTATTCACAATTGATAACAGTAACTAATTTCCTCATTACGGATCATCCATTTAAGGGTAAACGCTTAAAACGATTAGCCACATAATGCTTTATATTATATCCAAAGGGTGTCATTCGAACCCTCACCACTTGGTTAATGGTTCAAGTAAAGAATCAGCATCATATAACACTCATAAAGTTAATATTAATGCTAATTTATCACTAAAAAATAACGTTGCTTTTTCATATTATTTTTTTAATAGGAAAAAACTGTTTCTCTCCTCATGAGAGTATATACATATAATATTGTAGCAAATACTTGTAAAATTTTGCTTCTTTTTTTTCGTAAGGAAAGGTATTTATTGCCGACAACAGTGACTCATTCCTCGTTGTAAGTTCTCTACTTAAAGGTAAATGACTGGTCACATAATACTTTTTATAGTCAAAGGTAAGATTCGAACTCCCATCACTTAAATAAGGGACCAAGGGAGGAAACTACCGGACCACATTTTTTTTGATAAACTATATGTACGTATAGTACGTAATTTGTACACTATAACAATAATTATGGAAAACTACCACTGGCAACTTTTGAAATGTTAAATTACTTTTTATATTTATCTTGTTTAAAAACTTACACTAAACTTCCTCCATACTTGATCTATTTTGCAGAACTCTACATTTGATTTATTTTTTATTAATAAAAACAACTTTTTACACAATTTATAATATAATTTTTAAATTAATACATTCATTTAATTGTCTTTATTACCATGTTAGAACTTTTGTGTTAAAGTTTACCGCCGATTTAACTATTTTTTGTTGTTACTTTTAAAAAAAAAATTACACTCTTACAGACACAACAAAAAACTGGACATAATAAATTTTTTTAAAAGAGAGGTATTTTGAAATACCTCAATATATTAGTTTGTGTGTTTGATTCTGAATCAGAAGATGCCACTTCTCGAATCCTAGCCATAGTGGTAAACATACTGTAATACCACATTGGCTAGGATCAGCAAGCAACTCAAGTTTTATAAAATAATGTAGTTATAAGATTGATCTTGAATTTTCACACACTACCTTAGCCTTGTTGAATGAAGCTAGAGTGTAAATGAGATGAGGCAACATCAAGTTCCATTTGTTTAATTAATTGAGTAATTCATGAACTCAAAGAGCTAAGCTAAGGAGTTTACCAACAATTCTATAAATTTATATTAATATGGTTGTTGAATTTTTTTTGTGCCATACTTTTTTTTTTCACAAAAACATATTTTATAATTTAAAAACAAAATAAAATATATAGGCTTCGTTTGGTTGCGCGAGCTGTAATTCAACATTCTTTATATTAAACATATATTACTTTTTGCAATGCGATGAAATTATATCTTTGCCCTTACTTTTTTACTCACTTTTATTCCATACACACTTTTATTTCATTCCCACTTTTAATATAAGGGTAAAATGACCAGTTTACCTACTTTTATTCCATTCACATCAGATCACTTTTACATCGCATTCTTACTCCCTCCAATATTGATGTAATCAAACGGTTCATAATGTGATGAGATGGGAGGGAGAAAATAAGAATAATTATAAAAATAATAAAAAAGTAAATAATTTTATATTATTTTAAAATCTAATCATATAAAATTTATATTGTATTTTAAAAATTTAAAAACAAATCGTATGCACAAATGTACATATAAAACCTTTAGTATATAATATATAATTTTGTTCAAGTACAACTCATTTAATACATAAATCGAACCTAACAAACTCTTATATAAATCAAACAGCTTGTTTTATTTACATCAGGTATATATTCAATACAAAATTCCAGGCACTCCAATTATGTTAAATTAGTGATTTGGTTTATAAAAGATTATATATATTTTTCTAAACGTTGCAGCTTATTAATACAAAATCTTAACACAAATAACAAAAATATAATAATAAAAGAGAGGTATTTTGAAATACCTCTATGGATGGATAAACCAAAGTTTATCATTTTCTTTCTTTTATTTTCTTCTCAATACTAGCTCTTGAACACATGGCTTTATGGTTTCAGTCGAAACACTGAACCACAGAGGCACATGAGAGCTAGTGATATAAAAATTAAAAAAATATATATAATATTTACAAGAGGGTTCTTGATAATCCAAAAATATTCTGATATTTGAACTCATACTTCAATACATAGATCTAGATTGAACCAATTCATGTTTTAGGAGGTACCCTTATGAGTGTAAAAATTAGTAATACAAAACATTAAAAGGGAGGTGTTTTGAAATACCTCTATGAATTATTGTCGCAAGTTGCATGCATTTCAACCCAAACAAAACCCCTTCTTTAGTACCAGCTCTCGAACCCCTGCCCTCAATTAGTTCATGCAAATAAATGAACCACAAAGGCCAGGGTGAGGTGCTAGTACAAAGATGTTTCATATTTGAATGAAATACCAAAATATTTCAATTTGCACCTATCTGATTTAAAGGTCTAGATGGAAACTAATTCCATTCGGATCGGAAGCGAACAATTAAAACCCTCCCAACAATGAAAACATCAATTTGACAAATTTAAAAATGAGTCTATATGAATACAAATTTGGAACATTATATTGTGAACAACTACTAATCCAAACTTCTATTAAACTTAATCCTACTTGCTATGAGTTGTTATTTTCAAGGTATCTCACATTCTCTTCTAATAACAAGTAAACTCTTCAAAATCTTAAGTAACCCCCTTGTGTACAAAATTTGACAATATAAATATATATAAAAAAAGAGAGGTATTTTGAAATACCTCTATTTTGTTGAATTTGGGGTGTTTCAACTTTCAATTCAGAAATTGAGACTGAGACTGCTTCGAACCCGTGCCTGTAGTGGCAAGCATAGCACAATACCACTTTGGCACGGATCAGCCAGCATCAAAATGATATGTGAGATATTATATTTTTAAGGTGCATCTTCAAAATTTCTTGCGTGCATATATATTGCTTTCAATATTGTTGGGTTGGGACTTGGGAGGGGAATAAAATAGATCGAAATTGTGAGATTCGATTGGTAAAAATATGAAATGTTTAAATAAACAAAAAAAAACAATTAATTTAACAAAAAAACATTTTTTTTTTAAAAAAAAAATTCTTCTCATAACTGGATCTCTTTGTCTAAGTTGGTATTTTTCTTTTTGGTAAATTCTTTGTCTAAGTTTTGATCCAGAGAGGTTGTGCTGCGTGAAGTGTTTAATTATGGAGAAAAGCAAAAGAGAGGTATTTTAAAATACCTCCATTCTAATAGATTTGAAATAAGCAGAAGCAGAAAGCAGAGTAATTGAGGCACCAAGCTTCGAACCCAAGCCTCAAGTGGTTCAAGCAAAGCAATGAAACACAGAAGCCAGGGTCAGCTGGTAGTATTTCGGCTTCTAAAATTTTAATTTTTTTTTTTGGACGGAAAGCTGAGAATATAAAATATCAGAATTCCCTTATTTATGCTCTTCATCCTTTTTGGATATAGTTTTGGGTAACAAAAGGATTGGGCCACTTCGGCAATGGCCTATAAACATATTTCAGAAAGCCCAACAAAACAAAAAACATACTTAGAAGTAGGAATGTTTAACATTGATTTATTTAATTGAATTGATTTGATTTGATTCAATCATGTAAACTTTTATTTAAACCATTGGGTTTACTTAATTCCCTCGAAAAAGAGAGGTTATTTTGAAATACCTCTATATAGGGATTGAGGACCAAATAAATAGATAAATAAATAACACCAGCTCTCGAACATGTGCCAATGCAATCTCATGCATACCACGAAACCACAATGACAATGCTCAGCTAGTGACTTTGTATGTGTAAAACACCAAACTTGTCCAACAATTATAGAGTAGATTCTCATTTTGTTCTTTAAAAAATACAATGTGTTGAAAAAAATATCAAATTTATTTCTTAAAAATGCAATTCATCACATTTTAGTCGCTAAAAGATGAAAAATTATTAAATTTAATTTTTAAAATATGCAATTTATCTCGATTTAGTCCTTAAAAATTTTGCGTCGGTTATGTGAATAGAGATAGAATGCATCTTTCAATGACTCAATTGAAATAAATTGAAATTGGATCCAATGCAATTCCCTTTCATGCAATTCCTATAAAATACACATTTTTATTTTATTTTAGAAGTATTAATACGGACTAACACTAATAATATCCACTATGAATAAATTAGAGACCAAATTAATATCAATATTGACAAATATCATCACCTTAAATGGATTAGGGATCAAATTGTTATTAATATTAAAAAATAGTCTCACGAGGCTATTTAGTGATGATATTTATCAAAATTGATAATAATTTTATTCCTAATCCATTCATAGTGAGTTATTGTTAGAGTAAATCCGTATTAGTACTTCAAAAATGATGTAAAAATATGTATTTTATAGGAATTGCACCGGAATTGCACGGAAAGGAATTGCACTGGATCCAAACTCAAATAAATTACATATATTTCATAAACTAAATTGTGATATATTGTATTTTTCAAAAACAAAATTATTAATTTAGTGATAACTAGGGTGTTGTAACTTAGACATAAACCATATATTTATTTTTTCTGTTTAGCCTAAAATAAAATATAAAAAATCCAATTATTATTTGAACAAAACTTGCAGTTAGCCAACGTGTAAGCATTATAAGAAAGGGGAAAATATAATAAAAGAGAGGTATTTTGAAATACCTCTATTGCAAGTATGGTTTTGTTTTTTCAATGTGTGGGAATGAGAAATGGGAATGATGTTGGGAATAGATGGTTGATACTACCTTCGAACCTATGTCTCAATGGCTTAAGGCACACCCCATAACCACAAAGACACAGATCAGGCAGTATTTTATGCTTCTAAAATGTATTATATATATATATATATATTGGATACAAATTGTATCATTAAAAATAATATATATATATATTACTATCTAAATTTTACAAAGAGAAAAGAGATTAATAAAGTCTTAGCTCAGTGGATTTTGACACTATATATCAATATAGATCTACATGATTAGCTATAAATCCAACCCTCTAAACTTCGGATATAGTAAAATGTGTATAGTCTTGTTCTTTAACAAAAAAAAAAATAACAATGGAAATGAAGATGGAATGGGTAGGATCTACTGGGTTCCACTTATTTTTTATTTTTTTTATTTTCATCAATTTTTTTAAAAAAAGAAAATATAAAATATCTATTATACCTTTTGATTTTGATTTGATACAATCATAACTTTTTTTCTTTTTATTATTTTAATGTAAGGGGTAAAATGGTAATTTCAATACATTTCCATTCTATTTCCATTCCAAAACTTTTACTAACAAACACAGTAAACACATTCTATTTTCATTTTTCTTTTCGTTTTCATTTTCATTTTTGTGTGAAGAACGTGTTCTATTTGTTTTTTTTTTTTAGAATAAGGAAATAAAGATGCAGGTTATAAACATGGAGTTTAATACAATAATATAAAAACAAAAGGTATTTTAGAATACCTCAAATCTTGTTCATTCATCATCTGGATGACCTCTTCAATACCAGCCCTTGAACTTGGAATCCAAGGTTAAGCTTTATAAAGCTTACCATGAAGACCAAAGGCACCAGTGTTTATAACCTGCATCTTTATTTCCTTATTTTTCTAACCAATTATAGTACAAAAGAAAAGAGATTAATAAAGCCTTAATTCAGTGGATTTCGACACTATATATATTAGACTAAAATAAATAATATCTTAAAGTAAATAATTTAATACAAACTCTGTAAAATAATTTTTAAAAAGGATCAAATATACAATTTTATTAAATTATAACCAAACAATCTTATACTAGAGGCTTCGCATGCACCTACGTGCATACATGTAATTTATTCTTGAATTTTTTTAAAATATAATATAAAATAGTTATTATATTTTAAAATCATTAAAAATTAAATATTTTAAAATTTTAAAACTTTTCAATAGAATTTTTATCATAATTTAAAATAAAAAAATTTTAAAAAAATGAGAAGTTATGCACTTCTCCATTTTTTAGTAACCACCTATCATACTTAGTTATTTATTGGGAAGTTGAGGGGGAAGTTATTTTTTTGGTGTCACACTTTACTTGTGTGACACCAAAAACTCCAAACCATATATATATAGATGATATTTTTTTAAAAAATTTTAAAATATAATATAAATTATTATTAATTTTGAACAATAAATTAAAAATTAGGAAGTTATTTTTTTTTATAATTACCACTACCAATCTACCATTATCCTTTTTTAAAAAAATTACTACTACCACTATTTCTATTTTCTCCCTCTCATTATGTTTTCACATTATTTTTTTATTTTTTAATTAGTTGAATGATTATTTTTAAGTTATTTTCTATTTTTTAAATATAAAATAAAATTATTTTATGAGATAAAAATATTTAAGTAATCTAGAAAAAAAATTAAAAGAGAGGTATTTTGAAATACCTCAATTTATCATAACATTCATCATCATCATCATCATCATCATGTGATTTCAATTAAGGGGAGGAGCAAAGAAGAAGAAGAAGAAGAAGAAGATGTACCCAACTCGAACCCGTGACTCAAAGGATTCAGGCAAAGCATTGAACCACAAAGACCACGGTTCGCTGGTACGTCAAAGTTGTGTATTACAATTATCTTATTTACTAGTTTTTGTGATGTAACTTTGGGTAACAAAAGGATTGGGTCACATTAGTACTGGCCCATGATGCTATTTGAGAAAGCCCAACAAAAGGAAACACATTGAGGGTAGAAGACTAGAAGTTGCAATTTTACTTTTCTTTCATCCTATATAAGAGTTATTTGAAATATGATTGTACACTAAAATATGAGTTTAGTACTATTTTTAATTTGTTCTCTTATATTTGAGATTGATACTAATTGGTCCTGAACATTTGCTCAGTTTCAATTTGATCTTTTACGTTTGCTATTAGTACTAACTTGATCCTTTACATTTTCTTCTTTATCCCTTAATTTTGTTAAAGTAATTTTAATACTTGAATAATATAAGGATAATTAGTATCGATTACAAAAATGAAAGACCAAATTGAAATTGAGCAATCGCGAGGGACCAAAATAGAATTTTGGTCAATATTATTTGTCAGTATTAATAGGGGTCACACTGAATAGATTAAAGATCAAATTTTTATTAATATTGACAAATAACAAATAAAATCCTTTGAAATGTTAAAGTAGGAATGGATGTGATCTGAGTTTTAGTGATTGTTTGGCCATGACAAACTCCAATTGTACTGAATTTCATTGGAACTAAATAATTGAGAACATCTTTATTGACCATTATCCTATATATATAAGAAGAATCAATTTTCAAAAAGAACTGGTGCCTCTTTAAAGCCCAGCAAGTAGGGTCATCCATCACCAACCAATGATCCGGCCACCCCTACCCATCTTCTCTGCATTAATTAGAATCATAGTCCACACTCTCCACACATTATTGAAATACATTCGACACAAACACGGCTTTAACTTTTAAACATATATATATTCTAAATGCATTTTCCACGTGGAAAATATATATATTCGTGAGAGATTATTTGATGTTAAAGCTGAGTGTATATATAATGTTGTTTGTTTGGACGCCTTTTAGCAAAAGCATTATTTCAACTCAGCCGACAAATTTGTGCACAACACTCAAATATATATAGATATAGCATCATTATTGTTAGTGATGGAGAATTTGTGAATATTCACTTTTACTCACAATCTTAACTTTTAAGTACCACTAGGCCAATTTCCCGTTTATAGTTCAACTAACCTTTACTGTTTAATAAGTTTTGAGTCTTACATTTCAAATTAAAACAAAGTTTTGTGGAGAATTATTTGTGACGGTGATACCATATGATATGATATGATAGAGAGGTCCACTCTAAACATCACATTAGGTGTGCTTTTGACTTTTGGGAAATGAATTATATAGTCATGTATCCCTATATATATATATATATATATATATATGCTGCTTCATTATTTCTATATTATTATAATGTCATAACTATCTTTGAATTTTTGATTTATCATTTATAGGTGCGTTTGGCTTTGGGCTTTAATTTGGATGACTTTGGAGGCTCCCCTATGGATCCTTCTATTGACTCTTCAACTTTCGTAAGGATGAGTATATATATTAATTAATAAGATTAAATCAAGTTATTTATGGCATTACTTTGGATTGGTACAACTTGTTAAATATTTGAAAGAAAGCTCTTTCTATATTCGTGAATGAAGGTTCGAATTCTTCTGAAGTCATCTAAAATTTTATTTAGTAGATACTTCTCTTTAAGGAGATGATATCTTAATATCTAAGACTAATTAAATTGCTGCGGCTGGGTACAAATATTTGCGATTTAAGCCTGTGCAACAATCTTTTATATTGAATTTTTGTTATTTTCCCCAACATATATACTACTATTGCCCTATCCGGTATAATATTTAAGAATGCATTCCCTTACTATTATTCTTACTAAAAAATTGAGTTATTAATTTTTATTAATTGTGTTTAATTTTGAATAAAACAAATCTTTTTCAAACTAATTATATTAACATGAAAATCTTAAACATTAAAACGATGAAGATCACTGAGGGATCAAAAGTTTCAAGTTTTTAATGGATAAAGTATATAGGACCCACTATTTATAACCAGCCATGGACGAAAGAGATATTTTTTTAATTTGTTTCCAAGTCAACGAAAACATGAAGGAAATCAAAATTTTTAAGATACAAGATTTTGAATTAGTTTGTGTTGTGCAAGTTTTATTTTTTTTTTAAATGACTTCATTGGTTAAATCAACAAATTTTTCCTTATAGTTTCACCTGCACAAACACCTGCTTTATTTTGGATTGACCATAAATCATCAAAGTTATATAAAATAATTCCTTTTAAAATTTTACACAATATGTAAATTTTGATTGGATCAAATAATAAAAAATTCAAACTGAGAAAAGTTTGTAGTCTCTATCTTTTCTCTCGTATTCAAAATTTCAACAAATGCAGATTTTTATGTCTACTCCTTTCTACTTTCTTCATCAAATTGGTAACCTCCTCCTAAAGCAAGGTATTAGGTACCAACAAGTAAATTTAAATTATTTTATTATTTATTATTTGACTTGTATTAGTTCATCTAAGTATCTAACCTTTTATGTCTAGAACCTCTTATCTTAATTAAATCTTAGGTAAGATTCTGTTCCATTTTTGGTAAGTTACAAGATATTTCTAGATTTGGCAAAGTAATTACGCAATTACTTTATGACTTAAACTAAAATTTGCCAAATTAATCTGGGAATTGAAGACAAATCATTAATTAATTAACTAATTAATCAATTATATTATATCTAAGAAATCATGAAGACAAATCTTTTTTTTTAAATGGAATTTAATGTTTTGGTGGATACTCCAGTGCCTGTATAATATTTTGAGCTTTGATTTATTTTTTCTTCTTTTTAAATTGATAAAACTCAAATTCAACCTTGTAATTTATTTAAGAAACTAAATTCAACCCTATGCTTAGAATTATAGATTCCGAAAATGATTCTCTCTCTTTCCTCTTTCCTGTTTTTTTTTTTTTTAATTTTCTGAGAAATTGTGGCCAGAATTTTTATTTTCTGAAGATAGGAACAGGAGCCAAAATCAAATAATTTAGTTACAAAGTCCATTTCAAAACACAAATAGACAAAAGTTTCTTTTTTCCCTTAAAATTGGGGTCACCGTCATCGATTATATTCTTGAAGATTTTTTATTGTTGATTTCATTATTAAATTTTATTAAAGTGATTGATTTCCTCCTAAATTCAATTAATCTAACTATCTAAGACGTCACACATAACATATATATTGTGTAAGTGGATTTTTCATTAACCTAACCACGCACCCAAAATGAAAAATCCAAATAGGTATGTAAATTGTGTCAGCTTATAGTAATTAAGTTCAAGTGTAATGTCACGAAACTATATAATTTTTTATTATTATAATTGATCATAATATTGAAATTTAGGATGAAATCATCTTTTTCTTACAGCAAATACATCTTAGGACAAAAATTGATCGTAACTCTCAACTGCCAACACATATATAGTATCTAATTTTTTTGGGGGTACAATTGTACAAATATAAAAAAGCATTTCTATTACTAAACGTTTGGTATATATTAACTATTAAGTGCATGTATGGGAATTACTTTTTTACTGTTTAAATATTAAATAAAAAATAGGCAAAAGTTCATTTTCTGCCCCCCAACGTTTGGAAGTCCTATCACTTTCGCCTTTAACATTTTTTTGCTGCCAATTGTATCCTTAATGTTTTGTATTTCTCTCAATGTCAGGCTTTTAGCTAACACTGTCAATTTTTGGACGATTTTTTATGACGTGGCATCCTATATGGCCAATAGTTCTAACTGGACTTCATTTTTTCACATCAACAATATATTTTAGGAGTACAATGGACCCCAAAAACTCAGTACATCAGTAAATCCAGTACACCAAAATACTCATTATCAGTAAAATGGACCCCAAAAACTCAGTACTATTGACTACTGATATAGAAAAATTAAGTCCAGTCAAAATTGTTGGTCACATAGAATGTCAAATCATCAAAAATCGTTCAAAAATTGACGGTGTTAGGCAAAAGCCTAACATTGGGAGAAACACAAAACGTTAAGGGTACAATTGACAGTGGAAATACGTTAGGGGCGAAAGTGACATGACTCCTAAACGTTGGGAGCAGAAAATGTACTTTTGCCTAAAAAATAATTATATTTTAAATAATAATAATAAAATTAATAAATACTTTTTTTTTTGTCTTGACTGAATATCTATCAAAATAAACTTGATGACTAATTTTTAAAATATTATAAGATCCATTAGCGATCGATTAGACCAACAAATAATGTTCAATTATCATATTTTTTTAAGAATTAAACTCAAAAAACATAATTAAAAAAATACAAAGTTCTATTTACGAAAGTAATATTGACATCACATGTTGGTCTTTAATTAATAAAATATATCATTTAAGTTTTCACTAAAATATCTCATATTTCTATTTTTTGGCCTGAAAATATCTCATATTGAGTAATAAGTCATAGGGCAAATTTGGAAAAGTCTCGTCTCTAGGTAGCTAATAGAAGTCTAGAAGCTAATAAGACAGATAACTAAATAGAAATTGAGTTTAGTTTAAGATTTTTTGGCCCACACAGTTTAGTATAAGAGATCATTAATTCTCGACAATGTGTTAATGTTTGAATACTCGTTAGATAGAAGTGATGTCCATAATTTGTAATTCATTTAATTTTATATAAACTCGAATAAGTGATTAAAATTAAAAATCAATTAATTTCATTTTTAATTTTTTAAATTATTAATTATGATTAAAATAGAAGATCCATTTACACACACTGATACAGGGTAATAGTGGTACTGGTATGTATTTATTTTGATTCACTAATTTATATTTATTGAAATCTATAAAATCAACACGCTTTTCAAAACTTAATAAGATTTGGAAATTTCCGAAAACTTTCCTAGTATTAGTGTTGGAGTGTTTTTGGAAGGTAGAATGAGTGAAGGAATAAGAATGATAGACTGAATAGAAATATTAAGTTAATGTAATGTGACGTAATGTGAATGGAATAAAAGTGAGTAAAATGACTATTTTATTCTTATATTAAAAGTGTGTAAAAAAAAAGACAAAAACATAATTTTATCACATTGTAAAAAGTAAAATTTATTTAATTAAAAGAAGTCAAATTACTCTTTTGTCCTCAACGTTTCCACGAAGTTTAATATTGGTCCTCAATGTTTCAAAAAGTTATTTTAGGTCCTCAACGTTTTTTTTTTGGGTCAAAATTGGTCATTTAGCGTAACATCCATCTGGTTTTGACATTAAATACTGATGTGGAAGGCTTATGTGGTACACCTTCTCTTCTACGTGTCATATTTAAATGACATGGCACCCTCTCTCACTCCAACTCAGCAAAACGACGTCGTTTTGATTCATTTAAATGATCAAAATAGAGAGGTGTGCTACATAAGCCTTCCATGTCAACATTTAATGGTAAAATCAGACAGATGTTACGTCAGAGGATCAATTTTAAAAAAAAAAATTTATTAAGGACTTAAAATAATTTTTTTAAACATTTAAGAGCAAATTTTGATCTTAAAAGAATGTGCGTAGGAGATGGAATTTTTTTTTTTTGTCATTATTTTTTCATGTACCAAACATGACTTACATCTTCAAACATTTCAACGACGTACACGTGGCGCCGAGTTTCCCAGAATGAAACAATTCAGCTACACACTAAAATCAGCTGAGTTACACGTATTCGAGTAAATATTAAAAATTTAAAACTTTTCCTCACTCAGTTCTTATCATACACAATATGTCACATCTCTGTCTAGATTTTTTTAGAAATCACACTCATTATACAATATACACCATTAATTTAATATATATCTTTGCTCCTCAATTTTTCAAAACAATATCGCACATGTCAGTCACGTTGAATTATACAATTTTTTTTTTAAAAAAACATATCTCATTAAGTTATTCAAAAATTTCACGACACTTACAACATTTTTAATCTAAAAAAAAGTTTAAATAACTGTATTTGTAAGATAAATTTATTTAGCAATAAATTGTGACTTTTCTACATAATTTTTTTTTGTTTTTAAAATTTTTATGTGTTATCAAGTCTATCACTAAATTTTAAAGTAAATGATTCAACCTCTAAATTAACAAAAATAATCAAATGCCATATACTTTTATACATACATAACTACTAATATATTTTCTAAAAAAAATTATAGAGTAAATTAAATATTTATAATTTCTTTTATCGAGAAAGCAAGTCTCAAGTATCATCTTCATTAAAAAAAAAGTCTCAAGTATTATGGGATAGGTTAGAGAGAAATGAACAGAAATCTAATTCAAATAATTATTGTACTTAATTACTTAAATTACATATAATTTTATCATAGTTATTTAACTAGCTCTTAAGTTTTAAAGAATCTTCTTAAAAAAATGGCTATCAATTAACATGCATTTTGAAAAATTCTAAACCATGTATTATTATATTTATAATCCAGAGAGCAGGGACAAAAATATTGAAGTATATCTTTTGAGGAAAAAAAATAATATTTATAACTAATAAAAATATGTGTAAAGTGTAAACGACATTCTGTGTCTCCAGATTAGGCTTTGCATGTACGAACTTAAAATAATAACTAATAAGTTTGGTATTAATTGAGTATTAAATGAGTAATAAAAAGAGATTAAAAAGTCATCCATCTACGTGTCAGAATCTGAGCTGCAAGTTGCCAGCGCGTGCTTTTTCTGTTCAGTCTCCTCCACCTACTACTACCTTATATATATAGTTATATACCTTACAGGCTAACACCCTAATCTTAATTTTTGTTATTTTGTTCATCACTCCAATCTAATTATTCGATTAGAGGTGAAATTAAGGATGAAAATGAAGGAGGTTCTTCTTGCACAGCAAGAGCAAGACTATGTGTTCAAACAAGAATTAAATCTCACTGTGCTTAAAACCTCCCTCTTCTTCGCCGGCGACGGCTTTACCGTCTACGATTCTAACGGCGAACTCGTGTTCCGTGTGGATTCCTACGGCCCCGACTCACGTGATAAGGATCACGTCGTCCTCATGGATCCCCACGGCCACTGCCTCCTCACCCTCCGCCGAAAGGTACTTCTTTATGTTTCAACAATTAAGTATATATGACAACTATTTTTTGAGAATTAAATTAAACAAATTACATTATTTTTGGAGTAAAATGTGTAATGTAATGCTATTACGTGGTTAATTAATTAAATTTATTTCTAAAATTGCAGAGGCCGAGTTTGCATCAACGGTGGGAGGGATTTATGGGGGAGAGAATGGACGGTGATAAGCCCATCTTTAGTCTTCGTCGATCGTCCATCATCGGACGGTCACGAGCGCCCGTGACGGTGGAGGTCTACGATACTCCCGGTGAGGACTACCAGATCGAAGGGTGCTTCTCCCACCGCCGATGCCAGATCTACAATGCCATGAGGAAATCGGTGGCTGAGATTCGACGGAAGGTGGACCCCACCACTGGGGTCATGCTTGGGAAAGAAGTTTTCTCGCTTTGTGTTAAGCCCGGGTTTGATGCGGCCTTCGCTATGGGGTTGATTCTTGTGCTTGATCAGATGAACGGTGATGATTACTCCATCGATATTGGGAACACGGAGCCTGCGGTGCACCCTAATACAGAGGATTAATCATTGTCTCGTTGGGGATTTTGGTAAATTCACAGAGAGTTTTGTGGAGGTCCTTTACTTTAGACAAGGAACCTCTGTTTTTCTTTTTTCTTCTTTTTAAATTATTATACTCTTAAATAATATTTGTGATACACAAAAATACAAAATCATCTTGTAAATTTTGTAATCATGCATATAAAAGAAAACTATCTTCTTCATCTTTTTTTTCTTTTTTCAAGAGCACTTCTAATATTACTTATTAAAAATTGTTGAGTTGAAGCTAATTTTAACAACTTTATGCCACACTATATATATATATTGTCAATATTATTAATCTATCGGTATCAAATATAAAAGGGAATAGTAAACTCTGAGATAGATTCAAATTACGTACGCATCATTAAACCTAAACCTAATAGCATTACCTTCAAATTTATTTTTTTAATATGTAAATTTAATAGATTGATGATATTTTTAATAATATGGCATAGAGATATTACTATTGGATCTAACTCAAAATTGTTCATTCAGTATATTAATTCAGTGTTAAAGTTTAGGAAAAGTTTGGTTGATTGGTTTATTAAAATTAAAGGACTATATTGAAACTAATCAAATTAATTAGGGGACAAAACTGACATTTAAGTAAAAGTTCAGGAATAAAAAATCTTTTTTTTTTAAAAAAATAATAATAATAATAATAATTGGCCTTCTTTTTTAGAGCCTAAAGTGTAAAGATCCTTATAGTCTGATCGATAGCTATGAAATATTCTGATTCAGGGAAGTAGTGGTGTGAGTTGGTTCTTTTAAAACGTAAACTTCTAAATTTTGTCTTTCACTCACTCTTTTTTTTTTTCCAGTAGTTAAATTAGTCACTTTATTTCTTAAATCGATATGGATTTAATTAAATATTGAAGCATCTTATAATTAAACTAATCAAGTAGTCATGTTTAATGTTCAAACTGATCCTATTAAACTAATGGAGTATACTATAATCTGCAAAAATTAGTGGGCCTTTTGAATTTTTCTGCACACAAAATTAAACATAATCATTTCAAATATTAATGATGAATGACATCGTTATTTTGTTGAGAAGGGTTAGTTACTCAGTTAAATTTATATCAATTCATCAAGTTAGAAAACAATTATGGATGGAGAATGAAATAAACAGCTTATAATTACACTTTAAAAAGATTAAATCGGGAATTTTATAAACAAATGTAATTGAAGGTTGTAGTTTATAAAGTTAACACCGTACCAATAATTCATTTTGATATGTACGTATCAAAGATTCAAAGCTGATGTCACTCAACCAAACTCGATTTGCTTTCTTCAACTTAATTGATTCTATTGAATTCAGTATAGGGAAATGTAATTTGTTGTATATATCAAGCATACAAAAACTTAATTATATTATTTGGTGAATTCTCAAACTGATTCTCGTGTTCCAATGATTTGTAAGAGAAGAATCACAGCAAGAAGAAGCTCTTAGAAGAAGCTCTTACAATAATTTTATGATGCTCAAGAAACATTATACAATCGAGCTGATTAACAAGATACGAGAATTCAAAGTAATCATACTCTTGGACATCCTGAGGGTATATGTATACAAACATGTTGGGGATATTTGTGTGTCTGTACCTGATATGACATGGCTAATATGACCTAAGTCCTAATCGATTGTACGGATTTAAAGTGAATAAATTGCACATCTTAATTTAAAACTTTTACCACAGAAAAACATAAAAAAAAATTATATATATACATAGCACATTTTTAATTTGTCAACTATTAAAATTAAAAAAAAACTACACAACCCTTATATTTCGCTTAAAGAATAAAAGGTTCTCATTATAAGTAATGGAATTGTGGAATAAAGTTATAAAGGGTATGAAGAAAAATAAGATAATTAAAAGAGGTGCCAAAATTAAGAGAAAGAGAGAGACCGAAAGGCGTTTTATCTTTAATGTGGGGTTGGTTTGACTATAAATCTAATATAATTGAGTGAACAAACAATTAAAAGAAAGGGTATTATTTTGGTTAAGGGATTGAAAGTAAGGAACTAATTAATTGGAAATGTGGAATAAAAGGTAGGAAGAAAAAAGGGATGATAAGTGCCAATGAAAAAAAGAAGACCGATTTATCAAAATTATATATATGGATTTACTTTTATGCCTGCAGTATCTGACTTGTTAGCGAGAATGGATCCTGCTGGCCCTATGAGTGCAAGAATCGTATTCCCTAATTAATATTTAATTGACATGATTAGAATCACGTAGGTAGGTAGCCTATCATACATAGGAATATAGATATTCATTTTAGTAATCCCTCTACTAATTGAAGCATCAATTAATGGATCGTTCAATTCACATCATTTCCTTCGCCCACTATGTTTAGTCCGATTCTACATTGCTTATTCAAAACAAACTTACTTTAGTAAAGGGTTTGATTTTACAATTATTAATCAAGAATCTTATACCTATGAGGCCAATGTGGTGTAGCAAAATCATATAGTATGTCACACATGTGCACCCATGTAGTTGCAAATTAAAGTTGAAATATATATGACTTAATTGTGTGAATGAATCTTATTAGAGATTATGGGAATAAAAATTGATTATAATTATTGACCCATAAGGATGGCAATTGTGTGTTATATAGATATAAAAATGTTTTAACAAAAGTATCTCTCCGAACCCAACATGATAAAATGGATATATAACAGAAACTTAAGTAGTAGCTAGAAGTCTCACACATGCAAGAAGGAAAAATGAAACAAAGGAGAAAAAAAAAAGAACATATCTTTTTTTTAACGGGTATAATTGACTATTGTGGGTTTATGACTTGCAAGTTGGATATAATTTTCTTTACATCTTGTGGATTAATGAATAATACTAATAAAGTAAAAATTCACAGATTTTAATATCAATGGGTGACGCATTGCATTTGCCTAAATCAATCGCTAAAATATTGTGTATTCCAAGACAATATATTCATGTTCAACTTTTTTACATAAATATAAATATTCCTTTCTAATATGAAAAATATGTAATTTTTCATTAACATTTTCGAAACTGTTTAGCACTTTGACAGTGCATATGATACTCTGTTTAAAACAGGAGACTGGGAAAGCTTCAATGATTACTCGTACTTTAGAAATTGGATTTAGGCCCAAGCTTTGGACTTAAAATTGGGAGGGGCCGCGCGAACGCAGGCCCCCACTGCCACAAATTATGACGTAGGCTCTCCCTCTTGGGGAGACCTTAGGCAGGCACCCCTCCTAAGTGCAATGGAGGTCACCAACCTAGACCATGGGCCTTCATGATCACCCATTGACCCCGTCCAGGTAAGTATGTTTCAATTGTAGTGGCCCCTTCCCTTTTATACTGCATCACTCCACTTCTTTCATCTAATTCTCCCGATGTGGGACTAATAAACGATACTCCCGTTCATTACTTCTCAACTCCTCTTCTTCTTCGACTGATTCTCCCAACACCCAAGTGTGGAAAACCATATAATATCAGGCACACTAGATCTAATTCTCACCCGAACCTTCGAATGAGACTTTCACACACATTAAGGTGTGCCAATATAAAACCATATCCCACCATTTTCTTCTTCGTAAAGAGATTTCAAGCATCGAAAAATCCGACGAAAAGAACCTTTACAC
The DNA here is from genome assembly GCA_014851425.1 of Senna tora. NCBI lineage: Eukaryota > Viridiplantae > Streptophyta > Magnoliopsida > Fabales > Fabaceae > Senna > Senna tora. The sequence goes on from CM026260.1 coordinate 1,171,317, forward strand.
CTAGGATATTTTGTCATTACGGATGTGTGATGGCAAGATTCCAAAGAGGTCCTTTGTGTGTTGAGGTTGTAAAATCCAATGTTGCTTGATTTCCAGAGAGATATGAGGTTAATGTAACTTGTAAATTTTCAAATTGTGATAAAGATATTTTTTTTAAAAAATAAAATAAAATTATATATCTCTCTCCAAACCCAACATGATGAAATGGATAACACCATAGTGCTGGTATAGATATCTTATTATTTCAAATTACCATTTTGGTCTTTTGTTGACTTCACCTTATTATCATAATTTAGAGCAGTTCTATATTAGTTAGAAGAGATTCTTCCTTTCCCAACCCTTTTCACTATCTAGGACGCCATTACACTGAGATTTTGTGAAAAGGACAAATCAGCTGATTCAAGCTTTTATTCTTAAGTACAATCTACAAAGCTGCATTGTGGAAAATCTAAAAATCTAAACTAACCAGGCATACATGTTTCATTTCCTAGGTACAGCCAAATCTTTAGACAAAAACAAAAGACACTACAGTCATCCATGATGTCTCAAGATAACTAGGATACTATTACATGTTAGTACAGTACATTTCAGCAGCCCACAGCTCCAATAACTTTTCCATTCTCAGCTATCTCTCCATCCATTTTCTTCACTACCTCCTCTGTTTGATTTGTATTGTTTCCATCAGATTCCCCATTAGCCTCTACAACTACACCATTTTGTTTCTCTGATTCACTAGTATTCAAAGTGTCTTGAGCAGTTTTTTCCTCCGGTTCAGCAGCCACTGATGATGCAACTTCTTGCTTTTGAGCCTCTCCAGCTTCCACCACATCACTTTTTGTGATTTCCTCTGCATCACTCTGCAATTTATTAGTATCATTATCATTCTTAGTGTCATTGGGGTTATTCGATTCTTCCACGTTTAGGTCTGGCTTCTTCCCATTCTCGAGTTGCTTTTCTTCTTCTTCTGGCTTTTGAGTATCTTCTTCAGCAGCAGATTTTGCCTTGTTTTCCTCTGAAGCGGATTCGGTTGTTTCTTTGTGATCTTTCTTAGAACCAAATGATGATTTTCGAGCACGCTTCTTCGGAGGCTCACTCTCGGCTAGTGGCATTGATTTGGCCTTCTCACTGATCCTTGATGATCGCCGAGGGGTCTCACCGGTTCCCCAATCAAACTCTGATACAGCAGGATTGCCAGGATGTGCCTTTAGATACTGCTCCAACTGTTTTCTAGTACTGATTTGCTCCCCGGTTGGAGCAATGAATATGATCTCACTTTTTCGTGGTGTTCCCACTTTCTTGGGGAAGAACTGCAGTATGGGACTAGGATTGCATTACAAATCAATTTGCATACACCAGAAAAACAATCAAGAAAAGTGTAATAATTTGCCTAAAGAGGCCCCTTATCCTTTATTTCAAGCCACCGCTTAAAATAATATATGGAGTTTTCCTCTATTTATGTCTTTAAAAATAACAAACTCATTGAATATTTATATTTATCAAGTGACTGACTCAAGGATACTAAAAGGAATTAATTAGCCTTTCTGTTATTTGGTTTGTTGGCACTTTTCTTTATAAGAAAAATAAGCAAGGAATTTGGAGTGCTTCCAACATGGGAGTTTCTTCTTAACTTGAATGAGAAAGGTTAACTATCTTTCTTTGAATTCATTATCCTACTGTTTCCTTTAAGTTCCCTTTTCAGAGGCTTTGACCACATTTTATTAATAAAAAGAATTTACTTTCTAGAAAAGATATATAGCATGAAAGACTGCCAAGGGAATAGAGTCTCCCACCAAAATTCAATCAATCACATGGTTTTCATGAAAACCCAATTTAGGAAATTTGTCTTAAAACACAATGTCTCTGAGAGAACCATGTGAAGAAGCAAATTGAACAAACAAGCTTCTACTATATCTTACAATATTCTAGTTTTTTCCTGGAAATTTATGTGGACCACTATATCATTTAATCTTTTCTAGGGTTATGGTTAGGTCTCAAAACAATGAAGCAGACAATTAATTTGTCTATAAAGTGAACTCACTGCTCACTGGTAACTATCAATTCCAAGTTATTTTTTGGCGAAGGGGTGGGAGGTATTAAAAAGAAAATTTAAGCTACTAATAAAACCTAAAGAAACAAGGTAAGCCCTCCAGCCTGATATCCTAAATTCCCAATTCAACCATCAAAATTAAAGAGCAAAATATAATTAGCACAGACCCTAGTTCAAAGATGAAGCCTAAATTTTTAATGTCATACAGAGCTATTAGCAGAATTGAACCAAGCAATTGGAGAAATCAAGAAGTAAACAAAGTTGTAGTAAATGGGAAGGGGAAAGAAACTGACATATTACAAATTATAGACAGAACAGAAAGATGAAGAAGGAAATTAAAGATAGAGAGAGACCAGTTTCTTCCAAGAAGGAGGTGCTGGAAGCTCCACTGAAAGAACCTCCTCATCTTTTGCAGAAATTTGGGGTTCCTTCGCCATTTTTCACCTGCAAAAATGGTAAAAAGGTATCTCTTTAATTTTCTATCTTGTTTTTCTCCCTCTCTCTCTGGGTTTGAAGTTTTGAAGCAAATAGGAAGTGAAGTCCAAAACTTGAGGAGTGATATGGTTTGTTTTTGTGTGGGGGGAGAGTGGGAAATGGTACTCACAGCTCAAACCGTTGGGAATTCTTAGATATGGCTTTGGTGGTTGTTCCCTTTCTCTCTCTTCCTTTTCTTGCCGTTTAATTTGTGCAGCTTTGAGTCTATAAGGAAGTTTTTTTATTATTGTCTTTATTTGAACAATTGATCTTTGTAGGGCAAACAAAATTGATTGAAAATTTATAAATTTGTTAATCACATTTATGACTTAAAATCTCAATTTTTTTTAATGTAAGAAGAATTGTCAATTGTGTGAAGTTATTTTTTAAATTTATCCAAGGATGAAAGCTTTCAGAATCCAAAAATTTTTATTTGATTAACCTCAAAATTAAAAAAGTATTTATATGTCAATTATTGAATAACTAGATATCTATAAAGAATAAGTTAAGATCAAACTTAAAACTATTTCAAGACAAACAATGACTCCATAGTCCATATATATTAAATAATTTGTATGTACCTAAAATTTAAAAGATATCTTGATAATTTAAAGTTGACGTAACTATAAGTTAGCTCTAGGAAACCAGAGCTTTTAAATAGGTCAAATGAACTTTATCATTAAGCCTAACTACATTTTTTTTCTAAAGCCCAATATACTAACACTTAAAAAAATTACTATCAAAAAATTTCAGATATGAGAAGAAAGCCCAAAAACTTAGAATGAAATTGGGAGGGGCCGCGCGAACGCAGGCCCCCACTACCACAAATTATGATGTAGGCTCTCCCTCTTGGGGAGACCTTAGGCAGGCACCCCTCCTAAGTGCAATGGAGGTCACCAACCTAGGCCATGGGCCTTCATGATCACCCATTGACCCCATCCAGGTAAGTATGTTTCAATTGTAGTGCCCCCTTCTCTTTTATACTCCATCACTCCGCTTCTTTCTTCTAATCTTTCCGATGTGGGACTGATGGACTACACTATATGTTACTTCTCAAATTCCTCTTGTTCAACTCTTATTTTCCCAAACACCAAAAGCGTGTTTTCTCTGATGAAAAACCACATAATATCAAAGCACATTAGATCTAAACTCTCACCTGAGATTTTCACACACTTTGAGGTGTGTCAATAATATAAAGCCATATCCCACCACTTTCTTCTTTGTAAAGAGAGTTCAAACATCGGACAACCCAAAGAAACAAAAATCCGTAAAACCTAGGATATTTTGTCATTACGAATGTGATAGCAAGATTTGGAGGATGTCCTTTGTGTGATCAGGTTGTAACCCACGCATTTTTCTGGAATCTTGCTTGACCTGGAAAGTTACTTTTATTTTCTTTTTCTTTAATTTGGGCAAAATAATAAAAATACCGTTTGAAAGAGAAAACTTCATAATCAGAGCAACGTTGAAAGTAAACAAGACGATATTTTTTTATGAAGGAATTGTCAATTGCGTGAACTAATTTTTTTAATTTATGCAAGGATAAAAGCTTTCAAAATCCAAAAATTTTATTTGATTTACATCAAAACTAACAAGTATTTATATGTCAATTATTGACTGCCATGACATGAACTAGATATCAAAAAAGAATAAGTTCAGATCAAACTTAGAAATAATTCTGGAGAAAACAATGACTCCATGGTCCATATATTAATTCATTTGTATGTATATGAAAGTCCAAAGATATATTAATTTTAAAAAAATTATGAAGTTGACGTAACGAACTATTATTTATTGAACTTTCTAATGATTGTGAAACAAGTAAATTGTCAACTCTATATATTGTAAGGTCATTATTTTCCATGGCTAATGGGGTATCATGCAAACATTTTTTGTTTAATTCTAACAAATCGTGAAATGTTCTGAATTCCAATTGAAAAGCGTGGCAGAAAAGAAAATTAATTGAAATACCAAGTATAAAACAAAAAATACCAGCGTAGTTTATAAGAATTTCAAATATTGGATTTTAATTAAATTGGAGGCACTCAATTTTAACCTTGTTGCAGCAGATTGACACGTCCAATAATCACGTAGAGCCCACACGATTTACCCCGAATGAAGACTAATACTAAAGTCGAATTTAGATATTGGGACAACGCCTATAAATTTGAACTAGAATTAAGAGGGGCCGCGCGAACGCAGGCCCCCACTACCACAAATTATGACGTAGGCTCTCCCTCATTGGGGAGACCTTAGACAGGCACCCCTCCTAAGTGCAATGGAAGTCACCAACCTAGGTCATGGGCCTTTATGATCACCCATTGACCCCGTCCAGGTAAGTATGTTTGAATTGCTGTGCTCCCTTCCCTTTTATACTGCCTCACTCCTCTTCTTTCTTCTAACCCTCCCGATGTGGGACTAATAGACTACACTTTGTTACTTCTCAAATTCCTCTTCTCCAAGTGTGTTTCTCTTGTGAAAAACCATATAATATCCACCACATTAAGGTGTGTCAATATAAAGCCATATCCCAGTATCCCACCATTTTCTTCTTTGTAAAGAGAGTTCAAACATCAAACCATCCAAAGAAAAAAAAAACCTTAACGCCTAGGATATTTTGTCATTACGAATGTGATAGCAAGATCTGGAGGAGGTCCTTTGTGTGTTCAGATTGTAAACCCACAGAGTTTTTTTTTTAATATTTTTCTTTAATTTGGGAAAATAATTAAACTGTTTGAAAGAGAAAACTTCATAATCAGAGCAATGTTGTAGATCATCAACTATAACAAGGAGACAAAGGTTGATTTGATTGCCTAATCAAGCCTATGGTACATTGCTGGATGTTAACAGAAGGAAAAAAAGAAAAAGAATAGAAAATGTTAATTCTCTATTGACATGGGTCAATTAATTCTCCGAAACTGCACAAATTGATATGCTTACACATTAATCCCATCTTGCCACAAATCATAACGCCAAAAGAAGAAGAAGAGAGAAGCAACTCGTAAAACCCAATATGTACGAAGATCCAATACCCTGCATCACAAAAACGTCAGAAAACATGAAACAACAAGAATTTAGTTATACTATAATACCACCACACACATATCTATATATTTCATACCTTAAAGGAAAGAACACGTATTGAAGTTGCGGAAGAAGCCTTAAGTCCAGTAAATCCAATATCATAAGCAATACTACCATCAGGCTTAAACAACCCAAAGTTCCTCTCCGATGTGGGGCCCGGTTTCAAATTCTCATTAAACAGAGCAAACACATAAGCTCTCACAGCAATCTTAGGCCTATAAGGCGTCCCCTTCTTCTTCAACAACCTCTTCCTCAAATTCTTATTATAAGTCCTCGCGTTCTTCAACGTAGCCCCAGCTTCATTCTCATCCCCACGTGAGGCCCACCCTGTTTCAGACACCACAACCTCCATCTTCTCAAACCCAGCTTTCTCCAACGCCGCATAAGCCGCATCAATCTGAGCCTCAAACATATTATCATAATGAAGTTTCGTCTTCGCATCATAAATCCCAGGACTCTTCTTAAACAGAGCGTAATTGAGATCTATATGTTGAGGCTCGTTCTTATACGCGAGGAAAGGGTAAGCGTTGATGAAGAAAGGGGACCCGATTTGGGTGAAGAATTGCAGTAGAGGCTTCATGAAAGGGGCCACGTCATCGCGGAAAGTGCAGGAAGAAGGAGGGAAGGAATTGGCGAAAACGGCCTCGGAATGTGGGCTCTGGACTTGGACGGTGTGGGCCAGGCCGAGGCGGGAGAGGGCAGAATAGACATTTTTGGCGGCGGGGAGGAGGGCCTCCCAGAGTCCCACATCGGTGCCGCCGAGGATCTCGTTTCCGACGGCGATCCCGCGGATCTTGGTGGCGGGAAGGAAGGGCTGGACGTTGACTTTGATCCAGTCCATGGCTCGGTCCTCGGCGACGCTGATGTCTTTGAGGAATTCGTTGGGGAGTCCGATGATGATTTCGATGCCGGAGGATTGGAAGGCGGTGAGGACTTGATGGTCGGCGTCGTAGATTCGGATGTTTTTTATTTTGGCGGCTTTGAGGAGAGTTACCACACTGTGAGGAGAAGGGAGGTTGTCTGCTATTCTTCCGTAATTGACTCCGTATGTCCATTTTGACGATACTGCATGCTCCATCACAGTACAACACAACAATGGTTGTAAGAAGAGAGAGTGATATATAAGTAATTTTTACACTTAGTGAGATTAACATGTGGAACTCAGTTATGTGTTATTCTCTCTCCTTATTTTTTTTATGCTGAACAATATAAGATCCATTCTAAAAAATATATACTGCACCCATCGTCACATTATTGTCACAATAGAATGCAATAGATAATATATATTTAAAGAATCAAAAAGTACAATTTTTTTAATAGTCATTTATACATGTATACATATTTGAGAATTAATATAATAATCATTTTGGTAAAAAGAACATTCTTATTATGATTGTTATATATGAGTACCAATAGAATTGATAGATAGATTATATAAAGAATTTCATGAATGCTACTAAAACCCTAATAATTAATGTTGGAGTAACCTATTCTTATTATGATTGTTTATTAGGCAAAAAAAATTAAAAGAAACAACAATTTTCCATCATAGCAAATAAGCAATCTGCAACTCTGAATCATCATTATAATCCAAGGGAAGTGATTAGAAGATAACAAAAAAAGAAGGGGTTTAGTGTTAGAAAGAAGAGGGCATACCATGAGGAGATAATACGGAGAAGATGAGAAGAAGCCAAAGGAAGAAGGAAGAGAACATGGAGTTTAGTGTAAGCATATTAAGAATTGGGAAGGCATTCCAATTGTAGAAAATAGATGGGGTGGTCCCTGTATTTGTAATTCAAAATAGATAACATAACATCATCACCCAAGAAATCAAAACCAAAAAGCAATCCTAGGCAATAGGAATGATGCAATACTTTTCCTCCAGGCATGCAATACTTAGGAGATTCTTAACCCATTTGTAATGTAATTGAAAATTGATTCATTTATATTTTATAATATATATTTTCTATAATATTTGGCTTTATTATCGTACCAAAAATAGAATAAAGTTTTTATAATGGAACTTGACATATCACTTTAGCTAGATATTTTATGAACATAAGATATATAACAAGCAGCAATCAAGTGATATTATTGGGGGGAAAATCAAATTTAACAAAATGTCAGAAAATGTTAGGGAAATTTAGTGTAACTTATTTTTGGAAGATTCTTAGCCTTGTAACAAAGTTGGATAGCAAAAAGAGGAAGATTTCAGGTGCTTATTTAGAATAGATTCTTCCTTTCCCAACCCTTTACCTCTTCCTTAAAGTGCACCCTTTTCACTTTCTGGTCTTGTATTCTTCATTCTGGTCTTTCCATGAGACAATTACACACAGGATCTGTGAAAATGACTTTAATACCTTTCTTGGGCTTATGGGTTTCCCAAGGTCATATTAGAATCTATTGTACGCATGTTGCATAATCTTTACATACTACAAGATGTTATGTCCCCAAAACATTAAACTTTTATTCTAGTCATGAAGTGCAAAGCATGTGCAAATTAAATTGACTAACATTAAATGTGTACTGGAGTCTACAATCTACAGAGCTGCGCTATTGAAAATCCAAAACCTAAACTAGCAAGTGATACAAGTTCATTTCCTAGGTACAACAAAGTATTTAGACAAAAACAAAAAGAGACTACAGTCATCCATGATGTCTCAAGATAACTATGATAACAACATTACACAGGTCACAGGACACTAACTACACAGAACGTAGTACAGTACTCTTCAGCAGCCCACAGCTCCAATAACTTTTCCATTCTCAGCTATTTCTCCATCCATTTTCTTCACTACCTCCTGCGTTTGATTCATATTGTTTCCATCAGATTCCCCATTAGCCTCTATAACTACACCATTTTGTTTCTCTGATTCAGTAGTATTCAGAGTGTCTTCAGCAGTTTTTTCCTCTGGTTCAGTAGTATTCGAAGTGTCTTCAGCAGTTTTTCCTTCTGGTTCAGTAGTATTCAAAGTGTCGTCGGCAGTTTTTCCTTCTGGTTCAGTAGTATTCAAAGTGTCGTCAGCAGTTTTTCCTTCTGGTTCAGTAGTATTCAAAGTGTCGTCAGCAGTTTTTCCTTCTGGTTCAGTAGTATTCAAAGTGTCGTCAGCAGTTTTTCCTTCTGGTTCAGTAGTATTCAAAATGTCGTCAGCAGTTTTTCCTTCTGGTTCAGTAGTATTCAAAGTGTCGTCAGCAGTTTTTTCCTCTGGTTCAGCAGCCACTGATGATTCAACTTCTTGCTTTTGAGCCTCTCCAGCTTCCACCACATCACTTTTTGGGATTTCCTCTGCATCACTCTGCAATTTAGTACTATTATTATCATTCTCAGTGTCATTGGGATTATTAGATTCTTCCATGTTTAGGTCTGGATTCTTCCCATTCTCGAGTTGCTTTTCTCCTTCTTCTGGCTTTTGAGTTTCTTCTACAGCCTTGGATTCTTCTTCAGCAGCAGATTTTGCCTTGTTTTCCTCTGAAGCAGATTCTGTTGTTTCTTTGTGATCTTTCTTAGAACCCGATGATGATTTTCGAGCACGCTTCTTTGGAGGCTCGCTCTCAACCGGTGTCGTTGATTTGACCTTCTCACTGATCCTTGCTGATCGCCTAGGGGTCTCACCAGTTCCCCAATCAAACTCTGATATAGCAGGATTTCCAGGATGTGCCTTTAGATACTGCTCCAATTGTTTTCTAGTACTGATCTCCTCCCCGGTTGGAGCAATGAATGTGATCTCGCTCTTTCTTGGTGTTCCCACTTTCTTGGGGAAGAACTGCATAATGGAAATAGGATTGCATTACAAAAAAGCTTCCACATACCATATAAGCAATCAAGAAGAGTGTATAACACAAACAGTATAATATCAAAACCACTCAGCCTTCAGAAAACAGAGAAAAATATATATGTTGTCCAGGAGAGCATGATTAAGGAAATGCACAATGATAATTAACTGTGAGTACAATAGCTTACAGAAAACATGACATTTAGTATGCTATGTCAGCCAATACTCTGAATGAAAAGTTTCACCAAAATTCATCATTCCCTTTAAGACTCATTCTCAGAGATAATTTTCCCTAAAGTGACGTCCAATAGTATACTTGTGAACTTGACTTACATGCGCTAAAGGTAGAGGTGTCCATTTTCCAGTATATTTGTGAGGTACAGTTTGCTTGAAAGTCAAAAATATCTCGTATAAATATTCTTGCTCAAGACTTAAGTTTAATTTCCCAGTTTCATCAAGATCCAACTTACTAAATCTATAAAGAGAATGCTTAGACACTAAACAGTAAGGGATGCTTAACCATTCATTACTAAGTGGGGCCAGAGACCAAAAAACACTGTATTTAGGATTTAAACCCGTGACCTACCATTATCCTCTCATTACTAGCTAAACTACATTAATAAAATAGAGAAAAATCAGAAGAAATACTAATGGAGTAGTACTGGTTTTCACTTAAATCCATCCAAGGTGCCCTTGTCAACAATTTTTATCAAAAAATAAAGATGAAAAGAAATGTAATTTTGACAAAATTTTGTGAAGCATGTGGTATCTATGAACATGAATCAGAATCCCAAATTGTAAAATAAAACATTTGGATGTTATTCTTTCTGCCATGCTCATTTTACCTGCATATGCATCAGACACTTAGAATGCTAATACAGCAGCAAGCTGTTTCACATAACATAACACTCAGACTCAAAACATAAAATATGGAGTTTCTCCTTTTTTTTTCCATATTTTATTCCCAGATTATATTATCTCAAAATAAACTTGCCACCCAATTTTGCTTAATTTTAACTACACTACTACATATACTTACTCTATTAGTTCAATTAAGATGGGTTGTTTCCTCAACAATAAAACCGTCACAAATATTTATGCCCTCCTTTTTTTTTAAGAAAACAGGACAAGAAGGTTAATTGAAAACTCAATTTATGAAATTTGTCTTAAGGCACAGATGTCTCTTATACCAAAGCAAAGCCTACCAATGTCAAAATCATATAGAACCATGCGACAAAGCAAAATTAAACAAGCTTAACTTCTCCACTACATCATAATACGTTATGTTTAGTCCACAATATTCTAGTATTTTTCTGTAAATTTGGGCGCACTATATGGCTCACTTTTCTTCTAGGGTTAACAAAACAAGCGAGTTAGACAATATACCTATAAATCGAGCAAAGAAAACTAGTAACTATCGCTACCAAATCATTTAATTTTCAGCTAAATAGAAAGTTTAAATCCCTACTAAAACCTGGACAAACAAGGTAAACAAAAACAAACCGTCCAGCTGTATATCCTAATTCACCGACCCAGTTCAATAATAAAACCTAAATTAGTCATTTATTACCAGAAATCAAGTGAAGACATAAAAAAATTAATGAAGTCGAAGTAAATGAGCAGGGGAATTAAACCAACAAATTACAAAATTATGGAGAAATTAAAGAGGGAAAAAGAGAGAGAGACCAGTTTCTTCCAAGAAGAAGGTGCTGGAAGCTCCACTGAAAGAAGCTCGTCGTCTTTTGCAGCACTTTGGGGTTCCTTCTCCGCCATCACCGAGTTCTCCATTTTTCACCTCTCTTTCTCTCTCTATTTCTGTTTTCTCTATTTTTTTTTCTCTTGTATAACCAAATAAGACCAAAGGTCGATGAGTGATTTGTTTGTGTGTATATATATGTGCGAGTGTGTGTGCGCGCGCGAGAGTGGAAACAAACTGCCACTCACAGCACAAACCGTTTTGAAAGTCTCGGATTATAGATAATGCCTTTGCTTTCTTTCTCTTTCTCCATTCCTCTAAAATTGGGTCATGATGGGTGGCAATGGGCGGGTACCCGGTCATTTTTTCACTATCCGAATCCGAATTCGCCCATTACACCCAATATCCGAACCCTAACCGAATCCGAAAAAAATTACATTTTCAATATCCGTATCCGAAACTATCCGATACCCGAAATATCCGAAACTACCCGATATCCGAAATACCCAAAAAAAATAACGGATATAAGATACCCAGTATCCTATATCCATTACCCAATATCCGATATCCATTACCCAATATCCATCCACTAAATAAATTACTATAAAAAAGTTAAATTTTCTTAAAAATAAAGATAATTTTTATAAATTAAAATTAATAATACTAATTTTATTAATTGAACCATAAAATTTTATTTAATAAAATATATTTTATTTAATATTTAATATTATAAATTTATAATATATATATATATATTATTTTATATTTAAATATATATATATATAATTATTAATATATATAAAATATTATATTTAATTAATATATTATATAAAAACGGATATCGGATATCGAATACCCTATCCGCCCATTCAATCGGACGGATATAGGGTATCTGAGGCTAATATCCTAATCCGACCAATATCCTACGGGTATTTCAAATATTCGATATCCGAAATACCCGATATCCGATATCCTATGGATATCGGATATTTTTTCGGACGGATACCCGCGGATACCCGAAATACCCGTATCCATTGCCACCCCTAGTCATGATAATCCCACCAATCCCACGCTCCTATTTTTCCTCAAATTCACAATAACAAAATTTAAAATTGTATTTTGTTTTTTTGAGAATTCAAATTTTGAAAATTCAGGGTTTTTTTGGCTGTCGGTGATTTTTTCCCCTCAACTTCAAACTTCAAAGTTCAAAGTTAGAAGCTCAGTTACTTTTAGTTGCCTCTCCTCATCTTCACACCTTTTTCACCCAATTCTGCACTTGTAAATTTTAAAGTCTATTCTTGCGTGCGTATCACATTCTCTCACTTCGCACTTGGATCATTTCATCTCTATTATAATTAGTTTTTTTAAAAGTTTGAAGCAAAAAATATTTTTAAAAAAGTAATTTATAAATATTGTTAATTAAAAAAGAAATAAAAATATAATTGATCTTATTAATAAAATAATTTTAAGATAAAAATTCTCATTAATTTTAGTATTATCAACAAAATATTTATTATTATACTAAAAATTTATATTCTACACATATATAAATGTTATTAACTTCTCCATCTTTGTTTTAAAATGTCTTTAACGAGGAGTTATCAATTATAATCATACAAAAGCAGAGACACGCGCGGAGGAAGGCGAGTGGAAAAGAGGTGGTCCCGATGGGCCAGCTGTCAGCCACACGTGAAAAGTTTGCGGATAACGTTTTGCATTAACTGAATTGAAATGTGGGTTTGAATTCCGAAGGGTGACGGACCACCATCCGGGGAGAACTTGGTTTTACGATTGTACCCCCACCCTCTATCGCTTACGTCATCGGCTGTTTCTAGAAATTTCTCAAAAGTGATGTTCCCGCCTCAAACCGAATATGCTATTTTTTGCGAATTGGAATTCCGCCACAATCTCCCGCCTTTACTCTCTAGACCCTTCCTTCAGAACATGACGTGGAATTTTTGTTAATTATTTATTTAGTGGATAAACCCTACAAATATTAATATTAAATAAATAAAGAAATGCTAAAATGGGGTGAGATTCAAAGATTTCAACATTTGCATGCTCATCCCTCACTTTATTGTTAAACTAAAACGTCATGTGACATTGGAGTGTGCGACTACATGTGTTAAATACTTAAGTTATATATTGGGATTTTTTTTAATTAGATAGGGACAAGAGAGAGAGAGAGATGGGAATCCCTTATGTATAAAAAAATTGTTTCAATAAGATAATTACAAGATTTAAACTTAATTTCAAGTGGTAGTCACAGAAATAAAATTATTTATTGCGATTTGATTATGAGGTTGCAACCAGAAATTCTGTACCGACCGCGTTATGTTTATCGGTTGAAAAAAACTTAGGTCCATTTTCTTATGTCCATTTCTTCTAATTCCACTAATACACTCTCTTTCTTCTATTATTGGTCATATAAAAGGTGGTCTTCTATATTCTCTCTCTACTGTAATTGGTCATTTAAATACTTTTTGCCATGTGTCATAATTATATTGGGGAATTGGATGAAATGGACATAAAAAAATGGACATAAATTTTTTTCTTATCAGTTTATGTTACTATCTCTAAGCTACTGTGCACTGTGGTTCTAAAGTCAACCAATGTCCTTTCCTCTTTTTTTCAATATTTATTGCTGAAAATAGCTTCTATCATACCCCACCCACCAAAAACCAAAGTGGACTATTAATTTTGTTTTTTGGGCCAACCCCAACTTTTATTGTTAGCTCACTTGGGCCCAATCAACCGCAACATAAACCGTATTGTGGGCCGATATGTTTGGGTTTTTTTAACATTCACCGACCAATAGTGCACTATCACCTAATTAAATCCGTTTAATTTGTGAATTTATGATTATCTTTGATATGAAATAAAATTAAGAACATTTTATCTTTCATTAAAAAATTATTATTGCACTATTTACTCTTTTATGAGTTGTTTCTTTTAAAAATCAAAATAATAATTTATTATATTATATAATAATTACATGGTGTGACCCTAATTACGTTGCATCTGTCTCTCTTTTTTAAAATATTATTTACGGTACAAAAAGATTAGTCACCGCAACATATTTGTTGTAAAAAACAAGTTTTCTTATCATCACCATCACCAAAATATGCTCTTTCACAGTAATAAATAAGTTCTTGATTTTCATTTACTTTTGAAACCAATTCACCGCTCTTTTCTTTATGAATTATGATACCATACACAAGTTACCTTTTTATTAAAAAAAAAAAAGAAGTCTAACTAATAGTATAAAAATTTTAATTTTGTTAATTATCAAAAAAAAAAATTTAATTTTGTTCTTCTACTTTAAAAATATAAAATTTATTCTCTTGTGAAATTATTCAAATTTATCCTCTTGATTATTTTATTGATCTAAAATGTAATACTGATTTTGACAGTTTTCTATCTGAAAATTTATTTATTTATACAAAACTATTAATTCAGACTTAAATTTAATATTTAATTTAGTAAATTGATAAATTTAACATTAATTTTTGTATAAAAATAGCCTAAAACTCACATAATTCTCCTTAACTGTAAATTGTTGATGACATAAAACCATTTCAAGCTTTACAATTTGTGCAAATTCATCCAAAATCCTAATAAAGTCATTAAACTGCGCAATTTTCTGTTTTTTTTATATTAGTTATTATTTCATTACAGTTTTATAATTGAAGCTGTAGATGACCTATATCTTTTTTTAAAAATTTTGCATCTTAACCAATAATAAACCATGAGACTTTCTTAAAAAAATCTTAATTAGAGTCCCTCTCTACATGTGAGTAAATCTTGTAAAGTATATATGATTAACAAATGAATGGTTGTATACTTTTCAAAGTCAAGTAAAGTAAGTGTGTTTAGTCATGAATTACTCGTTGGGACGTTCATTATCAAAAAGGTCAATCCAAGATTAAAGATATATATATTTCAACAAATTTGACAAATTGGGAGAAAAGCACTAAGCCACTAAAGAGTGCCATTTCATAGACGGAATTGTTAAATCAAACTAATCCCACTTACCAAATGCAGGTTGGGTAAGGTTTAGTGAAAGGAATAGTTTCTTTCATAAATTTGAGTTTGAATTTTTGTTGAAAGTTTTTGTCATGTTTAGTGTATATTGGTATCTCGAATAGAATTGTTTCCAATAATGAAATAGACTAAAGTACTATTTTGGTCCTTAATATTTGCATGAAGTTTAACGTTGGTCCTTAATGTTTCAAACGTTTAATGTTGGTCCTCAAAGTTTTTTTTTGTCGATTTTGATTTTCGATCGTAACACTGTTAACTTTTGCTATTAAATGATGACGTGACATGATACATCACTACCACGTCACCCCACATTGTCACATCTCACACCATCATCCTCTTTCCAATGATAATGTTGATGACGAAGGAGAGAAGATGATGATGTGATAATGTGGGGTGACGTGGCAGTGATGTGTCATGTCACGTTATTATTTAACGGCAAAAGTTAATGGTGTTACGCTCGAGAACCAAAATCGACAAAAAAATTTTTGAAGACCAATATTAAACTTTTGAAACATTGAGGACCAACATTAAACTTTATGCAAATATTAATGACCAAAATAATACTTTAGCACAAAAAAATAATAATAATACTTTAGCCTAATAAAATATTTTTGAGAAATAAAAAAACCAATCCCACTTACTTAAAATTAAATTATGAGTATTATCTTCATCACATTACTCTGTGGCTTCCAGCTGTATGTATGATTCATTTCATTCATACTCAGCTCATTCTAGAATTGAATTGAAAAGATGTTTCACTTTTTTCACACATTAATTAATTGCATTAACAATGGTTTGGGGGATGTCATTTTATGTTTATAAAACCCATATAATTCACTAAAGGCTTCGCATGCACTTTCGTGCATGTAATCTATCATTAATTTTTTAAAATATAATTATTATATTTTAAAATTTTAAATTAGAATTATTATCATAATTAATTAGAATTAAATGATGGGAAGTTATTTACTTCCCACTTTTTTAGTAACTACCATCATATATGTTTTCTCTCTCCCACTACCTTCTATTATATTTTTATATATCTCAACTTCCTCACTTACTTTTCCTCCAATCAAATTTTTTTTGTTATTTTTTAATTAGAAAATATGACTATTTTGTGACCCCAATAATCAAAAAGGGTCACAACCATATTAATATGGATAAATTGAAATTGAAGCATACCTCCACAGCTCCACTTTACCTTTTTTTTTCTGCTAAATTATTATTAATTAATTAATTAATTAATTAATGCTTGTCCTTCTCTGTTAGATTTATTAATTATGTACCTCTTTCACTGGACATTTCATAAATATGCTTGGGTGGCACCTAGTAAATGAGGGGCGTAATAAATTCCCATCCCCAACTATTTCTACAAGATTCAACTATTTTTTTTTAAAAAAAAATGTTTTTTGAATAAATAATAAATTAATTTTTAGTAAAAATTCATCACAGAAGTTGCTTCTTCTTCTTTTTTTTGTTTTCTGTAGGAGAGTTGAATAATTTTCACCCACAATAGAAAAAGAATTTCAAAGAGTAGCACATTGTCATTTACTGTTATTAGAATTTGGAAAATTAAGTAGTAAGCACTGAGTAGAACATATTTGATGTGCATGATGAAATAATTAGCAAAATAAAAAAATAATAATAATCACAGGTTCTGAATGGAAGTAACCCAAAATGTGGGGAAACTGAGGGACCACACTGCAAAGATATCTTTCCTAATTCCTACCATCATAATAAGTCTTAATAAAAGTTAGCTCAAAACTCCAACCTCATATATTATTTCCCCTTTCACAGTACAATTCCTCTGCAACTTCGTTTCTGCCTCTGCATCTCAATAGAAAATGAAGCTCTTCATAATCCATGGTAACTATTTGTCCTTCACTCATTTTCTCTCTTCTATTATGGCCATACCAGAACATAACATCTCCTATACTTCCTGTATTTCCCTTTTTTGTTTTTTCTTGTCTTCTATTGGTTTGCAATCTTAGTTTTCTCAGGAATTCCACTGTTAAACCTAGAACTTTGTTTCAATTAGAGAATCATGAGTTTATTCAGATGTAGAGGCTTGTTTTTCTCTGTGTTGTTTCTGTTTATTGCACTATGTATGGCCAATGAACAGCACATTTCCCAGCTATATCCTGGCTTCAAGGCATCTCAGGTGGATTGGAAGGACCATAATGGACTCTTCTTAGTATCGAACAGCTCGGTTTTTGCTTTCGGGTTTTTCGGTACACTTGATGTTTCCTTGTTTGTTTTAGTTGTGATTCACTTGAAAAGCTATAAAGTGGTTTGGACTGCTAACAGAAACTTCCTAGTTAAAGATTCTGATAAATTTGTGTTTGAGAATACTGGGAATGCTTATTTGGAAGGAGGGAATAGTATAGTTTGGGCAACAAACACTTCAGGAACACAAGTTAGAGCCATGGAATTGCAGGATTCAGGAAATTTGGTATTGCTTGAGGAAAAAGGAAGAGTTATATGGCAGAGTTTTAGCCATCCCACTGATACCCTTTTACCTAATCAAACTTTTGTTGAAGGAATGAGACTCAAAAGCTTCCCTAATCATAATAACTTGTTTCACCATCTTGCTTTTATGTATGGTGAATTGGTTCTCTATGCAGGATATGAAACTCCACAAATATATTGGTCCACAAATGTCAGTAAGAAAGTTCATTCTGCTTCTTTGGTTTCAAATTCTTGGGATTTCTATGATCAAAATGGAGATTTACTGTGGAAATCTGTGTTCACTGAGAAATCTAATGATCCTAAGGCAATGTTTGCTGCTATTTTAGAACCTAATGGTGTAATCTCTTTCTATGATCTTAACAAAGGAAAGTCTGTTACTCCTGAGACAATGAGAATCCCTCAAGATCCTTGTGGTATTCCTGAGCCTTGTGATCCTTATTATGTTTGCTTCTTTGAGAATTGGTGTGAATGCCCTAAACTTCTCAAATCTCGGTTCAATTGCAAACTTCCAAACACGTCCTTGTGTTCTAGAACGCCGAAAGAACTTATCTATGTCGGCGAAAAGCTAGACTACTTTGCACTCAAGTATGTTCAACCAGTTTCAAAATCAAACCTGAGTGCTTGCAGAGACGAATGCCTAAGGAATTGCTCGTGCCGTGTGCTTTTCTTTGAGAATAGTACCGGGAAGTGCTTCCATTTTGATCAAACGGGGAGTTTCCAACGCTATAAAGGGAGTTCTGGAGGTTATGTTTCATACATGAAGGTCTCAATTGAAGACAATGGAGATGGAAGGAATGGGAGGAATAATGCAACTCTAGTAGTTGTAGCCATAGTTATGCTCACAATTCTGGTTATTGTAGGACTTGTAATGGGATTCTGGTACTACAAGAAAAAGTACTATTTCTTGGAGAATTCTGCAGAAACCTTGGAGGAAGATGATTTCTTGGATAATTTTCCCGGTATGCCTACTCGTTTCCGTTATAGTATTCTCAGTAAAGCCACTAAAAGCTTCTCTTCAAAAATTGGAGAAGGAGGATTTGGCTCAGTTTATTTAGGTGTTCTTGAAGATGGAACTCAATTAGCAGTGAAAAAACTGGAAGGATTAGGACAAGGGACAAAAGAGTTCAAAGCTGAAGTTTCAAGCATTGGGAGTATTCACCATGTCCATCTAGTGAAGCTGAAGGGCTTCTGTGCCGAAGGCCCTCATCGCCTTCTCGTGTACGAATACATGGGAAGAGGTTCTCTAGACAAATGGATCTTCAGAAACCATGAAAATGGCTTCTTGCTGAATTGGGACACAAGGTTCAACATAGCATTAGGCACAGCAAAAGGATTAGCCTATCTTCATGAGGAGTGTGAGGTGAAGATCATACATTGTGACATCAAACCCGAAAATGTCCTTCTTGATGAAAACTTCACAGCCAAAGTTTCGGACTTCGGATTGGCGAAACTAATGAGCCGCGAACAAAGCCATGTGTTCACAACTCTGAGAGGAACAAGAGGGTATCTAGCACCAGAATGGATCACAAACTATGCAATTTCAGAGAAGAGTGATGTGTACAGCTTTGGTATGGTGTTACTTGAGATTATTGGAGGAAGGAGGAATTATGATCAATGGGAAGGCTCAGAGAAAGCACATTTTCCTTCTTATGCATTTAGGATGATGGAAGAAGGGAAACTGAAGCAAGTTCTTGATCCAAAGATAGACATTGATGAGAGTGATGAGAGAGCTGTGACAGCAATTAAGGTTGCTCTGTGGTGTGTGCAAGATGACATGAATTCTAGGCCTTCCATGACAAAGGTTGTCCAAATGCTTGAAGGTGTTTGTCCTGCACCTGATCCACCATCATCAGCAACATCATCTACTTTTGGTTCTTATGCAGCATTTTTGAAGATGAGTAGTGGAGAAGCTTCTTCTTCAGGACAAGCTAGTTTTTACAGTAATGTACCCATGTCTTGTGTTCAGTTATCAGGACCTAGATGACAGAACATAAGCATTTTCACGAATTATGAATGTTGTATTCATGAGAACTTTCAATTTAATGCATGAACTTGATTAAATTTAAGAGGGGATTACACTATCCTCTCTTTTATTTTTTTTTAAAAAAAATTATACTTTTTCTCTTGAGAGATAAAAATAATCTTAGAATTTCAACCATTTTGACCTACCTAAGAAAAAAATTAGGTAAAGTTCATTAAATGTTTACAATGAATTTTCTCCAATCACAAACTTTATTTATACTCTCTTCTATGATTAGTCATATAAAATATAGTCTTTTATAGTATTCCTTCATCCATGATTGATCATGCAAAAACTTTTTGCTACTCGTCTTATTTGTATTGGAGAACCTCATAACAAACATATAAAGAACTTTACTAAGTTTAGTTTCTGTAGGTTCAAAATTAAGAGGGAGGAAGGCACCAAAGCAATGTGGCACAAATAGCAAAGAGTTTGTGTTTGCTTAACTATTATCTCCTGAGTTCGATTCTTGAAGAATGGAAATTGAGCGTTATTTGTTGAGAGGGGATCACCCTAGCAATGAATTTTGTAGTACTCGAGGAATTAGCCATCTTAACCGTTCAAGACTAAAATAAAGAGAAGGGGTGTGCAATTTATTATAAATTGTAAATAAGGAAAAGATATAATAAGTGGGTTTAATTTAAATTTTAAAATTGTATAATAAAGTTTGAGTTGAATAAGAATAGTTGAGTAAAATGCAAGATTAGCTTATTATGCATTCCATGAAATTCAGTAGTCATCACCGTCTTAATTACATTCCATTGAACAAATTGCGGCCTAATAATGACAATATTTCCCATTAATTTCATACCGAATAAGAAAGGAGATAAGACATACCAACTGAAGAACAGAACACTCTCACGCATGATATATCACCTTACCACTGACAGTGAAAGAAGAGGAAATCAAGATCAGCAGGAAGCACATACACAAAATATATATAAGACAGTCCATATGGGTTAAAAAAATCAAGATACGGTACTTTTTGGATTATTTTAATTGATTGTATAGAAAATACATATTTCAAATATAATATTTACCAAAAAAATTACCAAACTCAAGCCAAATTAATCAGGGTCTAATAGGTTTTTAAATAAGGGTCATGTTTGGTAGAGAGAAGTTTGTTTCGAGGAGGGAGTGGATATAGAGGGAACCAAGAAAGTTAGATTTTCTTATGGTGAGATGGAAGTGGATTCTCTGTTGTCTAAAGTTGTGCTGTCTGATTTAGCTACAATTATAATCGTGGCTAACCGGTCAAAAAATCGTGGCTAAAAATTTGGTCACGGTTATTAATCGGTTAGCAACGGTTATAACCATGGCTAAATCGGACAGTATAACTTCGACTAGCAGAGGATCTGAACTCATGGAAGTAGTACAAACATGATGAGAAGTTTGGGTTTGAAGTCCATTTTGCCTTCAAAAAAACTTATTAAATTACACATGTACCATCAATTAATTAAATGGAAGTTTAGAAGGGAACGCGTGAAGCTTAATTAACTAAAAGCAAAATTGACTTTTCAATATTTTATCTTTCATTTTCTATCTTCATTCCATCCTATAAAATAAGATTAATTTTACAATCTAATTCCATTTCTAAGGTTAATACCAAAAGAAAGAGAAAAGTTTCAATCTTGCTGTTGACTCCAGTAGTTTCATAGTCATATATTTATTCACCTACAATAGGTGTCCAAAATGTATGTCTTTTTGGCTTGCAAGTGTCCGTACTTCTGAGCAAGGTAGTACTTAGAGACCCATACAATACAAGGGCACGTAGTGATAAATTAAATAGGAAATGTTGGAGGCCACAAAGATAAAACCAGAAAATGCCATACATAGCCCATATGTTTCAGGCCCCACCAACATGAACACTTTTCTCTTCTCTTCTTCCTTTTGGGTCCTAAAAGTTTACAACTTTGATCTCCAATGATCTCTAGATATGTAGCCTTAATTAAGCAACGAATACCAAAATCATATGCTGCACAACCCAAGCATAAACAACTGCTCTTTCTTCCATTATACCAAAATTTTACATCCTCTATTGGCACACAAAACACTTGAACCTCATACTTCTTATTATGGTCTTAAGCTATTTACAGTAGTCTCGTCAGCACTGAAACAACACTATTAGAGACAGAGGTATAGCCTTAATTTAGTAATTAATTAAGCCTGTGAGGCTGCAGATAAACGAGGGCGATTGTTAGCTCTGGGATGACGAAGATCAGGTGGATATGTATGGCTTTGATCGGATTTAAGTTTACAAGACTCTTCATCTTCTTCATCTTCCTCAGCATCCCAAAGGAATTTGGCATATGAACCCAGAACATAGCTGCATAGTATTATTTAAAAGCTCATCCATTAATTTTATTAACAACCAAAGAGAAAACAAATATATATGAGTAAACCCATTTTTTTGGTCCTAGCTATATTAGCTGCCTAAATGATATGGCCTATTAAATACTGACATGGCGATGGCTTTAAGTGTTTTTTTAGATACCCAATCAATTATTTTTTTGGCTTTGACCATTTTTTTACATACATAATTTATTAGGTATCTAACTTTGTCACATCATTTAATGAATCACATCACCCGAGACCACTAATAACTAAAGATTTAAGAACTAACAAGTTAATTCATATGATCTCTCATAGTATTACATATCACCAAAAAGCAAATTAACTAAAAAACATGATCTTTAGATACTAGATTAAGGGAGTGGATAATTTCTTACTTACCAATCATTTGGGGCAGTTTGAACAGCTTGATCAAAGTATCCTTCAGCTCGATCAGCATTCTTCTGTGTCTTCCATATCAGATCCGCATAGCTTGACAGAATATCCCCATCACATGGATTAGCCAAAATTGCTCTCTCCAAATACTCCTCTGCTTTAGCATAATCTCCACACACCTATTCATAAATTGTCAGGATTGATTGAAAATAACAAGTCCCACATCGCTTGCAAAACGAATCTGAAGTGAGTGCCAAGCCTATAAAAACATGATCAAGCTTAAGTATATTTACTTACCTCCTTCAAGAACTTGGCATAATTTCCAAGCAAAAGAGCATTTTCAGGATTTGCTTCAATCATCTTCTGATAATAAGCATCCGTATGATCTCTCCCATCATGATTACTACCTTCAGAGTAACCCCAGAGACTTCCATGCCCACCATCACTCCCCATTCCACCACCACCCATCATCACTAAACTCTCCATTTTACTATCTTTCTTTCTCACTCCCTTCTCCAAATTACCAGAGCTTGAAAACACTTCTTTGACTGATCTTGTCCTAGGAAGCTGATGGAGAGCCAATTCTGATTCATGGGAATGATGATGGGGTATCCATGAAGTTGGAGGAATTGGAGCTGAAGAGCTTCGAAGTAGCATGATTAGGCAGCTAGACAAAAGGTAATTAAGGTGATCAGAAGAAGAACAGAGAATTGTATGATGAAAAAGAGAATGAGAAACCAAGTGGCTCTATATAGAAGCTACTGACCTCTGAGGAGATGACACGTAGGAATGGAGGTTTTGGCTTTGTGAGTGGGACCCAGGCCGCCGTTCCCATACCAATGTCATTGTCACCTGCAGAAATTGAACGGCCATGAATTTGGGTGTGTAGGAGACAAAATGGGTGTCACTTTCTCACCTCAACCTTAGCCAATAGAGCACAAACATGCGTCAACACTTGCTTGGTTCTACACATGTGCTACATCAACTAAATTTACATTTTAGTCCTAGAATTTTAATTTTTGTCAAGTTAATCCATGTCACATTTAGTCTGTGAAAAAAAAAAACTTTGTCTCAATTTAATTAGTTGATGGAAATATCAAATTTTTTGGTTGTCCGCTCAATCTTTAAGGTTTTATTTTGATTAATTTGGACACGACCTGTTGCGCACCTGATTATAGTAGAAGAGTCTCCCAACAGATAACTGCATCTACGTACAAGGTCTCGACTTGGACCATCCCCTTATTGGTGAAAATGTCAAATTTAATCATTGAATGATTATACAGTTTATCTCAATCTATAGTTTCTAAAAATTTCCATTAACATAACCGAGATAAAATTTCATCGTGACTAATATAACAACGATAACCAAAGCATTGCCTCACTAGGTGGAGTTGTCTATATATGTCAATTCACGTCCTATCTGTTAGGAAATAAATTAATTAAGACAAATTTGATCATTTACGATTTTTTTTTTGAACATTGATCTTTAAGATTTAAATTTAATGTTTTTATTTTTTACGGACTAAATTAGAACAAATTACATCTTTGAATGATTAAATTTGATATTTTTATATTTTAAGGATTAAAATGAGATAAATTATATCTTTTACCGAGTAAAATATTAATTCACTCTCACGTGCGCATGGTGTGCTGTTTTGTTCTTGTTTTACTGTATGTAGCCGACCTGATTAACCAAGTGGGGTGTTTTTCACGCAATTGTCTCTACTTGTTGAGAGGATAAACTCTAGAAATATCAAAGCACGTGAATTCACATGATATTTTGCAAAATGAACCCCTCCAGGTGACACCATTCTATTTCCTCTCCTATACATATTTTTGTGAATTGTGATGCCTACAAAAGTGGGAAAGACGACAAATTTTTTGGACTTGATTTCATCATTCATTTGAATGACTTATATATTAATTAATGCTCACTCCAGAAACAAAAATCAATCCCAGGATCAGAATTCATAATTGCTCAATCGCTTTCACAATCACAAATATAATAAAATCCCACATTGTACACAAGGTATATATAAATCGGTGGGAAAGAGTTTATCAAAAACCGCTGCTTATTGCTTAATCTATGACAAGCAATGAAATTAATAGAGGATTACACATTTTATGATGAATTGATGATAGATCATTAACAAGCCCATTCTTTTTTGTTAACAGAGATGGTAGTAAGAAAATGCACGCTTAAATACTGTTAGACAGAGTACTAGTGACATGTTTGAAAAATCAATAGATTATAAGTTTATGTTCCGTAAAATTAAGTCACTCTTAAATATTATATTGGTGATGGAAATAGTGGCCTATTAATGATAATACCAGTACAAAGTTATTTAATATTTTTCAAATTAAATTTTAAGGAAATTGACATGCATATATTATATAGTACTCCACTAAATAAGTCTGACATTATATATCTTTAATATATATATATATATATATTTCAACACCAAATTAATTAACCATGCCAAAGCAACTCAGATTAATTAATGAGAGAATTGAAGATAAGCTGCTTAATTCTCTGTCTTCCTGCAACAAAGGAAATATATAACATATAAAATGACATGAGTCATAGAGATAAATAGGTATTGTTTCTAATTAACTTCAGATTAAAATTAACGGTTGAGATTAAAATACTATTTTAAATTAAACATGTAATAGTCTTCACTTATGCTTAAAATGTTTTAATCTCAAATGTCTATTTTAATCTGAACGATTACAAGTAATTCTTCTCATCTCTCACATAAGATAAATATGTGGCTATATATATATATATATAGATAAGATTATGGCTGAAAGAGCTTATTTCCACATCTGCATTTCCATGAAAGGAGGTAATAGGTGTCGTCATCGTCCCCACGAGACTCCACTTTGAAATTGAATGCCTTCTTCTTTCTTCGGTGATTATTAGGTACCACAAGCGTAGCCATGCAAGGCCTACATTTCATGCACTTGTTCTCACATGCTGGAGGCTTTGACCCAATCACCCTTTTCCCTTCTTCTTCTTCTCCTTCTTCTTTCTCCCCACCAGACAACCCTACTATTAATATATATTTAAAAAAAAAGTTGAAAACTTTGGACCACCCAGTTTGGATTTTGAACAGTGTTTGACTTAAAATAGATAAAACAAGAAGAAAGGTGTGTTGTTTAATGTTATTACCTGATTTGGGAGGCACAAGTGTAGTGAATACTGTGAGGTAAATAAAGATGAGAGCCACAGTGAAGAAGAATAACATTGAGATTGAAACTTTGAGTGAAGCAGCCATAATGAATCAATGATGGATGTAACTATTAAATTACTGTGTGAATTGAAGAAAGGTGTGGGAATTTTGGAGGAGGAGGAGTAGTGATGAAAGGGATGGATATTATATATATGAGAAAACTGAAATAATAATGGGAGTAATAAGTGAAGAGAAAGTAGGTATTATTATTAATGAAGGGTAGTATAGTGGTAGAGAAAGTAGAGGGGTGTGTTTCCTGTGGGAGAGACATTGGTCTGATTCCATGGCTTGTTCACCAATGGAATTGGAATTCACAATCACACAACAAAACAGTGAAAATGGTATTTTGTGTTGTATAGTCTTTGGTCTCTTTTTGGGAAAATGGGGATCTGACTTTTGGATTGTTGCTGAATAGTAGTCACTATGCCTCCTGAGTCCTGACCATCCAGACACCCCCACATATATAATGTGAATGTACTCTTCCTATTGGATGCATCTTACCTTCATCAATAATGTTGCTATTTATATATATATATAACCACAAGGCATCTAGTCATGAAATTGATGCTGTAAAAGGAAAGCTTTCGTGACTAATACTAAGATCTTCTTTTAAAAAATATATGATGCAAAGAATTAATTATTACTAGTGGTGGTTAGACCTAATCACGGACCGGGCTTTTAAAATACGGGTCGGGCTTACAGGTTTTTTTACTAAAAATTCAAGCTCGAGTCTATTTTTTAAAACTAAAAACGGGCCGGACTCGGCCCGTATAAAATAAAAAACGGGCCCAGGCCGTCATATTTTGTACCATAATTTTTTTTATACTTTGTTTCATGCTTCATCTAAGATACAAAAAGATACTTTTTTTCTTAAAAATATATAGTTAAAAGATTTGCTTGCTGATCCTTGCCAATGTGGTATTACAGTATGTTTGCCACTATGGCTCGGATTCGAGAACTGGCATCTTCTGATTCAGAATCAAACACACAAACCAAAAAGATAGTTAAAAGATTTTAATTTATTATATATATATATATATTTTGTATCCATAATATATAACAAATTATCCACCCTAAGAGAGCTTGAATTTGCTACTAATAGATTGTGTGAATAAAATGATACACGTACTTTAGAAAAATTAGTATAATGCCAGTTAATTGGAAGTTAGAAGCTAGACTCTCATGTAAGATTGAATGAATCAAATACAAGACCTTGGACATCAAACATTAAAACAAGTTATCAATTAGGTTGGTATTTATTCTATACTAGATTGAGTTTTTTTATTTATTTTAATGTAATTATATATATATAATAAGTATATATATACGGGCCGGGCTTTAAAAAGCTTGAGTCCAGCCCGTTTTTTTTTTTGCG
This sequence comes from Senna tora, assembly GCA_014851425.1. Taxonomy (NCBI): domain Eukaryota; kingdom Viridiplantae; phylum Streptophyta; class Magnoliopsida; order Fabales; family Fabaceae; genus Senna; species Senna tora. The sequence goes on from CM026260.1 coordinate 1,198,259, forward strand.
GGCTTTTTTTTTAAAAAAAATAAACTTTCGGGCTCGAGCTCATATTTGCATTTTAGTGGGCCGGACCGATTGGGCCGAGCGGGCTTTAAAGCCCGTAATCAGGTCTATCGGTAGTGGTTATCGATGATAAGCTCAAAATATATAGGGCACGTTCTTTACGCAGAAATGGAAATGGAAACAGAAACGGAAATGGAAACGGAATGCGTTTCCTGTGTTTAGTAGTAAAAGTTTGGTAATGGAAATGGAAAGGGAATGTATTAAAATGACCATTTTACCCCTTATATTAAAATAATAAAAAGAAAAGAAGGTTATAATTGTGTCAAATCATGTTAAATCAGAAGGGTATAATAGATTTTTTGTATTTTGTATTTTCTTTTTTTTTTTAAAGTTGATGGAAATGAAAAAGTAAAAAATAGATGGGACCCAGTGAACCCCACCCATTCCATCCTCATTTCCATTGTTCTTTGAACATGACCATATATATCCCTCATATTCCATTACTTCCAAAGTCACCTACAAAACCAAAATTGGCAAGTTTGCATAGTTATTTATAGATTACTTTTTCTAAAAAAAATTATATATGTGTTATATCAATTTAGTTCATGAAAAATTAAAATACTCAATGTCAACATTCAAAGAATGTTTTTCAAACAATTCATAATTCATAAGTCACTGCATTAATTACATACAAGTCTCATTAATTAGGTATGGTTATTGTTATGAGATAAAATCTAGTATTAGAAGACCAGACTTAGAGTATTAAAGTTTTAGTACATGATTATTCTATTTGTTCAATATGATCTATGAATATTAATATCAACTCACACTAATGACGATTTATTATAAATTGATTAACAACTAGCTACATGTTTACTAATTAATAATAAGTGGTAATTAACAAATTAATGGATGGAGTATCCAATTTTTAATACTCTCATAATACTAATATTTGTTGATTGCAATAATATTATATAAATAAGGTGGAGACTAAATTGTTTAAAAAATATTTATTTAGAAAAAAAATTAATCAATGAATAAATTTAAATCAAGATATCTATTGTTGATATTGATTAATAAAATAAATAGTTTATTACATAATATTTTTTATCTTTATAAATGAGGTTCGAACTTATATTACTTAATTAAGGTTAAGTGATAAGGAACCATCAAGTGATACTTATGTAATTATTCTTATTCATATTATTATATCATATAACGTTTTGGATGAGAGAGAGTTAGCTTTAGGAGGAGTAGATATTCAGTGATACGGTAGTACTAAACTTCAGTACATCCCTTAAATCAGTTAGTTCATAAATCATTCAAGGTGTGCCCAAATTAATGTGAGTTTTTATTAATATTAACAAATAGCACTACATGATTGGAGAGATGCACTAAAGTTCAGTGATACGGTACTATTAAATTTTTATCCCCTGAGATTAGTCTCTCAATAATTTTATAAGTATAGTTTGCCTTATCATATTATTTATTTACTTAACTAATGTTATTTGCAAACCGGCCCTTTGTAAAGCAGGATTTTGTAATTCAATTCTTAGTTAACATATCTGGCTGCCCATTTTTGACATTAGATCATCTAAGTACATATAAAGGATTCTTTTGTACTTCCCTCGATAATTAAAAAACAATTAATTAAACAAACGTAACACATTTTGCAGATCATTAACAAATTAATTAAGTTTGCCTTCTCAGCACGTGAGCAATTGTATAAATTTATATTTTTTTTA